>OY482671.1:84243955-84868736 GCA_960531455.1 Urophora cardui | reverse complement strand
GAATTTTTTTTTTTAATTTAAGCAAAAAAAAAAAATTTTGTGGGACGAAATTAGCACATAAATATCTAATTCATTTTATGTTATTACCATCTTGATCCATTGAGGGGGGGGTCTAGGTGAACGTTCACCTGGACCCCCCACTTTTGATTTTTTAAAAAACACCCTTAAAATTCGAGCACAAAATTTTTTGTTGGGGGACGAAATTAGCACATAAATATTGTATTCATATTATACTATCAATATCTTGATACATAACATAGGGTAGAAGTTGCATCCAGACCCCCCACTTTTGGAGTCATGTGAAAACTCATATAAAACGTTGGAAAAATAAAATTTCCTCGGGGACGAAATTAGCACAGAAATATTGTATTCATATTATACTATCAATATCTTGATACATAACATAAGGTAGAAGTTGCGTCCAGACCCCCCACTTTTGGAGTCATATGAAAACTCATATAAAACGTTGGAAAAATAAAATTTCCTCGGGGACGAAATTAGCACATAAATATTGTATTCATATTATAGTATCAATATCTTGATACATAACATAGGGTAGAAGTTGCATCCAGACCCCCCACTTTTGAAGTCATATGAAAACTCATATAAAACGTTGGAAAAATAAAATTTCCTCGGGGACGAAATTAGCACATAAATATTGTATTCATATTATACTATCAATATCTTGATACATAACATAGGGTAGAAGTTGCATCCAGACCCCCCACTTTTGGAGTCATATGAAAACTCATATAAAACGTTGGAAAAATAAAATTTCCTCGGGGACGAAATTAGCACATAAATATTGTATTCATATTATACTATCAATATCTTGATACATAACATAGGGTAGAAGTTGCATCCAGACCCCCCACTTTTGGAGTCATGTGAAAACTCATATAAAACGTTGGAAAAATAAAATTTCCTCGGGGACGAAATTAGCACATAAATATTGTATTCATATTATACTATCAATATCTTGATACATAACATAAGGTAGAAGTTGCATCCAGACCCCCCACTTTTGGAGTCATATGAAAACTCATATAAAACGTTGGAAAAATAAAATTTCCTCGGGGACGAAATTAGCACATAAATATTGTATTCATATTATACTATCAATATCTTGATACATAACATAGGGTAGAAGTTGCATCCAGACCCCCCACTTTTGGAGTCATATGAAAACTCATATAAAACGTTGGAAAAATAAAATTTCCTCGGGGACGAAATTAGCACATAAATATTGTGTCCATAATATAATATTACAATTTTGATAATCTCAGCTCCCACTTTTAATGTCATATGAAAGCTCTCATACACACATACACATGTATGTACACACGTGACTCCGCAATGTATGCAATGCAAAAAGGAGCCGGCTACATATGGATGTACATATATACACATGTATGTATGTGCATACATGCAAGCAAACATGCAGTTAAGATAAGAAAAATACAAAATACTCTTTTATTTAAAAAAAAGTTTTTTTTTGTTGGTGTAGGTAATTAGTACATCAATATTATATTAACTATAGATTATATAGTTGGTTTTGTACACTGTTCACCTATCTCCCACTTCCCAAGTGAAATTTTTTTTTTAATTTAAGCAAAAAAAAAAAAATTTTGTGGGACGAAATTAGCACATAAATATCTAATTCATTTTATGTTATTACCATCTTGATCCATTGAGGGGGGGGTCTAGGTGAACGTTCACCTGGACCCCCCACTTCTGATTTTTTAAAAAACACCCTTAAAATTCGAGCACAAAATTTTTTGTTGGGGGACGAAATTAGCACATAAATATTGTATTCATATTATACTATCAATATCTTGATACATAACATAGGGTAGAAGTTGCATCCAGACCCCCCACTTTTGGAGTCATATGAAAACTCATATAAAACGTTGGAAAAATAAAATTTCCTCGGGGACGAAATTAGCACATAAATATTGTATTCATATTATACTATCAATATCTTGATACATAACATAGGGTAGAAGTTGCATCCAGACCCCCCACTTTTGAAGTCATATGAAAACTCATATAAAACGTTGGAAAAATAAAATTTCCTCGGGGACGAAATTAGCACATAAATATTGTATTCATATTATACTATCAATATCTTGATACATAACATAGGGTAGAAGTTGCATCCAGACCCCCCACTTTTGGAGTCATATGAAAACTCATATAAAACGTTGGAAAAATAAAATTTCCTCGGGGACGAAATTAGCACATAAATATTGTATTCATATTATACTATCAATATCTTGATACATAACATAGGGTAGAAGTTGCGTCCAGACCCCCCACTTTTGGAGTCATATGAAAACTCATATAAAACGTTGGAAAAATAAAATTTCCTCGGGGACGAAATTAGCACATAAATATTGTATTCATATTATACTATCAATATCTTGATACATAACATAGGGTAGAAGTTGCATCCAGACCCCCCACTTTTGGAGTCATGTGAAAACTCATATAAAACGTTGGAAAAATAAAATTTCCTCGGGGACGAAATTAGCACATAAATATTGTATTCATATTATACTATCAATATCTTGATACATAACATAAGGTAGAAGTTGCATCCAGACCCCCCACTTTTGGAGTCATATGAAAACTCATATAAAACGTTGGAAAAATAAAATTTCCTCGGGGACGAAATTAGCACATAAATATTGTATTCATATTATACTATCAATATCTTGATACATAACATAGGGTAGAAGTTGCATCCAGACCCCCCACTTTTGAAGTCATGTGAAAACTCATATAAAACGTTGGAAAAATAAAATTTCCTCGGGGACGAAATTAGCACATAAATATTGTATTCATATTATACTATCAATATCTTGATACATAACATAAGGTAGAAGTTGCATCCAGACCCCCCACTTTTGGAGTCATATGAAAACTCATATAAAACGTTGGAAAAATAAAATTTCCTCGGGGACGAAATTAGCACATAAATATTGTATTCATATTATACTATCAATATCTTGATACATAACATAGGGTAGAAGTTGCATCCAGACCCCCCACTTTTGGAGTCATGTGAAAACTCATATAAAACGTTGGAAAAATAAAATTTCCTCGGGGACGAAATTAGCACATAAATATTGTATTCATATTATACTATCAATATCTTGATACATAACATAGGGTAGAAGTTGCATCCAGACCCCCCACTTTTGGAGTCATATGAAAACTCATATAAAACGTTGGAAAAATAAAATTTCCTCGGGGACGAAATTAGCACATAAATATTGTGTCCATAATATAATATTACAATTTTGATAATCTCAGCTCCCACTTTTAATGTCATATGAAAGCTCTCATACACACATACACATGTATGTACACACGTTTCTCCGCAAAGTATGCAATGCAAAAAGGAGCCGGCTACATATGGATGTACATATATACACATGTATGTACATATGTGCATACATGCAAGCAAACATGCAGTTAAGATAAGAAAAATACTAAATAGTCTTTTATTTAAAAAAAAAAAACTTTTTTTTGTTGGTGTAGGTAATTAGTACATCAATATTATATTAACTATAGATTATATAGTTGGTTTTGTACACTGTTCACCTATCTCCCACTTCCCAAGTGAAATTTTTTTTTTAATTTAAGCAAAAAAAAAAAAAAATTTTGTGGGACGAAATTAGCACATAAATATCTAATTCATTTTATGTTATTACCATCTTGATCCATTGAGGGGGGGGTCTAGGTGAACGTTCACCTGGACCCCCCACTTTCGATTTTTTAAAAAATACCCTTAAAATTCGAGCACAAAATTTTTTGTTGGGGGACGAAATTAGCACATAAATATCTAATTCATTTTATGTTATTACCATCTTGATCCATTGAGGGGGGGGTCTAGGTGAACGTTCACCTGGACCCCCCACTTTTGATTTTTTAAAAAATACCCTTAAAATTCGAGCACAAAATTTTTTGTTGGGGGACGAAATTAGCACATAAAAAGCACATAAATCCTAGCCTATCAATTTTCAAATCCATTGAGTGGGGGGTCCAGCTGAACGCACCCACTTGTTTCATCGCTAGCACGATACGAGATTGAAGAACAAGTACCCACGTCATTCAACAAAGACATAAAAATTGACACAAATTTATTACTACCGGACTATCCAACGGAAGCCGAAAACAAAAATTCTTCAAACGATAAAGAAGAAACTAAAACTCATTCAGAAAGTACCAATAATTCAAACACATCCACAATGCCTCAGACAGCGGTAGATTTTATTAAAACAGCTTCATCTGTCCTACCAGAGTTTGATGGCAACTCAGAAAATCTAAATAGCTTCATAGATGCACTCGACATTCTTGACCAAATCAAGGATACTCATGAAGCACTTGCAGTGTCTATGATAAAAACAAAACTAAAAGGCACAGCAAGAAATTGTATTCAGAATGAGAATACAATACAAGATATAAAATTAAAATTGAAAAGATCAATCAAAGGCGAATCAGTAGAAGTATTAACAGCAAAACTGCTAAACATCCAACAACGCAGTAAAACAGCCAACCAATATACTACTGAAATCGAAAAATTAACAAAATCATTAGAAGGAGCATATATATCTGACGGGTTAACCTCAGATTTAGCAGGAAAATATGCTACACAAGCAGCTGTAAAGGCTATGTGTAAAAATTGTTCTAATGATAAAGTAAAACTAATCATGCAAGCCGGAACGTTCACCTCAATGAACGAGGCAATTTCAAAATTTACAAACAGTTGCACTGAAGTAACAGGCAACCCAAACGCAATATTGAATATAAGACAACAAAATCATTTCCGCGGCAACTTTCGTAGAAATTTTCCAAATAACAATTATAGAAATTATCGATCTAATCAAAGATATAACAATTTTAACAGATCAAACAACAATTACTCACAAAGACAAAATAGGAATTTTGGTAACCAACAGCGACAAAATAATCGCAACAATACCAACAACACTCGCAATGTACGTAATTATACCCAGCAGGAAAACCAACAAACTCCACTCCAAACATAAAAAAAAAATTTGTGTACTAAATTTACACCTAAACAGCTACATATCCACCAAAACAACTTTAAATAATTCAACCTCAACTCTCCTAATAGATACAGGAGCTGACATATCACTAATAAAAAAGGGTCAAATTCAAAATGATGTTAAAATTAATGAATTACAAAAAACAGATTTAAAAGGCATTGGTCCGGGTATAACAAACACTCTTGGAACAGTTAAAACAGATTTAAAGGGTGACGATCTTTTGATTCGACACAAATTTCACATAGTAGAAGATGACTTCCCAATCCCATGCGACGGAATTTTGGGACTCGATTTCATTAAAAAGTATAATTGCATTTTAGATTACCGAAATAATGAAGATAGACTTATATTACGACCATATGATTATCCAGAAAATATAGCAATTCAAATGACAAATGAACCAACCATTAATTGCATATCAGTACCAGCTAGATCAGAAGTAGTTCGACAAATTCACATAAAAAATAACAATACTGAATTATTCATACCACATCAACAATTAGCAGAAGGAATTTTTATTGCCAATTCAATAGTAAATCCAAATCAAGCATTTGTTAGAATTATTAATACAACAGATAAAAATGCAACTATTCAAAATTACAATATTAACACAGAAAACTTAGACGACTACATAATTATAAATAATAAACAGAAAAATGAAGCAAATAATAAAGAAAAATTAGAAAGATTAAATAAAAATTTCCCATCATTTGCTAAATCTCAACTTAATACTTTATGTTCAGAATTTATTGATATATTTGCATTAGAATCAGAACCTATAACCACTAATAATTTTTACAAACAAAAACTTTATATGAAAGACGACAACCCAGTTTATGTAAAAAACTATAGAATACCAGAAGCTCACAAACAGGAAATTAATAAACAAGTAAATAAGCTAATACAAGACGACTTAATAGAACCATCAATGTCAGAATACAATAGTCCTATTCTACTAGTACCGAAAAAATCACTCCCAGGTAATAACGATAAAAGATGGAGACTAGTTATTGACTATAGACAGGTAAATAAAAAATTAACTGCAGATAAATTTCCATTACCAAGAACCGACGATATTCTAGACCAATTAGGTAGAGCAAAATATTTTTCTTGCTTAGATTTAATGTCCGGTTTTCATCAAATAGAATTAAGCCCAGAATCCCGAGATATAACATCGTTTACAGCAGACAATGGTACCTACCGTTTCAAAAGATTACCTTATGGTCTTAAAGTAGCCCCAAATTCATTTCAAAGAATGATGACTTTAGCATTCGCCGGTCTAAAACCATCACAAGCATTTTTATATATGGACGACTTAGTGGTATTAGGATGCTCCGAAAAGCATATGATTAAAAACTTAATAGATGTATTCACAACTTGCAGAAAATACAATTTAAAATTGCATCCAGATAAATGTCTATTTTTCAACCAAGAAGTTACTTATCTTGGACATAAATGCACAAGTAAAGGAATTTTACCTGATCCCACTAAATACAAAATAGTTCAAAATTATCCAACTCCCAAGAATGCCGACGAAGCTAAAAGATTCGTTGCATTCTGCAATTACTATAGAAGATTTATACCAAATTTCGCGGAATACTCTAGAATATTAACAAGACTTTGTAGAAAGAAAGTAATATTTAATTGGACAGAAGAATGTGAGAAATCATTCAACTATCTAAAAAATGCATTAATTAGCCCAAACATTTTACAATATCCCGATTTCAATAAAGAATTTTACATAACAACAGATGCAAGCGGATACGCCTGCGGAGCAGTACTAAGTCAAGAATACGAAGGAAAACAATTACCAGTTGCTTATGCCTCTAGATCTTTCACAAAAGGCGAAATAAATAAAGCAACGATTGAAAAAGAATTAGCAGCCATTCATTGGGCCATCACTTATTTCAGACCGTACATCTACGGCAGAAAATTCACAATTAAAACAGACCATCGACCCTTAACTTACCTTTTTTCGATGAAAAACCCATCATCAAAATTAACTAGAATTCGACTAGATTTGGAAGAATATGACTTTGGGGTGGAGTACATAGCAGGAAAAGAGAATTATATAGCAGACGCACTATCGCGTATAGATATACAAGATTTAAAAGAAATGTCAATTGAAGCATGTAAAATATTGAAAGTTACCACAAGATCGGAAACTAAGGAAAAATCCAGTAATAATATAAAAAATGAAGAAAAATGTCACAATGAGAACCCTATAATATACGAAGCGCTTAATAAATGTGAAGTAAAAAAGCTAGCTCAGCTCGTTTTCGACCCCCCGAAACTGCAGTTCAAAAAGGGAAAGAAAATTTGTAGCGAAATAAATATTGATAATTTAATTGTTGAGGCGAAGATTGATTTAGATCAATTCTTTGCCAGGCTTATGAAAGAAGCCGGCAATTTGAAAATAAACAAAATACAATTGTCCTTAGGAGACAAATTGTTTAAGAATAATTATACTCGAGTAGATAAATTTAAAGATAAAGGTACCAAAGTTCTCAAAAATTTAATCATTGCATTAACTCCGGAGGTTATGCATGTGACAGATAATGAAAAAATTAAAACTATTCTTCATAAATATCACGATGATCCTGTTAATGGTGGCCACCCAGGAATCAATCGTACAACAAATAAAATAAAACAAAAATTCCATTGGAAAAATATGAAAAATGACATAAAACAATATATTAAAAAATGCGATCATTGTAATAAAAATAAAACAAGAATACATTTAAAAGATCCAATGACTATAACCGAAACACCAACTAAGGCATTCGATGTAGTTCAAATTGACACAATTGGACCATTTCCAAAATCATTGAATGGAAATGAGTATGCAGTCACCATAATATGTGACTTAACCAAATATCTAGTAGCAATTCCAATTGAAAGTAAACACGCAAAAACAGTAGCCAAAGCTATATTCGAACATTTTATTCTCATTTATGGATGTATGAAAACAATACTGACAGACATGGGAACCGAATATAAAAATAACGTTTTTCAAGAACTAAGTAAATTGTTAAAAATTGAACACAAAACCTCAACACCTTACCATCATCAAACGTTAGGCACTGTTGAACGTAGCCATAGAACATTCAATGAATATGTACGTTCATACATATCCATTGACAAAGACGATTGGGATGAGTACCTCAAGTACTTTACTTATTGTTATAATACAACACCTTCAACAGTTCATGGTTACTGTCCTTTTGAACTAATATTCGGAAAACCAGCACCGACATACGAATTTTTACAAGAAGATACAATCAGCCCACTGTACAACTATGAGGCTTATGACAAAGAAGTTAAATATAGACTTCAAATAGCACAAGAAAGAGCTAATAGATTAGTAAGACAAGCAAAAGAAAAACAAAAAATTTACTACGATAGGAAAATTCAGCATAAGGAAATAAATATAGGAGATTTAGTCTTAGTAAAAGATGAAACAGGTCATAAATTAGACAGTAGATATAAGGGACCCTATAGAGTAATAGGTATTGATAAACATAATAACTATAGTTTAATTCCCTATAGAGTAACAAATATTAATAATCACAATAATTATTCACTAAGCTACATGAATAAGAAAATCATAGTACATAAAAATAGACTTAAACCTATAGAATAAGAAATTTTCACTTTTTCCAATAAATGTAAGTATGTAAGCACAAAACAAAAACTGAAATGTTAATTTTACCGAAATAAATAAATAAACACAAGCAAGTAAAATAAGCAATCCATTAAATGTAATAGAATGCTCATACATTGACCCTACAAATGTATAAGCATTCTTTTTAGGAAAGGAGGTGTAGCATGTCAGAAATATTTGAGCACATTCAACTCGTAATTTAAAACACAAAAATATGGAATGCACTAAAAGTGCATTCAACCTATTTCATTTATTAAAATTTATAACGTAAACAAACAACAGCCAAATTTTATGCTGACGCCGTATTTCTGATTTGTCGCATTTGCCTTTAAGCTAAGTCGTATGTACGTATGTATGTGCACGGGCACTTGACTACACTTTAAATGCATAAGCCGTACATATGTACATACATATCTACATAGCTAGTAAGAATTAGTGTAAATATGTATTATAGTAAATAAGTAGTACATAAGAAATTTTGTGTATAAAAGGGATTGATTTTGCTCAATAAACAATCAATTATTGACTCGCTGTCTTAATAGCGAGACCACAAAATACTTGTTTTATTCGCCGAAGAAAGGGCGACAGAATAGTTGAACAGTCGTGTATATTTTAAAACACTTTTATAAACTTCAGCTGTATGTTTGTATGTAAACATCACATTATTTTAGGCGAACACGTGTGTATTCATGCATCCGCTGAATGGGGGGTTTTCAGCATGGGATGTGCTTATTTATACACAGCTGTACGTAGTACAATATATGTATATGTATTTATACTTTTGATCAAATAACGGTTGTACGTTAGACTATAAAATAATTGAGATAGATATGGACTTACATAAATCAAAACGATCAGGATGAAAAAAAATTTATTTAACGGCCGGCCGTAATAATCTAACTGGCGCAAAAATAGAGATATTTTAATGAAATTTGGTACACAGATTCTAATGGGAACAGAGAAGGTTGGGGTTGAAAATGAGGCATATCCACATATGTACTTCGAAAAAAACACGTAAAACATGATAATTAAGTCACTAATAAAGCCCGTGTGATGGAATTTCATTCATGCAATGACCTTATGCCGTTATGAGGAAATATGCTGAAATTTAAAAAAAATGGGCCAAGAGGGGCAAATTTTCATTTATAAGTCAAAACTCAGGAACTGTAGCAGATAAATCGGTTAAGCTTCGGCCACTGATTTGCTGCACATACCTATATAGGTATACCTATACCTTTTTGCGTTATAGCTGTGCGTTATATAACGCGTTATATGACGAGTAGTGTTCTGACTGGGATATAATAAAAACATTTTATGTGATATCTCTGTCAAACATATAGGTAATACATTGAAAGTGCCATAAGTTCCACCAAACCAAATAAATAATTAGTTTTTTTAAAATGGGAGTGACAGCACCATCCACACCGACTGGCGCCAGGTATGTATGTATGTTTTGTTATATTTTGCGCAAGATACGCACGGGTCCGGCTAGTCAAAACAATTATTTAAAAAAAAATATTGTTTCAACTTTAAACGAAAAAATTAAATTTCAATAAATAATATCGTTTTCTGTGAAGTAAAAAAATTTTACATACCGTCGCCCGGATAAATTAATGTCGTATGTTGCATTTAAAGACTTTGAGGAAAACAGGTTTGAAGTTTGGAATTGTATTAAAAATCGTACTAAAAATTGAGAAATAATTTAATTAGAAACAAAATGATGAACGAAAATATAAGTATGTATTTAAGGAAAAGCGTCGGGTGCTCAGTATGTCAAAAAATATTTTTACTAATATTTTTATTTTGACTTTTTTAAGATTTCATATATCGTACTCTTTAATTTCGCAACTAGGTATATTTTTGTACGAATCGAATATTTTCACATTCAAATATTATTGAGCACCCCACGCTTTTCCTTAAATACTTATACTTTCGTTCATCATTTTGTTTCTAATTAAATTATTTCTCAATTTTTAGTACGATTTTTAAGATTAAAGCGTGGTTTTTAGTTTTTTTAAGCTATTATTTATTTTTAACTTTTTAATTAAATTTTTCATTAAATGACGTTTTATGCGGACAGAAGAATAATTGTAAAAAGATAGATCTACATACATATATATTTATAACTTCTACCAAAAATATTAATATTTCACATAAATTTTTTCGTTATGAAAAAATACATTGGTCATAAAAGTTCAAAAATGAAGCCTAAACGAAAAAATATCAACTAATATTAAATGAAAAATCGAAAATAACAATAATTAATACATAGTACCAATCTCGAAATGTTTTTTAATAACTTTTTGAGTAATGATAGCAATAGGAAATTTCCAAAAAAAGCCAAAAAAATCATGTTTTGTGATTTTTTTTTCGGGAATTCGAAATTTGTTTTTCGCGATAAGTTTTTGTGTGAAAACGGGAGAACAGAATTTCTTCTTGAATAATCTTAAGCTAAAGATGAGCAAACGATTTAGCTAAAAAGATGAAAAAATCCTACGTACCTACTTATTATTTCAAGAGAACTCCTATTGAGCAATACCGAAAAATTTCATTTTCCCATAACTTTAAAAATAAGAATCGGACAACAAAAATTCGCCTTGATTTATTCTTAATTAATGATGAGCAAACGATTTAGCCAAAAAAATTATTTTTTTTTCGGTTTTTTGGAGAGGTGCTGATGCTGAAAAAATTTGTTTTTTGAATAATTTTTTATATAAAAATGGGAATAAGAAATTTTTTCCTATATTATCTTAAGCTAACGATGCGCAAACGATGAGCAATCGATTTAGCCAAAAAAATAGTACGTAAGTATCTACGTATTCATTCGAAAAAATACGCATTTGGCTGTCGAAAAATAAGTGCAAACAAATTTTTTTTGCAATAACTTTTGGAGAAAACCTGAGCAAACGAAACTATTTTCTGAGCAAACGTGAGCAAACGATGAGCAAACGATTTACATATTTAAAAAACAAAAATCGCATTTGGATGTGCCAATTTCACAGGGCTAGCTGTAGCAGGATACCCAAGACAACCCACTATAATCGCGCATCCGTAAAATCGTTTTATGTCCGCTGCTCCATATCGCGCCTCTTGCAACCGATTGGCCAAGACATATATTTTGGTAAATTTGACGACTCTTTCATAGTGGCCCTATGGAAAGTAGAGCTTCAGATATTCTAAAGGAGTCTTCACAGTAATTTAATTTTGGCAACCCAAAGTTATAGGCAGACCTGGGTAATATCAAGTACCAGTACGACTTGTGACAAGTACATTTTAAAAGAATTGTACTAGTACTGATACTTGTATTCCCAAATTTTCAAGTACTAGTACAAGTACAAGTACAAGGAATTGAAAAAGAATTGAAGTTTTAGCAAATACTTCAAAGTAATATTACTTGAAGAATTGAAAGTACTTGAAAAGAATTGAAAAATGTACTTGAAAAGAATTGAAAAATGTACTTGAGCCGATTTTTTAATTCTTTTCAAGTACTTCAAAGAATTGAAGTAATGGGGTACTTAATTATAAAATTAATTGATAAGAAGTTGATTAGTTTAGACTCCTTCAAAAATACTTACGGATAAAAGAAAAAAAGGAACGTCGTTGACAGCAGTAGAATCCAAGCAAATGTAGCAGGAATGTAACGGGTCTTCATGTCGCATTTGGGCATTCTGAATCAAATTCAAACCAGTTTTTATTTTATCGCGTTTGTGGCAGTGGAAGTGTTGATGCAGCAGTGGAAAGTAGATCGGTATAATGGAAGTATTCACACTTTAAGTAACCGGGCATATTAGGTATAACCGCTGAAACCGTTCTGACGGTTGTCAAATTGGAAATTTTTAGATGATAATATACGGAAGGACATACATAATAAACACGATCCGCGTTGTGAGTGATGTATATACATACATTTTGAAATGGGCCCGCAGTTGTATTTTTTATGCCCTTTGTTGCCTTTTCATTACTTACACTGTTTATGTTTTAGGATCTCTGTTATTTTTCTCTTAAAACTATTAGTGTTATATACACACTTTCACAATACGCCCCGTCGACGTACCCCGACTCCGTGCAACGTCTTGCCGTTCTTCAATGCTGAAAAATCTCAATTTGTTTTACGCGCACAATGTCACCGCTTTTATAAAACCGTTGTATAATTTTTATTTATGTATGTATTAATTTTGCACTATTTTTCTCAACTTTAGCCTAACTACAAAGAAAAATAAATAACGTCAATCCATTGTTGCGTAGCGCTTTTGCTTAGCATATTTTTCAATTTTCTTTTTTTCGCTTTTTCTTTATGCATGTTAAATTTTCTTTAATTTTCCTTAGCAGACGTCAACTATATTTGCCATTAGCCTAATGACCATGACCATGTATCAATCGTTCAGACGCAGCTATTGAAGCAGTGAAAAAATTAGCAATCTTTGATATAGATTTTAGTTTTCCTGCTAAAGAAAATTTCGAAGACGGTGGTCATTCTAGCTGACATATCAATCAGTCAACAGTTGCAGCCACTTTACCTCGCACAGATGACAGCACTTTTGCTGCCCAGACTACGAACGGTCCACCCGAAGATGGATATCTTTCTTGCAGGAATATTTTATTATTTACACATGCATATATATAAAATTATTCCCTTTATTTGTTTTCTCATATTATTTCACACGTTTTTTTGACATTTATTAGAAATTATTCAGAAAATGAGGAATTTTCACACCGCTACACATAAAACACCCATACTCGTTAAAGCACATTCAGACTACATTTGAAATTACGTTATTTATCCGAAATTACTTTCCGAAATTACTTTCCAAAATTACGTGCGTTCATACACGCTTTTAAGTAATTAATTAATTTAGTAGGTCCACCCAATTAGTAGGAAAAACTAAAGGAGTACACCTCGAATTGGGAGAGAAGCTCGGCCTTAAAACTCGTCGGAGTTATAATATTATTTTATTATATATTATAACGTCATCTTGACAAATTTGCCAGGCCAAAATCACACATAATGTATTTTGTTATGGTAACTGGTAGAGTTTAAAGGCCTCTCCAATGGCATTATTTCTTGAGCGTTGAAATGGTAGTAGGAAAGTAATTATATTTTCAAACGAAATGTCACATCTAAGTTTATTTACCTCTTCTGTCAAATTTTCTTGAACAAATAATAGAAAATTCATTATTTCTTGGCAGAATCAGAGTTCAATTGTGCACTTTTTCTCAAAAACTTAAAAAAAATAGTAGTAGAAGCATGATTCAATAATTCTATATGGTCGTAGCGGCTAAAAGAGAATAGGCGATTACCGTTGAACGGCCGTAGATAAGAATGTCAAAAACGGAAAAAACGCCAGCGAACATACAAGCGAACACACAAGCTATTTCCACGAATAACACGTGCAAGAGGGAAAAATCAAAACAAAAGACGATAATTTGACAGCTTACTATTCCAAAAACAAAATAGCCGTCCTCTGCTGCGTCCACCATTTTATTATTGCATCATGAGTAAAAGCATTTGACATTTGTTCGGGGCAATGGAGCGAAGCACTGCGAAGAGCAAGGAGCTAAAATCATTGGAAATAGCGGAGTTGGAGCTAAAATCACTTACATACATATTTGTAGATATGTATCAGAGTTGAGCAAAATTTTTTCGAATAACGAATAATAGGTAGATGAATAATTTTCTTTTATCTTTATTTGAATAATAAATAATTTCGCTTACTGCGAAAAGAATTATTCGAATAATAGGTACTTTTTATTTGCATACATTTTTGTGATAAAATCGAAACCATGTACATATGTATGTATCTATATGTTCTTCAAATGCTGTTTTTTCTACCCAGAATTTTTATTTATTGGGTCGTATTAACAAAAATATAGCAAATGCTTTTACTGAAGATTTCCGAAATTTGACATAATTTTTATGAACCAAATTTGAAAATGTGAGTAAAAGGTCTGAAATCTGAAGCAAAATCAAATTTATTAATATAACCCATTATTTGAAATAGCAAATAAAGTTCCGAATAATTTATTCGTAACTAATTTATCTAAATAAAAATTTTAAAAATTAATTTTTATTCGAATAATTATTTAAATAAAAATTTATTGGAATAGTTTTTTATTATCGCAATTTATTTTAAAAATCATCGCGCACCGGTCGAAATACGACCAACCATATTTTTGAATTTCCATTACAACATGAAAATTTCACTTTATATGTATCACATCCACATTTTCTCTACAAACAGTTTTTATACATTTAGTATAAACTTACTTCCTATACCAGTTTGGTAAGAAATGCCCACAAACAGCATCCCTGATCACCGCAAAAAAGAAAAATTGGGACCTAAGAGCGGAGCCAACAAAAATACTTTTGTGAGCGGATCTAACAAAAAAAAAACTTTCGCCCCGATGCCGTGATTGCAAAGAAACGCAAGATGATTGTAGCGATGCACCTACATTAGGCATGGGTAACACTGCGCTGCGCGGCGCAATTGCGCTAACACCAACCCTGGCGTTATTGCACTAACTCCGATTTGAGAAATGCGCCAACTCAATATAGCGCCAACTCAATGTAGCGCCAACTCAATGTAGCGCCAACTCAGTATAGCGCCAACTCAATGTAGCGCCAACTCAATGATGCGCTATTGCAATATAACACTGACTCAATTTCGTGCGCTAACACCAGCTCCAATATAGCGCTAGTGTAAAATGGCGCAACCACAACGCCAATAACAGCATCATAGTATATGTATACGTATGACAACGTCACAATTATGTGTGCTTGATAGTGATCTAAGTGACTCTAATTTCCAGCATATTTTCACATATATACGGAATATTTTTCCAAATGATTATGAAAATTAAAATTAATTGTGCCCTCGTATATGTAAGCAGAATTGCGCCAAAAGAAATAAAACGGGGATGGTAAACAGTAACAAGCGAAAAAATGTTATTTATCGATTATTCGATGACAATTGCGGTAAAGGTGTTATTGCGCCAGTACCGTGAGTTGGCGCCACGGTTAGCGCTGGCGTTATTGTATCAGCGCCAAAAAAAATTGCGCCATTACCCATGGCTAACCTACATGCGGCAAAATGCAACTACATCCGGCAGTTGATTGTGACAGGGCTATAACTGAAACACGACCATGGTGAAATTATAATAGCGTTTGTTGAGTGTAGGAAAGCGTATGAGTTGCAGGAATTTTACCACAAAAGAGCGAGAGGATCAGAGGATGTGAGCGAGGAAGAAGACTAGCTATTTGTAGGAATCCGCACACAGAATTTGTGTGGGTACTTTCCTAAAATGTGTCAAAATCTCTGAAGAAGAGGAAGAAATTGTAAACAGTGTTGCCACAGCCTCAAAAAATTTGGTATCACAAATTGATACATTTATGGTTTTTTTGGTATCACCGAAAAATGTTTGAAAAAAAAAAAAAAAATTAATAAAATATGCTGCTTTTGGGTTCTAACACCGAAAAATTTTTGAGAAAAAATTAAAATTAATAAAGTAAGCTACTTTCGTGGTTTTAACGATATCGTTTTTTTTAATATAAAAATATAAAGATAATACTTAAATTTCACATGCAAATAAATATGAATACTTTGGTACTGTACCGAGTAATATGTATAAAAGTTCTATAACATGCAATGGGTCAAACGAGCTGGGTGATCTAGTTGCCAGAGCTGATTTTGGAATTGAATTGGAGTCATTGAATCAGTTCTTACATATTTGTCGCGCTGCCCTCCTTTAAGTCAAAAACCCTGCTATGGGCAGTGGTCCTACCAAAAGTTTGATAAAAATAAAATTTGTTCTAAGCCAAAATAAAGATTATCTACGTATCATTTATATGTAATTGTGCATAGGTGTTTTTTTTTTTTTTTTTTTTTGATAAATTTAAGTACTCCCTCATGAAGACGATGAAGGTGTTCCACGCAAGATTGCTGTGGATGGGTACGTAGATTTTGCCCCAGAAAGAGGAATATGTGGTCCTTTCAACCCGTTATCACCAAAATAAAGGTATTTTGAAAAAACAAATATTTATATTTCGAAAACTATCGGCCTCCGGACTGTTCCGACATCAGATATAGGATCGCAGGACGGTGCAACGCCCCTTTTATAAACGGTTTTTACGATCGGTAAAGGAAAGCGTGACCACGAAAAAAAACCATGAAGGCATCAATTTGTGATACCATAATTTTTGAGGCTGTGGCAACACTGTTCCTAAGCGTCATTTTTGACACTAAATAGCATTTCGCACAAATGCGTTTGTTGAACTTTTGCCTTCATCTTCAGTTTGACATAAAATAGCATTCTACCCAAAATCTCACCAAACAGACCTTATATGTATATGGTGGTGGTAAATGGGCAACAACAAAATTTACTGTTATGTACTGATCTGTCAAATGCAAAAACACGTGTTTTTCTTTGTTTTGTTTACTTATTGAAATTCGTGCAATTTATGAATCGGCTCGAAAAATTTCTTCAAAATGGCTGACAAGCGTTCACCGCTTGAAATAATGAAAAATAATTGTATAATTATCAACACAGAAATCACACAGTGTATAATAATATAATAATAGCCGCAGAAAAACTAATTGCATACGCGATTTCACTACTTTTCTCGGAAATATGTATAGAAGACATAAAGCAAAACAATAATGGCTGAAAATTTGGCACATTTGTCCATCAGCTGATTAATAAGTAAGAAGCACAATTTCATTTGAATCCACCATTATAATTCCACCATGAAACACGACTAATAGGCCCTTCACATAGCATACGTCAATCCGTCTACGTCGACGTATGTGACTGACAGCTCACGTACTTGACGGAGAGGTCGCCACATAGGAAACGTTGGCGGATATACACAAATCAGCTGTTTGATTAACCTTTAACTACAGAGGTGGTGGCAAAAATTTAACTCTTTAGAATATTTTGTAATTTCTCTTTTAAGTTGCCCTATTGAAATTCAGTTTTCAGTAACTTCACATCTCCTGATAATTCTTGACCATTTTGTTTAATGGAGGAATGTTATACAAATGAGAAAAAACTCGAAAAGCAAATTGCAAAAAAAGTGAAATTCAAGAGTAGCTAAAGGTTAACAATCAAAAGCAATCAGCTGACATAGCGACGGATTGACGTATACCAAAAGTTGACTTTTGGGCAACTTCGGTACGTTGCGGCGCCGGATCCGTCGTACGTGTGACGACGTACGTTTAAATGCCGACATTTTACTGAGCTGTCAGTCACATACGTCGACGTAGACGGATTGACGTATGCTATGTGTCGGGGCTATAAAGTAAATTACTCAAAAACATGTCTGAACTCACGTAATTTCGGAGATATTTGTTGGTAGTTTGGGTCAATAGAAACAAACACAGAATGAGAATTCTGTCGGCTGAGGGTTATTTTTTTAAAGCGCGGCCGAAGGCCACAAACGCAGAAAGATGTTCTACACACATATATACATATGTGCGTGTTTTCATAAGTAATCCTAAATGTTATTGGGAAAGTGAAACAAAGTAATTTTTCTGTAAGTGGGTAGGCTGCAAAGCACTGCAAGCATTTCGCTGTCGTGATTTTCACAGTGGCGTTTAAAATTGTGTGATTTTATTGAACTAAAAAATTTAAAGCAAATTATGCATTGAGGCTCATAAAAAGGGTTCAAATAAAAAAAAATATTTCAATTCCCACTGAACATTGAATTCTAATTCGGTCATTTTGTTGTCGCATACCTATTGCTCATAAAAGGTTCTTTGCGCCATCGATCCACACAGCATCAAATTCAAGCACAGACTAATAGCCCATGCACAATTGGCTTCGTCTGCTTCAACTTTGATAGAAAATACTTTAAGGGCCGTTTACTCAACCTCTGATTAAAGGTTCACGCATTGGTGATTTATAAGTATTTCTGTATCGTTAACCTTATAGCCCAGTTAGTCGAGAACGTGTGGTCCGCTCGCAGACGCAAACGCCCGTATGGAATTTTTAGGATTTTTTGAGCCCGTAGCAATCAGCTGTTTTACTCACACATATTTACATATATATAGTTTGTTTACATTTTGGCAGGGTTGCCATTTAGTCATTTTTGAGCAAACAAGATTTTTACTAATCTTCAAAGTGTTATGCGGATTACTCTTCAATACACAACTGTGCATTATTTGCCAAATGACAGGAAAATACAAATTTAATCGTTTTTAAAGTTGTCGTTTAGTTACTTTTTTACTGCTTAGTTGGTAATTAAAACACATTTTTCTTGTAATTTTGTTGCTGCCCAATATATTTCCATCACACCTTGGTGATAGTTATCAAGGGCTAAAACATAAAATAACAAAAAACACAGTGAGAACATTAAATTTACAATTGAAAATCCATAAAAAAAATTATATTGGGAAGCAACAAGATTCTCACAAAAGTCTGTGTTTAATTAAGAAATCTGTACTGAGTTTCTGTAACTCATATCTTTTCTAGTATAAATAGGTGGTAACAAAGTGTGGATCATATTAGTGTGACATCACTTTAATTGATTTTGTTACAGAAACTCAGATTTATTGTGGCAATTTATAACTTTTTAATGTAGAAAAATTGCAGAAGAAGACCACCAAGAGTTATCAATTAAGAAAATACCGCCACCATTGTGGATAAATACAATTTTTGCTTTAATTTTCAGTAATATCTTCATTTATTAGGAGTGTTCAATATTTCAAAATTTTCACATATTGTTATGGTACGAGTTTGACCTCGATTACGATCTGCGCTTTGTGGCGTCCTATGCCACCAACAGCGATGATCTCTTTGTTATGGTACACGTTAAACCTCGATTACGATCTACAATCGAGTGGAGCAGCAATGCATGGCGGTCGGCATGATCTAGGGTTGCACTGTGGCTAGTCATTGTCGGCTGGGCGGGGTTCTTGCCTACATTGCTGTCCTGCGCCATAAACAGAAAAAATTCATATCATGCCTTTTCAAAAATAACGAGAAAAATCAAACGAAAACAACATCCGGTTTGGCCGGATGCCACGGACGGACCGTTGAAAAATTCCAATATTCAAAAGATAACCCGAAAAAAATTAAATTCAAGAGGCCAGACGTCAGTTAAGTTTAAATAAATGCAAACCGAGGGAAAATGTCGTTAAAATTTGAATATGAATTTTAAATGTACGTTAAAGTCAGACGGACGTTAGCAAAGCATTTGAACCGAAATTTAAATCGGACGGAAATACTGACAATCGACGGAAAAATTTTAAAATAGATGAGCGCACGTTAAATTTAAATAATCGCGGACGGACGAGAAAATAATCGTTGCACCAAAATTTAAATTTGAATGTACGTTGAAATCGATATGCACTAAATTTGAATAAACACCGTCAAAAAAAACTGTCAAAGTGAATTTAAATTTGAATATGTATATCGCAAAAAAAACGTTAAATTTGAATTTAATTTGAATCAACCGGAAGGACCGGTTATTAACAGGCATCTGAAAATACATAAAAGAAGCTGAAATTTAAAATATATGAACAATCAAAAAAAAGTTAAAGGCCGAACTCACAAGGGGCTGGCGTTGCTGATGTGTTGCAGCGCCGGTGCGTTTTTGTCCCACCCTAATCCATGGTCACTGTCGCACCCGGGTATCAGTGACCCCTTACCTGTGGTGCGCCGCTGGTTTTGTTGCAGCGCTGGTGCTTTTCTAGCCCACCCTCATCCTTGGCCATCGGTGCACCTATATTTCGATGACCCCGTAATTATTATGCGCTGCTGGTGTTGTTGCAGCGTCGGTGCTTATCGACCCACCCTCATCCATGGTCATCAGTGCACCTATATTTCGATGACCCCGTAATTATTATGCGCTGCTGGTGTTGTTGCAGCGTCGGTGCTTATCGACCCACCCTCATCCATGGTCATCAGTGCACCTATGTTTTGATGACCCCGTACCTGAAATCCCTATGCCTTTTTAAATTAGGGTGGTCAACATTCCCATTTTTAAATCAACAATTTTATTTACAATTCATTTGTAAAGTTCATCAAAAATACATAGTAAACTCTTAGTCTACGCGAGCCTGCTAGGAATTAATTTACAAAGAAAATGGAATGCCAAACATACATGTACATAATGGCCACATAGGACCAAAACTATCTTAAGGCACATATGTATATATGTAAGTAGATATATTAAAATTATTTTAGAAAGGTCTGTTATACTCAGCTTATATTTATGCTCACTCGTTGCGGCGTTATTTCAAAATTAAATCGATACAAATCTTATTTTAAATTAGACTAATTAAATTAAACTGAATGCTAAATGCAAGAAGAGGGAAATGTATTGGAAAGGATTTATTTCCTCTCTCCAGGACAAGATATACAAGTATATAATAAAAAAGAAAAGGAAAAGGGAGTTGGGTACGGGAACTTTTCTGTTAATGGTTTATATGTAATGTTATTTGCGGCCTATATGTACATATTATCTTTGTGGTTTATTTTATCCGGTTCTTTAATTCACTCTGAGCTGGTAACGTTTCCCTACACAACCTCTTCACCTTATTTCACTTTACAACAGCAACCAGTTGTATGTGCTTTACAAAAAAAAAGTTTACTATTATTTTTTTTTTCCCCTTCTTTTCTACAAGAAAAATAAACCAATAAATTTCAGCAAAAAAACCTTACATAAGTACGCCCCTTTGTCTTCACTCACCACCCGTTGCGGTGCACCTTTGGTGGTGGTGTCACCGATTTGCTGTTTGTTGTTGTTGTGCCAAATCCAATTTGCTGTTGTTGTTGCGGTGGCAAAATTTTACGGCTGGTTGTTGTTGTTGCGCCAAATCCAATTTGCTGTTGTTGTTGCGGTGGCAAAATTTTACGGCTGGTTGTTGTTGTTGCGCCAAATCCAATTTGCTGTTGTTGTTGCGGTGGCAAAATTTTACGGCTGGTTGTTGTTGTTGCGCCAAATCCAATTTGCTGTTGTTGTTGCGGTGGCAAAATTTTACGGCTGGTTGTTGTTGTTGCGCCAAATCCAATTTGCTGTTGTTGTTGCGGTGGCTATTGGTGTTGGTCTTGTTGTTGCTGTATTTGCAATTGTAAACGCGGCAACACCGGCAACCGATAACGCTGTTGCTGCTGCTGCTGATAATAATCGTAATGTTGGCGAAAATGTTGCAAATAGCAAATTTGGCTGAGGTACTGTTGTTCAATTAAATGTTGTTGTTGTTGCTGCTGATGTTGCTGATATTGCCGGTTCAATTCATTGGCTGTTGCTACAGTAATTGTGGCTTTTGCTGACTCACCAGGAGCTGCTTTTCTGTTGCATGTTCACTATTCATTTTCCTCACACCACACCAATTTTGCATGGTGAACATCTTTAATTTTAGTGGCAGAGCAATTTCATTGATTTTACATTTCGTCGTATCAATTGCAGATAAGCACAATCTGATTTTAATTGTCTTTATGTTGAATTTTCACTTCAACATATTTTAGCACTTTACACAAGCATTAAAAAAAATTCTTATTAGAATTAAAATAAAAGCTCAGACTTTTCAACGAGAGAACATTCTCCACCGCCTTTTCAACTCTCTGGCCACTGCTGTACTACTATCTTTTCTTATTAGAACGTGCCTTCCACTTTTTCTTATTAGCCTGGAAGAATCCCGTTTCCTTTCGTTTATGTATGGTATGACAGTGGTGTAGTGTAGTGCATAATGGTGAGAACAGAATCAAAACGTAACGACACGACACTACGTCAACGACATTCTGTCACGATTAAAATCCATGCGCTCTTATGGAAGCAATTATAACATAGTCTAAGCGTCACGACGTCGTCCAACGACAAAATTACGTTGTCATCAACTTAGACTGATTTCTAATTTTGGTGACGACGACGAGTTGCCACTACATTATGAAATCTGAAAATCATGACAAGCCAATAAATCTGACGAACTTTACAAAAGAAGTATTTATACGCAATCAAACGTAATAAAAGTCTAATACATTACATTAATAAATTCAGCTGTTTAACTAATTATTTTACATTGAAAATTTATAATTTAAACAAAAGAAAACCTTTAATTGTGACTTAAAAATTGTAATGTGGCTGCAACAGGCATATGTAGTGACAATCGTTGACACTTTTGTCATGCTTTAATCGCTGGACTAGCACCGACATTCTCACGTCAATGAAGGACGCTGTCGCAACGTCACGTCGCCTCGGCCCGATGTGTCTTCAGCGTAAAAGTGGCGTGACTGCCGCTTTCTCAGTGGCGTGATTTTACTGTTATTTACTGTATTCTGGTGTGACGCTAGCAGTGACAGAAGCGGGGTGGAATGTGGTTGCCATGACCCAAAAAAAAAATTTACCAAAACTTTCCGAATAAATTGCCTCAAGCATTTTCCCTGAACCTATTCTAAAAAAAATTGATTATATCCGTGTTCTAGTAAATTCGCTACTGTCAAATTCTAGTAGTGTACGTTGGGAATATTAATAAACATTGTAGTCTTACGCTCAAATTATAAAATTGGTAAGAGACAGGAAAATCTGATTAATGAAACAATAGTATAAATATGTGGTAAATAATTAATTAATTTTCTGTGAACTATGTAAATTTTAAAATTGTATAGAGCGCATAAGAACATTTGATAATATGTATATTTGAAAGTACTAAGTCACCGAATGACCATGTGTTACGTATTTTCACAATAAGAAGTGTTCATGGCAACCCTGGAAGAACCAGTTTGTCCATCACCAATACATGTGCATATCCCGCCATTGGAATGATTGTCAACGCTTGCGGCCAGCTGTCAAGCTCGCCTATAGCCCAAACATATAAGGTCGATGTGAGAGAGAATCGCTCTTCTTCTTCTTGGCTTATTTCAACTTATCGTCTGTTGCTTTGATTTTACAATCTTGCATGCGTTGCTCGTAGAAGTTGACTGCTAAGTTCAAGGTTTATCCAAAGAAGGTTGTATTAGTCGCGTTTTTTTTTTTTTTTTTTTTTTTTTTTTTTATTATGTGTGTGTTTTCTAAAAAAAAATGTCAACATGAAAGAGGAGAGAAATTATTTTCAAAGTAAAAATTTTTCCCCAATCGGTTCTATCTGACACTCGCACTTTTTTGCACACCTACACAATTGCGATCAGCTTATCTGCCGCGAAATCCCTCTTTAGACAATCCTTGCTAAGTTGTGTGTTCACTGGCTTTTTCCTTGCTTTGACGTTTTCAAACAGGCTGTCTAACGCCAATCGCATATTCTGCCTCACATGCGACGACCTGTTTAGTTTGGCCACGCGTCAACCATACTTCTTCACCATGTCAGCACGTCGGCCATTATTAATTGGAAGTTATTGGAAACTACTAAGAAAGAAGCTACTGAAATAGTGGTGCTGCCACACAGACAAAATTGAGCAACCGAAATTAACCCGTTTATGATCGATATCAGGATTGATATCGATAGCAAACCATAACAGGCCTGCTTCGCTTCGAAGACCTGACGAGGGAGCGAACAGGAAATGGTTTGCCTGTAAGGTTGTTGCGATAATACTCAACTGTTAACAACGGGGGGCACGACTCACCCCTAGATAAGAGTCTCAAGTTCTACCACAGCCAACCGGGCAACAGAGGCTCCATCAGGTGATGCCAAAAAAGAACATATGCTATAAGAACGTGTCCAATCTAGTAATATATGTAAATCCGAGATTAATTGAAAGTCAGGTATATATATAAATAAGTGAATATTTTAAAAATATAAATACACGCACGCCATCTGTTGGAACATAGCGGTAGTTATAATCTAATCTCATTAGTAAAATGTGTTGCATATATTTAGACAGCAGCTAGAAATTACATACATACATACATACATACAGGTGAAACTAATAAAAGTGTGTTAAAAAACCATTTGGTAAAAAAAACCAAAATGCGTAAGTCCGGTGTTGCGGTGGTTCTCTATTGGCTTAGGCCAGAGAAGCCTACCCCCCTAAGTGCCGATCTTGGTCGGTCTTAACAACCTGTCCCCCCCCGGCTGATCCAACCCCGCACGCTGGACCCAGGACAGGCGGTCTTGAAAAAGACCCTTGGTCCGCTGGTTCCTCGCCCCCCGGAATGGGCTTTACAAAAAAAAAGAAAATTATTTTGTTTCCTATTTTAAGGCTTCGCGGCTTTAGACATTTTTTTACAGGAGAACGCGTCTAAACTCCGAATACAATCATCCTATCAGCTGGTCTATGGCCCCTAACCTCTCGAAGCTGGGCAAAAAAAAAAAAAACTTTAACAGGAAAATCATCAGAACTCCGTTTGAATAGACATTTTTGTATTGGAGAACTCGTCAAAACTCCGTAAGGTTAGGCATTTGATGTAGGAGAACTCGCCAAAACTCCATAAAACTAGACATTTTAATTTGGGAGAACTCGTCAAAACTCCGTATAAGCAGACCAATTGGAATATGGACTGCTAGATGGTCCACGGTTCCCGATGGGAGCGCTTGTGATCCACCTATTATTATAACTGCTCGGGGAGGATACTGGGCGAATTGTCCCCGACCGCCAAGACGCCCAGCGGAGTCTTATTGAGGACGGATATCAGAAGCATGGAATCGTCCTATTAATCTCCCTGTTAAGTCTTCTAAGTCATACAGTGCATTGCCAACTTTTCCACGAACTCGACACTTGATATATTTTGGCAGGAATTTCGCGTTTATGCCCTGTTTGAAGTTACTCAAGGCAAAATTTCTTCTAAATACCTCTTGACCTTCTCTATAATTCACAAGCCTAGAACGCTTATTGTAAACCTGCTTGACTCTCTCATTTGCCTGCGCTAGGTTTTTACGGATTTGCTCGTGGATTCCTGATAACTTGTCAGCTTTACTCACTATCGGTACACAATCCTTTACATAATCTCTAACATTTCTATTAAAAAATAGTGTCTGCTATAATAGTCTTTTTAGGTAAAAAAAACTGAAAGCAAAAAAATAAAAAAAAATTTGTGATCGTACCAGATAACAGCAAAAAAAAAGTTCTGACAAACTGATTCGTGACTCTATAGCGATACCGACCTTAAATCCTTTTTTTTTTTTTTTGAAATTATATAAACTTTACATAACTTATGCATACATACAAACACACATTGTTAAAAACTGATTAGCGTATAAATCTATATAAGTACGTATAAGAAGAAATTAGAAAAATATCAATATACATATTTATTAATTAATGAGAATGCTGACCTCCCATTATAAAAGGCACAGGTTACAGAAAAAAAAATAAAAAAAATATATAAGCCCCCTTGAAAAATAAAAACACAAAAAAAAATTAAGACAGTGTGTGCCAACTGGTCTCCAGCGCACCAGCCGCAATGCAGGGTTGCTCGGAAGCTAACTCCCTGAGACAGGCTGGTTAACTAAAAGATAGTCAGCACAAAAGAATTGAAATTTTGCGAAATATCAACCTATCTCCGCCGCAATGAAAGGAACGGTTTGAATCCGCTATCCCCAGACTTGCGGAGATAGACAATACATCCTTGGGTCTCAGCTCAGCCCATCGCCATGAAGTGGTGCTAAATGTTCCAAGGCACCCAACTCAGGCATGAGATGAACTGAGGCCTGCATCGCATAACAAAAGAAAAAGACAGAACGAAAGAAATTTGCAACTATACCCTCCTAATCTCCGCCGCAATGAAAGGAACAGCTAGAGGCTGCTTTCCCCAGACTTGCGGAGATGAAAAGTACCACCTCAGGTCTCAGACCAACCCATCGCAATGAAAGTGGTGCTAAGTGCAACCAACTCAGACGCGGAATGGCTGAGGCCTAAATTGCAAAAAAAAATCACGAAAACAAAAAAAATAAAAGGACGAATTTTCCTCATGACCAACATCCTTGGCTCCGCCGCAATGAAAGGCACGGTTTGAAGCCGCTACCCCAGACTTGCGAAGAAGGATTTGTTAGCTTAGGATCCAGCCAACTCCGACGCGAGATAAGCCGGCCCCGAAAGAAAAAAAAATCCGATACACAAAACTGCACAAAAGACATATTCGGCAAAAAGTAAAAAAAAATACTGAATCTAGCGGACATGCCCCTCGGACGACAGTGAAAACAAATTTAATATTTAAACTACAAAAAAAAATTAAGTGCGTTAAACACTGCCTCCCCGGGTGAAATGCAAAAAAAAACAGACTAGGTGACGTAAAGTCTCGTGGAGCCTTGAGCCACTAACACCAATGACTCTCCAATCATCCCGATCAATCTCATCATTCCGCCGCAACGCAGTGGCGGCTACTGAGGCTGCCAATCTGGGACTTGCGGAATAATGAAACTTCACTGAACGACCAGATAACCACTGAAGCCAGCACCCCAGGACACCTCGTTGGGCGCCATCTGTTATGGTTGGCCCACGATCTATGTTTTGTGGCTCCCTATGCCACCAACAGCGATGACCTCCTTGGACAACCTGATCAGCCCCACCATCTCGCCGCAACGCAGTGGCGGCGCAGGGCCTGCCCATCTGGGACTTGCGAGATAGTAAGGCGTCACTGGCTGACCAAAAAGCCATCGAGTCAGCACGTTGGGCGCCATCTGTTATGGTACGCGTTTGACCTCGATTACGATCTACAATCGAGTGGAGCAGCAATGCATGGCGGTCGGCATGATCTAGGGTTGCACTGTGGCTAGTCATTGTCGGCTGGGCGGGGTTCTTGCCTACATTGCTGTCCTGCGCCATAAACAGAAAAAATTCATATCATGCCTTTTCAAAAATAACGAGAAAAATCAAACGAAAACAACATCCGGTTTGGCCGGATGCCACGGACGGACCGTTGAAAAATTCAAATATTCAAAAGATAACCCGAAAAAAATTAAATTCAAGAGGCCAGACGTCAGTTAAGTTTAAATAAATGCAAACCGAGGGAAAATGTCGTTAAAATTTGAATATGAATTTTAAATGTACGTTAAAGTCAGACGGACGTTAGCAAAGCATTTGAACCGAAATTTAAATCGGACGGAAATACTGACAATCGACGGAAAAATTTTAAAATAGATGAGCGCACGTTAAATTTAAATAATCGCGGACGGACGAGAAGATAATCGTTGCACCAAAATTTAAATTTGAATGTACGTTGAAATCGATATGCACTAAATTTGAATAAACACCGTCAAAAAAAACTGTCAAAGTGAATTTAAATTTGAATATGTATATCGCAAAAAAAATCGTTAAATTTGAATTTAATGTGAATCAACCGGAAGGACCGGTTATTAACAGGCATCTGAAAATACATAAAAGAAGCTGAAATTTAAAATATATGAACAATCAAAGATGGTCATCAGTGCACCTATGTTTTGATGACCCCGTACCTGAAATCCCTATGCCTTTTTAAATTAGGGTGGTCAACATTCCCATTTTTAAATCAACAATTTTATTTACAATTCATTTGTAAAGTTCATCAAAAATACATAGTAAACTCTTAGTCTACGCGAGCCTGCTAGGAATTAATTTACAAAGAAAATGGAATGCCAAACATACATGTACATAATGGCCACATAGGACCAATTAGATATATTAAAATTATTTTAGAAAGGTCTGTTATACTCAGCTTATATTTATGCTCACTCGTTGCGGCGTTATTTCAAAATTAAATCGATACAAATCTTATTTTAAATTAGACTAATTAAATTAAACTGAATGCTAAATGCAAGAAGAGGGAAATGTATTGGAAAGGATTTATTTCCTCTCTCCAGGACAAGATATACAAGTATATAATAAAAAAGAAAAGGAAAAGGGAGTTGGGTACGGGAACTTTTCTGTTAATGGTTTATATGTAATGTTATTTGCGGCCTATATGTACATATTATCTTTGTGGTTTATTTTATCCGGTTCTTTAATTCACTCTGAGCTGGTAACGTTTCCCTACACAACCTCTTCACCTTATTTCACTTTACAACAGCAACCAGTTGTATGTGCTTTAAAAAAAAAAAAGTTTACTATTATTTTTTTTTTTTTCCCCTTCTTTTCTACAAGAAAAATAAACCAATAAATTTCAGCAAAAAAAACCTTACATAAGTACGCCCCTTTGTCTTCACTCACCACCCATTTCGGTGCACCTTTGGTGGTGGTGTCACCGATTTGCTGTTTGTTGTTGTTGTGCCAAATCCAATTTGCTGTTGTTGTTGCGGTGGCAAAATTTTACGACTGGTTGTTGTTGCGCCAAATCCAATTTGCTGTTGTTGTTGCGGTGGCAAAATTTTACGGCTGGTTGTTGTTGTTGCGCCAAATCCAATTTGCTGTTGTTGTTGCGGTGGCAAAATTTTACGGCTGGTTGTTGTTGTTGCGCCAAATCCAATTTGCTGTTGTTGTTGCGGTGGCTATTGGTGTTGGTCTTGTTGTTGCTGTATTTGCAATTGTAAACGCGGCAACACCGGCAACCGATAACGCTGTTGCTGCTGCTGCTGATAATAATCGTAATGTTGGCGAAAATGTTGCAAATAGCAAATTTGGCTGAGGTACTGTTGTTCAATTAAATGTTGTTGTTGTTGCTGCTGATGTTGCTGATATTGCCGGTTCAATTCATTGGCTGTTGCTACAGTAATTGTGGCTTTTGCTGACTCACCAGGAGCTGCTTTTGCTGTTGCATGTTCACTATTCATTTTCCTCACACCACACCAATTTTGCATGGAACATCTTTAATTTTAGTGGCAGAGCAATTTCATTGATTTTACATTTCGTCGTATCAATTGCAGATAAGCACAATCTGATTTTAATTGTCTTTATGTTGAATTTTCACTTCAACATATTTTAGCACTTTACACAAGCATTAAAAAAAATTCTTATTAGAATTAAAATAAAAGCTCAGACTTTTCAACGAGAGAACATTCTCCACCGCCTTTTCAACTCTCTGGCCACTGCTGTACTACTATCTTTTCTTATTAGAACGTGCCTTCCACTTTTTCTTATTAGCCTGGAAGAATCCCGTTTCCTTTCGTTTATGTATGGTATGACAGTGGTGTAGTGTAGTGCATAATGGTGAGAACAGAATCAAAACGTAACGACACGACACTACGTCAACGACATTCTGTCACGATTAAAATCCATGCGCTCTTATGGAAGCAATTATAACATAGTCTAAGCGTCACGACGTCGTCCAACGACAAAATTACGTTGTCATCAACTTAGACTGATTTCTAATTTTGGTGACGACGACGAGTTGCCACTACATTATGAAATCTGAAAATCATGACAAGCCAATAAATCTGACGAACTTTACAAAAGAAGTATTTATACGCAATCAAACGTAATAAAAGTCTAATACATTACATTAATAAATTCAGCTGTTTAACTAATTATTTTACATTGAAAATTTATAATTTAAGCAAAAGAAAACCTTTAATTGTGACTTAAAAATTGTAATGTGGCTGCAACAGGCATATGTAGTGACAATCGTTGACACTTTTGTCATGCTTTAATCGCTGGACTAGCACCGACATTCTCACGTCAATGAAGGACGCTGTCGCAACGTCACGTCGCCTCGGCTCGATGTGTCTTCAGCGTAAAAGTTGCGTGACTGCCGCTTTCTCAGTGGCGTGATTTTACTGTTATTTACTGTATTCTGGTGTGACGCTAGCAGTGACAGAAGCGGGGTGGAATGTGGTTGCCATGACCCAAAAAAAAAATTTACCAAAACTTTCCGAATAAATTGCCTCAAGCATTTTCCCTGAACCTATTCTAAAACAAATTGATTATATCCGTGTTCTAGTAAATTCGCTACTGTCAAATTCTAGTAGTGTACGTTGGGAATATTAATAAACATTGTAGTCTTACGCTCAAATTATAAAATTGGTAAGAGACAGGAAAATCTGATTAATGAAACAATAGTATAAATATGTGGTAAATAATTAATTAATTTTCTGTGAACTATGTAAATTTTAAAATTGTATAGAGCGCATAAGAACATTTGATAATATGTATATTTGAAAGTACTAAGTCACCGAATGACCATGTGTTACGTATTTTCACAATAAGAAGTGTTCATGGCAACCCTGGAAGAACCAGTTTGTCCATCACCAATACATGTGCATATCCCGCCATTGGAATGATTGTCAACGCTTGCGGCCAGCTGTCAAGCTCGCCTATAGCCCAAACATACAAGGTCGATGTGAGAGAGAATCGCTCTTCTTCTTCTTGGCTTATTTCAACTTATCGTCTGTTGCTTTGATTTTACAATCTTGCATGCGTTGCTCGTAGAAGTTGACTGCTAAGTTCAAGGTTTATCCAAAGAAGGTTGTATTAGTCGCGTTTTTTTTTTTTTTATGTGTATGTTTTCTAAAAAAAAATGTCAACATGAAAGAGGAGAGAAATTATTTTCAAAGTAAAATTTTTTCCCCAATCGGTTCTATCTGACACTCGCACTTTTTTGCACACCTACACAATTGCGATCAGCTTATCTGCCGCGAAATCCCTCTTTAGACAATCCTTGCTAAGTTGTGTGTTCACTGGCCTTTTCCTTGCTTTGACGTTTTCAAACAGGCTGTCTAACGCCAATCGCATATTCTGCCTCACATGCGACGACCTGTTTAGTTTGGCCACGCGTCAACCATACTTCTTCACCATGTCAGCACGTCGGCCATTATTAATTGGAAGTTATTGGAAACTACTAAGAAAGAAGCTACTGAAATAGTGGTGCTGCCACACAGACAAAATTGAGCAACCGAAATTAACCCGTTTATGATCGATATCAGGATTGATATCGATAGCAAACCATAACAGGCCTGCTTCGCTTCGAAGACCTGACGAGGGAGCGAATAGGAAAATGGTTTGCCTGTAAGGTTGTTGCGATAATACTCAACTGTGAACAACGTGGGGCACGACTCACCCCTAGATAAGAGTCTCAAGTTCTACCACAGCCAACCGGGCAACAGAGGCTCCATCAGGTGATGCCAAAAAAGAACATATGCTATAAGAACGTGTCCAATCTAGTAATATATGTAAATCCGAGATTAATTGAAAGTCAGGTATATATATAAATAAGTGAATATTTTAAAAATATAAATACACGCACTCCATCTGTTGGAACATAGCGGTAGTTATAATCTAATCTCATTAGTAAAATGTGTTGCATATATTTAGACAGCAGCTAGAAATTACATACATACATACATACATACATACATACAGGTGAAACTAATAAAAGTGTGTTAAAAAACCATTTGGTAAAAAAAACCAAAATGCGTAAGTCCGGTGTTGCGGTGGTTCTCTATTGGCTTAGGCCAGAGAAGCCTACCCCCCTAAGTGCCGATCTTGGTCGGTCTTAACAACCTGTCCCCCCCGGCTGATCCAACCCCGCACGCTGGACCCAGGACAGGCGGTCTTGAAAAAGACCCTTGGTCCGCTGGTTCCTCGCCCCCCGGAATGGGCTTTACAAAAAAAAAGAAAATTATTTTGTTTCCTATTTTAAGGCTTCGCGGCTTTAGACATTTTTTTTACAGGAGAACGCGTCTAAACTCCGAATACAATCATCCTATCAGCTGGTCTATGGTCCCTAACCTCTCGAAGCTGGACAAAAAAAAAAAAAACTTTAACAGGAAAATCATCAGAACTCCGTTTGAATAGACATTTTTGTATTGGAGAACTCGTCAAAACTCCGTAAGGTTAGGCATTTGATGTAGGAGAACTCGCCAAAACTCCATAAAACTAGACATTTTAATTTGGGAGAACTCGTCAAAACTCCGTATAAGCAGACCAATTGGAATATGGACTGCTAGATGGTCCACGGTTCCCGATGGGAGCGCTTGTGATCCACCTATTATTATAACTGCTCGGGGAGGATACTGGGCGAATTGTCCCCGACCGCCAAGACGCCCAGCGGAGTCTTATTGAGGACGGATATCAGAAGCATGGAATCGTCCTATTAATCTCCCTGTTAAGTCTTCTAAGTCATACAGTGCATTGCCAACTTTTCCACGAACTCGACACTTGATATATTTTGGCAGGAATTTCGCGTTTATGCCCTGTTTGAAGTTACTCAAGGCAAAATTTCTTCTAAATACCTCTTGACCTTCTCTATAATTCACAAGCCTAGAACGCTTATTGTAAACCTGCTTGACTCTCTCATTTGCCTGCGCTAGGTTTTTACGGATTTGCTCGTGGATTCCTGATAACTTGTCAGCTTTATTCACTATCGGTACACAATCCTTTACATAATCTCTAACATTTCTATTAAAAAATAGTGTCTGCTTTAATAGTCTTTTTAGGTAAAAAAAAACTGAAAGCAAAAAAATAAAAAAAAATTTGTGATCGTACCAGATAACAGCAAAAAAAAAGTTCTGACAAACTGATTCGTGACTCTATAGCGGTACCGACCTTAAATCCTTTTTTTTTTTTTTGAAATTATATAAACTTTACATAACTTATGCATACATACAAACACACATTGTTAAAAACTGATTAGCGTATAAATCTATATAAGTACGTATAAGAAGAAATTAGAAAAATATCAATAAACATATTTATTAATTAATGAGAATGCTGACCTCCCATTATAAAAGGCACAGGTTACAGAAAAAAAAAATAAAAAAAATATATAAGCCCCCTTGAAAAATAAAAACACAAAAAAAAATTAAGACAGTGTGTGCCAACTGGTCTCCAGCGCACCAGCCGCAATGCAGGGTTGCTCGGAAGCTAACTCCCTGAGACAGGCTGGTTAACTAAAAGATAGTCAGCACAAAAGAATTGAAATTTTGCGAAATATCAACCTATCTCCGCCGCAATGAAAGGAACGGTTTGAATCCGTTATCCCCAGACTTGCGGAGATAGACAATACATCCTTGGGTCTCAGCTCAGCCCATCGCCATGAAGTGGTGCTAAATGTTCCAAGGCACCCAACTCAGGCATGAGATGAACTGAGGCCTGCATCGCATAACAAAAGAAAAAGACAGAACGAAAGAAATTTGCAACTATACCCTCCTAATCTCCGCCGCAATGAAAGGAACAGCTAGAGGCTGCTTTCCCCAGACTTGCGGAGATGAAAAGTACCACCTCAGGTCTCAGACCAACCCATCGCAATGAAAGTGGTGCTAAGTGCAACCAACTCAGACGCGGAATGGCTGAGGCCTAAATTGCAAAAAAAATCACGAAAACAAAAAAAATAAAAGGACGAATTTTCCTCATGACCAACATCCTTGGCTCCGCCGCAATGAAAGGCACGGTTTGAAGCCGCTACCCCAGACTTGCGAAGAAGGATTTGTTAGCTTAGGATCCAGCCAACTCCGACGCGAGATAAGCCGGGCCCCGAAAGAAAAAAAAATCCGATACACAAAACTGCACAAAAGACATATTCGGCAAAAGTAAAAAAAAATACTGAATCTAGCGGACATGCCCCTCGGACGACAGTGAAAACAAATTTAATATTTAAACTACAAAAAAAAATTAAGTGCGTTAAACACTGCCTCCCCGGGTGAAATGCAAAAAAAAACAGACTAGGTGACGTAAAGTCTCGTGGAGCCTTGAGCCACTAACACCAATGACTCTCCAATCATCCCGATCAATCTCATCATTCCGCCGCAACGCAGTGGCGGCTACTGAGGCTGCCAATCTGGGACTTGCGGAATAATGAAACTTCACTGAACGACCAGAAAACCACTGAAGCCAGCACCCCAGGACACCTCGTTGGGCGCCATCTGTTATGGTTGGCCCACGATCTATGTTTTGTGGCTCCCTATGCCACCAACAGCGATGACCTCCTTGGACAACCTGATCAGCCCCACCATCTCGCCGCAACGCAGTGGCGGCGCAGGGCCTGCCCATCTGGGACTTGCGAGATAGTAAGGCGTCACTGGCTGACCAAAAAGCCATCGAGTCAGCACGTTGGGCGCCATCTGTTATGGTACGCGTTTGACCTCGATTACGATCTACAATCGAGTGGAGCAGCAATGCATGGCGGTCGGCATGATCTAGGGTTGCACTGTGGCTAGTCATTGTCGGCTGGGCGGGGTTCTTGCCTACATTGCTGTCCTGCGCCATAAACAGAAAAAATTCATATCATGCCTTTTCAAAAATAACGAGAAAAATCAAACGAAAACAACATCCGGTTTGGCCGGATGCCACGGACGGACCGTTGAAAAATTCAAATATTCAAAAGATAACCCGAAAAAAATTAAATTCAAGAGGCCAGACGTCAGTTAAGTTTAAATAAATGCAAACCGAGGGAAAATGTCGTTAAAATTTGAATATGAATTTTAAATGTACGTTAAAGTCAGACGGACGTTAGCAAAGCATTTGAACCGAAATTTAAATCGGACGGAAATACTGACAATCGACGGAATAATTTTAAAATAGATGAGCGCACGTTAAATTTAAATAATCGCGGACGGACGAGAAAATAATCGTTGCACCAAAATTTAAATTTGAATGTACGTTGAAATCGATATGCACTAAATTTGAATAAACACCGTCAAAAAAAACTGTCAAAGTGAATTTAAATTTGAATATGTATATCGCAAAAAAAATCGTTAAATTTGAATTTAATGTGAATCAACCGGAAGGACCGGTTATTAACAGGCATCTGAAAATACATAAAAGAAGCTGAAATTTAAAATATATGAACAATCAAAAAAAAGTTAAAGGCCGAACTCACAAGGGGCTGGCGTTGCTGATGTGTTGCAGCGCCGGTGCGTTTTTGTCCCAACCTAATCCATGGTCACTGTCGCACCCGGGTATCAGTGACCCCTTACCTGTGGTGCGCCGCTGGTGTTGTTGCAGCGCTGGTGCTTTTCTAGCCCACCCTCATCCTTGGCCATCGGTGCACCTATATTTCGATGACCCCGTAATTATTATGCGCTGCTGGTGTTGTTGCAGCGTCGGTGCTTATCGACCCACCCTCATCCATGGTCATCAGTGCACCTATATTTCGATGACCCCGTAATTATTATGCGCTGCTGGTGTTGTTGCAGCGCCGGTGCTTATCGAACCACCCCCGTCCATGGTCATCAGTGCACCTATGTTTTGATGACCCCGTACCTGAAATCCCTATGCCTTTTTAAATTAGGGTGGTCAACATTCCCATTTTTAAATCAACAATTTTATTTACAATTCATTTGTAAAGTTCATCAAAAATACATAGTAAACTCTTAGTCTACGCGAGCCTGCTAGGAATTAATTTACAAAGAAAATGGAATGCCAAACATACATGTACATAATGGCCACATAGGACCAATTAGATATATTAAAATTATTTTAGAAAGGTCTGTTATACTCAGCTTATATTTATGCTCACTCGTTGCGGCGTTATTTCAAAATTAAATCGATACAAATCTTATTTTAAATTAGACTAATTAAATTAAACTGAATGCTAAATGCAAGAAGAGGGAAATGTATTGGAAAGGATTTATTTCCTCTCTCCAGGACAAGATATACAAGTATATAATAAAAAAGAAAAGGAAAAGGGAGTTGGGTACGGGAACTTTTCTGTTAATGGTTTATATGTAATGTTATTTGCGGCCTATATGTACATATTATCTTTGTGGTTTATTTTATCCGGTTCTTTAATTCACTCTGAGCTGGTAACGTTTCCCTACACAACCTCTTCACCTTATTTCACTTTACAACAGCAACCAGTTGTATGTGCTTTAAAAAAAAAAAGTTTACTATCATTTTTTTTTTTTCCCCTTCTTTTCTACAAGAAAAATAAACCAATAAATTTCAGCAAAAAAAACCTTACATAAGTACGCCCCTTTGTCTTCACTCACCACCCGTTGCGGTGCACCTTTGGTGGTGGTGTCACCGATTTGCTGTTTGTTGTTGTTGTGCCAAATCCAATTTGCTGTTGTTGTTGCGGTGGCAAAATTTTACGGCTGGTTGTTGTTGTTGCGCCAAATCCAATTTGCTGTTGTTGTTGCGGTGGCAAAATTTTACGGCTGGTTGTTGTTGTTGCGCCAAATCCAATTTGCTGTTGTTGTTGCGGTGGCAAAATTTTACGGCTGGTTGTTGTTGTTGCGCCAAATCCAATTTGCTGTTGTTGTTGCGGTGGCAAAATTTTACGGCTGGTTGTTGTTGTTGCGCCAAATCCAATTTGCTGTTGTTGTTGCGGTGGCTATTGGTGTTGGTCTTGTTGTTGCTGTATTTGCAATTGTAAACGCGGCAACACCGGCAACCGATAACGCTGTTGCTGCTGCTGCTGATAATAATCGTAATGTTGGCGAAAATGTTGCAAATAGCAAATTTGGCTGAGGTACTGTTGTTCAATTAAATGTTGTTGTTGTTGCTGCTGATGTTGCTGATATTGCCGGTTCAATTCATTGGCTGTTGCTACAGTAATTGTGGCTTTTGCTGACTCACCAGGAGCTGCTTTTGCTGTTGCATGTTCACTATTAATTTTCCTCACACCACACCAATTTTGCATGGTGAACATCTTTAATTTTAGTGGCAGAGCAATTTCATTGATTTTACATTTCGTCGTATCAATTGCAGATAAGCACAATCTGATTTTAATTGTCTTTATGTTGAATTTTCACTTCAACATATTTTAGCACTTTACACAAGCATTAAAAAAAATTCTTATTAGAATTAAAATAAAAGCTCAGACTTTTCAACGAGAGAACATTCTCCACCGCCTTTTCAACTCTCTGGCCACTGCTGTACTACTATCTTTTCTTATTAGAACGTGCCTTCCACTTTTTCTTATTAGCCTGGAAGAATCCCGTTTCCTTTCGTTTATGTATGGTATGACAGTGGTGTAGTGTAGTGCATAATGGTGAGAACAGAATCAAAACGTAACGACACGACACTACGTCAACGACATTCTGTCACGATTAAAATCCATGCGCTCTTATGGAAGCAATTATAACATAGTCTAAGCGTCACGACGTCGTCCAACGACAAAATTACGTTGTCATCAACTTAGACTGATTTCTAATTTTGGTGACGACGACGAGTTGCCACTACATTATGAAATCTGAAAATCATGACAAGCCAATAAATCTGACGAACTTTACAAAAGAAGTATTTATACGCAATCAAACGTAATAAAAGTATAATACATTACATTAATAAATTCAGCTGTTTAACTAATTATTTTACATTGAAAATTTATAATTTAAGCAAAAGAAAACCTTTAATTGTGACTTAAAAATTGTAATGTGGCTGCAACAGGCATATGTAGTGACAATCGTTGACACTTTTGTCATGCTTTAATCGCTGGACTAGCACCGACATTCTCACGTCAATGAAGGACGCTGTCGCAACGTCACGTCGCCTCGGCTCGATGTGTCTTCAGCGTAAAAGTGGCGTGACTGCCGCTTTCTCAGTGGCGTGATTTTACTGTTATTTACTGTATTCTGGTGTGACGCTAGCAGTGACAGAAGCGGGGTGGAATGTGGTTGCCATGACCCAAAAAAAAAATTTACCAAAACTTTCCGAATAAATTGCCTCAAGCATTTTCCCTGAACCTATTCTAAAAAAAATTGATTATATCCGTGTTCTAGTAAATTCGCTACTGTCAAATTCTAGTAGTGTACGTTGGGAATATTAATAAACATTGTAGTCTTACGCTCAAATTATAAAATTGGTAAGAGACAGGAAAATCTGATTAATGAAACAATAGTATAAATATGTGGTAAATAATTAATTAATTTTCTGTGAACTATGTAAATTTTAAAATTGTATAGAGCGCATAAGAACATTTGATAATATGTATATTTGAAAGTACTAAGTCACCGAATGACCATGTGTTACGTATTTTCACAATAAGAAGTGTTCATGGCAACCCTGGAAGAACCAGTTTGTCCATCACCAATACATGTGCATATCCCGCCATTGGAATGATTGTCAACGCTTGCGGCCAGCTGTCAAGCTCGCCTATAGCCCAAACATACAAGGTCGATGTGAGAGAGAATCGCTCTTCTTCTTCTTGGCTTATCTCAACTTATCGTCTGTTGCTTTGATTTTACAATCTTGCATGCGTTGCTCGTAGAAGTTGACTGCTAAGTTCAAGGTTTATCCAAAGAAGGTTGTATTAGTCGCGTTTTTTTTTTATTTTTTTTTTTTTTTTTATTTGTGTGTTTTCTAAAAAAAAATGTCAACATGAAAGAGGAGAGAAATTATTTTCAAAGTAAAATTTTTTCCCCAATCGGTTCTATCTGACACTCGCACTTTTTTGCACACCTACACAATTGCGATCAGCTTATCTGCCGCGAAATCCCTCTTTAGACAATCCTTGCTAAGTTGTGTGTTCACTGGCTTTTTCCTTGCTTTGACGTTTTCAAACAGGCTGTCTAACGCCAATCGCATATTCTGCCTCACATGCGACGACCTGTTTAGTTTGGCCACGCGTCAACCATACTTCTTCACCATGTCAGCACGTCGGCCATTATTAATTGGAAGTTATTGGAAACTACTAAGAAAGAAGCTACTGAAATAGTGGTGCTGCCACACAGACAAAATTGAGCAACCGAAATTAACCCGTTTATGATCGATATCAGGATTGATATCGATAGCAAACCATAACAGGCCTGCTTCGCTTCGAAGACCTGACGAGGGAGCGAACAGGAAAATGGTTTGCCTGTAAGGTTGTTGCGATAATACTCAACTGTTAACAACGTGGGGCACGACTCACCCCTAGATAAGAGTCTCAAGTTCTACCACAGCCAACCGGGCAACAGAGGCTCCATCAGGTGATGCCAAAAAAGAACATATGCTATAAGAACGTGTCCAATCTAGTAATATATGTAAATCCGAGATTAATTGAAAGTCAGGTATATATATAAATAAGTGAATATTTTAAAAATATAAATACACGCACGCCATCTGTTGGAACATAGCGGTAGTTATAATCTAATCTCATTAGTAAAATGTGTTGCATATATTTAGACAGCAGCTAGAAATTACATACATACATACATACATACATACATACATACATACATACATACATACAGGTGAAACTAAAAAAAGTGTGTTAAAAAACCATTTGGTAAAAAAAACCAAAATGCGTAAGTCCGGTGTTGCGGTGGTTCTCTATTGGCTTAGGCCAGAGAAGCCTACCCCCCTAAGTAACGATCTTGGTCGGTCTTAACAACCTGTCCCCCCCGGCTGATCCAACCCCGCACGCTGGACCCAGGACAGGCGGTCTTGAAAAAGACCCTTGGTCCGCTGGTTCCTCGCCCCCCGGAATGGGCTTTACAAAAAAAAAGAAAATTATTTTGTTTCCTATTTTAAGGCTTCGCGGCTTTAGACATTTTTTTACAGGAGAACGCGTCTAAACTCCGAATACAATCATCCTATCAGCTGGTCTATGGTCCCTAACCTCTCGAAGCTGGACAAAAAAAAAAAAAACTTTAACAGGAAAATCATCAGAACTCCGTTTGAATAGACATTTTTGTATTGGAGAACTCGTCAAAACTCCGTAAGGTTAGGCATTTGATGTAGGAGAACTCGCCAAAACTCCATAAAACTAGACATTTTAATTTGGGAGAACTCGTCAAAACTCCGTATAAGCAGACCAATTGGAATATGGACTGCTAGATGGTCCACGGTTCCCGATGGGAGCGCTTGTGATCCACCTATTATTATAACTGCTCGGGGAGGATACTGGGCGAATTGTCCCCGACCGCCAAGACGCCCAGCGGAGTCTTATTGAGGACGGATATCAGAAGCATGGAATCGTCCTATTAATCTCCCTGTTAAGTCTTCTAAGTCATACAGTGCATTGCCAACTTTTCCACGAACTCGACACTTGATATATTTTGGCAGGAATTTCGCGTTTATGCCCTGTTTGAAGTTACTCAAGGCAAAATTTCTTCTAAATACCTCTTGACCTTCTCTATAATTCACAAGCCTAGAACGCTTATTGTAAACCTGCTTGACTCTCTCATTTGCCTGCGCTAGGTTTTTACGGATTTGCTCGTGGATTCCTGATAACTTGTCAGCTTTACTCACTATCGGTACACAATCCTTTACATAATCTCTAACATTTCTATTAAAAAATAGTGTCTGCTTTAATAGTCTTTTTAGGTAAAAAAAAAACTGAAAGCAAAAAAATAAAAAAAAATTTGTGATCGTACCAGATAACAGCAAAAAAAAAGTTCTGACAAACTGATTCGTGACTCTATAGCGGTACCGACCTTAAATCCTTTTTTTTTTTTTTTGAAATTATATAAACTTTACATAACTTATGCATACATACAAACACACATTGTTAAAAACTGATTAGCGTATAAATCTATATAAGTACGTATAAGAAGAAATTAGAAAAATATCAATATACATATTTATAAATTAATGAGAATGCTGACCTCCCATTATAAAAGGCACAGGTTACAGAAAAAAAAAAATAAAAAAAATATATAAGCCCCCTTGAAAAATAAAAACACAAAAAAAAATTAAGACAGTGTGTGCCAACTGGTCTCCAGCGCACCAGCCGCAATGCAGGGTTGCTCGGAAGCTAACTCCCTGAGACAGGCTGGTTAACTAAAAGATAGTCAGCACAAAAGAATTGAAATTTTGCGAAATATCAACCTATCTCCGCCGCAATGAAAGGAACGGTTTGAATCCGCTATCCCCAGACTTGCGGAGATAGACAATACATCCTTGGGTCTCAGCTCAGCCCATCGCCATGAAGTGGTGCTAAATGTTCCAAGGCACCCAACTCAGGCATGAGATGAACTGAGGCCTGCATCGCATAACAAAAGAAAAAGACAGAACGAAAGAAATTTGCAACTATACCCTCCTAATCTCCGCCGCAATGAAAGGAACAGCTAGAGGCTGCTTTCCCCAGACTTGCGGAGATGAAAAGTACCACCTCAGGTCTCAGACCAACCCATCGCAATGAAAGTGGTGCTAAGTGCAACCAACTCAGACGCGGAATGGCTGAGGCCTAAATTGCAAAAAAAATCACGAAAACAAAAAAAATAAAAGGACGAATTTTCCTCATGACCAACATCCTTGGCTCCGCCGCAATGAAAGGCACGGTTTGAAGCCGCTACCCCAGACTTGCGAAGAAGGATTTGTTAGCTTAGGATCCAGCCAACTCCGACGCGAGATAAGCCGGGCCCCGAAAGAAAAAAAAATCCGATACACAAAACTGCACAAAAGACATATTCGGCAAAAAGTAAAAAAAAATACTGAATCTAGCGGACATGCCCCTCGGACGACAGTGAAAACAAATTTAATATTTAAACTACAAAAAAAAAATTAAGTGCGTTAAACACTGCCTCCCCGGGTGAAATGCAAAAAAAAACAGACTAGGTGACGTAAAGTCTCGTGGAGCCTTGAGCCACTAACACCAATGACTCTCCAATCATCCCGATCAATCTCATCATTCCGCCGCAACGCAGTGGCGGCTACTGAGGCTGCCAATCTGGGACTTGCGGAATAATGAAACTTCACTGAACGACCAGAAAACCACTGAAGCCAGCACCCCAGGACACCTCGTTGGGCGCCATCTGTTATGGTTGGCCCACGATCTATGTTTTGTGGCTCCCTATGCCACCAACAGCGATGACCTCCTTGGACAACCTGATCAGCCCCACCATCTCGCCGCAACGCAGTGGCGGCGCAGGGCCTGCCCATCTGGGACTTGCGAGATAGTAAGGCGTCACTGGCTGACCAAAAAGCCATCGAGTCAGCACGTTGGGCGCCATCTGTTATGGTACGCGTTTGACCTCGATTACGATCTACAATCGAGTGGAGCAGCAATGCATGGCGGTCGGCATGATCTAGGGTTGCACTGTGGCTAGTCATTGTCGGCTGGGCGGGGTTCTTGCCTACATTGCTGTCCTGCGCCATAAACAGAAAAAATTCATATCATGCCTTTTCAAAAATAACGAGAAAAATCAAACGAAAACAACATCCGGTTTGGCCGGATGCCACGGACGGACCGTTGAAAAATTCAAATATTCAAAAGATAACCCGAAAAAAATTAAATTCAAGAGGCCAGACGTCAGTTAAGTTTAAATAAATGCAAACCGAGGGAAAATGTCGTTAAAATTTGAATATGAATTTTAAATGTACGTTAAAGTCAGACGGACGTTAGCAAAGCATTTGAACCGAAATTTAAATCGGACGGAAATACTGACAATCGGAAAAATTTTAAAATAGATGAGCGCACGTTAAATTTAAATAATCGCGGACGGACGAGAAAATAATCGTTGCACCAAAATTTAAATTTGAATGTACGTTGAAATCGATATGCACTAAATTTGAATAAACACCGTCAAAAAAAACTGTCAAAGTGAATTTAAATTTGAATATGTATATCGCAAAAAAAATCGTTAATCGTTTGAATTTAATGTGAATCAACCGGAAGGACCGGTTATTAACAGGCATCTGAAAATACATAAAAGAAGCTGAAATTTAAAATATATGAACAATCAAAAAAAAGTTAAAGGCCGAACTCACAAGGGGCTGGCGTTGCTGATGTGTTGCAGCGCCGGTGCCTTTTTGTCCCACCCTAATCCATGGTCACTGTCGCACCCGGGTATCAGTGACCCCTTACCTGTGGTGCGCCGCTGGTGTTGTTGCAGCGCTGGTGCTTTTCTAGCCCACCCTCATCCTTGGCCATCGGTGCACCTATATTTCGATGACCCCGTAATTATTATGCGCTGCTGGTGTTGTTGCAGCGTCGGTGCTTATCGACCCACCCTCATCCATGGTCATCAGTGCACCTATATTTCGATGACCCCGTAATTATTATGCGCTGCTGGTGTTGTTGCAGCGTAGGTGCTTATCGACCCACCCTCATCCATGGTCATCGGTGCACCTATATTTCGATGACCCCGTACCTGAAATCCCTAATGCCTTTTTAAATGAAGAGAATCAACACTCCCATTTTAAATTCACAAATTTATTTACAATTCATTTGTAAAATTCATCAAAAATACATATGTAAGTAAATTCTTACAGTCTACATATGCATATCCTAGGTTTTACCTACACTTATAATCATATATATAATACTTCTATATTGCTAACAACCTATCTACTCAATGTGTTTCAGTTCTGGTCGCGCTGAACTCGTTTCTCACTGCATATGTAATTTGTGCGCATGCGTCAACACAAGCAAAAGTCGTATATGTGAATATATGTCACACACACATTTGCAAAATTGTAGTAGCATTACAAAAAAAAACAGAAGGGGGATAAAAGGGGTCGTTATTCCCTTCATATAAAACTTTCATGGTCGTTATAAAAACACAAAGCATTAGATTAAACAATGAAATGCCAATCTTTCGAAAACAAAATTGTACACATGTATTTATTATTTCAACGTAGTTCACAACCAAATAACTTATGTATGCATACCTACATGCTAAAAATAAGGCAGATAATTTATATTTTCGTAAATTAAATAAAGTCACAATATATATATCGTCGTTTAAATTTCATAACCGCCTAAGTGAAATTGCTAACCGCCTAAGCGGCACTTGTGCCAAAAATAAAATTTGCCAATAATTCAATATGTTCCTACTTCTATACGAAGTTGATACTTTAGTCAACAAAATGATATACATAACTATTTAAATTTTAGTTTATACGCAGAAATAAGCTTGAAATGAAGGAGTTTTATGCTCTTCTGTAAAATTAATTCTCATTTACTTCAATAATATCATAACGTAGGATAGGCGGTTATACACAGCGACTATTCTTGATTTCTGCGGTGGCGATAAATTCATACATACGTACATTCAACAACGAAGAATGCCTCACACAAATTTACGAATGCAAAAGAATATTCGCGAGCGATCAATGAGCGCCAGCGGTGAAATTCATTTTATGCGCTCGTGAGCGTCCAATGAGCGCTCTTTGAAAATTCATTTTTATTCATGCATATGTATGTAGGTACATATATTCATACCCATACCTTTGTTAAATAAAATACCTATGTATTTCATAGTACCAAATTTTTCTGTAGTCCCCCTTGTCTTTGAAAAGAAATGTTTAACGACACCCATGGAATCTTGCTTCCCTTTCTTACAGTATATCGTTACTGTGAAGTTTGACCAACAAAACAATTGAATAGTAGCAATATAGAAGTATTATATATATGCTTATAATCAAGGAAAAATACCCTGCAGGAAGCTTAAAACTAATTTTAAACTACTTACAAAGACACTAGTGGTGACTTCTTAAAAAAAAATAGACATACATACACATGTACATACGTATATGTATAGATATGAGGCAAAGTTTTGCCCAGAACGCAGGTATATGTGTATGATTATATACTAAGAAAAAGGTACGAGGAGGAAATACAAGGAATCGAAATTAAATGTTCTTCCTTTTCTCTCAACTGGGAAAAGGAGTTAGGTGGCGGAAACTCTTTGGTTACTGGGTTGTATGTTATATTATTTGTGGCCTATATATATATTATTTTCATTGCATATTTTATTGAGTTTTGCAGTTTACGATGGTTTAATTATAATTTCCCTACACAGGTCTCCCCCTCCCTCTCTGTTATACTTGCAGAGATATATGCAAATTGCTAACGTACATACATATGTATGTATGTACACATACATATAGGCATGTATGTACATATCAATCCCTTTTTATCTTCCTTTTCCCCTCCTTCCATCCTTTTTTTTTTTTTTTTTTTTTTATTACAAGAAAAACTCGCTAAGTTTCAAAACGTGAATCTCTGTGTGTACACATGACTCAGATACAATTAATTTTTGTTGGGAATTAGCTGATATCGTTCAAGAAAATTAATAGCTAATAAGTTTAAGTCTACACATAATTTTGCTTTACATTAAATTGTGTAAGTGTGACTGTTTTAAATTCACAAATTTTATTATCGTCACTACAGGTTAATTTTACACTCACTACCCAGCAAGCTTTTAATTATCAACTATTCAAATGAATTAATTACCCAGATGATCAATACATCAATACCAAATGTTGATGTTAAAGAAAAAGGTTTATCTAAGAGAAAATGTATATATAATTTTAACCCCCCTCCTTTTTTTCGAAGCACAGTCAACTCTAATATCGGAGATGATTAAATTGTAGAAAAATTAAAATTCAATCATCTCAATGCTGTGTGGGTAGTGAGGCAGTTCCAAAAAATATATATAGGTAAACAAAATTTTTTTTTTTTTTTGATTAATTAATTAGATACATAATATACGTATGTACGTGCGATACCTATATCCAATGCGACTCACCACCCGTTGCGGTGCACCTTAAGTGGTGGTGTCACCGATCTGCTGTTGTTGTTGTTTTGCCACCTGTTGCCGAAATTAGTTGGCGTTGATGCTATGGCCAATTGTAATAAGCTGTGGTTGTTGTGGTGGCCCCTATGCCGTGCTTAGCCGTTGTGGTTGCTGCTGATGTTGTGGTGCCTTATTGCTGCGTCGCTTCGTTGCTCTGAGCCGATGTCGTCGTGCTATATATATATTCGTTGCTAGTGGCGGTATGTGTTATGCGCTGCGCCGTTGCTGCCCTTAAGTTGCCGTCGTGGCGCTTGGTTGCGGCGCTCTGCTGTCGACAGGCGTTATATGGCGTCGTTGGGCGCTATATGGAGTCGCGCCGTTGTCCTGGTCGAACACTGATGTGGTTGCTGTGGCGCTTCGTTGCGGTGCGCTGCTACAAGTGGTGTTTGGTTATTGTGCTGGCGAGAACTATATATGTTGGGCCGTTGTTATTACTGATGGTTGGAGGTGCACCATACGTGCACTTATTTTTTTTTTTTCCTTTTATTTTTTTTTGCTCAATTAAATAATTCGTACGATCTCCTTTTCAGCTATTCGCTTTGTAGGTAGTTGTCGTTAAGCATGAGTAACACTGCGCTACGCCGCGCAATTACGCTAAGTCGACACTGGCGTTATTGCGCTAACACCGATTTTGAGAATGCGCCAGTAAAATTACGCCTGCAGAATATGACGCCGACTCAGATTTCGTGCGCTAAAATCAGCACCGCACCGCTCCAATGTGGCGCTAGTGTAAAATGACGCCGCCACAAGGCCAATAACTGCACCAGTGAATAAACGACAACGTCACAATTATTTAAGCTTGGTAGTCCTCTAAATGACGCTAATTCCCAGCGTATTTTCACACATATATTAAATAGAATGTTCCGAGCGTTAGCGCCACGATTGACGCTGGTGTTATTGTGTTGGCGTCAAAAGAGTTGCGCCCTTACCCATGGCTAGTTGCCGTGCATTTTTTTTTCTTGCTAAGAAATATTTGTTCTTTTATCTGTTTGTATAGTGATTGTGGGGATTTTGAGGCCAGAACCTTTTTCAAACACCAATTTAATTTTGTCTTTTCGCACGGAATTAGTTTTTCAACATTTTATATACATATTTATATGGTAAATCGAGACTATTTCAGAGTCGTAGCTCAATCTTCGCCAAACACGTAGTAGGAAATTCTTGTTTTAAGGGCCCTTACACGGTCAAATACTTGAACAAATCGTGTATATATATATAATTTTTTTTTTTCACTCTATACACAGACACAGAGTTTTGTGTGAACGAGACAGAATAATTCAACTGTTCAAGGTACAAAATTTAGCGCGGATTTGATCCTCCGTCATATGAAGCCTCCAAGCACTCGTTTCCGACTTTACCAATCGACTCACTATTGCCGTACTAAAAATTTTCCGCGTGCCTACATTTCCGTTTTTTTTTTCTCTATCCCCATTGGGAAAAATCCCGTTAATTCCATTGAATGCCATCACATTGACATAGTGTGTGTGAACATAATGGTGTAGACCGAATCGAAGCGCAACGACGCGACATCGCGACAATGGCAGTCTGTCAAAAATTAGAACTCATGCGTTCTTATGAAAGCAATTATAATAAAGACTACGAAGTGCGTCGTCGTCCAATGACAAAATTACGTTGCCATCACTTAGGGCCGTTTACTCAAGCTCCGGTTAAGCACTTAACCACAGATTTTTGTCCGGTTAAGCAATTTATTTGACAGCTCACCATACAATTTACGTCAAACTAACCAGCGATTAAATTAATCAGATGTTGAGTAAACGGCCCTTAGACTAATTTCTAATTTTGGTGACGACAGCAAGCTGCCACTGCATTATGAAATATGAAAATTTTGACAACTCAATAAATTTAGCGGAACTTGGAAAAAACCCAGTAGTATTTATACACAAACAAATGTAAGAAAAATCTAAGGTATTAAATTAATAAATTTACCTATTTCGTTTATTATTTTATAAAAAAAATTGTGATCCAAACGAAAGAAAACTTTTATTCGTGAATGAAAAATTGTAATGTGACAGCAACTAGCCTTCTGCAGGGACGGTCGTTGGCGTTTTATAATGCTTTAGTCGCTGATATCGCACCGACATTCTTACGTCCAGGGACTGTCGCTGTCGCACCGTCGCGTCGCGTCGCCTCGATATGTCTTCAGCGTAAAAGTGGCGTGACTGCCGCTTGTTCAGTGGCGTGATTTTTCTGTTATTTGGATGTCTATATTCTGGTGTGACGCTAGCAATAACACAAGCGAGATGGAATGCGGTTGCCATGACACACAAAAAAAAATTACCGAAACTTTCGGAATAAAATGCCTCAAGCATTTTTCCCATTAAACTTATCTCAAAAAAGTCGATTTTATTCTTGCCCTAGTAAATTTTCTACTGTAAAATTCTATTAGTGTGCGTTGGGAATATTAATAGACATTGTTGTCTTACGCTCAAATTATAAAATTGGTAAGAGACAGGAAAACCTGATTAATGGAACAATAGTATAAATACGTGGTAAATAATTAATTAATTTTCTGTGAACTATGTAAATTTTGAAATTGTATAGGGCGCATAAGAACATTTTATAATATGTACATTTGAAAGTACTAAATCACCGAATAACCATGTGTTACGTATTTTCACAATAAGAAGTGTTCATGGCAACCCTGGAAGAACCAGTTTGTCCATCACCAATACATGTGCATCTTCCGCCATTGGAACGATTGTGAAGATTCGGAGGGGAAATTTCTCATGATGCCTACTCATAGAGGTCGGCTCGATAGCTTGCCAGATTTGAAGAGAAATTTATGTGCGATCTATAAAGCTCGGGTTCTAAAAAAAATGAAGCAATACCATATAATCATCTCGAAGAATAAAAAAAATCAATGTAAATTTCGGATGAACCCACTCGCTTAAAATTTGTTTAAACACTTAGTGGAGGAAAAGGGGAATTAATTACAGGATTTGAGCAAAGAAAAATTTCGCATTTGGAATGTCTAGTAACTGAATGAGAGAATAAGAATCGTTATTATTGCTAGAACACCATAATTGGTAAATGAAATTACTCGAACAGGAAAGTTACTGACGGCTAAAAAAAGAATTGTAAGCTGTTCTATCGAAACCACCCCTATAATACAACCTCATTATCCTTCACATGCGACCAAGGCTAATTTATAGAAGGTTAACCTACTAAACAGCTGATTGCAAACTTCCCTATTTTTTTTTTTTTTTTCATATTGTGGTGCTTATGTCAAAACTTATGTCAATTTTGATCTTGACGCAATATGATTTCTACAATGGCGGGCTATGATTTTGACAGAAGCATCACAGAATACACAACCAATTTACATGGAGTGTGTATGTATGTATGTCCGTATATAGTACTGCAAAACCCTTCTATAATTGAACCATGCATGCGACGACCTTTCGTGTTTGGCCACGCGTCACCAATACATGTACATGTTTTCCTCTCTCATGCCAACATCCCAGCAAAACCCGTGTGATGGAAACTAACACATGCAAAAGTTTCACACTAATACAATGACACACTTTTTTATCATCTGTGAGAGGACAGGGTTGCTTTTTTCATAATTCGTTTAAAAAAAAATCAAATTCGTGGAAGCTAGTTCAACGCGTTCTTTCGTGTGCTAAAAATATAATTTAATAGTCAATAAAGATAATAAAAAATAATAATTTATAATCGTTTTTAAAGAATAAAAATAAGTACATACATATTTAAGTCAAACCAGCTTTATTATGTACATTTACATAAATATATATTTTTTCACTTCAATTTCAGATGTCTTCCAAGAAGTCGACTCCATAGGATTCGAGAGAGGCGTATGCAAGACTGTCGTGCTTAGCCATCACCGCGAGCAGTAAAAAGTATATTTTTTGTGTTAAAAATCTAATTTTATTTCATATACATATGTTAATAATATCTGTGTAATGAATATAATAAATATAGACTATGATAGATTTGTTTGTGGCTCATTTTTGAAAGGTTCAGGCATCAAATTTGATGGCTCAGCTGTGATAGATTCGTATATCAAGTGTGATGGATCATATTTGACGGATTAATATATCACGCTTGATGGATCATATGTGACTGGTATTTACATCAACATTGATGGGTATAAAGTGAGAGAGGAAAGAGTTCAGCTATATATAGAAAATCATATGATTACGCATAAGTGGGAGCGAGATGCAAACTCACACGTATACACTTCACTCCATCACATTTTTCATATTGCCCTTAATAATGTGATAGGAATTCTTGATGGAGAGTGATGGATCACATGTGATCATCAATTGATTGGTCAAATGATTATCACGGCGCTTGCAGGGATGTCGCCATCATTCACTGGAAGTTATTGGAAACTACAAAAAAAAACTACTAAAATAGTGGTGCTGCCACACAAACAGAATTGAGCAACCGAAATTAACCCATTTATGATCGATATCAGATTGATATCGATAGCAAACGATAACAATATTTTTACGAATAGTTACGAATTTATGTTCAATAACCCAAAAAATTTGCAAAAGGGAGCCAAATTGAGAGAATAAGACCTCGAGAGAGTTGATAAACGCTGCAAGTAAAATTTTCACTTGCAACTACTAGCAGCTTTAAAAAAAATAGAAGTGTCAAAAATATATGATCACAAAAATTTCAATTGGAAATATGCAAACATTTTAAACGCAAATTTCTAATTGTGTACTAAATAAGTTAGCGTAAAAACGAATCTTGATGATGTTGTGGAATAGCCAAAGTAGAATTTTGTTTTCCTAATTCAGTTATTTCCATTCATTTCCAATTTCAAAAATTTCAATTACAACCTAACCTAAAAATCAAATTGTCAAAACAGCGTATCAGCTGTTTTCTTGCGAATGTTTACGATTTTGTGTTCAATTACTTTGGTTGATAATTTTCTCTTTTTCTCGTTTTTACTCTTAATTTGACATTGACGCTCTTTTTGCAAGTACTTGCAAGTAAAGTTGTTCAACAAAGGTATTATCTTGTTATTAATTTATATATATATATATTTACATTTTGTTTGGGATTTAAAAAAAATTTATAAACGTTTTATTTCCTTTCTTTTTAAAAATTAAAGTAATAATAAATGTTTCGTTTAAGTAGACATACTATTTTTTCCATGTGAACACATATATGTATATTCGATAACATTTTACAATCTTGTTGAGTTAGTTGTATTATGCTGTGAAAATTACTGTTTAAATATTTAATAACTAAAAATGTTCAACTGGCAACCCTTCTACCTTGCAACCATGCGAGCTATCAGCTGCCACGTTTTTACGTAAAAAATCAAAATGATTTTGATTTCTGCGGTACGGGCTTCTGCGTCGTACGTCGTTGAATAATCGGTTACATACAAATCCTATTAAATAGGTTGGATCAGCTGACACGGTACACGGGTTTACGTTCTCGACTAACTGGGCTATTATTGTAACTTTATCGCTATCCATGTGAGCTGTTAGTGGTGCCGTAAGAGCCTATACACACTTGCTTGGGCTGTTGCATGATTCAAATAAAGAAGATTGTGCACTCAGCCATATTCAGCAAAATATTCATCCGTGAGACTGGGTTCATTTTGGTTAGTACGTCATCAACTACGTTATCGACGAGAAAGAAAATTTGCAAACAGGCAAAAAATACCTTTATTGAACTATTATTCACACAAATAAATACGCGACACTTAATTTTTCTTTATTTAAAATAGTTACTTAATATAAATTTTACATTTATCGCACACAATCTTTAGTTTTTAGATAACCGGAAACGAAACTGGTTGAAAGAGAATTTATGTTACTACGTCACTAAATCAGCTGATTCTGTCAAATTTTGGATGAACGCATAGCGGTACCGCTGAGTGCACAATCTCTTATTTGTTGATTCATGGGGCTGTTGTATGCAAATCCAACTGTTTCAGTTGTTCAGTTGTTGATATCAAATAGCTTAAACAGAACCAATCGCCGTGCGTGTTTTCGCGTGGTGCGGCGATGACATTTGTTTGCGAATATCGCCTAGTAAAACAGAATCAAGGCGAAATTGCCATATGCATATTTTTATAATTACAATGTTTCCTTACTTCTTCCATTGACTCTTCTCTTCCGATTGATTGAGTCGCAAGTGTGTATAGGCTCTAACTCTAACCACGGTTAAAGTCCGGTTAAACATCATTATCGACTTCACCAAATCATACATTAAGGACCGTTTACTCAACCTCTGATTAACGCTAACCGGAGGACAAAGGTTCGTTAAGCTATAGACTGCATTATCGACAACATGCATGGTTTGATGAAGTCGATGATGATGTTTAACCGAACTTTAACCGTGGTTAGCGTTAATCAGATGTTGAGTAAACGGCCCTAAGGGCCACATATGCAATTGTGCATGACGCGATACGATTTTGAATATGTGGGCTGTATCGTATCGCTTCTGTTTGTGGGGACCTTTATCATGTGGTCGATAATGCAGTCCATGCCTTAACCGTTCCTTTACCCTCCGGTTAGCGTTAATCAGAGGTTGAGTAAACGGCCCTAAAGCAAAGCATTTGATTGCTAGCAGCGCACACACGACTCGTATGTGAAGCCGAGCTGCTCCGTTTTGCTCTTTCGTGCATCACTGTTATAGGTCCATGATTCGCTTTGAGTTTGACAATACACTCAACCGCAAACAACTTACAAAAAAAAAGGGAGAAATCAGGATCCACCTATACAGGTCGGCTCTTTAGATCAGCTGACTTCTTCTTCTTCAACAGCTATCCAATTTCTCTACTTCTGCACATTCTATACCATTGGTGGGCAAATGAATTGCAAGCATGTATTGGTAACCGCGAGCGTAAAGTGGCTACCATGGGACAAAGAACATTTGCAGTCAGTTGATTAACAAACAACAGCGAAGCAACATCGTGTGCCGCTTGATTGCTTTATGATACTATTTATGCGCGTACCTATATGTGTTTCTCACTGCACTGTTCGCAGTGAAAAATTATTTAGAATTGCCCTAAATGCTTTCATTCATTAAATAGCGCATAATTTACTATTGCATAAAAAATAAAAGCAAAGCGAAGATACATGTCATCCCTTTGCTTGCTGAAACACAACTGATATGAAAATTCTGTTCTAACACCACTGTGACTCAATTGATTTTTCGCTCTCAACAGCAACTGAAACAAGAGCGTAAGAATACGTGTGCTGAGAGTAACTGCTCATATGAGTCAAAACGCCCATCAGTGTTCTATACATACATTCGTGTTTACTATTGGTCAAATTCTTCGTTCTCTGAGTTCCTACATCATTCGCTCGTGAGCTGAATGTCAAATTATTTCGTTCTCCTCAGTTTTGACATTCAGCTCACGGCATGTTTGTGTATATGTATCATGGATCGACCTGTTAATTGGATCATGGTAGAAATCAGCTGAAGAGATGAGCCCATTTTAAAGGCAAACCATGGCATGAATTAACAAATAACCAGATTGTCCATACAGCGGTCCCGCTAGGCGTTCATCCAAAATTTGACAGAATCGGCTGATTTAGTGACGTAGTAACATAAATTCTCTTTCACCCAGTTTCGTTTCCGGTTTTCTAATAACTAAAGATTGTGTGCGATAAATGTGAAATTTACATTAAAAAAACTAATTTAAATAAAGAAAAATTAAGTGCGGTGTATTTATTTGTGTGAATAATCCCATTAAACACTGAAAAATAAATTCTCAAACGTTTGAGAAAGTATTGTTTCTAATACCGGAATTCTGTACGCAATCTCTAGTCACTAATAGAGACTTTTGGAGACTTTTTCATGGTGAGATTGATTTTGAGACAATTTGGTATTCTGTAAGCGAGCTCACGTCAAAAGTCTCAAAAAATACGTCACTAATTAGTGACCAGGGCCCTATTCCACAAAACAACTTATCAACTTTTCACTTTGCACTTTGCAAATTTTTCGTCAATTTGCAAAACTTTGTGTTCCTCAGAATTGTGAAATTTGATAAGTTATAAGTTGATTTGAAAAGTCTTTGCAGTTTTTGTACTCTCTTTTCGATTTCTGTTCCACGTACGTTCTCTTGTGCAAAGTGCAAAGCTACTATTGAAAAGTGTAATTTGCAAAGACTTTGCAAATAAATGCGTACTTTCGTTCCTCAAAAACTGTAAATTCTATGTTTGCAAAGCCAAATTTGATAAGTTTGTCAAAAATTTGCAAGGTAAACGATCGCTTTGCAAATTCACATTGTTATTACTAGTGAAATTTTTCAAAATGTTAAGACGTGAGTTTTTGTTCGACGATAGTGAAGACGCGGTTATAGAAAGAAATTACAGAGACCGAATTAATTTTTCGGGACTCGAAAGCTTTAATTTTAAAGAGTGCTTCCGTTTAAACCAAACACAAGTTGATTTCATTTTAAATAAAGTTGGTGAATATGAAAAAAAGCAAATATATATATACGAAAATACTATATTATAATGATAATAAACAAAATAGCAAGTGATACCAATAAAATTATTTGCATGTATAGGCAATAAATTGTTTTACTTACGAATATTCGACTCTTCCATAGCCCAAACAACACTGAAATAAATTTTGGTATAAATTTTAAACTTTTTTGGTCGATATATAGGACACGACCGATAAATACTTAAAAATTAAACTTTGAAAAGTTTAAAAGATTTTTAAACTTTTAAGGTTAAATTTTATTCAAAATTAAGATTTATTTTAAGACTTTCAAAAGTTTAAAATTTAAACCTTTTTATCGTATTGTTGATAGGCCATGATGTTCAGTATTAATAAATATTGTTACGTATTTGTCGATAGCTCGATTATTTCTATCGGGTTCGCATCACTAAATTGTTAAATAAAAGTCTTTATTTACTTCTTAATTCACACCGCTTTATTTCACGACTAAAAAGTCTACAGTTGTTTTACTTCACTTGATGTTAACGCTTCTACGGTTAAGTTACGACTGACTGCGAAGCGCCTGCTTGCCGCTTTATATAGTCTGCCAAACGCAATCTAGAAAATTCTGGCAACACTGGAAATTATCTGGTCTCTTCTTCTTATTCTGGCAATTTCCTTTAGAGATGTGTTCAGTCATTTAGTGATTTGAGCTGAACCGATTATATTCGCCACACTGCCCTCCACCTAAGAGCCTATACACACTTGCGACTCAATCGATTTGGTCGAATTGGACTGTTGTATTCACACTACTCCAACTATTTAGTTGAATCGGTGGCAGCTATTCACACTTGAGACTAAATAGTCGTGCGATTGACAATGACATAGTGTTGCCAATGTTCACATTTTACTCAGCAAATTTTACATTAGTGGTCTTCATATAAAGTGATGAAGTATTAAATTGTTAAAGTTTATCTGCATTCTTACATGAAAGCACCTTCTTGTCAGCTGTCAACTTGATTAATAAATAAAAAACAATAAAATAAACAAAAAGTGCATACATTGTTTGGCTTTGTTTCTTATTAAACTAGCAACTAGCTGTCAAGTAAATGAAAAGAGAAAAACGGAAGGAATTACGCTCATAAAGGCGAAACGAACAGAAGTACAAGAAACGGAAAAATAGTAAAAATCAGCCATTAATAATTTTCATGAAATTTCATTTTCATTATTTCTATTTTAAAATGCGATTAATGACATTTGAAGAGAACAACAATATCAAGAAACATATGAAAACGGAAGTAAATATCCTTAGTTAGATAATTCTTGTCTATAACTACACCATTTCCAGATGGATTTTAGAAAGCGTCAACTGGATTTTAGAAAGGGGAAATTGGATCTTAGAAATGTCAATTGGATTTTAGAAAGGGGAAATTGGATTTTAGAAATGTCAATTGGATTTTAGAAAGGGGAAATTAGATTTTAGAAATGTCAATTGGATTTTAGAAAGGGGAAATTAGATTTTAGAATAGCCAAATGGATTTTAGAAAGGGAAAATTGGATTTTAGAAATGTCGATTTGATTTTAGAAAAGGGAAATTGGACTTTAGAAACTGTAAATTGGATTTTCGAAAATTTATATAATTATTAATTTATACTTTCATACGCAATAAAGAATTTCTATTCGAAAAATTCTGTGTAAAATTTATTTTAAACGCACATTCTGAAATCCAATTCAAGCTTTCAAAAATCCAATTTTGTTTTCTAAAATCCTTTTAACGCTTTCTAAAATCCAATTGACATTTCTAAAATCCAATTTCCCCTTTCTAAAATCCAGTTAACGCTTTCTAAAATCCATCTGGAAATGGTGTAGTTAATAAGAAACGAACCTTTTGTTTTTAAACATTTTGAAAATATTAATTGAAATATTCAATCTCTACAATTTACCAAAAGTGAAATAAAAGTAGTGCTGTCAGCATGGCAACTCTTTCCACTACGAATATCACTGTTGTTGTTGTAGTCGTTCGACTAAATTGTCTCAAGTGTGAATACGTAGAAGGGCGCCTTGCTGATCAAGCAGTTGTACAACTGTTTCAGTTGGAATGAAATTGGGCTGCAAATCCAACTGTTTCAGTTGTACAACTAATTGAATGTAGTGTGAATGCTTCCATACATTCCCATGCAAATCAACATTCGACTAAATCGATTGAGTCGCAAGTGTGTATAGGCTCTAAGGCACTCTGCACACGAGGCGAATCGTCATAGACGCGTATCAGACATTTTATGTAGCGTCGATTTCCTTACGCCTCAAGATCTGCACACGAAGCGACATGAAACTTCGCTGCACAAACAAATTAATAATACGGTATTTGCTTTAAATTTCGAAGCTTTAAATAGAAAAGATGATAACTTTTATGGAATCTTCCATTTTCTTTAATTTTACAGTCATTTTTCCGATTTTTTACACAAATTTTACTGCTTTCTTAAATTTCACCAAGTGGAAAAATGTAAACAAACATCTTCTTCTTCCTGTTTTCTAACTGTGTAACCTAAATCAAACGCACGCCGTCAATTTACTGTCAAAAATTTCTCATGCCCATACAACTTGTATGGGAGTAACCGAAATTGAACGGCGTGCGTAAAAAGCAAATTCGACGCCCAATTTTTGTTTTGCGTGACAGTTGAAATTAAGCATTGTGGGTGATTGTTTGCAAAAAAATTGACACTTGCTTTTGATATCGTGTCTGTTAGGTACATATTCCACAAAATAACAAGATTTTCTCTGATTTTCTGTATTTTTCTATTTCTTTATCTGAACACGCACGCAAGTCAATTTCGGTTCAACGCATATGAAAAATTTGCGTGCGTGCGTTAAATTGACGACTTGCGTTTGATTTAGGTTACACAGTAAGCGTAGTACGCCTAGCTACTAGCACTGCTTTACGCCAAGCGACATGTAGCCAGCATTGTCATTCGCTGGAGGGCTTGCAAATTTAACGCCCCGAAATTGTCCAATAAATTTAAGACTACCAATAAATTGAGTGTATGGACACGTGGTTGCGTTTATTTCTAAAAAATATAGCAATAAAAACATTGGAGTTACATGATTGTTAAAATAACTCACCGCAGTTTTTCTCGCCCTCCAACTTGCGAATGAATAAATAGATAAATTAAAGTGGCAATTTACTAGGAATGTGTACCATATATTCGTTATCGATAAATCTTATGGTCGAAGAATATCGAGTATAGGAAGGAGCGAAAAAGTGGGTGTTCACATATTGGTAACATTAAATACAAACTAAAATACACAATGAATCTGACACATAAAATCTACGATGGTCATTTTACGACATCCCCCACCCCGTGGAACGCTCCGTTTCACCATCTTCCACGTCTAAAATGGCCAGTTTTGATACAGGACGTCGCAACACACCACTGCTTGTTCGAACATCGGCGCGACGAACCTGCCCATCAGCGCCTTGGTATATTTGCACTACTCTACCACGACACCAACCCCTCCTCGGCGTGTTTGAATCACAAATGAACACAAGATCGCCTATGCGCACAGCGCTTTCTCGGCGACACCACTTAACCCTACGTGTCAAAGTCGGCAGATATTCCGCTATCCAACGCTTCCAGAAACGATCTCTATACTGGCGCGATACTCGCCACTGTTTACGCAGACTGCATATTTTCTGGACAGGATCCTCAGCACTAGGGGTGTTAGCTGTATTGGCCGAACCCAAAAGGAAATGGTTGGGCGTCAACGGTTCTTCCTGGTCGCTGTCTATTGGTATATGTGTGAGTGGCCGCGAGTTGACAATATTCTCTATTTCAATCAGCACACTTATTAGTGTATGTTCTTTCGGAGATTCCTCCTTCAGGGTGTGCCACAGAGCTCGCTTAACGCACTGCACCATCCGTTCCCATGCACCGCCTTCGGCTGGATTACTTGGCCAGTTGAAAGTCCACTCGACTACCTTCGACGACAACTCACTTTGGATCTTCTCGCAATCAAAAATTTGTGTAAATCGCTTCGCTTCTCTATCTACTCCAACAAAATTGGTTCCGTTATCAGAACGCAAACGTGTGGGTACCCCCCGCCTGTTGATGAAGTTACGAATACAAATTATACAAGAGTCGGTAGATAAGTCTTGTGCCAATTCCAAATGAATGGCCCGCACAGTCAGACAAGTGAATAAGGCAACCCATCGCTTTTCTGTTCTCCTTCCTATCGAAACACTAATCGGGCCAAAATAGTCGAGGCCAGTAAATGTGAAAGGGCGGACGTATGGTGTTAAACGGTCTTCAGGAAGTGGTCCCATCAATGGTGCAACTGGCTTTGCCTTTGAAATCTTACATACGGCGCAATTAGATATTATGGAACGGAGCACTTGGCGAAGTCGTGGAACCCAAAAGATACGACGAATCTCGGCAATTGTGGCTTCCGTGTTTTGATGGAACATCAGGCTATGCTTGTAAGCGACTATCAATTTTGTAACTACGTGACCTGCTGGTAAGATAATTGGACGTTTGGTGGAGTATGGTAGACATGTGGCAGCGTCGATTCTTCCATAGACTCTTAGCACCCGGTCTTTATCTATATAAGGGCAAAGTTGATATAATTCACTGTCGCGGGAAACTGTTCGTTTATCAGATATGTCTGTTAATTCGGTGGCGTATACCTCCTCCTGGGCCAGGCGTCATAAGGTTAGCTGTGACATTTCGATTTCCTCAGCGCTTAAGCCGTACGCTTGCTCATCTTTTTTCTGCTTCCTGCATCTCGAAATGAACCTGAGGACCCAAGCAATAGTACGTCTAAGTTTGGTGAAGGATGAAAAACGATCAAAATCAATTAAAGAATTACGTGCTACCATCAGCGTGAACTTTGACTTAATTTCCTCTTCGTCATCAGACAATCTCGACGACATTCTTCCAGCTACACTTGTGTCATGCCAGTCTTCTTGCGGAAGTCTTAGAAATTGTGGGCCACTAAACTAGCGCGATGATGGCGAGAAGTCTACAGGACACTTGGAACGCGTCCCTTCATCTGCTACGTTATCAGACGTGGGCACCCACCTCCAGTGGTTTGGCTGTGATTCATCTAGAATTTCCGCAATCCTATGAGCGACGAAGGGCTTGTATCGGCGATTCTCACTGTTTATCCAATGTAACACGGTGCTTGAATCGCTCCATAGAAAAAACTCGTCAATTTTACAGGAATGCTCGTTGAATATCGTTCTCATAAGTCTAATTCCAAGAACGGCTGCTTGTAGTTCAAGGCGTGGTATCGTAAGAGGCTTCATGGGAGCCGTTTTAGTTTTGGCGCATACGAATGATACCTTTATCATGTCCTGTAGTGTGGTGAACCTCCAATATGCTACTGCTGCGAATGCGTTCTCACTTGCGTCGACGAATACATGTAGCTGTAATTGCTTTACAGCTGTATTCTTAAAATAATGGCGCGGAATTTGACATTTTGTGACGCCGGGAATTTGCTGCCGGAATCTCTCCCATGCCATGTTAACTTCGGCTGGAATACATTCATCCCATCTGACCTGATGTCTCCAAACATCTCGCAGCAGCAGCTTGGCACTAATCGTAAAGTGGCACAAAAAACCTAAAGGATCAAATATGGACATGACAATGCTTAGAAGCTCTCTTTTCGTGGGGCACCTCAATCCGTCTAGGACCTTTTTATCGGTATAATTAAACTTTACTTCGAAATTAAAATCATCACTACTAGGCCGCCAATACATCCCTAAAACCTTCTCAGCCGCGAATGTTTCTTTGCACTTAATGTCTATCACAGCGCTCTTCCCTCCCAGTGAACTTCTTACGTCGGGCGAGTTCGAGGTAAAATTTCTTAGGATAAAGCCGGAATGTTTATGGATCTCGCACACCTGTTTAGTTATCTCAATGGCTTCGTCAGCGGATGCAAAACTATCAACAAAATCATCTACGTAGTGGTAATCGAGTATGGCTTTTACTGCTCGTAGGTTTAAATCATGGCGCTGTTTCATGGCGTTCACTGTCTTCACATGATGAGCTATGCACGGTGAACAGGCTGCTCCAAACGTCATGGCTATCATTTCATACACGTCAGGCGGCTTTGTATCGTCTCCCGCTCGCCAAAGGAATCGCTGGGCAGAGCGATCGCTCGGTTGCACCACCACCTGATGGAACATTTCCATTACATCGCCACATATAGCCACGTTGCCCTCCCGGAAATGAAATAATATTGCGGCAAGCGGGCGGTAATCCTGCGGCCCTTTTAACAGGTTTGAGTTGAGTGATGTTCCATTCGAACAGGCAGCTGCATCAAAAACGAGGCGCAATTTCGTCGGCTTGTTTGGATTGACAACCGCGAAGTGCGGCAAGTACCAAGTTCTGCGGTGATAAATATTTACTTCGTCGGCGTGGACTTTGCGAGCATATCCTTTCTTCACGTAACTTTCAATAATTCCACTGTATGCCATGGCAAACTCTGCGTCACGTTTCATTTTTCTCTCAATGCCAACTAATCGCTTTAACGCCATCTGATAACTTTCGGGTAGAACAACGTCGTCTGTTTTCCACAGTAAACCTACTTGAAACCTACCATTGACCCGTTGAGTAGTAGCTTCCAAGATTGCGTTAGCACGTTCGTCTTCGGCGCTTAATATTGGCGGTGCAGCTTTCACTCCAAAGTTTTCCGTTTTAAAATAGTCAGATACAATATCGTGAAGATTCCCTTGACGAATGCGCCATAAAGCATGCAGCACTTGCATTAAAATCCCTGTTAGTCTGTCCGAAAATCACCCAACCAAGTTCAGTATGGGCTGCGTATGGACCGTTTCCATTAATGCCCATGGTCTCAGTCGGCAACCCCAGGTGGCAGTGATCTAAGCCTATGAGGATCTTCGGTGTAACGTTAGTGTAAAACGACGGCATGAACTTATCGTTAAATTTAAAATCCTCCAGATCCTTTTCTGATAGAGTTTGCGTGGGTAGATTAAGGTTGCTTACACCATAAATGTTGCGCAACTTATGTCTCTTCCTTGTATCACGTCCGCTTATGTGAAGATTAACCACGACAGTCGGCTCCTGAACAGCTCTACCCCCAAACCATTGGATATTGAGTTGTTTCTGCTGACCACTGACGCCCAACTTCTCCAATACATCCTTGTCGATCATTGTCACAGACGATCCTTCATCCAGGAGTGCATAAACGTCCATACTTTTGTTCGGGCCATGAAGAGTTACGGGTAATACACGAAAAAGTAATTTGCCGTTCGGAGTAGCATTAACCTTGCAGCTTAAGACTGCATCCTTGGCTAAGTTTGAATCCTGGTTTGTACGGTTTATAGTAGATCCATTTACATCCCTCTGGCTCGTGTTCTGGTGTTCGTGCAACAGCTTATTATGCTTTCTTCCGCAATTATTTATTACACATAACTTTCTTTTGCGACAGTCTCTAGTAGAGTGACCATAGTTTAGGCAGCTGAAACAAAGTCTATGTTGTTTCACCATAGTCCAACGATCCGCTACGTTCGCATCTAAGAATTGTTCGCAGTCATATGTTTTATGGTTTGCCTTACATATAGAGCACTTGACGGTTGCTGTACCATTACGTTTAATTTCAGAAACATGGAGGATTTGTCGATGTCGATGTTCTCGTGGCTCACTATCTAAAACGACAGAAATTAAAGATGCGATTTCCGACAGCCAGTCACTGAAATGCTGGATGTTTGGATATGGCAAAATAGTTGCTGCACGCCTTGCCCATTCGATCCTTTTACTCATAGGTAATTTTCGTACTAACTCTTCTAATAAAGTCGGATTAGCAATATGTTGTTCGCCGTTAATGGATTGTAAAAATATAGAAAGGTTTTTTGTTGTTGTTGCAAACTGCACAAGTTTACTTATACTATTTTCCGAAATAGGAGCAACATCTCGGATCACCTTTAATTGGCTACGAATCAGAAACTCAGGTCGACCGAAACGTGTACGAAGATGCTCAACGGCATCGTTAACGTTGTTTGGATGGATTAAAAGAGACTTCACCACTTCTCGAGCTTCACCCTTAAGGCTCTTATACAACCGCTGATTGTTTTCAAATTTCGTATACCCATATGCGGCTGTGGATTCTATGTAGGCTGTATAAAAAATTGGCCATTCTTCTGGCTGACCAGAAAACTCGGGAAGGTCAATTAGTTTCTTGCGCATCATCGTGGAACCAAAAACATTTAAATTATTATTTGTTGCTTGTTGCAACTGTATAGCTGCATCCACCGAATTATTTGCTGGCGAATTCATATACGATGAAGAACGATTATTTAAATTTGTTGTGCCAAACGTGGTTGGATGCATGTAAACTTGTTGATTAAACATGTTTTGTTGCGTTACGTTTGGTAACATGCTGCTATCATGTTGCATGTGCACACCAGTATACGGCTGGCTAGAAATGGTTGCTGGGTGTATCTGCAACATGTTGCTATCACGTTGCTGTGTATGTGCGCTAGTATGAGTGTACGAAACTGTATTCGATTCACATGTAGTGGTTGATGGCATGGCGCCATTTACAAACGGTATTGCTTGAGAAGCTGAAAAAACGCTATTTGACCTAACTACTGATTCCCTACCTTTCTGTGATTCTGACGTTCCTAACCTCAATTCTGCTTCTTTTAGTTGGCGCTGTAGAATGGCGATTTGATTCTGTATAGAAATTATATTTTCTGAGACCGGCGACCGTATTCTTGTTGTTGACAAAGCTGATTGATTGCTGGTGACGATCTCAGTAAGTGAGATTGGTGTTGTGGCGATAATTTTGTCGGCGGTAATGCCAGCATCTGTGAGGCAGTCGATGGATTCCAAATCTTTATGCAATGGTTGGGCGGGCAAATTTCGTTGTAGCAAAAAAGACGTAGAATCCCTTAAAGGGTTGCTTGACGGCTCCATGTTTGGGGCTTTTGCGGTGGTGGTAGAGGCAATAGGCAAAGTATGGACAAGGCTTACCTGTGTAATTGATGGCTGTGCAGCAGCAGCAGTAAGAGTACTGCTTGTTGTTGTGACGATAGTGCCTGTGGCGGCGGTACCCTTAGATGATGAGGCGGAATCATTTTTGGGTGGCATCTCGGCATGTACTTTATCTACTGACTGCACGTTTCTGGCGCTCCGGCGTGGTGGAGTACGTTTCATCAGATTAAGCCCTCGTGACAAACATAGAACGATTACACCAAACGGCACACTTCAACATTGACTTCGTTGGTAGAAAGAAAATAACGGCAGTTACTAAAATGGCGGCATATATGCAATTTTAGAGTTGCGAAATAAAGATGTCATTCGCTGGAGGGCTTGCAAATTTAACGCCCCGAAATTGTCCAATAAATTTAAGACTACCATTAAATTGAGTGTATGGACACGTGGTTGCGTTTATTTCTAAAAAATATAGCAATAAATACATTGGAGTTACATGATTGTTAAAATAACTCACCGCAGTTTTTCTCGCCCTCCTACTTGCGAATGAATAAATAGATAAATTAAAGTGGCAATTTACTAGGAATGTGTACCATATATTCGTTATCGATAAATCTTATGGTCGAAGAATATCGAGTATAGGAAGGAGCGAAAAAGTGGGTGTTCACATATTGATAACATTAAATACAAACTAAAATACACAATGAATCTGACACATAAAATCTACGATGGTCATTTTACGACAAGCATACTTTGACGAATGCATGAAGCTGACGACTCGTGTGCAGCCCTCAATTGAAATATACGTGCGCGACATCAAAGCGTACAGCTTTCGTCTGTAGTATCTAATACGCGTCTAAAGCAGTACGCTCCGTGTGCAGAGTGCCTAAGTCTGATCGTCCCGATCTGACACATTACTCGTTCCAAATGCTGCTAGCCTTTCCAGATGAACCACTTTCATTTTATTCCTCGGTCTTCCAATCGTTTGTATGCGATACACAACATCGTTGAGCCGCTTAATCACTTTGTAGGGTCCTTCCCAAGTACCCTGCAATTTCGGGGACAAACCTATCTTTCGCTGCGGGTTGTATAGCAAAACTAAATCTCCCTCAACAAATCCTTCTGAGTTCATCGCCTTGTCGTATCTGGCCTTCATCTTGTCACTCATGATCTTTGTTCGCTGTCTTACAAGTTCATGTATTTCTCTCATTTCCTCTTCCAGAACGTTGTTAGATTGTCTGGCATTTATTCCCGCATCAGCACTTATCCCAAATTTCAAGTCAGCTGACAGTCGAAGATCACTACCAAAGATTACTTTTGCGGGAGTCTAACCTGTTGTATCGTGTACGGGCGATCGATATGCCATCAGGAACAGAGGAATATGAGTGTCCCAATCTCTCTGGAACTTGTCCACCACTTTTCGTAAATGTTCCTCTAATGTTCTGTTAAATCTTTCTACCATATCTCGCCACCCAATTGTTGGTGAATACTTCGGCTATAGTTTCTGCTTCTTGATTTGGAATCGGGTACACCTCCGGCCATTTGCTGAAGTAATCCATGACCACCAGTACATATTTGTTTCCTATTTGTTTGCTAGTAGGAAATGGCCCAGCTACATCCATGGCAATTCTCTCAAATGGTGCTCCTGAGTTGTATTGTTTCATCAGCCCATGACTCCTGGATTTGGGACCCTTAGCCTTTATGCATACATCGCAGTTCGCAATCCACTCAACAACTGCCTGACGGCATCCGACCCAATAAAACCTCTTCTTGATTTTCTCTACCGTCTTTGTTACTCCAAGATGACCTCCACTTGGACCATTGTGTAGTTCATTTAGCACATCCGGTATTCTTTTCCTTGGAACAACTATCAATGTTTTAGTACTTTTGCCATCTTCACTCTCCCAAACACGATGTAGGCAACCATTTACCAATTGCAAACTATTCCACTGTGCCCAATATGATTTGGCAACAGGACTCTCTGCTGACATCTCTTCTTTTGATGGTCGTTCATTTTGCTCCAAACCGATCATTACACGTGCCAGATCTGGATCTTCTAGCTGACACTTCCTTAATTGTTCCGCATCCCATTCGTCTGTGGATGTTATTGTCATTCGCCGAACATTTACGACGACTTCCTTCCGCTCAGCTCTGGAGGAATTCTTTCGTTCGAGGTTACATGGTTTTCGCAATACGGCATCAGTATTTCCTTGTATGGTTCCTTTCTGGCGATCTATTAATTTGGACATTTGCTCATGCCCGTCAACCTTGCGCTTTCGCTTGTCCACAGTGCTGAAATTACTGGAGCCCTTGCTACAATGACGTGCTATGTGTCCTGTTTTCCTGCACCTGAAGCATTTCACAGCTCTATTCCTCTTTTTCTGCAATTCATTCAACACCTCCAATATCTTAGTTAGCAAGTCTTGCGCATCCAATGTCTCATTTGGTTTCTGGAAGCGATTCTGCAACTCCATTTGGTATATCTGCTTCCTGTGTTCGCTACCATAACGTCTTTCAACGGCACCCATAATTGCGTCATAGCTGTTCCTTTCGCCCTCGCTAACAGTCTGTAATATTTCTGCAGCTGGTCCTTTCAATGCTACGAACAGGGCAGCGACTTTGTCCTCCGCACTCCAATTATTTACAACTGCCGTTTTCTCAAACTGTAGCTTGAATACTTGAAATGGACCACTTCCATCAAACGGCGGAGGTTTTATCTTCTGTGTAGCAGTTGAAGCGATTGGACGACTTATATGGATCTCCTGAAGACGGGCTTCCAACTTTTTTACATTATCCTCAATTTTATCTTTTCTTTCCTCAACCTGCGTAATTTTTGCATCCTGTGATTTTAATTGTGAGGATATGCGTTTTTCTTGCGCTCCCAACTGAGTTGCAATACTGGACACCACTTCTAAAAGTAATGATTGTTGTGATTCCATTTTGCTGACATCTGTGCCAGTACAGCCAATATCGAATTCATGTCTACGTTTGCTACTGACTGTGGAGCCTCTTCCTTCTGGGTTTCTCCCTTTTGGACCTCTTCCACATCGTCGTTGAAATCAAACTCATCTACATTAATGTTATATGCTTCCATAGCTACTCTTAACCTTGCCTGTAGTTCAATTTTATTGCCGTTTGTACTCAGGTTTCTCTTTTCTAACTCCCTTTTAAGCGCTTGGATTTTCAGTTCGTTTAACTTTGCCATTATCCTTATTTCGTTATCCTTGTCTCGTTATCCTTGTTTCGTTATCCTTGATTCGTTATCCTTGATTCGTTATCCTTGCTTCGTTATCCTTGGTCCTGGAATTTATTTAACAATCCCACTTCTGACACCAATTGTTACGTATTTGTCGATAGCTCGATTATTTCTATCGGGTTCGTATCACTAAATTGTTAAATAAAAGTCTTTATTTACTTCTTAATTCACACCGCTTTATTTCACGACTAAAAAGTCTACAGTTGTTTTACTTCACTTGATGTTAACGCTTCTACGGTTAAGTTACGACTGACTGCGAGGCGCCTGCTTGCCGCTTTATATAGTCTGCCAAACGCAATCTAGAAAATTCTGGCAACACTGGAAATTATCTGGTCTCTTCTTCTTATTCTGGCAATTTCCATTAGAGATGTGTTCAGTCATTTAGTGATGTGAGGTGAACCGATTATATTCGCCACAATATTTTGAACAGAGCTTTTTGGCCGATTAAATTTAAAGGCAAATTGTTATTTCTTTTGTCCTCCTACGCGTTTCGACGGTATTCTCGTCTTCATCAGGGAGTCTAGTTTTATTTTGAAAAACATTAAAAGATACATAACAACATATTATTACAAATAAGTTCATTCACAATTTTGTCATACGTTATTGCATATACTCGTATACATAAACATAAAAGAATTTTCACTTACATTTAAACTGATCAAAAAAAAAACCTTAAAATATTTTTATTAAAAACACATCTATCCACATCTTAGCACAACTACATATTTGTACCTATACTGTTTTTTGACATTTATTCTATTGTTTAATTATGCTTCTATAGGCGCAATTAATGCTGTTAACATCTTCTTTGAAGTTTATTGCGTCTTGTATTCTTTGTTGTATGCGGAGACTTTCCAATGTTAATCTTGTTTTTGTTCGTCTCTCTATGTCCAATATTTTCGCGTTGTCAAAGTCCGCTGTATGTCCAGTATTGGTCAAGTGTTGTGCTAATGCTGTTGTTGTCTTTTTGTTTCTAACGTCTATTTTATGCTCGCCTATTCTAACACCTAGTGCACGTTTAGTGGTACCTATATATGTTTTGTTACATTGTTCGTTAATGCTGCCTTTGCTGCATTTTATTTCGTAAACTACATTATGTTGTTGTTCTTTAATAACTTTATCTTTTGTCTTGCTAAATATTTGGTTGAGTGTGTGATTCGGCTTATAGCTTAGTATCGACCTCTCAAGAAACGCAAAAGTTCCATATAAAATGACGTACAAGAAATGCTCAAGAAATTTTTCTTGTGAAACTTTCTTGAGCGAGTATCGACCTCACAAGAAATTTAATACACTTTTTTACCACTATTCAACATAATGCGAACACAGCAACACAGGTTTTGCCAAGAAATATATCATCGAGCATTTATTTCTTAAAGAAATTTTGACGTCTGTTGGCTTTTGTTACATGTTGATAAAAATGGTGGTGAAAATGGCAAAATTAATCGGAAAAAATATAGTGCACAATTTGTGTAATGATGCAAAGCGGAAGTTGACATCAATTTCTCACATCTACTTCCATTCCGGCCATCAATATACCACAGTTTAGCAGTAATATAAGGTCATCCTCGTCGCTTACGATGATTTCCTAAAATAACAACAAAATAAAACTATTGAAAACAAATATTTAAAGCTTTTATTTAATGTTTTTTAAGAACTTATCAATTTCTCATGTTTACAAAATGGTTTATTTTGTTTACGTTTTTGATGATCTTTTTCGTTTCACTTGGTATTTACGGTGGAATAATAAACGTCAAAATTTCTTGCCTACTACAATTTTTTACTCAAGAAATAAAGCTAAAAATTTCTTGAGCTGTTTCTTGAGAGGTCGATACCAGCCTTATGTGCGAAAATTAGTTTGTCATTATGTATGCATTTTTGTAATATGTTGTTATCCGTTAAACCCTGTATGTATGTAATACCCCTAAAAACTTTGTTATTGTTAGTCGTTTTTACATTTATTTGGCGTGTTGTTTGTTTTTGTTTTGTTGTCGCTAACCACCTATCTATCACTTTGGAGGGGTATCCGTTTTTATACTCAGCTGTACTAGTACACAGAGTATTATAGTTTTAATCACATAATGGTGGATTGTAACAGAATGAAATAATCGAGATAGATATAGACTTATATATATCAAAATTATCAGGGTGAAAAGAGAAATTGATTGAGCCATGTCCGTCCGTCCGTCCGTCCGTCTGTAAACACTCTAACTCGCGCAAAAATTGAGATATTTTGATGAAATTTTGGAAAATGGCCGGTGCCACGCCCACTTATTAAGGGGCAAACATTGAAATTTTATGAGTCATAACTCAAAAACCGTTGAAGATATATCGATGAAATTTGGTATGCTTGATTTACTTACTTAGGCATATGTTTGGACGTAAAATTGCCAAAATCGGTTGACGGTCACACCCACTTTTATATATGTGTATTATAAAGTGACTTAATAAAAACATTTTAAGCGATATCTTTGTCAAATATAAAGATAATTCATTGAAATTTTGTGGCATAAGTTCTACAATAGACCGGAAACAAAAAATATAAAAATTTTGGAAAATGGGCGTGGCACCGCCTCTTTTTAGACAAAGGAATCTACGAGATTTCGGAGCCCATAACTTGAGAACTTATGACGAAACTTGGTTTATATACTTTTATAACTTGTGTTAATAGACACGCAAAAATTTATTGAAATCGGTTTATGACCACGCCGACTTTTTAACAGATATTTCTGGAACACTCTTTGGGAATGTGTAACGCGACATCTTTGTAACTAGAAGTCATAAAGGAATGAAATTTTGCACAAAGAATAATATTCATATGCTTAGTTGGATGACTGATAAAAATTTTGAAAATGGGCGTGGCTACGCCCACTTTATGCAGCACTCGCTTTATATGAAGTACATCGTGTTTCCATCAAACGCAAACAAACAATGAAAGCATACAGCTGAGTATCTAATGTTCGATTCCACTCGAACTTAGGCTTCCTTACTTGTTTTGGTTTAAATTAAAAAAAAAATGTCTGCTCCCAAATCCTCTTCATGCATTTCCCTATTGTATCTTCTTTCCTACCTTATTTTTCTCCTTTCCTTCCATATTGTTCTGACCCCTTCATCCTTTTCCATATTTCATATTTTTCCTATCCTCCTTTTCTTCCTTCTTCATTTTATCTGTATCCATAATTATTTTGTGTTTCTTTTTTTCTCCATTCAAACAACACCACACAGTCGTTCATTCAAATTGTGTAATAACTATAAGTGAGCCTTTTATATTGTTCATTTCTCGAAAAAGCAAGTTGGAATTTCAAATCAAAAATTAGAATTTTTTCGTGGAAATAAATACTTGCGACCAATAAAAGTTTAAAATTTAAATCTTTAAAGTTTAAATGAGAAAAACTGTAAGATTTAAATCAAAAAAGTATGAAATTTATTCCAAAAAATACTTATTAGAAGTTTTAAACTTTTGTAAGTTTGAATTTTAAACCAAAAAAGTATAACAAACTTTTAAACTTTTGAAGGTTCAAAATTTAACACAAAAAAAGTTTTAAATTTCTTTCAAACCAAATCAAAGTTTTTAAAATATTCCAATATTTATAACAGTGAAGCTATCCCTCGCATAAGTCCATGTTTTTTGGGTCGACGCCAGTTCCAGTGACTGGACTTTATTTAAAACTTCCTCCCAGGCTGTCTGCTTATCTAATTTATTAACCTTCAAAATGAAATATAAGCTTAAATATGTTCTAAATACTCACAATAATTTTATAAAAACGTACTTACTTTATTGTTTCGAAAGCTAGCAAATAAAATATATTTTATTAGCTTTAGTACGGCTAATTTTTTCTCTATTTTTATTTTTCGGCTCATAAACACGCAATGCAAAGTGAAAATAATCAAAACAAATGCTTTGTGGAACACTTTGCACGCTCACTTTTCAATAGAACGCAAAGACTTTGCAGAGAGTGAAAAGTCTTTGCAAAAATATGTTCCGTTAGCAAAGACTTTGCAAAACTAAGCGCAACGCATAGTGAGATTTGCAAAGAATATTGTGGAACAGAAACACTTTTCACTTTGCAATAAAATCGATAGTGCAAAGTGCAAAGTGCAAAGTTGATAAGTTTCTTTGTGGAATAGGGCCCTGGTGGCGAGGAGGTCACAGAATAAATAAAACATTGAGATCAACTAAATAAACGGTCAAAATTTATAAACATTAACAATTTGTTTGCTCTCTGCTTGTTCGCTTGCTATTTTCTGTAATAAAACAAGCTTATTTGTATGAAACTAGCAAAATAATAAAATTTTTCGGGTTTTGCTAACTTACTTTTTTCCGCCATTTCCATCAAGTGTAAATGGTGATGAGATACGACATTTATCGATATTTCAATGTTTTACGTTACAGGATTTTTTTGCGAATCGGTTCAGGTAAAACACTCATAAAATATAATATTAATAACTATTTTTATAAGTGATAAGTAGAAATGATCTCTAACAGTCTCAGTACATTTTCACCACAGTCTTTGGTGAAATTTTTAGTGACTGCCGGTTGCTGAATACCAAAATCGGCTCAAGTCACTAAAAATGTCTCATGTCTCAAATCTCAAATTTAGTGACTTGAGATGAGACGGAGTTACAGAATTCGCCTATAAATTTGAGAATCAGCATATATATAATTTGAAAATAAACATATTTTCAAGTGTCCATGAAACATTGTTTATCAATTTTAGAATAACTTACAACACATTTGAGAAAAAAACTTGTTTCGCATTTTCTACCATTTCACGAATTTTAACATGTCAAGGTTTCAAGGAACGAAGAAATTTTGTATGTTTGCAAATTTCAATCAGCGTTCGTTGTTTTACTTGAGCAGTCTCTTAACGGCTCAAATGATGATGGTTGAAAATGATTGTATGTAACAATAATTCTGTATTTCTTACTCTTATTTTATTTTTTTGTTGCGTTTTGTAAAGTTACGCAAACTTAAATAAAAATATAGTTTGTTTCTCATATGTGTGTATGCATATTAAAAAAGATATTAATATACTCATATGACGTACAAAAGGCACCGGCTAAATTCACCCGCACGGGTAAATGAAAAACACCACATCAGAGTACAAATATGTAATATATATGCACATACATCTATTTATTCCATTCCATTTCACCGCTCATAACACAAACTCTCTCACGATCCCTAAATATGTAATACATACATACATCTATTGATAGCATTCCATTTCGTACCACCTTTGAAATTGGTTTGAGAAAATGAAGTTTATCAAATTGAGAATCAGCCCGAAATCCCATACTAAAAATGTGCCTTTTTGTTTGAGAACGCTATCAAGAGAAATTTGAGGTGCATTTGATAACTAATGTTTGATATTTGACAATAGGGTTACTTCTCAAATGAACCTCAAATTGAAAATGAAGAAAAATGTTTATTGGGATAGTTCAATAAAGGTATTTTTTTGCCTGTTTGCAAATTTTCTTTCTCGTCGATAACGTAGTTGATGATGTACTAACCCATGAATTAACAATAACAAGATTGTGCATTCAGCGGTCCCGCTAGGCGTTCATCCAAAATTTGACAGAATCAGCTGATTTAGTGACGTAGTAACATAAATTCTCTTTCACCCAGTTTCGTTTCCGGTTTTCTAATAACTAAAGATTGTGTGCTATAAATGTGTAATTTATATAAAAAAAACTATTTTAAATAAAGAAAAATGAAGAGCCGCGTATTTATTTGTGTGAATAATAGTTCAATAAAGGTATTTTTTACATGTTTGCAAATTTTCTTTCTCGTCGATAACATAGTTGATGACGTACTAACCAAAATGAACCCAGTCTCACGGATGAAGCTTAGTATCGACCTCTCAAGAAACGCAAAAGTTTCATATAAAATGACGTACAAGAAATGCTCAAGAAATTTTTCTTGTGAAACTTTCTTGAGCGAGTATCGACCTCTCAAGAAATTTAGTACACTTTTTTAATACTATTTTTCAACGTTATGCGAACTCAGCAACACAGGTTTTGCCAAGAAATATATCTTCGAGCATTTATTTCTTAAAGTAATTTTGACGTTTGTTGCGTGTTGAAAAAAAATCGTAGAAATCCTTAGTGAAAATGCGAAAAAAAGAAACGAAAAATAGAATACACAATTTTTCTAATGATGCAAGGGCATAGTTGGCATCGATTTCTCATATTTTATTCCATTCCGGCCATCAATATAGCACAGTTTACCAGTAATATAAGGTCATCCTCGTCGCTTTCGATGATTTCCTAAAATAACAAAATAAAACTATTGAAAACATATATTTAAAGCTTTTATTTAATATTTTTTAAGAACTTACTAATTGCTTATGTTTACAAAAAGGTTTATTTTGAATTTTTTCCACTTACCCCAACAATTAAAAATTGAATTAAAATAAAAATTTCGTGCTAAGCACTAAAAACTCTTTCAAGTAATTTTGTTTACGTTTTTGATGCTGTTCTTCATTTCACTTGGTATTCACGGTGGATTACTAAACGTCAAAATTTCTTGCCTACTACTATTTTTTACTCAAGAAATAAATCCAAAAATTTCTTGAGCTGTTTCTTGAGAGGTCGATACCAGCCTTGAATATTTTGCTGAATATGGCTGAGTGCACAATCTGGCATGATTCAAATAAAGAAGATTGTGCACACAGCGATATTCAGCAAAATATTCATCCGTGAAACTGTGTTCATTTTGGTTAGTACGTCATCAACTACGTTATCGACAATAAAGACAATTTACAAACAGGCAAAAAATACCTTTAATGAACCATTATTCACACAAATAAATACGCCGCACTTCATTTTCCTTTATTTAAAATGTTTTTTAATATAAATTTCACATTTATCGCACACAATCTTTAGTTATTAGAAAAACGGAAACGAAACTGGGTGAAAGAGAATTTATGTTACTACGTCACTAAATCAGCTGATTCTGTCAAATTTTTGATGAACACATAGCGGGACCGCTGAATGCACAATCTCTTATTTGTTGATTCATGATCCGTGAGATTGGATTCATTTTGCAAACAGGCAAAAAATACCTTTATTGAACTACTATTCACACGAATAAATACGCGGCACTTCATTTTCCTTTATTTAAAATAGTTTTTTAATATAAATTTCACATTTATCGCACACAATCTTTAGTTATGAGAAACCCGGAAACGAAACTGGGTGAAAGAGAATTTTAGCCCCGACACATAGCATACGTCAATCCGTCTACGTCGACGTATGTGACTGACAGCTCACGTACTTGACGGAGAGGTCGCCACATAGGAAACGTTGACGGATATACATAAATCAGCTGTTTGATTAACCTTTAACTACAGAGGTGGTGGCAAAAATGTAACTCTTTAAAATATTTTGTAATTTCTCTTTTAAGTTGCCCTCTTGAAATTCAGTTTTCAGTAACTTCACATCTCCTGATAATTATTGACCATTTTGGTTTTATGGAGGAATGTTTTACAAATGACAAAAAACTCGAAAAGCAAATTGCCAAAAAAGTAAAATTCAAGAGTAGCTAAAGGTCAAGGATCAAAAGCAATCAGCTGACATAGCGACGGATTGACGTATGCCGAAAGTTGAGTGTTGGCCAACTTTGGTACGTTGCGGCGACGGATCCGTCGTACTTGTACCGATGTGCATTTAAATGCCCACAATTTACTGAGCTGTCAGTCACATACGTCGACGTAGACGGATTGACGTATGCTATGTGACGGGCCTATTTATGTTACTACGTCGCTAAATCAGCTGATTCTGTCAAATTTTGCATGAACGCATAGCGGGACCGCTGAATGCTCAAACTTCTTTATTTGAATCATGGAATCATGGTACTAACCAAAATGAACCCAGGCTCATGGATGAATACTTTGCTGAATATCGCTGAGTGCACAATCTTCTTTATGATGAATTTCATATCAAACCCAATATGCGTTGAACCCGACCCCCTCAGAATTTGATTAAATTTTGCACAGAGGTACATCTTACCTACCCAAACACAACCTCATTTTCAGAAATTGCATTTTCGAAAAATTGTGGGCGTGGCAAGGTATCGAAATATTCAAAAATATTCGAAAATAATCGAAAAATGACGATAATAGGTACTTTTAAAGTGTGATTACTAGGGAACGGCTTTACCGATTTCAAAGATCTTTACACCGTTACAAAGGTATTGAAATTAGCTTTCAAAAAAATACCCTGTAAAATTTTTTTTGTTTTAGTACACTGAAAAAAAAAATGTTTTCCAAAATAAAATTTGAAACTGAAAAAACACTTCAAAGATCAAGCGATTTTGAAAAATACAAATTTTTTTTAGAAAGGTCTATTTGATTTATATAACATATCTGAAAAATAAAATGGCCTTTTTCTTTATTTTTTTTTTTTAAATTTATTTAAGTAAGTGCATCTCTTGACTTTCTGATATTTTGATATCACGCGTAAACTAATCAACCGATTTCAAAAATTTTTATACCGTTAGAAAGGTATTTTTTTTTTCAAACTGATATGATTTTTCAGTGTAATATGTAATACAGAATTTTTACAGTGTATGTTTTCAAAAGGTGATTTTAATACCTTTCTAACAGTTGATTAGTTTGAGAGTGATATCAAAATATCAGGATAGAGGATAGCTCCGTGTGTAGAAGTCCACGTAAGTGGGGAAAGCTTCTGACTGCCATCCACCTGGGGGTGGCCAGAGCGATTCTTCTGCATGCGGAGCAAGCAGCTCACGACTTCCGCGCAGTGTCCTCTGGATAGCCACCGAACACCCGTTTGGTGGTGAACTAAAGTGAGAAGGCGACAACTCGACAAGGCCACTCCGACATATTCGGTTTAAGGGCTTGTTGAGGGGAATAACTGCAGCGTCTGTTCACCAGAAGGTGCGGCTGCGAGCGGGCGTCTGTCTTAGAGCAAGCGGCTCGCTATATAAACGTATAACAATATACAACTCCCGCAGGGCGGGTTGTGCGTCGGGCTTGGGACCCACCACGTAAAAATCCTATCCAATGAAAAATCCAACAATGCCTCGGATGAGACCACCTCTTTTTATTGACGACCATGGCAAACGTTTAAAGGACTATGATTTGAGGGTATGCACCTGGAACGTCCGGACCCTTAATTGGGAAGGTGCCTCTGCCCAGCTGGTTGATGTCCTCGGAAGAGTGAAAGCTGACATCACCGCCATACAAGAGATGCGGTGGAAGGGGCAAGGCAAGAAGAAATGCGGGCCTTGCGCTATATATTACAGTGGCCATGCAGAGGAGCGGTGTTGGTTTTGTGGTGGGAAAGAGACTCAGCCGCCGAGTACTGTCGTTCACGCCAGTGAATGAGCGTCTAGCCACGATCCGCATCAAAGCGAGATTTTTCAACATATCTCTCATCTGCGCCCACGCCCCGACGGAAGAGAAGGACGATGCGATCAAAGACACTTTTTATGAGCAGTTAGAGCATGCCTACGACCGCTGCCCCCGTCACGACATTAAGATTGTGCTTGGCGATTTTAATGCCAGGGTGGGTAAGGAAGGTATCTTTGGCAGCACAGTCGGAAAATTCAGTCTCCACGACGTAACCAGTCCCAATGGGACGAGGCTGATGGACTTCGCCGGGTCACGAAACATGGTCATTAGCAGTACCAGATTCCAGCACAAAAAAATACACCAAGCCACATGGCTGTCCCCTGATCGAAAAACGCGAAATCAAATTGATCACGTCGTGATCGATGGCAGACACAGCTCCAGCATCCTAGATGTGCGCACAATCCGTGGTCCCAATGTCGACTCCGACCGCTATCTTGTAGCAGCCAAGGTACGCACCCGCCTCTGTGCAGCAAATAATGTGCCAACAGGACAGCAAGGAAAGTTTGAAACCGAAAGGCTGCACATGACGCAGACAGCCAATGAATACACCACTCGGCTCTCACTCCTGCTCTCTGAGAGCAATCCTTCACCAAACGATGTATCTGAGGAATGGGAACACATCGCTCGTTCACTTCGTATCGCCGCTGAGGAATCTATAGGATACAAGCGAGCTCGCGAAAACACCTGGTACGACAAGGAATGTCGCGATGCCTCGGAAAGAAAGAACGCCGCCTACAGGGCTACATTGTGTGCGGGCGCAACGCGAAGCGTATGGGAGCGTTATCGAACGGCGAGGAAGGAAGAGAGGCGCCTTTTTCGAAAGAAGAAAAGAGAGGCTGAAAGACGCGAGTGTGAAGAGCTTGAGATGCTGGCGGGTAGGAACGATGCTCGAAAATTCTATCAAAAAATCAGGCGGATGACTGAAGGTTTCAAAACCGGGGCAAATTCCTGCCGGAATGATAACGGCGATCTGGTAACTGATGTCCAGAGCATACTTAAGTTGTGGAGGGATCACTTCTCCTCCTTGCTAGATAATGGCAACAGTGAAATTGCTGAAGGAGAAGATGTACGACCCGAATCCCCAATAGCAGATGATGGTAGGCATGTTCCACCACCCGATCATGACGAAGTGCGAATAGCAATGTCTCGGCTTAAAAATAACAAGGCCCCGGGCGCTGACGGTTTGCCAGCCGAGCTATTCAAACATGGTGGCCAAGAGTTGATAAGGAGCATTCATCAACTCCTATGCAGAATATGGTCGGACGAGCGCATGCCCGACGATTGAAACTTAAGTGTGCTCTGCCCAATCCACAAAAAAGGAGACTCCACAGTACGCGCCAATTATCGTGGGGTAAGCCTCCTGAATATCGCATATAAGGTCTTAGCAAGTGTATTGTGCGAAAGACTGAAGCCCACCGTCAACAAGCTGATTGGACCTTATCAGTGTGGCTTCAGACCTGGTAAATCTACCATCGACCAGATCTTCACAATACGCCAAATACTGGAAAAAAAACCCATGAAAAAGGAACCGACACACACCATCTCTTTGTCGATTTTAAAGCCGCTTTTGATAGCACGAATAGGAATTGCCTATATGCCGCAATGTCTGAATTTGGTTTCCCCGCAAAACTTATACAGCTATGCCAAATGACGCTGACTAACACCACCAGCTCCGTCAGAATTGGGAAGGACCTCTCCGAACCGTTCGAGACCAAACGAGGTTTCAGACAAGGTGATTCCCTTTCGTGTGACTTCTTCAATTTGATGCTGGAAAAGATAATACGAGCTGCAGAACTTAACCATACAGGAAGCATTCTATACCACAAGAGTGTACAACTGCTGGCGTACGCCGATGATATCGACATCATTGGCACTAACACTCGCGCCGTATGTTCTGCCTTCTCCAAGCTGGATAAAGAGGCTAAGAAAATGGGTTTGGCGGTTAACGAGGACAAGACGAAGTACCTACTGTCATCACACAAAGAAACAGCACGCCTTGGCAGCCACGTCAATGTTGATAGCTACAAATTCGAAACTGTTAAGGACTTCGTCTATTTGGGAACCAGCATTAACACCAAGAATGATGTCAGCACGGAGATCCAACGAAGAATCACGCTTGCCAATAAATGCTAATTCGGACTAAGTAGGCAACTGAAAAGTAAAGTCCTCTCTCGACAAACAAAAATCACACTCTACAGGACGCTCATCGTTCCAGTCCTCATGTACGGCGCAGAAGCATGGACAATTTCAAAATCAGATGAGATGGCACTTGGAGTATTCGAGAGAAAAGTTCTTCGTAAGATTTATGGACCTTTGCGCGTTGGCGTGGGCGAGTATCGACGGAGATTTAACGATGAGCTGTACGAGCTTTACACAGACATCGACATTGTTCAGCGAATAAAGATCCAGCGGCTGCGTTGGGCAGGTCATGTCGTGAGAATGGACGAAGGCGCTCCGGCCAAGAAAGCATTTCTATCGAAACCCGCTGAACGCAAAAGAAAAGGGAGACCTCCACTGCGTTGGGAAAATCAGGTGGACAGCGATGCTGCCTCCCTAGGTGTTCCCAAGTGGCGCCATGCTGCACGAAACAGAAGCAATTGGCGCGCTCTGTTGGACTCGGCCAGAATCGTGTAGACGGTTAAGCGCCAATCAAGAAGAAGAAGAAGATTTATGGACCTTTGCGCGTTGGCGTGGGCGAGTATCGACGGAGATTTAACGATGAGCTGTACGAGCTTTACACAGACATCGACATTGTTCAGCGAATAAAGATCCAGCGGCTGCGTTGGGCAGGTCATGTCGTGAGAATGGACGAAGGCGCTCCGGCCAAGAAAGCATTTCTATCGAAACCCGCTGAACGAAAAAGAAAAGGGAGACCTCCACTGCGTTGGGAAAATCAGGTGGACAGCGATGCTGCCTCCCTAGGTGTTCCCAAGTGGCGCCATGCTGCACGAAACAGAAGCAATTGGCGCGCGCTGTTGGACTCGGCCAGAATCGTCTAGACGGTTAAGCGCCTATCAAGAAGAAGAAGAAGAAGATATCAAAATACAAGAAAGCCAAGAGATGCATTTACTTAAATAAATTTAAAAAAAAATAAAGAAAAAGGCCATTTTAGTTTTCAGATATGTTATATATATTAAATAGACCTTTCTAAACAAAATTTGTATTTTTCAAAATCGCTTGATCTTTGAAGTGTTTTTTCAGTTTCAAATTTTATTTTGGAAAACATTTTTTTTCAGTGTACTAAAACAGTGTATTTTTTTGAAAGCTAATTTCAATACCTTTCTAATGGTGTAAAGATCTTTGAAATCAGTAAAGCCATTCCCTAGTAATCACACCTATTATTATCAGTACCTATTATCGTCATTTTTCGATTATTTTCGGGAATTATCGAATATTTCGATATCTTGCCACGCCCACAATATTTCGAAAATGCAATTTCTAAAAATGAGGTTGTGTTTGAGTAGGTAAGATGTACCTCTATGCAAAATTTCATCAAATTCTGAGGGGGTCGGGTTCAAAATGTTCGTTTTTTTCAGCCTTTGATATGAAATTCATCTTATTTGAATCATGAGCCATTTCGGAGTACGGCAACTGTGAACTAATAGTTCATTTTAAAATATGAACTATTCGTTCATTCACTAGTTCATCCAGTTCAGTGGACTAAATAGTTCATGAACGACACAACTCTAGCAGCCATTTCCGACGAACCTTCGTTTTAGCCATGGGTAATGGCGCAATTTTTTTGGCGCTGATACAATAACTCCAGCGCCAGTCGTGGCGACAACTCACGGTACTGGCGCAATAACACCTTTAGCGCAATTGTCATGGAATAATCGATAAATAACATTTTTTCGTTTGTTACTGTTTACCATCCCTGTTTTATTTCTTTTGGCGCAATTCTGCTTACATATACGAGGGCACAATTAATTTAAATTTTCATAATCATTTGGAAACATATTCCGTATATTTGTGAAAATATGCTGGAAATTAAGGTCACTTAGACCACTATCAAGCATACATAATTGTGACGGTGTCATACGTATACATATACTATGGTGCTGTTATTGGCGTTGTGGTTGCGCCATTTTACACTAGCGGTATATTGGTGCTGGTGTTAGCGCACGAAATTGAGTCGGTGTTATATTGCAAAATTGAGTTGGCGCAATATTGAGTTGGCTCTATATGGAGTTGGCGCTATATTGAGTTGACGCAGTTACCAAATCGGAGATAGCGCAATAACGCCAGGGTTGGTGTTAGCGCAATTGCGACGCGCAGCGCAGTGTTACCCATGCCTACTTCGTTTTCTGTTTACATCGCTCAAGTTAAAGCTGCGAATTTACCATAATTTTACAATTAACCAAATATAGTAAATTAGCTGAAATTCTGTATAAAATAGTTAAAAATGTCGCGTAGCGTTAGGGCAGAAACTAGAAGTCGAGCAAAAGATGATATCAAACGAGTTATGAATGCAGTGGAAAAAGTGAGACATTGGTAAGATGACCACCGTCTTAGGAACGAAATCTAATGAGAAATTGCATCACGAAAATGTTTTGAGTAATTAATTAATGTTACAGGGAAAAGAAATGGGTAACTATTGGAGATACAACAATGAAAATTTACAAATGGGTGCCCATATCTAATTCTGAGAAAAAGAAAATAAACGGTATCAACAAGAATGATAAGGAGAATTCTCAAAAGGGTACACCAACTCCTCCACAAATAACAACACCGTACGCTGGTTTAACTGCGGACGATTCGAACACCTGTGAGTCGAAGAAGAGTACAACAATGTGATAAGTTCAAATTGTTTGGATTCGAATTTAATTAATTTTTCATATCTGATAACGCTGTACAGTAGCCAATATGGTGGTGGATGGTTATACGAAGTCGATTTGTTGTTTTCTATATGCATGTGTATATTTGTATGCAGCTCGCCAGATGTAATTGCGACAGCTGGCTTGGCTGTCTCATCGCCTTGTTGGTTTGCCTCCATCGTCTGAATCCCTGATTCCTCACTCACACGGGCTAACATGTTGTTGTTGTTGTAGCCACGAAGACACTCCCCGAAGGTTTTGGGGAGTGTAGGGGATGTGACAGTCCTTTGCCGGATAAATCCGGTACGCTCGGGTACTAGTCCCTTCTGACACTAGCCCGACTGTCGTGCGAACGATTTTTTTGGCCATAATCAACCTTCTAGGCCGGTGGATTTTAGTCGCCTCTTACGACAGGCATTCCTTACCACGGGTATATTCTAAGCCCCCTAACCCGCTGGGGTCTAACATGTAGATGTTCTTGGTGTTGTATTAGCAGTACTAACATGTAGATAGATAGATTTTGTTGAGGATTGTACTGCCACCACTCGATCTATTGTACCCTCTCCTCCACATTATCTCATCTAATCCGAGCTCCTCGAGAAAACTAAGGATAACGCTCGGTTTTAGAGATTGAATGTGCCCCTGACCTGGCCAAGGCGTGCCAAGGAATCTTTCACGCTTCCTTGGTATAGCACTCGACCAGTATGTACTCTGCAGACTCGTCTTCCCTATCACAGAAACGGCATAGACTGCTGGACAGGATATCTAACCTATAGATATGTTCCCTAAGCCTGCAATGTCCTGTGAGAATTCCTGTCAGCATTCTCAGTTTATTCTTAGGGAGGTTCCAAAGCCCGTTGAATCCACTTGTGTTATACCCTTCCATTAGTGCTTTTGCGTGCCGGATTACATCGGTTTGGCGCCAGTACTATACCCTTAACTTCCTTTTCTAGTTCCTGAACTCATTCTTGCTAGTATGTGGGCCTATTGCTCACGGTGGGCCGGAAGCGACGATAGGCTGCATGAAAATCTCGACAAAAAAGGAAAGTGGGGTTGTGTTATGTGATGTTTATAGATGAAACATCCGTTGAAATTAAAATCCGAGCTGGTCCTTTTTCAAGGATATCCACATTTTTTGTTTTTTTTTTTTTGAAAGCATCAAATATTGACGAAATCGAAAATTCGCCAAAGTCCAAATTTTTCCGATTTCAGTGCATTATCTGGTAGCTAAATGATAATGCATGTGACCGCTGTGGTGCAGTGGGTAGAGTGCTCGCCTGCTATGCCAGAGGTCTCGGGTTCAAACCACGGTCCGAGCAAAACACCAAAACAATTTTTCTAATTAGTAAAAATCCAATTATTGGGTTTTTTTAAGAGCAGCGGTCACCTCTCGGCAGTGGGCGGCATACCCTCCGAGAGTATTTCTGCCATGAAAAAGCTTCTTACAAAAAATGCATTCGCCGTTCGGAGCCGGAATAAAACTGTAGGTCCACCCAATTAGTAGGAAAAACAAAAAGGAGCACACCTCGAATTGGGAGAGAAGCTCGGCCATAAAACTCGTCAGAGTTATAATAGCGCCATTGTATTATATTATTAAATGATACAAGAAAAAAGCCCGTTTCCACATAACTTGTTTCACCAACAAAACATGTAGCAAAACATCTCGCTCAATAACCCGTCTCCACGTGGCTAGTCGTGATTCAGTTGGACATTTCTCTTTCTTGTTCTTCTTAAATGTTTGTATGTTTGCTTATTTTTGCGTCTTTGTTTTGGTCTGTGTGAGATTTCGACAGATTTTCGATACAAAATTAGAGAAGACATCGATATCATCGAGGTTGGCAAGATGATTCAGAATGAAACAGTGTTTCAATCTTCACTCGCTCTCAGAAATTTGTTTCGAAATTGGCGAGTTTCGGCACTGGTTTCCGCGTCGAAACAAGATTGAGAGAGAAAATGCAGAAAAAAGAGCGAAACACGTTATGTGGAGACATGGTAAAAGGTATTAAAAAGAAAACAGGACACCTGTAGTGGAAAAATCCAATGTGAACAGGACCTAAAGGATAACCACTGAAACATGAAATAACACAAAAAGTACCCACTTTAATTTGCGTATAACTCCTAAAATGTTAACTCTACGTGAAAGTTCCTTATCATATGAGTTGAATTTTTTGAAGTGAGCCACCTAAAATTTTTTCGATGGCCATGTATTTAAATGAAAGTGGGTAGTATGGCTCACAACGCTTAAACAAAAATACGTATTTAACAATTTTTCGAAATTCGAATTATTTTCAAAGTTATAGCTATCAGCACTTTTCGAAGTTCCTCAGTTTTTGCCGATTTTCTTACGATTGGTCAAACCGACTTTGCTAAATTTTGACATATATATAAAAGATGTTATCTTCTACCAAACTGCATTTCTTATTTTTGCAAATAATTTTATTTTTGCAAACATTATTCCCAATTTTTATGTTCTGGACCGCGGTCAGATGACGCTTTTGTATGATGTTGTTGGGCATTCCATTAGTAACTATTAGCAAAAAAAAAATTTTGGGGCACTTTAAAGGCTCGGGAGTTACTTACATTTTTTACAGACTTGTTATTTTTGTATGAATTTTTTTTTATACATACTGAGTACTACGAATAATGAATTAAGGCATGCATAACTCCCGCTCCCTTAAAGTGCCACAAAATTATGGTTATCCTTTAGGTCCTGTTCACATTGGATTTTTAGACTCCTAAAGTAATCAACCGAAAAAGTAGGAGCTTCCCGGAATACAGGCCTGGGTGTATAACGAAATCCAGAAAAATATAATCCATAAATACACAACCCAGATTCGACCAAATCCCGACCAATCAAATTCCAGACACTAATAAATCCAGATCAATCATAATCCAGACACTGCACAATCCAGACAAAAACATCTCGACAAAAATCCACTACAGGTTTCCTGTTTTCTTTTTAATACCTTTTCTTGTATCCTTTAGCTACCAGATAATGCACTGAAATCGGAAAGATTTGGACTTTGGCGAATTTTCAAGTTCGTCAATATTTGATCCTTTCAAAAAAAAAAAGCATAAAATTTGGATATCCTTGAAAAAGGAGCAGCTCGGATTTTAACGGATGTTTCATCTAAAAACATCACATAACACAACCCCACTTTCCTTTTTTGTCGACATTTTCTTGCAACCTATCGTCGCTTCCTGCCCACCGTGTGCTATGAATGGCTCAGGCCCAACTGATTTGGAAACCGCCGCTAACCTGGCTAGGCTGTCCGCCTGCTCATTACCCTCTATGGCCTGGGCATATGGCATACACTTCCGACTAAAAAATGCTCGGATAAACCCCCATGGCTAGGGAGACCTATGACCTAGGTCCGAATGTTCCAGCCCCAATACCCTAGGGAGTTTTCGATCCATCAGTGGACCGTATTAAGTTGTAGTATTGTGGGTAGCTCTCGATGTTGGAGGCGTTCCATGAATTTTTATCACCAAGTTCTATCTTATAGCTTAAACAGAATCAGCGTCGGACGAATTTCGTCGGTCGCGGCGTTCTGTGAAACGATTAAAATACATACATATGCAGTATATGAGAATGTGCAGAACGAAAACGCTGGCGAGTTAAAAACGAGAACTAGAAGAAGTCAGCTGTTCACTTACCATTACCATATGAATGAAATTGCCTTGATACACTTATTTCTATTTTGGACGCTATCGCCTGGAATTTGATAAAAACATATCGCACGTTTTATTCAATAGCGATTCAACTAAAAAAAATTTTTCTTTTGGGAAAACGCAAACAAACTTTTATAATTTCAAATAGTTTCCTTCAACCGCTAACTCCAAAATCACTTTTATTTCCGCCATTTTTATCTTTTTGGGTATTTTGTAAGGCTAGACTCAAAGGCACTACCCAGTTATTGAAATATATGGCAAAATCCCAGAAATCGAAAATTTCGAGTTAAATCCCTATTGCATAAAACGTGCGATATAATAAAACAAGAATATGTATACGTTTTTTATGTGGAAAAAATTGAAAATATGGACAGAAGGGAGGAGTCAATGGGAGAAGTGAGAAAACATCGTAATTATAAAAATATGCATATGGCAATTTCGCCTTGATTCCGTTTTACTGGGCGATATTCGCAAACAAATGCCATTGGTTCTGTTTAAAGCTTTAAACCTCTTCAAAATTTTTAACCCTGTTTATATTATCTATGGGAAATTGCGAGAGCGGGTGTTTTTCCCGTTATACACACACATGCTTGGCGCTGAGCTTTGGTGAGCGATTGTCTCACCGTTGGCAGATATGCTCTTGACGACGAGGCTACTGCCCCATAGGTGATGATCGGTGTGACTATCATGGTGTACATCCATCTTAGTATGTTATGGTTACATCCCCACGATTTGCCTGAAAGACGTCTGGACACCATTATAGCCCTCGTGGCTTTCGATGTAGTGTTGTCTACATGTTTCTTCCATGATAGCTTGGAGTTAAATGTGTAATATAAAAGTAAGTATTTCACTTCTGATACAGTGTCCACCACAACATCGTCAACACGTATATCTCTCATTCCCCTAAGGGTTCGCCTTTCTGTGATGGGGACAATGGCCGTCTTCTGTTGGTTAATATTTAGGCCCACACCAGCACACCACCTCTTCGTTAACCGAAGAGCCCTTTGAATTATGTCACAGAGGATACTTTCGGATTTTCCTCGTGCGATTATCACTATGCCATCTGCATATCCCTGACAACGTATACCGTTATCAGTTAACAGTTGCAGGAGCCCTTCCACCACTGGACTCAATGGGCCTAATGAAAAAAAAGCAATTGCCAGTAAGCATTTGCTTATTAGCAAAAGCAATTGCTTAAAAATGACCCATTGAATTTTATGAAACTTTTACTTTACTCGGTACAATACCTAAGTATTCATATGCATTTCCATGTAAAATTTAAGCTGAAATCCATTATCTTAATATTTTTATATTGTTAAATGTAATAGAAAAATCATATCCTCTTCTTTAAAAAAAGCATGAAGGTATCAATTTGTGATACAAAATTTTGTGAGGCTGCGGCAATACTGCTAGCGGGGCCATATAAAAAGAAAATCAATAGAAATTACAATAACTTTCTTCCATAAAGTTTTCGAAAGTCTTAATTTTAACATTCCCGTCGCACTCAATAATATTCTTTTTACGTATAGTCAAAAACTGCGCCATAATTGCATGTATTCGGAGAAAAATCTAGGGAAAACTAATTTCTGAAAAATTTAGCATGGGGTAGGACAGACTTAAAAAATCAGTATCTTTTGCTTTAAAAAAATAGCAAATGCTAGTTTTATTCATACGGAATCCAGCAATTGCTTATATTACTTATAGCAAAAGTAAATGATAGAATTTTCAGCAAAAGATCCATAGAGGCATTTGCTTGATGTTTATTCATAAGGCCCCATAAGAGGGGGGATAGAACTCCCCAAGTGGACAGCCTTTGGTGGTCCTAATCTGTACTGTACCTTCACCTACTGAAGTCTGCAATCCTGGTGCGAAGAACAGACTATCCACATACATATTGGTCTCTGAACTTCTAGTTTTTCTAAGGCCCGACACACACTATTATGGTCTGTGTTATCAACGGCTACTTCTATGTCTAGTAAAGTGCATATCACAGTTTTTTTCCCTGTTCTGTTGTCAGTTGATACAGAGGTGTATGAGTGGACCTGCATGTTCTCTACGCATGCTGATTTGGATGCAACGGATATATTTTCAGAGTGTTCGTCCTCATATCATAGTCAATAATCTTCTTCGTCGTCTTTAGTACGAAGGAGGTTAGACTTTTGGGTCTAAAGGACTTTGCTAGAGAGTAGTCCTTTTTGCCCGCTTTAGGTATAAAAACGACCTTAGCTCTTTTCTATACCATTGGGACATACGCCAGCGCTAGGCTGTCTGTCATAATTTTTTTAGGTGGACATGCATTCGGAAAGTGTGCAGCCAGTACCGCTCTTGCTCTTTCCTCCTCGGTTACGCGATAAACTTGTTTCTCTCTGCTCCTTAGCCAAAGCTGGTATCTCTCTCGACCTTATTCACCGATACTACATTAGTCTCGATTACCTCGTTAAATGGCCCAGTCTACATATATGCCTGCGGTTCCTCTTATGTGTTTTATTATTAATTTGTGACCCTAGTTGTTGCAGCCACCAAGACACTCCCCGAAGATTTTGGGGAGTGTAGGGGGAAGTGACAGTCCTTTGCCGGATAAATCCGTTACGCTCGGGTACTAGTCCCTTCTGACACTAGCCCGACCTTCGTGCGAAAGATTTTTTTGGTCATTATCAACCTTCTAGGCCGGTGGATTTTAGTCACCTCTTACGACAGGCATTCCTTACCACGGGTATATTCTAAGCCCCCTAACCCGCTGGGGATCTCCTGTCCTTGTTCTCAGGGTCGGCGCTTATCAATTACCCAGAGTTGGAAGTACTCTGGCTAGACAAGTTACCGTTGCTTCATCCTTGCAGTTGATTAAGAGCATTATTGGCCTGAAGAGTACACCCGTGAAGGCAATCGGATGTTCGGCCCCCTTGAACACCTCATCCAGTATGATATCTTGACGCCTTGTTGAGTTCATCATGGCTGAGTGCTAGAAACGGGTAGTTGGTCGGAAGCACCACTACCCGGATGCCCATGAGGGTGTCCGCATAGCTTCGTTGTCCGCCTCCCGCGAAACCCCTGGCCCAAGATTGATCTGATCTCTCGCCCCTGACGACGTGGCCAAAGGGCTAACATGTAAGAGCGTAGCTGGTTTAAAAAAAATGCGGCGGGCGCATTATACCGAAGCCCACCCAGAGCTCGTGGCTTTGATTGCTCGTACAGCACCATGATCATTTTCGAGTTTCCTTTTTTTCTTTCTGTTCGTGGAAGCGAATAATAAGTTCTTCGCCATCGCAGGGAATCGAAGAAGGAGGCAATGTTTGCTAAAGTAATCTTCCTAATGCTATATAGATTGTTTCAAATTGCGAAAGTATTTATAACCATCCTGCCGCCAGAAAGTAACTGGATATTGCATAGTGCAATAAGAAATCTTATTTCAGTGTTAAAGCAAGAAACTATTAAAATGTATGATATACATACCTACACATAACATATCTACATATCTTAAACATATGTTTTGTTCTTCCTTCATAGGCTTTTCGATGGTGAGCGATTCTCAAGGAGCCACCGAATTTGTTTCCAGTATGCCATTTTCCGAGGATTCCAATTCTCAAGGCAGCGAGGGACCAGTGAAACGTTTAAAGACTAGTGATTAATTATACTCCCTCCATTCATACATACTTGCAATCACATCAGTTGCATTTCATAATCAGTCAAATTCAATCAATCAAGCAATTTTCAAATATGGTAAATAATTATTTAAACTATTAGACAAATTGATAAACAATCATACAACGCGTAATATCTTGTGCTATCTGAAGGAAAGTGTGCTTGCACTTGGCTACGAAACTTTATAGATTTAAAAAAAGTGTGCATGTTGTGCTACCTAAGAACGGGTCGGCTTTCCAATAATGCCGCACGCCCCCAAAAAAATGACTTTTACTGGATGGTAGGGGAGGGGAAGTAGGTTCTGAATTTGTTAAATTTAGACGCCGGACGTACCTGGTTTTCCCGGAATTTGTTAAGGTTGTTAAATTTTTACCTATTTTTACACACACACACACAACTGACATACCCAGTTGGAAAAGGTAATGTATGGTCATCTATAAATGGATATAAAGGCCATAGGATCTATACATTCCAGAATGCATGATTTTTTTCATTGTGATGTCCTAGGGAAGTCATGCATCCACTTTTCCCTGCCAAGGTAAGGCAAAAAGGAATGTTTGGATGAGAGTCGCCCCCGTGATCTCAGTGTCGGTTTATTTTCTCACTTAAAAATAAAAAAAATACTTTTTTTTTGCATTTTTCTCTTCATTCTCTCTCCATCCGATTTCCAACTAGAAATATGTAACTTCACTTCAGCTTGCTCTCCTCTGCTTCTCTCATTGTCGCACCATCTTCCCCTTCACTGCTTCACCCATGTGGGATATTCAACATTATATTGATCTTTAGTGCCGCTTTTATGCGTCCGTTTGTTAAAATAGACTCTGTGAATTGTTGTCGTCATTGTAAAAAAGCAAAACTAGAGAAAACCTGATTCTCCTAATTGTTTTTTTTTTTTTTGCTAGATTCAATGTTATAGCTGAGAGCCGATGACTGACCTCTTCGCTTACCTTGGGTTGCATTCTGGAATGTATCCGATTTCCTATAAGTTGGAAGGTATAGCTGAGAGCCGATGACTGACCTCTTCGCTTACCTAGGGTTGCATTCTGGAATGTAGCCGATATTCTATAAGTTGGAAGGTATAGCTGAGAGCCGATGACTGACCTCTTCGCTTACCTTGGGTTGCATTCTAGAGTGTATCCGATTTCCTATAAGTTGGCAGCCACACAACATAGATTTTAGATGAAATCATAGTTTTTTTTGGAATACATACTATAATGTAAATTTTTCGTACATCTTTTCATGCGTCCGCAAGGTCATTCATGACCACCTTTCCAACTGGGTAGGTACAAGGTAAGTGTTTGTACAATTTTGCGAGTTGAAATGGCCGCAAAAGTACTGTAGACCGGGCCATAGATATTACGCTGAAAGGTGTACTACGCAGAAGGACATCACCGTGGCGGTAGCCACGGTTAGGTTTTATATCCGGACTTTGGTGGCGTAGCCCAGGGTTATTTTAAATAAGCGCGGCCGAAGGCCGCCAACGCAGAAAAGTGTTCTGCGCAAAAGCACTGTGTTTTTTCTTTATCTATCGAATTTATATGGAGAGTTACTAAACTTTAACCATAAATTCCTCGAAAACGAGGTATGTCCGGCGCCTAAATTTTACGGATTCAGAACACCCCTCCCCTCCCCTAACCACCGGTACAAGTCGTTTTTTTTGGGCCGTGCGGCATTATTGGAAAATTTCCCCCTAAGAACACCCGGATATATTTATAATACTGCTAACAAATTAAGATTAAGCTAATACATTTACATTAATTTAATAATTATAGTTTATCTACTTACTAATATAAATTATGATTTTAGTTTATTAAGCATTATTGTATACGCAACGCTACGTTATACAAAAAAGAGGTTAAATACATTTTTTTTTGTAATTGTGCAATTTTAGCAACTTGTGACTTTTAAGAACATTTTCATATGAGACCCTTTCCATTCATGAATTAGTGTGTATGTAGAGAGGTCAGTACGTACACTAATTATCCTGAGCTACACTTAGAGAAATATTGTCAATTCGACGCAGACATGAGATTCTACTAAAAGGCACCAATCTTGAATGAGTGGAAATTTTAAAAGGTTCACTACTATTTTTTTTTTGTTTCATTTAGTAGTAGTGGAACTTAAACACGAAACAGTGGTAGTGGAAACATTTTTTGGTCTACTTTACTTACATAATGGAAAATTGTTTGCCTCCACTACCACTAAGCTGTTACTACCTAGTAGAGCTCTACATACCCGGGTATCGAGCAATTCGAACAGATAGTTTTTTTTTTGAAGCCCGTTTGTTGTCCAAATGCCTGTACAAACAACATTCAAGCATTCGAACTTACAAACAAAAAAATTTGTATCAGGAAAACCAAAATAAAAAAATACATACAAATAAAAACAAGCCTTAAAATTCCCTTGGGTTCCCAATATGCAAAATACATTTGTTATAAGTTTACAATAAACTTATTCAGTAAGCAAAACGTTTGGAAAATCTTTAATATAAAACTTGTAGTTCATTTGATAGTATTTTCTGAATCAACGAAAAGGAACCCTTATTCTATAATTGTTTGGAAGTGAAAAATTATTCTCAAAAAAAAAAAACAAAAACAGTGCACTACTCGGGACTCGAACCAGCGCTCCTTTAGTCCGTAGCCAGCATACCTCACCATTATGCTAAAATCGTATTCTGAATTTTCTTGTCTAAATTCGAATTTATTCAATCAGTTTTCTTGTTTTTGTTATTTTCTTATTATTTGAAAAATTTTCAAATGCTCACGCTCAGATGCTTCACCTCAACTTCTCTTCACCTTCTGATTGTAAAACATAACAAAACGTTTGGGAAATTTGTATTTGCAAAGTAGTTTGGAAAACCTTGAAAAATATTGTATAATAAGCTAGTTTACTGCACTGCATATTGGGCTGTTATATTGGGGGCCTTTGGCCGAGCTTTACCAACATATATCTCGTGAACTGTAAGCCTCTGGCAAGGTTTGATTTCAGTTTTGAGATCTTTGAGAGCCCCTCTACCCCCCGAAAAACGGACACAATCATATATTTTATTTCTTACATTTACCACAACACCATTGATTACTGCATCTGGTTCTATATGCTGAAAGATAACATAATGTGCCAATGTCCATTGTTTTGCTTTTAGCAAATATTTAGCTTGCATGTGATGATAGCCAAGAGATTTTCGGTTACCTCGGACGATAGTCCATGGAGTCAGCGGTGTGTGCGGCCGTTTTTATTTGCCCTCGATTCGGGGTGGCTCTCAGCGAATGCCAGGTAGCAATCAATATGCTCCTTACTGACGCGTGTAGTACCTTCAATTAAAATATTTATTATTTTATTATATTACTAGCTGTAGCCGGCCAAGCTTTGCTTTGGCCCACTTCCTATTATAGGCATTAGAAGCGAAAATCGGCACACTTTAAAATAAGTTGGAAGTATCTAGATACCTAACTTTCCTCGGGCTGCCTACCTCAGCAAAAGTCAGATAAGTTTAAAAAAAAAAGTGAAGGAAAAAATGTCTATACCTTTTTTCTTCGTATAAGTCTCCCACTCCTTTTTCCCTCTATTATTTCCTTTCCTTTCATTTCCGTTTTCGTTTTCTTTTTGCTTTCCCGTCACATTTCCGCTTCCATTTTCCTTTCTCTACCGCTCTCTCTTACATCTCCTTTTCTGTCTTTCTTCCTTTCATTCCCCTCTTATTCTTTCAATAATTCCCTGTCTTACTGTCTCCCTCCCCATCCTTTTCATTCCATCTTTATTATATTCTCCCTCTTCTTTTCCATCCCTTTGCATTTGCCTTTCCCATTCTCATTACCCTTCCCCTTTCCCTAGGAAACCGGGTTTAGCATAACATAGTCCTGCATTCCACTTCTCATTTTATACCATCGTTGTTAAAAACATTCCGTGGCATCTGAGCCCACTCCTCTACCCATAATTGAGTACCGGGCCTAAGAATCACAATAAAAATAGCTCTGTATAGCAGACCTGGTCAACACCTGTAATTTTATATCGGTATTTCTCAGCAACATCCCGGGGTCATCGGGGTTCACGTATTGACCCACGTCTTTGGATCCGACCTAGGAATAATGGGTTCATACCTATATAAATGGAATGATAATAATTTTATTTCTATGGAAGAGTCATGCTCATAACCTTTCGTTTGATACCAATATCGCTGAGAAATATTCCGTGGTCCACGTTTTGAACTATATCTGGGAAACATAATGGGTACGGCTCCATATATAATTCCTGCTCAAAACCTTTCATTTGATACCAATATACCTGAGATATATCCCGGTGTTATCCGGGTCCACGTATTGACCCACATCTTGGGACCCGACCTAGGAATCATAATGAATTCATTTCTATGTCAATTTTCTATGTAAAATACCCTTCATTTGATACCCTTACTTACTTTAATTGGCACGTAACCGCCTAGATGACTTTGGCCGAGTCTAATAAAGCACGCGAGTTATTTCTGTTTCGTGCAGCTTGGCGCCATTTAAAAATACCTAGGGAGTCAGCATCACTGTCCACCTGATCCTTCCAACTCAGTGGAGGTCTCCCCTTTCTTCTGCGTTCAGCGGGTTTCGATAGAAATTGATACCAATATATCTTAAAAATATTGCGGGGTCGTTCGGGTCCACGTTTTGATCCACATCTGGAGACCCGACCTCTCTTAGACTTTAACTCCATTTCCCTCTTTCATCTCCGTTTCCTTTTCCTTTCCCATTCCTTTTCCTTACCCCTCCTTTCCTCTCATTCGCCACCCTTTCCCACCCGCAATCTCTCTCTCCCCTTCGCTCTCCCATTCTATTTTCGTTTACTTCCCCTTGAATTCCCGTTCAATTCGATTTTCCTCTTCCTTTTTATTGCCCTTTACCCAGGGAACCAGGTTGAGCATTACATCTAGAACATATCTGTATTGAAGCCATGATTCCCACTTTTCCGTTTCATCCGAGTCCACGTTGTGACCCATATCTGGGGACTAGTGATGAGCGATATATCGCAAACGGTGATTTTTTCACTGTGAATAAAAAATCGCAAATCGCAATTGCGATCACTTTTTCAAAATAGCAGTTCACTACTTTTTGGGAACTGCTATCGATGTACCAAGTAAACAGTTCACCTATGTGAATCGCAATCGCAAAAGCATTATAAATTTTTTTTGTTTATACTTTTGAGCAGACCACATACGTATATAGAAATATAAGAAAAAAAAAATTATTGAATTTACAATTTATCTTTGAAAAATGTTTACAAACAGCGAAATTACTGCGGAATGCGTTGTTCTTGCTATCATTTTGTTTACATAAAATGAAGACAGGTTATATCGCTCAGAAAACGCAAAATTAATATCTACCGGTAACTGATGATTTTATAGCAGTCCATGCAATCGCAATAGCAGTTTAAAATCGCAGTGATTTAAAAATAGCAATCACCGAAATCACAGATATCGAAAATCGCAGTTTCTCTCATCTCTACTGGGGACCCGGCCTATGCATCATAATAGGGGTATTCGCTATCCATAGCACGATAGCAAGATAGCACGGAATGCAAATATCCTAGACCAAAATATGCTACCAGGATCCACCAATACAGGTCGGCTCTTCAGATCAGCTAACTTCTTCTTTTTCTTCAACAGCTATCCAATTTCTCTGCTTCTGCATATTCTATACATACATTCGTGTTTACTATTGGTCAAATTCTTCGTTCTCTGAGTTTCTCCATCATTCGCTCGTGAGCTGAATGTCAAATTATTTCGTTCTCCTTCCAGTTTTGATATTCCGTTTGACATTCAGCTCACGGCATGTTTGTGTGTATGTACCATGGACCGACCTGGTAATTGGATCATGTATGCTACACATAGAGAGCACCCTATTGCACGGCCGTAGGAAATTTTAAGAAGCAGCCTTTCTTTCTTACCAAGCGGACGCATTCATCACTCACTTTTTAATAAATAAATCATTTTATTTTAGTAAATTTAATAAACACAAAACATAACATTTCAAGCTTAAATTGAAATTGAAATTAGCAATTGGCAAATGTCAGCTGACGCAGGGTCGCAATTAATTTCCTACACTTCATAAGGTCCGTTCGGCGGCTGCAAATTGCAGTAATTTGCAATCAAAGAATATGTCTTGCTCTCCGAAAGAGAGAAACTTATGCAAATTTACTGGCATTTCAACGAACAGAACTTTGTCAAAATTTGCAGCAAATCAGCTGTTTGCCTTTATTCACAAGTGCATAACAAAATTAAAATTTTACGAAATGGAATCGAAGGGAAAGCTAAATGTGCAGTGTCCTATATTTTACACAAAAGCACTGTGGATTGGTCCAGGAATAAATCGAGAAAAGGAATTCTGCAGGCTGAGGGTTATCTTTTTAAAGTGCGGCCCAAGGCCGTCAACGCAAAAAGGTATTTCCTAGGTAATAGTGCGCAGTTTTGGTGTTTTGTTTGGTGGATTTCACAACAAATATCTCATAAACTAAGTTTCCGGCAAGTTTTTATTTCTGTTATAACATCTGTGAAAATGTTATTTTTTCGGGGCGTGCGTCATTAATGGACAATTTTCCTATTTAAGTAGTATACTCCTATTTGCGATTCAACCACGCAGAATCCCGAGAGAGCAGACGATGATCCCACTGCGCTGTCATTAACACGTTTCCTTTTGGCTGGTACCTTATTAACAAATTAAATCATTTAAATAAACTTTATAAATTAAAATAATATAATTTTCTCAATTCATTTTCTATTGAATCACACATATTTCCGATTTTCTTAGTTTTTTTACTTGAAATCACTTTCCATTTTTTTTTTTTAAATTGCAACCATATGATCGCAAATTTTATGTTTTTTTAGTCTACTGAACTTTGCAACGACAAATTTCGCCAGTAAAACTTTGCAGCTTTCTCCGTCAATGAACTGTCAAAATTGCGCTCTCTTCTGCAAATTTTGACTGAGTTTTTGCCTCAAAAAACGCGATTTTGCAGTTTTTTCTGCAATTTGCAGCAATTAGCTGCCGCCGAACGGTCCTATAGCAAATAAATATAAATTATGTTCGGCACGCTGATAATTTTGTCGAATCCTGTTCGGCACTCCACAAACTTTGCAAGCTGAGAGCGGATTTTGACATTTCATTTGGAGAAAAAGTTACAAGTTTTTACGGAGTCTTTTGGACTCAGTAAAGATTTGCAAGTTGAAAACAGCTGATCTTGACAAAGAATTTTCAGTCTGGAAAACGATTTTAAATTTTTGTAAAACTTCATTATTTTTTAAATATTTGTATGAAAGTTCGATATAATGCACCGACCTCGGAATTTTTAGATTGTTTGGGTGGTAGGGGGTTCATATGGATCACTGAAATGGAAACCACATCTTGTTGAAACTTATAATTTATTAATTATACAGTATTTTAGCGTAGACCACTCTTATGCATTGGTGGCCTTCGGCCGCGCTTTAATAAAATAACCCTCAGCCGTGGAGCGGTCTACAGTATTTTTGCGTAGTCCGGAGTGTTAAAATTAGTAAAATTAACATCCACAGAACACTTCCTAAAAGTTTAAATAAAAAATTCTCTGTTCTTTGCAATAAATACGGCGGGCGCATTATACCGAAGCCGACCCAATATGTTTTAAACTACATATGTATTACATAACATATGTTTTGCTTGCAAATGTTGACAAAGTCATGTTCGGCGGAAACTTTGTACGTTTCAGCTTTAGAGAGAGTTTGACATAATTCTCTCTTTGTTTATGTTGCTTGCAAATTTTTGTGCCGAACAGACTTAATAATTATAGAAGATTTTTATCATTTTCATCAGGAAAAAAATATTATCAAAAGACTTTTATGATTCTGAAGAAAATTTGTAATACTTTTTTATAATTTCAAAATGAAATAATAATTATTCTATATCTCTGGTTTAAATGCATGTATGAAGTTGGCATAAGTGTGAATATATGTAAATACATTAATCAATCGGTCGCGAGAAGCCACAAACAAGGCGTGGGTTCATTGGGCCGTAGTCATAAGGGGCATTTCAGTTATTGCATCTGGGTCTGGGTCAAGATAAATTTTTACTGAAACAATCCGGCTCATAATGAAAATTGGCTGCACTTGAAAAGAACTAAAAAGAAGCAGAAATATATACAACATATACCCAGCAGTAAAAATCTGAAATTAATCCTTTATGAATCACTGATGAAATTCATCATGAGGAGACATCAGTGAATACTTTCATATAAAGGCTGCTGAATTTTTTCAAATAAATGTTTTGATTTCCTCATGCCTATATGACACCATTCGGAGCCGGCATAAAACTGTCCAATGGTAGGAAAAACAAAAGGAGCACACCTCGAATTGGGAGAGAAGCTCGGTCATAAAACTCGTCAGAGTTATAATAGCGCAAAAACAATTCTTCTGTACGTTGAAAAGAGACAAATACTCCCTCAAAAACAATTTGGTTGACTTTAAACTTCAAACTAAATGAAAATAACTATTTCAAAAATTATTTTTTTGGAAATTTGAATTTAAATTACTGAAATAAATTATGAAACTCAAATGGCGGGATAGCTATGTATTCCATGTTATAAGGAGAAGCCAGTGCGCAGTATAATTTTTCTTCCGGACTTCTTTCCCCTTACGGCCAAAGCAGAAGCTTACAAGAGGCAAATTTGAAATTTGTATTTCCATATATTTTTTATTTTAAATATAATTTGTTTTATAGTTGTCAAATAGAAAAATTTGTCAGAAAAGCTGCCGAATGTCAAAAAACCTACCGAAATACAAGCTGGCTCGTTGGTTTTTAACCGTCTAGATGGTATTTCATTTGGTTTTTTCAATATAGCTTGCACCAACGCAAAACGATAGTGATGAATATTCAACAAAGAATGATCAACGATCATTTAGCAGTGAAACAAATTTACTGCAGGGTATATGTATATATATGTATACATACACAAATGTCACTTTTCAGTTCTGCCAAATCAACCACTGTGCTGCCAAAACAGCACGGAAAAAACAAATCGAACAGGGCGGATCAGAAATTGAACCATCAATTTATCTGGTTTAATCGAGCTGAAATCTTTGTTGTTGCATTTACATGCTAAAATTTTTATCTGGGTTAGGATCACCGTATGTGAAACACGGCTATAGTCTTTCACTAAAATCGGTTTTAGTTAGAATCGGTATTAAATTTAGAATGGCGTTTAAAAGAGTGGTGTGTCATAGACCAGTTAGAACAACGTTTTTGCTAAAATGAAACGGAACAGGGTTACCCATATAAAATAATAAGAATCGCTCTGTAATTTTAAGAAATTTCGAGTGTTTTAAAAGTTCACCCTGTGTCAACTTTTAAATTGAAAAGTTCACCCTGTGTCAACTTTTAAATTTAAAAAAAAAGTGAGCGCATCTATCTATTCGACTTTTGATGTTTGGATATTTTAACTTAATCGTATATTTAAAATACGCTAAAAAACAACTAAAAGTGAGTTAAATTTTGAGATAAAACTACACACTTCATATAAATCAAAATGAACTTGTGATTTTAGGGAACAACAAGGTCTTGTGCACCGAACTGGAGCGCAGGAGAAAAAGCTTGTCTGCGGGAAAGCATTGAGTGCCACCTGCATATTTATTAAAATGTCTTCTTTATATGTTTTATTTATTTATTTTTTATTGTATTCACATACTCTCTTTCTATTTTTATAGTTTACATGACGAATTCCCAGCTTAGAACAATATTTTAAGATTTTAAAATGACATTCACCTCATTTTAAAGTTAGAACGCTGTTTTAGGGCCGTTTACTCAACCTCTGATTAACTCTAACCACGGTTAAAGTTCGGTTAAACATCATTATCGACTTCATCAAACCATGTATTTAACATATGGTCGATAACGCAGTTCATAGCTTAACCGGACCTTTGTCCTCCGGTTAGCGTTAATCAGAGGTTGAGTAAACGGCCCTTAGTGATAAAACCGATTTTAAGTCGACTATGACAGATTTAAAATGACGTTTATGCTAGCATCATTCTAAGTGTGTTAAAACACTGTTTTAAATCGACTATGACTAAGGCCCATTGTATTTTCCACCGAGATTGAATTGCTTTTATATGCAAAGAAAAACTTCAGAGAAAAAATTGTGAAATAATGATAATAACAGTGATTGATTACGTGTGTATGTAGGTTTTGGAAATTAAAATATATTTTCACCCAAGAATAATAATGCATTTTATGAAGTTGATAATTATTGTTTGACTACTATAAAAAAGGGACTAGCGAATTATGAATGTGTATTACCAATAACTTACCATTTCAGTAAAAATATTCGTCTCAATAAAGACGCGTTCAAATAAATATTGCAGGTGGTGGAAGGTCGGCTTCAGTATAATGCGCCCGCCGTATTTATTTTCAAACCACTAAGAATGTTTCAATGAATCCTTCAGGAAAAGTTCAGTGAATCATAATTTTACTAGTTATAACACTCCCGACTACGCAAAATTACTGTAAGGGCCGTTTACTCAACCTCTGATTAACGCTAACCACGGTTAAAGTTCGGTTAAACATCATTATCGACTTCATCAAACCATGTATTTAACACATGGTCGATAATGCAGTCCATAGCTTAACCGGACCTTTGTCCTCCGGTTAGCGTTAATCAGAGGTTGAGTAAACGGCCCTAAATCTCTCCAGATCTAACTCCAGAAAGAGAGTTCTATCGGCTAATAGCATGTTCATGGTGAGCCTGCGTTTTGCGTTTCGGAGGCATTTTTGCGTTTAGTCCAAAACGCAACATTAAATGTTACATTTCTCCATACAAATGCCACTACCAAAATGCAACTTAACGCAACTATTTTATGTGAATTTAAATGAGCTATTGGCCATTTTTTTAATGAAGAAAAATTGAAAAAATTTTTTTGGTAAGAGTTATGGATCCATTTCGGAGACCACCACATCCCCTCATCAGACTTCTTCAAGCGGCCTCAACCGAGAATCGAACTTAAGTCGCGCTGGTCGCGCTGTGAAGTTGTCAAAAATTTTTTCCTCCGTACTTTTGTGCTAAAAAAAATATATAATTGATCAATTTAACTCAATAATATTGTGAAAAAGTGTCGGAAAAAGTGTCGCAATTTAGTGTGCTATCAAATTAATATAAAACTGCTTTATTTAAACTCTAAAGCGTAAATTAAGTGTTATTGCTGAGTGATTGTGCATATTGTTGTTGCATTGATCGCACAATAGCAAAAGCTCCCACACACAAAACTCCACCACAAACCTCTTTTTCACCACTAAGTGGTGAATTAGTGTGGACACAAACCATTCGTGTAAAGTTTATACATAAGTATCAGAGCTGTAAAAAGCTGCAACCACATTGTATTACAATCATAAAAAGTTGTACATATTACAAGCGCAGCCGGGTGCAAATGAATGTAGACTAAAATATTCGTTTGCACCAGCAAGATGCCCCTCAACCATACTCCTCCTAAAGTAGGAGGTTCCCAACAAGTCGCAAGTGCGAGATGCCCAACAAGCCCAAGTGCAACTACAGCACCAAACACCGAGATCCCTGGGTACACCCCAACAAATGTCCCAACATCTAACCCCATCCCGCCTGCCTAGTACCAACGTACCAAACGTACAACAGCAGATCGAAACCCTCCAAAGGCAACTGGAAATTCTCTATGCCCAACAACAACAAGCCCAGAAACCCCAAACTGCAGGAAACTTGACAACTGCTACCCCAACCGACCAATGGAAGATCGTCAATCCCAAACGCCAACGCGAAAGCCCAAGTAAAAATACTGCCTCTAAAAAACAGGCTAAACTTGATAATTATTACTGGCTTGGCAGCCGCCAACCAAATGAAAATGAAAATGAAAACAGATTTGCCTACCTTGAAGTTGAGGAAACTAACCAACCAACTGAAAAAATACCCAAGCCGCCGCCAATATTTATAGACAAAGTTCTAAACATTCCCCCCCTAATGAGTTTACTACAAGAAGTTGCTCCAAACTCCTATGATCTAAAGCTCACAGGCAAGGATCAAGTAAAAGTACAAGCATCATCCCTGGATGCTTACAAAACCATAGTGTCACAACTGGAACAGAAGGGCACAGAGTTCCACACTTATAAAACAAAACAAGAACGTACCTTCAGAGTTGTTCTCAGAAACATGCACTCCTCAATAGACACAAAAGAAATTGCGGATTCTCTAAAAGATCTCGGTCACTCAGTCACAAACATTTGGAACATAAAACACAGAGTCACAAAAAATCCTCTCCCAATGTTTATCATTGAACTCAAACCCGCCTCCAATAACAAGGAGATATATCAAATTAAAAGTCTCCTGCACTCAAGAATTGCTTTCGAGCCCCCACAACCGAAGCGTGAAATACCGCAATGCGCCAACTGTCAGCAATATGGCCACACAAAGTCCTACTGTCGTCGAAAATCAGTATGTATAAAATGTGCTGGAAACCACCTCTCTGCTGATTGTAAGCGAAAGACAAGATCTGAAGATGTCAAATGCGCTCTATGTGAAGGTAACCATCCAGCAAATTATAAAGGCTGTATGGTATACAAAAACATCCAAAGCGCCAAATACCCAACTCTGAGGAAAAAAGCTCCTGCACAGCCCCAAGAGAAACCACAACAGCCAATTGAAACCCCAATTGAAATTGACCAATACCCAGCCACATATGCTCAAGCAGCAAAGAAAGGCGTAACACCCCGCTCGAACCCTAATAATGCCATTCCAAATAGTAATGAAACCCACACCCCAACGCAAAACACTAACGAAATGCGAGAAATGATAGACTTACTGAAACAAGTCATGCAACAAATGACATCAATGATGAGCCTCCTCGTCACCCTCACGACTAAAAACTGTGCATCTTCAACCCGTTGAAAATTATCATTTGGAATGCCAATGGCCTATCCAAACACTTACTTGAAGTTAAAACTTTACTTCAGACCCACGATATAGATATACTCCTCATATCTGAGACCCACTTTACTGACAAAAGCTACTTTGAAGTACCCAACTACAAGTTTTACCACACAAAACACCCCAGTAACAACGCTCATGGAGGCTCAGGTATCTTGATACGGAAAAGTATTAAACATTACAGCACGAATTCATTCCGTACAAATGCTATACAGCCACAAATATTGTCATTGAAGACCCGAGCGGCCAGCTTACACTCTCTGCTATCTATAGCCCGCCGAGGCACTCTATCAGCACTGCAGAATATGAAAATTTCTTCAAAACTCTTGGAAATCGATTTCTAGCTGGGGGCGATTACAATGCCAAACACACGTTCTGGGGCTCTCGTCTCATTACCCCTAAAGGAAGACAACAATATAATGCTATTAGCAATCTCAGTTTAACTCCATTCTCTACTGGAACTCCCACTTATTGGCCAACAGATAAAAATAAAATACCCGACTTAATCGATTTCTGCGTGGTGAAAGGCGTGAATTCTTTAGATATAAATTGCAAATCGTGCTTTGAATTGTATTCCGACCACTCTCCAATCCTGGTAACAATTGATAAAAATTTTACACCGGCAGCGGAACAATGCAGCCTTTACAATCGGAAGACTGATTGGGAATACTTCCGACACATCATCACGTCTAATCTTGACTTCAAATTAGCCCTGAAATCTGCTGAAGATATAGAGGCAGCAGTCGAACATTTTAACAGCTGCATCCAACAAGCTGCATGGAAATCAACTCCCACCCTCATCAGACAAAAAAGGACAAGCGTTACCCACAACATAGAAGCTAAGCTCAAAGAAAAACGACTCGCAAGGAAAAAATGCCAACAAACCCGTCACCCCGACGACAAGAAAAGATTGAATGCTCTCACCAAAGAACTCAAAAACATCCTCAAAATTGAACACAACAGACAAGTTCAACAATATCTCAGTAATATTGATGCAACAGCTGCAACTGATTACTCCCTTTGGAAAGCTGCTAGTAAGCTAAAAAGGCCGATTTTCTACAATTCTCCAATACGAATGGAAAATAACGAATGGGCGAAAAGTGACGCAGAGAAAGCAAATACTTTTGCACGCCACCTACAATCAGTATTCACCCCACATGATATTGAAACCCCACTAAGCACAACAACAGAAGTGAAAAATACTCTGAGTCATCCCTATCAAATGGACCTCCCCATAAAACGATTCGCAATATCGGAGGTAAAAACCGTAATAGCGATGCTCAACCCAAAGAAAGCTCCTGGGTACGATATTATTAATGGCAATGTACTAAAACACTTACCTTACGAAGGCATAAAATTTCTCACCCAACTTTTTAATGCAGTACTAATAACTGGATTCATACCCCCTCAATGGAAAGTCGCTCAGATGAAAATGATTCTGAAACCAGGAAAGCCCCCTGATACGGCAGCGTCTTACAGACCCATTAGTCTGCTGCCCATTGTCTCAAAAGTCTTGGAAGTTCTCTTCCTTAAAAGACTCCTACCCAAAATAGAAGAGCGTAACATTATACCTAATCACCAATTTGGCTTCAGAAGAGGACACGGAACAATTGAACAAGTACATAGACTTACCGAGAAAATCTACTCCGCCTTTGAGCAAAAAAAATACTGTACAGCTGCCTTTCTAGATATATCCCAAGCTTTTGATCGCGTATGGCACGACGGCCTGCTTTATAAAATAAAAAATACTCTCCCTACAAGCTACTTTCTATTTATACAATCTTATCTAAAAAATCGTTACTTTTTCGTCAAAGAAGGAGCAGAGCAGTCTGAGCTTTACGAGAGCTTAGCAGGCGTCCCGCAAGGTAGTGTAATGGGCCCAATACTGTACCTACTTTACACATACGACCTCCCAATAGCAGAAGGAGTCACTATCGGCACTTTTGCCGATGACACTGCTGTACTGGCTTCAGACCTCAACCCTAACGTCGCCTCACTCAAGCTTCAAAGAAGTTTAAATAAAATTACCCATTGGCTGAAAGACTGGCGGATAAAGTCAAATGAATCAAAATCTGTTCAAGTGACGTTTACCACTAGGCGTAACACTTGCCCACCCGTAAAACTCAATGGCATTGATATACCGCAAAGTGACGTAACAAAGTACCTGGGTATGCATCTCGACAGAAAACTAACATGGAGAACCCACATATTCACCAAACGAAAAGCTCTTGGTATAAAACTGAGAAATCTTTATTGGCTCATGAATCGAAACTCCCAACTATCAATCGACAACAAACTCCTGCTCTACTCAGCTATCTTAAAACCCATCTGGACCTATGGCATACAGCTATGGGGAACCGCAGCAAACTCAAATATAGAGATTCTCCAAAGATTCCAATCGAAAACCATTAGAATGATTGTAAATGCGCCCTACTACGTCACGAACGACCAACTACATCGTGACCTAAAGATACCTACTATCTCTCAAGAAATCAGAAAGTATGCTGCATCATACAAAATGAGAATATTAGCTCACCCCAACCCACTCGTTCTAGCCCTGACGGCAAGACCAACCAATTTCGTACGCCTCAAAAGAAAATCATTTACAGATCTTTGCTGATGCACTATAATAAATGGATGCGCTACTGAGAGCAATCCATACATGCCCACCATGTTTATTAAGTCATTATTAATTACTAATTACTTTTAACGAACCACAAAATTGTTAGACGTATTTTATTTATACAGTTGGCAAAATATATTGGATACTAAAAAAAAAAAATAAAAAAAAATTTCCATTCATTTTTCCGTTTCTTCGTCCTTCATTTCGAATTTCTGTCATTAAAAATTGAGCTGTCACACTTGTAGCGCGCTACAAAGTTAAAGTTAACTCTACTTCTACTACAGCCACAGCTACACGCTACAGACACAGCTACACATTGTGGGCATTGCAATGCAATTGTACTGTTTTAACTTTTGACAGCTCTTACTACGTACTACAGCCACACCATTCTGGGCAAGCAGTTAGTCATATTCTTTCCACTCTTTATACGACTGTTGTCGCTTTTCTTTGCTTGCTTTAATATCGAATTAATTAATTTTTTATCTGAATAAAATAAAATACTTAAAAAAAGAACTAGAGGCATAAATTCAAACTCACTTCTCATAGAAGACTATTGTGAATGTAATAACATGGTTGCATTTCTCGTGATCTTTTTCTAATGATATGAAATATCACGGGTTGGGGTATGAGAAATTTGCCGAAGCTCCAAATTTGACAAGACGTGTATTTTGTTGTTGTGCTCGGCAAATTTATCACACTTATGTCATCTCGGCAAATTTGCCAGGCCAAAATCGCACAGAGAGAACAATCTTAATATCACGGGTTGAGGTGTGAGAAATTTGCCGAAGCTTCACATTTGACAACACGTGTATTTTGTTATTGTGATCGGCAAATATATCACACTAACGTCATTTCGACAAATTTGCCAGTCCAAAATCCCACGGAGAGAACAACCTTAAAGCTGAAGGTACATACTTTTTATTGCTGCGTTGACGGCTTTCATGTGTATATGCGTTGACGGCGTTGAATAATTTGCTGTTACACACTTTGCGTTATGACGCACTTAAATTGTAAACAAAAAACAGCTGTTCAATATTATCAGAGCCTCTTTCATTTGGATTTTTGAGAAACATAAATTAAAATTAATAACACTGCTCTACAGCGAAAAAATACTCTGAACGCGACCATCCTATCTATATGTAAAATCGGTCGCTGATTCCGAAAATCGGATTCATTTTTAATTCTATGGGAAGGTTTTTGAGATATCGGCAATTTACCGTTATTTGGCCAATGGCTCCACTTAATCCTGAATGTCTCTTTAACACAGTGAGCTATCTTCTGAGGTAACACCAAACGAAAGAAAATTTATTTAATTTAACGAGCACAGGCCCAGGTTGTATTTTATTTTTTATTTTTTAGAAACAAAAAAAAAACTTTTTAAGCATGGATGTAACTACAGCTGTTTCACCTTAGATCCCTCTAAGACTCATCAGGTTACTTTTGCTTCTGCCAAGACTCGAACTTGCGCACCTTGCAGTACAATAACTACAGTTCTAACCGCTGAGCTATTGCCTGTCTTCGACATCTGATAGAAAATTTGTTGCTAGTTTCTTTCCTACTATAATTCGTTTCTAACTTATGCACATACATATGTACATATTTACATATTATTGTATGATTAAACATAAGTAGCGAATAAAGTGTAGGGATGTTCAAATGAACTTAATTTTTTATTTTAATTTATTTAATTTAACGAGCACAGGCCCAGGTTGTATTTTATTTTTTATTTTTTAGAAACTAGAAAAAAACTTTTTAAGCATGGATGTAACTACAGCTGTTTCACCTTAGATCCCTCTAAGACTCATCAGGTTACTTTTGCTTCTGCCAAGACTCGAACTTGCGCACCTTGCAGTACAATAACTACAGTTCTAACCGCTGAGCTATTGCCTGTCTTCGACATCTGATAGAAAATTTGTTGCTAGTTTCTTTCCTACTATAATTCGTTTCTAACTTATGCACATACATATGTACATATTTACATATTATTGTATGATTAAACATAAGTAGCGAATAAAGTGTAGGGATGTTCAAATGAACTTAATTTTTTATTTTAATTTATTTAATTTAACGAGCACAGGCCCAGGTTGTATTTTATTTTTTATTTTTTAGAAACTAGAAAAAAACTTTTTAAGCATGGATGTAACTACAGCTGTTTCACCTTAGATCCCTCTAAGACTCATCAGGTTACTTTTGCTTCTGCCAAGACTCGAACTTGCGCACCTTGCAGTACAATAACTACAGTTCTAACCGCTGAGCTATTGCCTGTCTTCGACATCTGATAGAAAATTTGTTGCCAAATCAAGACGAGATATCGAGAACACATAAGGGATTACAATAAGAAAATAAGAAAATCATCAACGACAGTGGAATCAAATTTCGCCAACCACATGGCAGAAAACAAGTGTACACCCATGAAAATAGGAAAAACAGCTAAAATTCTCCACATACAGCATAAAGTTGACGACTTAACATATTAGAAAATATGGAGATATACAAACAAAAAACATTCGTAGGTAAAATAATAAATGAACAAATAAACACCGCATCGGATACATTATTTGAACCGCTTAAGCTACTATACCCGAAAGAGGACAAAAGACCTAAAACCGACATAAACAAAACAACACACAAACGGACAATAATGAAAATATGACAAAAAATAGATTTGCATACCTAAACACACAACACAGACTCACACACACACACACACACGAATGCACGAACACATTACATGAACACGAAGTACCTGAACAAAACGACGGAAGTTAGTTACTATAAATACTATCGAACTTACACAAAATAACTCAGAACGAAAGAAGACACTGAAGATGGCGCATATTAGCCGAAACCGGTTTGTCTCCAAACCAAACTTGACAAGGGATGACGGAAAATCGTTCCACAATACATCATATTCCTACCCTGTCGGAAAAACAAGCAACCAAAAAGTTATTAAAAATTAAATTTCCTTTTCATGGCTCCTATAACATTTTTCTCTAACTCTTATGGTTTCTGAAATATTGATTAAAAAATGAATTTTTTCGATTTTTTACGATTTTTTGAAGAAAAAATTGACTTTGTCAGGCAATATCTTTAAAACCAATGTCTTCACCTTTGGTGTTACCGCAAGGAAGATAGCTCACTGCGTCAAAGAGACATTCAGGATTAAGTGGAGCCATTGGCCAAATAACGGTAAATTGCCGATATCTCAAAAACCTTGCCATAGAATTAACAATGAACCCGATTTTCGGAATCAGCGACCGATTTTACATATATATAGGGTAGTCACGTCCAATGTACAGAGAACAAATTTCATTTTGTGATCCAGTGTAATTTTCCATTAAATTTTCTTCCATGATTTTATTTTTGCCTGTTGCAGCTTGGTTTTTTACACTTTTCGTTGTAAATTTAAAGTGACAGCCGTTCGTAACGCAAAAACGCAGGAAAAAAGTAGCGAGTTGCTCTACTTTCGACGGCGATTGCGCAAACGCATTCGTAACGCCGTCGTCTGTAACAGCTTTCGTTGTGAATGCACAGTTCAATAAGGTTGTTCTCTCTGTCTGATCTTTTTGCCGAGATATCATGATATCTTGAGAAAATTCTCACACAGAGAGAGCGCACCTTTAAGAAAATAAAATTCTAACTGACTTCATTGTGAACTAGCATGTTAGCCATATTCTTTCCACTCTTTATACGACTGTTGTCGCTTTGCTTTGCTTGCTTCAATTTCGAATTAATAAATTTTTTTATCTGAATAAAATAAAATATTATTATTTCCTTAAAAAAAATAACTAGAAACATAAATTTAAACTCACTTCTCATAGAAGACTATTGTGAATGTAATAACATGGTTGCATTTCCTTTGATATTTTTCTCATGATATCAAATATCACGGGTTGGGGTATGAGAAATTTGCCGAAGCTCCAAATTTGACAAGACGTGTATTTTGTTGTTGTGCTCGGCAAATTTATCAAACTTATGTCATCTCGGCAAATTTGCCAGGCCAAAATCACACAGAGAGAACCTTAATATTTTTTGACAGCCACGGCGATACGGATTTAAGACTGGTATCGACCTCTCAAGAAACAGCTCAAGAAATTTTTGGATTTATTTCTTGAGTAAAAAATAGTAGTAGGCAAGAAATTGTGACGTTTAGTAATCCACCGTGAATACCAAGTGAAATGAAGAAGATCATCAAAAACGTAAACAAAATAAACATAAGCAATTAGTAAGTTCTTAAAAAATATTAAATAAAAGCTTTAAATATATGTTTTCAATAGTTTTATTTTGTTGTTATTTTAGGAAATCATCGAAAGTGACGAGGATGACCTTATATTACTGGTAAACTGTGCTATATTGATGACCGGAATGGAATAAAATATGAGAAATCGATGCCAACTATGCCCTTGCATCATTAGAAAAATTGTGCATTCTATTTTTCGTTTCTTTTTTGCCATTTTCACTAACGATTTCCACCATTTTTTTTACACGCAACAAAAGTCAAAATTTCTTTAAGAAATAAATGCTCGATGATATATTTCTTGGCAAAACCTGTATTGCTGTGTTCGCATAACGTTGAAAAATAGTATTAAAAAAGTGTACTAAATTTCTTGAGAGGTCGATACTCGCTCAAGAAAGTTTCACAAGAAAAATTTCTTGAGCATTTCTTGTACGTCATTTTATATGAAACTTTTGCGTTTCTTGAGAGGTCGATACTAAGCTTAACAATACACTCAACCGCAATCTATTTCGCAAATAAAAAAGGAGCTCAGCTGACGAGATGGGCCCATTATTATGGTAAGCCATGGCATGTAATTTGGGAGTACGGCAACTTTGAACTAATAGTTCATCTGAAAATATGAACTAGTTCGTTCATCCACTTAAGCCCATATGACACTACATTTTTTTTTTTGGTATTCTACCAGGTTTTTTGTGTGAAGGAGATGGTCAAATACAGTTTTGCGTTGGTGTAAGCGAGCAAGCTATATTGAAAAAAACCAAACAAAATACCATCTAGGCGATTAAAAACCAACGAGCCAGCTTGTATTTCGGTAGGTTTTTTGGCATTCGGTCATTTTTTCTGACAATTTTTCCAATTTGACAACCATAAAATAAATTATATTTAAAATAAAAAAATATATGGAAATACAAATTTTAAATTTGCCTCTTGTAAGCTTCTGCTTTGGCCGTAAGGGTAAAGAAGAAGTCCGCATGAAAAATTATGTTGCGTACTGGCTTCCCTTTATAACACGGAATACAAAGTTATCCTGCCCTTTGGGTTTCATAACTTTTTTATTTCAGTAATTTAAATCAAATTTCCAAAAAAAATAATTTTTTAAATAAATATTATTTTCATTTAGTTTGAAGTTTAATGTCAATCTAATTATTTTTGAGGGAGTATTTGTCTCTTTTCAACCTATAGAAGAATTGTTTTTGTATTTTGACTTTCGGTGGGTTTTCAAAACCAAAAAAACCAGGGAAATAATGTAGTGTCATATAGGCATTAGGAAGTCTAGTTCAATAAACTAAATTGTTCATGACCGACACAATTCTAGTAATAGCCCCTGCACACTGCATTTGAAATTACGTTGATTAGCCGAAATTACTTTCCGAAATCACGCGCATTCACACACGTTTTTGAGTAATTTCATTTAGTCGTGTTTCAGTTAGGCACTCTGCACACGGAGCGTACTCTTTTAGACGCGTATTAGATACTACAGACGAAAGCTGTACGCTTTGATGTCGCGCACGTATATTTCAATTGAAGGCTGCACACGAGTCGTCAGCTTCATGCATTCGTCAAAGTATGCTGGCTACATATCGCTTGGCGTAAAGCAGTGCTGGTAGCTAGGCGTACTACGCTTAGAAAACAGGAAGAAGAAGACGTTTGTTTACATTTTTCCACATGGTGAAATTTATAAAAGCAGTAAAATTTGTGGAAAAAATCGGAAAAAATTTGTGTATAATTAAAGAAAATGGAAGATTCCATAAAATTTTTCATCTTTTCTATTTAAAGCTTCGAAATTTAAAGCAAATACCGTATTATTAATTTGTTTGTTTGTTTTGTGCAGCGAAGTTTTATGTCGCTTCGTGTGCAGATCTTGAGGCGTAGGGAAATCGACGCTACATGAAATGTCTGGTACGCGTCTATGACGATACGCCTCGTGTGCAGAGTGCCTTATGCTGTTCATGCGCGAAATAATTTTTTTTTCAACTTAAATGAAAATATCATTAATAAAATACTCCTAACAAATTAAATTTTTTATAATTAAAGAATCGCTAATGCAATATACGATGAGAATATATCTAAGAAACCATCGAGAACAAATTTAATAGCCGAGTTTTTATTTTAGCGATGTATATGCGCTAAAATAAAACACAGCTGATGTGAAATATTAGCGATAGGTAAAGATGTTTTCGATTATAATAGATAAAATTTAGAGAAGAGACCGATTTCAAAGAAATTTCGTGAGTAATTTAGCCGAAATGCGCATTTCAAGGGTTATTTCAGCTGGCATTTTTGTATTGAGACGTTATTTAAGGGTAATTAACGCCGAAACGATTTTGCCTAAATTACCCTTAAACCATGCCAATGTGCAGAGGCTATAACTTTACTCCATCAGACACGGCCATATTAAAACTAATTTTTATAATTTGCAGGCAGCTCAAATATGGGTTACGATCACCAGCTTTGTGTATACAATTGTACGGACATATCATCAAGAACTGCAACACCTCTGCTTCATATAGCAGCTGCACCAACAACAATATCAACAACGCGAAAACATTAGTGTAAGAGAGAATGTAATGTAAAATATGTACAAAGTAATTTTCAATAAAATGTAAATGTAAAAAAAAAAAAGAAATAGAAAATGTGGAAATTTTATATAATGCGCCTCGGAGTTTTTTGCGCGGGGGAGTAGGGGGCTGACATAGATGACAAAACGCAATCGAAATCCCTCTCAAACTATAGTTTATTAATAGCCCTGTTTTTTTAAGCGCATATACATCACTGTAGAACTGTAGGCAAGCTTTGAGATGGCATTTTGGGAAATTCACCTCCCAAATTGACGTAGACGAAATAGGGTTGCCGGCGCAGACTTTTTGGCCTAATTGGGGTTGTGTGCGGCGAAAATATGTGTGAAAATATTACGATCGTGGAAGATTTTTATAATATAGAACAAAACATATATTACTTGCAGTAGCCATGGGTAATGGCGCAATTTTTTTGGCGCTGATACAATAACTCCAGCGCCACTCGTGGCGCCAACTCACGGTACTGGCGCAATAACACCTTTAGCGCAATTGTCATGGAATAATCGATAAATACCATTTTTTCGCTTGTTACTGTTTACCATCCCCGTTTTATTTCTTTTGGCGCAATTCTGCTTACATTTACGAGGGCACAATTAATTTAAATTTTCATAATCATTTGGAAACATATTCCGTATATTTGTGAAAATATGCTGGAAATTAGAGTCACTTAGATCACTATCAAGCATACATAATTGTGACGGTGTCATACGTATACATATACTACGGTGCTGTTATTGGCGTTGTGGTTGCGCCATTTTACACTAGCTCTACATTGGTGCTGGTGTTAGCGCACGAAATTGAGTCGGTTTTATATTACAAAATTGAGTTGGCGCAATATTGAGTTGGCGCATTTCCCAAATCGGAGTTAGCGCAATAACGCCAGGGTTGGTGTTAGCGCAATTGCGCCGCGCAGCGCAGTGTTACCCATGCCTAACTTGCAGAGAGAACTGCAGTTGTTTGAGTGCTGAATGTATGAATATTAATTGTTAAGAAAGGTAATTTGTAATGGATTTTAGTTATTTGCATTAAACATGACTTCAATTTATACCAAACTACGCTCTTTAAAACAGTTTAAAGAAGTTTTTATGAGTGATCAACGAAAATATCTAAAGTTAACTGCTAGTTTTAGAGTAAAAAAGTCGTATCTGAATTTAAAAGAAGCTTCAGTGCGATATATTTATGGGATGGGGAAAAATACTATGATTATTAAATATAGTAGAAATATTTTCGATAAATTATCCCGCGAACAAAAAAAAAACAGTACTATTCACCAATTATATTAATAATTCCGGTGTTTCCTATTGTTCTATATATCTAACTAAAAAACACGTTCTCAGTTGAAAATTTATTTATTGCAATACTTTGAATAGAATACCTAAAAAAATTAATTGAATAAAGAATTTTTATCTGAATTATTTTTAAAATTGGAAAAAAAAGTGCTGCAAACCTATTTCTGTGTTCAGGGGATTTTTGTTTATCTGGTATGACTTTCGTTTAAATAAATTAAATAAAATAATTTTCACATAATTCGTTTTAGGGCCGATTTCATAATGAAATTCTTAAAGCTCCTTTTGTTAAAGGAGCCTTTTAGTTAAAGAGCCATTTAAATGTTCTTTAAAGTGGGAGTGATTTCATAATAATATAATATTAAAAGGCTCCTTTAATGTCAAATGACTGTCATAAATTTAAAAATTTGAAATCTGACATTTTTTTTTCTGAAAATAAATAAATTTTTTGATTGTCGCTTTATTATTATTATTATTTTTTTTTTTTAAAAAATAAAAAGAACAAAGAAGCAGAAAAAATAGCAAGCGGTCATCCAACCTCACAAAAGAGGAAGAAGATTAATATTGCATTATAGGACTCAACAAACAAAACAACAAACAAAATGGTTCAAAAATTTTAATAAATTTTTGATATTTGATTTTGACAGACTGCAGAAATGAAATTTTTTCTGGCAAAAGGAACCTTTAAATAACTTAAATGCCCGTTTTTGGGTATTTAACTTTAAAGGAACTTTTATCTTCAAAAAGACTTTATGAAATCGATCAGCAAATTAAAGGCTCCTTTAGAATTTAAAGGAACTTTTAATTTGATTATGAAATCGACCCTTAGTAAAGTACATTATTCATATAATTTTAATTGCGAATTCTGTAAGGCTGCCAAAGAAAAATTTGTACACCTATTTTAGTGTCAATATGTGTATATTTGAATTTGATGGATTTTGTTTTTGCATGTTAGAAATAATAAAAAATAACATATCGTTATGAAGTTAAAGCATTTTATTTTATATGAAGTTTTAATAGTTTTTCTCTGAGAAGATACTTAAAAAAAATATACATATATTATTCTGTTTTTACGATCCAAATTTTCTTGAACTCGCGGGAACACTGAACGTATGAAAACTCATTTTGCGGTGACAACACTACATACTAGTACCTTCGCCCAGGGCTTGCGATTAATCCGGGACGTGTCCGGGATCAATCGCAAGGGAGCATGCGACTAATACAATTTTACATCCCTTTACATGGAGTGAATTGATCGCATTTGTTCGAGCATGTCCTATGAAGTAGAGCTCCAGATTTTTTTTGAACATTTTCGAGTAGCCCGAACAATTGTTGTTCAAATGCTCGAACAGTTGTTTGTTTGTTTATTACCCGTATGTTTGTACGGGCATTTGAACAATTCGGGCATTTTGAAGTTTGTTTTTTTCTTTTGTTTATTATTTTTTTTCTTCTTCATATGTAGTTGTTTTTATTTTTATTTTTTCGATACACATTTTTTTTGTTTGCAAGCTCGAATGCTCGATTGTTTGTACGGGCATTTGAACAACAAACGGGCTTCAAACAAAAACGATCAATTCGATTTGTTCGATACCCGGGTATCTAGAGCTCTACTATGAAGAGACTAATTGTTCAACTTGTATACCCGAACGGGTACCAATGTAGATTAATCACTAACATACCAATCGCTTTCATTCCGAACGGGTACGAATGTAGATCAATCGCTTTCATCTCGAACGGGTACGAATGTAGATTAATCGCTCTCATCCCCAACGGGTACGAATGTAGTTCAATCGCTTTCAGCACGAACGGGTACAAATGTAGATTTTTTCTTAAAAAATTGTAAATGTTCAAACATATTTAAATAAAGATTATATAATAAGGGTCTTCATCTAAAATGATAAACTGCTGGTAAATGGGGTAAAGTGATAAAATAATAATTGTGATAAATTATTTGTCAAAATTTGTATGAAAATATATTTAAGCAAAGTTTATCACTTTACCGAACGATTTTGTTGCGTAAATTTATAAATTTCGGTAAGATTCAAGTCTGACACATTGTCAGTTTTACTTTTTCAATTTAAAACAAGAAATTCTGCTTTCATTCAGCATTTTAGCACGAATTATTAAAATAATTTTTACAAAAAAATTTATATGCGTTTTTTTGTTTATTTTATTGGGTTTTTATTTATTAATCATGTTGACACTGACAGCTGACAAGAGTTTAAACAATTATTTACCAAGGTGCGTTCATGTAAAAATGCGGATAGACTGATAAACTTTAACAATTTATTACTTTATCACTTTAGATGAAGACCACTAATGTTTTACTTTTGTAAAAAAATCTCAATAAATAAATTTAAAAAATTGTAAGTTTTGAGTATGCATTATGTGAGCGTAATGTAAAGGATTTTTTCATAGGATATTTTAGGCAACATTTTGTTAAAATTGTTATTAAAAATGGGTGTTCAATTCGTTTTACCGGTTGTTCTACAATTTTTTAAATACATTGCATATTTTTGTAAAATTTCTACATTTAAGGAATCTAGATTTGTACCCGTTCGGAATGAGAGCGATTAATCTACATTTATACCCGTTCGGGATGAAAGTGATTAATCTACATTTATACCCGTTAGGGAGCAATTGGTCTACAATTAGTCTACATTTATACCCGTTCGGGAACAATTTGTCTACAATTAGTCTACATTTATACCCGTACGGGAACAATCGGGGACTAATTGTGGACCGATTGTTCTCGAAAGAGATCAATCCGGGACAAATATCTTTCGGTATTAATCGCACATTTTTTTGCAGGGAATATATAGATATAGACTAGCCATTAAAACACAACTATTTGTGTAAATATCACTATATAAGTCTATAATAATCTATAGCAGGGCTGCTCAACGCTTTCGTATTGAAAGTACAAAACCAGGGACCGAAAATAACGGTTATTTCTTTTTGTGTGGTGAAAAGGTTACGCAAAAATAACCTTTATCTTCTTTTGGTCCTTAATAACCATTATAAAAACCAAAAAACCGTTTTGGGCCTGAATAACCGTTATGGCAACCAAAAAAGTGTTTTGGGCTTGAATAACCGTTGTGGCAACCAAAAAACTGTTTTGGGCCTGAATAACCGTTATTCAGATTTTTATTCTTTTTTGGTCAGCAATAAAAATCAAGCCTATTTATTTGTCAATATTTCTGGACGATATTGGTATCAAATGAAAGGTGTTGAGCAGGGCTTTTACATAGAGGTGTATTTGTTAAGATTCGTAGGTCGGGTTCCCAGTTATGGGTGAAAAAGTGGACCCGGATGCCCTGGAATGTTTTAAGCAATATTGTTATAAAATTAAAAGAAGTAATCATAGCTACAATCCCTGCTTAACACCTTTCATTTGATACCAATATCGTCCAGAAATATTGACAAATAAATAGTCTTGATTTTTATTGCTGACCAAAAAAAAAAATAAAAATCTGAATAACGGTTATTCAGGCCCAAAACAGTTTTTTGGTTGCCATAATGGTTATTCAAGCCCAAAACACTTTTCTGGTTGCCATAACGGTTACTCAGTCCCAAAACGGTTTTTTGGTTTTTATAATGGTTATTAAGGACCAAAAAAATTTTTTTTCTCATGATAATGGTTAAATATGACTTTTACCCCTTTTCTCTTATAACCGTTACGTCCCTGTACAAAACTCAATACATCTACAAATTTTGTATATGCACTGAAAAATATTTTCGCTCATTTAAATTTTTTTTATGAATTACAATAAAATATTATTTTAGAATTTATTTTCAAATGGTAGTATCACATACATACAAATTTTTTTTATTTTTTATATGAAAATTTTTGAGTACAAATTTTTTACAGTGCTTTCATTTTTTGAATTTTTTTTCATTACACATTTCCCACCAAAAATTTTTTGTTGCCGGCAATAAAAAAACGAGTCGTTTTGAAAATAAATATATTGCAAGCAATATCGAAATCTTACCGATTTCTTAGTACAAGTCGGACTAAAACGTCCGCCGAAGGCAACTCGCACAGTCGACTCGCTTTCTGATTACCTCAATGATTCGTTTTCTTATTACCTGAACGCATCGTTGCAAGGCTTTCTGATATTTTCATTTCTCATCGCCAAGTAAAAACAATAGGTACAAGGTAAGTGTTTGTACAATTTTGCGAGTTGAAATGGCCGCAAAAGTACTGTAGACCGGGCCATAGATATTACGCTGAAGGGTGTACTACACAGAAGGACATCACCGTGGCGGTAGCCACGGTTAGGGCACACGTCAGGACGGATGGTGTAGCCTAGGGTTATTTTTTATAAGCGCGGCCGAAGGCCGTCAAGGCAGAAAAGTGTTCTGCGCAAAAGTTTTTTCTTTATCTATCGAATTTATATGGAGAGTTCCTAAACTTTAACCATAAATTCCTCGAAAACGAGGTACGTCCGGCGCCTAAATTTTACAGTATTGGAAAGTTTCCCCGTGAAAATTTCATAAAGATCGGTTGATTACTTTGGGAGTCTATAAAGGACACAAATGCACACATAGACACGGATTTTACCAATTTTCGGACTTTTCCAAAATTTTCTTCCATAGGAACCTTCTCGAGAATATTAACTGGCAAAAAATTTTACAGAAATCGTCCCAGCCGTTCTCATCTGAAGAGGTTAGTAACATTTTTTACACCATTTTTATATATGGCTGTGTGCCAATCGGTAGAAAAAATTAAATTTTGACATAAGGGAGTAAAATTTTGACAGTATTCGTGGTGAATTCTAGCGTCATAATTTTACCTAGCTAAATGGGCTAGGTAAAATTTTGACATTTTGTAATTGCATACATATACAAGTAACACAAATATTTAAAACGATATAACATCAGATCATTAAATGAATACATTTCTTCTTTCCATCAATATTGCCATCAACAATTATATTCATTTTACTTTTTAAAATTGTATCGTTCTCCGTTTTCGCCCAAAAGTTTATCCATGATATAAAAAAGAAGGTAGTGTAAACGTCAAATTTTTGTCGCCATATTAACCACCTGACAATTAAATATATGGATTATGACATTTTGTGCTGCCATACTCCATGCTAAAAATCCTCCATTTATGTTATTTTTTATTTCCATATGGCAACCATGGTATCAATTGTAGCAGAACGAATTTTTTCAATTTGAACATTGATATACATATGTAAATAAAAATACGTACATTTACGTGTTAAATAGCAGTGTTTAAAAAACTGAAGTCGGAATTAGCAAAAGTCGTGAAATGTTTGATTTTATTTGATTTTGATATTCGTCGCTTTTTAAAATGATGTTTTGCCTGATTTTGATTTTGCGCTGATTTCATATTGTTGAAAATCAAAATCGGCCTGAATTCAAAATGAACAATTTTGCCTGATTTTGATTTTGCGCTGATTTCATATTGCTCAAAACCAAAAGCAGCCAAATATCAAAATCCACGCTTTCACAGTTTTGCTATTTACGCTTCCATGAACACATTTGATATTTGGCTGATATGAAATCAGCGCAAAATCAAAATCAGGCAAAAACGTCATTTTAAAAAGCGACGAATATCAAAAAATTAAAAAATTTCACGACTTTTGCTAAGAGGGAGGGACTGCTAAATGTTAGTATCCTCGCAGCAACAATCTTCTTCCGTACCAAAGGTTTTACTTCAAAGCATCGTTTATAAAGAAAAAGTATTTTTGCTTCTCTTCAAATTTTTTTTATATTTATTTATTTTTTGAATTATGCCACTTTTCAATTCAAGAATTCAACTTTTTCAGAAAATTTTATTTGAATTTGTTAGTGTAATTTTCAATTCTTATGGCAAATTTGTATCTGTGCCTATGTCTGGGGGAAAACAAAAACAAATGTGATTCAAGGGGATGGGGCATGAGCATCTATGCTGTAAAAAAAGTGAAATTTCAGTGTTTTTAATTAAAAGGCGTATGAGAAATATAGAAGTTGAGGAATTTTTATTAACAAATACATACATACATGAACTACTACTAACATTTTAATAAAAAAAATGTAAATATATTTGTTAATAGACACTCCCACTTTTGGAAAAATTATAGGTGAAAACATTTTATGTCAACTACAAATGGTTTATATTTTTCTTTACGAGACCCCAATAACTTTTGTATAGTTCATGACAAAATTGTTAAAATAAGAGAGATAAAAAAAAAAAAAAAATTTTGCTATATTAATCGGAGTTGAGGTAAAAAATTTAGCGGCTATCTTTTTAGAGCCAGTTGAATCAAGTAATTTTCATATACTTATATTGGGCAGCTGACATCACCTTCGGTAATGAGATTGAATTTTGTATCAATCAAATAACAAGAAAAATAATATGTTTACGTGATTCAGTTGATAATGGTTATTCTTTCACGCCTCTACTTAGCAATGTCGCAGAATAATTTCGCCTCGAGTAGATAATTTCAATACACCCCATTTAATAACTCAGCGACTTGTAAGTAAAAAAATAAAATTAGACTCCCTGATGAAGACGAGAATACCGTCGAAACGCGTAGGAGAATACAGGAAATCTTAATTTACCTTTAACTTTAATCGGCCAAAAAGCTCTGTTTCAAAATATGTATAAATATTGAAAGTCATGGCATATCAACAATACGATATAGAATTTGGATTAACTTCGCTATATTATAGAAAATCACTTGTATTTCTTCAAAAACTCAGCATGGAAAGTTTTGAATTTGTTCAACATCATTTTTAATTTGTCGGTCTGTGGCAGAATTGTTGTGCGGAAATGATATGTGCCCTCCTTTTGGCCGAAACCACTACCAGGAACAATGCAAATGCCTGCAAAATTAGAAATTATAATTAAAATATTACATCCCACAAAGCATATGGAAGATTACTTTTGTGAAATTCGCCTTACTGAGTCCTTTCTATCCCCTGTGATGACTAAAAACTGTTTAATCGCTTTTATGCTTGTAATTAGATTTCTTTATTTATTGATTAAAAACTGACAGAATTAATAGGGAATTGTTTTAAATTGATCAGTGATAAATCAATTGATCAGTTGATAAATTGAATTTCTGATATTTTTTTAAAGGCATTTATCAAGCTAACGATTCGTATACTGTTAAAAACGGCGAAATGTCATCTTTTCATCGACATCAAAATCATGTTGATGGGATAAACCGAGAAAATGTTATGGTACAATTTATGACTTAACCTATAAAAAGGGGGTTTTGGCCCCTATCTCCAGATTTTGGGGTATGCAGTTTTTGTATACTTGACAAGATCTATAACTAGAGGTGTGTCTCGCCAAAAGTACTTTCTCACTGTCACACAGTGTAATTAAACCATTAAATGTATTTATATAATACATACGTATGAAAATATAGGATATTTGATTAATCGTCGCCTGAGAAAACGAATGTCGTATGTGAAAATCGACGATTTCTAGTTTTTGATGCAAATTAACTAAATCGGACCTAATCTTTTAATTTTTCCAATCCATTTTTTTCTATCTCTTTTAGTTTTTGAGTTATTTAGTATGCATTTGTCGTATGTTACAAAATTACTACTATTTGGGAAAGCTTTTGTCGTATGTAACACACATACGACAAATTTCCATATAAATTCGTGTTTGTTTATTTTAAGCAAATGTCGTATGTGCCGTTGAGCTACTGAGAATAAACCAAAATATTGTATCGGAGCTATAGGTTATAGTGATCCGATCTGAATGATTTTCACTGACATATTTTATTGTAGTATAATACCAATTACTGCAAAGTATAATTTGATCCTTAAATATGGAAGTTATACCCGAAAACAGCTATATCTGAACAATCGGTTGTATGGGAGCTATATTCTATAGTGGTCCGATCTTGACAAATTTCGGTGACATTTATTAGGTCCATATGGGTACAAATACCTTAAAGTTTCATGCCCTTATCTGTTTACATGGAGAAGTTATATCCCAAATGTCCATATCTGAACAATCAGGTGTATGGGAGCTATATGTTATAGTGGTCCGATCTTGACAAATTTCGGTGACTATTATTATGTCCATGTGGGTACAAATACTTCAAAGTTTCATGCCCTTATCTCTTTACATGGAGAAGTTATATCCCAAAATGTCCATATCTGAACAATCAGTTGTATGGGAGCTATATGCTATAGTGGTCCGATCTTAACAAATTTTAGTGACATTTATTAGGTCCATATGGGGGACAACTACTTCAAAGTTTCATATCCTTATCTCCTCAAATAAAGAAGTTATACCCGAAAACAGCTATATCTGAACAAACAGTTGTATGGGAGCTATATCTTATATTAGTCCGATGTGGTGGATTCCGACAAATGATCAAAGTATCATCAAAATATATGCAACTGCCAAATTTCAAGTCGATATCTCAAAAAATGTGAGCCTCATAACCATTCCGGTTTGAAAAAAGAGAAGAATTTTTGTCGTATGTGCTATCATAAACAGGTATTGGTGCTCAGACGTCACATACGACAAAAGCATACTGATTGAAAAGTCGTTTATCTCCCATAATTTTAAAGATATCCAACTTTTGCAAATTGCAAGTCAAAATATATAATACTCTCTACAGTTCGTCCAAATAACAGAAAAATCTGTTGTACAGTTTTTGAGAATTTCCAATTTAAACTTCAAAGTCGATTTTCTCGAAACTATGTTTTGCTACATACGACATTCGTTTTCTCAGGCGACGTAATAACTAATTATTATCTTTGCTATCTCTTCCTTTTTAACATTCGGTTTACATTTTTTTAGTTGTAGGATTTTCAGGTTTTTTTTTTATTTTCGAAAAAGATTGGTAAATGATTGAAAAATTTTTAGAAAAAGACCCGTAAATTATTACAAAATGTTTCGAAAAAGATTCACTAACTTCTATATATTACTACTTAATCGCACAGGGGACCCGAAAAGGGCTCGAATATGATCGATGATTTCAAAATACGCACAGTATGTTGGTAGTAAAAAAAAAGTGAAAAGTTAAAGGTTTTTATCTCATCGACTTTTGGACTAATAGGGCGGTCAGAATTAATTAACTGACAACATAGTTGAATTAAATGTATTTGAATGACGATCGACACATTCAGTACTTCAACTTGGCCGTAACAAATACATGTAATGCAACTATGTTGTCAGTTAAACGGATCCGGATTGCAGGAAAAGTATTAATTCTGACGGGCCCATAAAGGCCCATACAATGAAAAAATGTCTACCCACCGGTCGATTCCAGCAATTCATATGCATAAAAATTGTCTGGGGCCATGTTCCTCGCTCTCGCCGCATCGATGGCTTTTGGTGGTAAGCTGATCTGCGGAAAAGCGTACATCGCACCTTGAACGACATTCACTTTGAAACCTTCGAAGCTGTTGAAGGCCTTGTATACTAAATCGGCACGTTCCTTAAGCGTATCTAAAACACTCTGTTTTTCAGCGATATAGCGCTCGTAAGATGGCTCTCTCTCTTCGGGTGGGTAAACCTAAAAATATAAAAGATAGGGATTAAAATATTATAGTTTGGCAATTAATGTTTGGCCGATGTGGTGGCAGCGATGCCGTTCCAAAATTTATGAGCGGAGTGAAAATTGATATATAGCGAAGTGTTTCGGAGTGACGGACGAAAGAGCGGAGTGATGTCAAAAATAAGGAAATCAACAAAGAAATGTAAATATCGGAAAGCAAACGCAAAATTTTGTTTTCGAATTAAAGAACATATGTATTTATTAGAAATGAATTTAATTAAATTAAAATTTGTGGTTTTATTCATAGCACAATTGTTTATAAACTTTTGTATACATAAATTAGTGCATGTTTATGCATTAGATAAATGTCTTAGATATAAAGGTACAAGTAGGGATGGGTTTACACCTGGGTATTTACCCAATGCTGGGTTTTTACCCATTTATACCCATTTTCATACCCGGGTATTTACCCAATTATGGGTAAATACTCATTTGAATAAGGAATACTCTTGTTACGTAGCGTAAGGGAAATGTGAACATTTTCGAATTTATTTTGAACATATGTTGTTTTAGTGTATTTTGTTTATACGTTTCTTGCTGCTTTTTATACAGAAAAGGCGGTTTGGGCTTCTGCAAGCACAATAATTCTTAATAAGAACCGCTTATCAGCGTGCTTATGGCAATTCAATGTAATGAGTGGGAGCGATGGCAACAACAATGCTGAATCACCTAGAAAGTTTACATTTGTGGAACTTAAGCTTGAGCCTCAGGTGCATAAAAAGAATTTGGTTCATTCATTCGTAAAGATTTGTTCCAAGCGATTAGTGAATGAAATAAAGTACGCGTATTTTGAGTTGATAATTTATAATATATCGCACGTTTTATGCAATAGGGATTCAACCCAAAAAAAATTTTTTTTGGGAAAACGCAAATAAACTTTTATAATTTCAAATAGTTTCCTTCTATGGCTAACTACAAAATCACTTTTATTTCCGCCATTTTTATCTTTTTGAGTATTTTATAAGACTATACTCAAAGGCACGGCAAAACATTTAACAACGTGCATCAAGTGTCCATTATTAATAAAGCAACGAGTTCAAGACATGATTGTAACCAATGCGGCAATAAACAAGATACAGACAACAAGTGATTCTCCGCCTTCGTCTGATTTGCATATGCATATTCCTTCAAACTCGGCACAATACAACTTAGCCAAATCTATTTTTGTAACCGGCGCTCCTTTGGCTATGGTGAGCATCCATTGTGGAAGACTTTTAAGGACCTTACTCATTACATTTCAAGGATCCAACTAGAAAAGAAATTTCCTTCACATATTTGGATACAATTTATAACGAGATAAGTATGGACATTACTCTGCAACTGAAAACAGCAAATGTTTTACATATTCAATGTGATGGATGGAGTAACACTCGTAATGAAGGTGTTGTAAACTTTCTCATATCAAAGCCAGAAACCGTATTTGTGAAAAGTCTGTCAACACAGGCCAACCGGCATACAGCTAACTATTTATCGCAGGAAATTATTGAAATCATGAAGGAATACGGTGAACAAAAGTTGTTCGTGTTAATTGCTAACAATGCTGCAAATATGCAAAAGGCGTTCAAAATAGTAAAAGAAGCCCATACGTATATTGTGCCTGTGGGTTTTGTAGCGCATAGCCTTTATTTAAATTGTCAGGACTTTTTAAAATGCGATACCTTACAGGAGAATTGCTCATCTGTTGTAAATACATATAATCAAAAAAATTAAAAACAACCAAGTTCTAGCAGCAACTTCAGCTAGTATTGTGCAAGAAAAAGAAATCGGTGAACAATTAAAACTACCACCCAAAACAAGGTGGGGAAGTCATTTCTATTCAATACAGAGTGTAATAAAAACTAAAGCATCCCTTCAGGTTTTAGCAGTTCATGAACAAATTGATCTACAAGCCGATATAAAATCACAGCTAGGTACTTAGTGAAATCTTTGGGAGCAATTAAATTTAAGCTCAAACATATTTGGTTGCATTCCAGAATGGATTTGTAAGCTCGATACCAATGAATATAATATACACAGGGTATATTTCGCGTTCAATGAAATTAAAAGTAAGCTTGATTGGAGTTTGCAAGTGATCTTGATCCGTCTGAGGAGGTATTTGCATTGGAATTCATTCACACAATGTCACAGGCGCTAAACATAAATATAATGACAAATTTTGCCAATTACAACGCCAAAATTGACTTCTGGGCAAAAACTTTTGCCTGTAGCTGTTTTGGTGAGATTTCTCCATTAACTTGGTGGAAAGAATTTGTGGCAGCACGCAATTAAGCAGATTAGTTGTTCACCACCTTCAGCAGAAAATACGCACTCCACATAATTCGAAAATGCCATTAATTCTTCACTAGAAGGTATTCAAGACGACATCCCTTCAACTTCAACGGGAATCACGCACTATACTCGATATGAGTTTTTATCGGATACTGATAGCGAAAGCAATTATGACTAAATTCATGTAAAATTTCATTTGTCACTAAAAATCTATTTCATACTAAAAAATTAAATTCTTTCTTAATTCTGGTTTATACCCACATTTTGGGTAAATACCCAGGTACTTGGGTAAATACTTGGGTATTTACCGGTAAATACCCAATTTACCATTTGGGTATTTACCCCTGTCCCATCACTAGGTACAAGTATGTACATATAAGTAGAATAATTTTTTTTAAATAAATTATGTATTTTGTGTTTTTGTAAAGACAATTCTGCCCTTTTATGACCATCAGAATTGCCATGCCTTTCCAAATTAGAAATATTATTTCCCAGCAATTTTACACAAATTTTACAGAAGCTTTTCTCATCTTTGTTTTCTAACCAACTAAATTTCATCTTCCATTTATCGATGAATTTTTGTTTGAATGGCTTTATTTTCACTGTCTTTGGTGTGAAAATCGCTGAAAACAGCGGCACTACAATTATTTACCATGCATATGGTGTGGAAATAATTCATAGCATCAGCACTACAATCACCGAAACTATAGCAGCATCGAAGTCACCGTCTGTGGTGTGCAAATCATTCATAGCAGCAGCACTACAATCATCGGAAACTATAGCAGAAATAGCAGCATCGAAGTCACTCGCACAGACGGCAGCAGCCACAGGATCCAAATCGTATACATAAGTATGGTCATTTGCAACAGCTACATCATAGGCCCATTTCTGTGTTGTAGCAGCAGGGGAATTTTCTTTCCTTGATAAAATAGCTGGAAAGAGAATATGAGGTTATAAAATATGGAAAAGAATCCTTTAGAAATATAACTTACCTGTCAATGTACCTTTTTTGCATTTGGTCGAGGGCAAACTTTTCTGATGAAAACAAAAAAATGTAAAAACCAGCTAATGTGTTTTTATAAATTTTAACTCATCTATTCATTTTAGCGCAATCGATTTGAAATTTTCCATGGAAGCGCGCACAAAACAAAGATCAGTGGAAAGTTGCCAATGCTTTAGATAGTCGATAGTGTTACCACTGCGGCAGAATTATAAGACGTAAACAACGCTGCCAGATTGTAATTTTATACATACAAGATTGAAAGCATAGCTGGGCATACTGCAGTAAACTCAGTAATTCAGTAAAAAAACAAGTGCAGTAAAGCTTACTGAATGCTTATGATATTGGAATAGCTATTGAAATATTACTTTATGTTGCAAAATATTCGAGTTCGAACTGAGTTTTGCAAAAATTTTCGGTAGAAAGTCAAAGACAAATATTTTACTGCTTGAATACTGGTAATGCATTACTACTGCTACTTCAAACTGCCCATCTATGATTGAAAGTTGATTCAAAATTTCTGAATTATTTCATAAATGAAAAAGTGGGAGTGATTTAGTTCAAGAGGGAGTGGCGGAGTGAGGAGGTCAAAATCGGAGTAAAATCTTCAAATTGGAGTGACAGCGGCATCGCTGTGTGGTGGTGTGTGGGTAGAGTGCTCGCCTTCTATACCAGAGATCTCGGGTTCTAACCCCAGTCCGGACAAACACCATACACATTTTCTAATTAATAAAACCAAAAAAGATTTTTTTTTAAATAGCGGTCACCTCTCGACAGTGAGCGGCATACCCCCCGAGTGTATTTATGACATGAAAAAACCTCTCCCAAAAATGGATTCACCGTTCGGAGCCGGCATAAAACTGTAGGTCCACCCAACTAGTAGGAAAAACAAAAAGCTAAGGAGCACACCTCGAATTGGGGGAGAAGCTCGGCCATAAAACTCGTCAGAGTTATAAAGGCGCCAATGTATTATTATTATTAATTAACGTTTGGTCGATGATGCAGAAATGTCAACCAGTACGAATTTTTTTTGCAAATTTTGCACATATGTATGTATGTATGTACATATGGATGTACTATATATTAGGAAATAATGGTATTCAGTATAGGTTACTTCTGAATTCTAATCATGTCTGAGCGATTTGTGTCTCATTTTGGAAGGACTTTCGATGACCCTAAAAAAAGCTATCATTACTATCCTTGACTTATTTTGGCTAATATAGATACATACAATAGAATATAAACAAGTAAGGAAGCCTAAGTTCGAGTGGAATCGAACATTAGAAACTCAACTGTATGCTTTCATTGTTTGTTTGCGTTTGGTGGAAACACGGTGTACTTTATATAAAGCAAGTGCTACATAAAGTGCCCATTTTCTAAATTTTTATCAGTCATCTAACTAAGCATATGAATATTATCCCAATAGACCAAAGGGCTTGAGAATAATATTATAACAAGCTTACAAATATAAGCGTTAAGCTTGAGGAAAGCTTGTGTAAAGTATTGAAAAAATCTGAAGAACAATTGTAGAAAAATCAAAACGGAACCCTTTTTATAAGCTTACAAATGTAATTGTAGAAAAATATTACTTGTGAAAGCTTGTTGTAAGCTTATAAATATAATTGTATGTATAATTAGTAGAAAAAAGAAAAAAATAAATTTTTATTTGCATTTTTTTTCTTTTTCTTTCCTTCTTCTCCTTTACTGCAATGTTCTTTATTTTATATTCTCCTCCTGTTTCGGACCATAACATCAACCTGAAATTCAATCCAACGGTATCATATAGTGGTACATTCAACATTATATCGAACATTATTGAGGCTTTTATACTTCCCTTTTCGAAGAAGGAATCAATGAATTATATGAATCATTGTAAAACCAAAATTTAAAAAAATTTTACAGCAAGCTTATACAATATTATTATTAATATTTTTTCAAGCTTTCATTGCAAGTGTAAAGTAAGCTTATTGTAATATTGTTTTCAAGCTTGTGTTCCTCAATTATTACAATCATGCTTGTGAATAAGCTTACAATTAAGCTTATAAAAACTGTATTGCAATAAGCTTACAATGGACAATTGTTATAAGCTTGTTCTCAAGTCCTATTACATTTCGCTTACATCCTGGTCTGTTGGGATTCTTTGTGCAAAATTTCATCCCTTTATGGATTTTAGTTACAAAGATGTCACGTTACAAATTCCCAAAGGGTGTTCCAGAAATATATTTGTTAAAAAGTAGGCGTGGGATATCCCGATTTCAATAAATTTTTGCGTGTCTATTAACACAAGTTATTAACCAAGTTTCGTCATAATATCTCAATTATTTGTCGAGTTATGGGCTCCGAAATCTCGTTGATTCCTTTGTCTAAAAAAGGCGGTGCCACGCCTATTTTCCAACATTTTTCTATTTTTTGTTTCCGGTCTATTGTAGAACTCATGTCACAAAATTTCAATGAATTATCTTTATACTTGACAAAGATATCGCTTAAAATGTTTTTATTAGGCCACTTTATAATACCCTTATATAAAAGTAGGCGTGGTCGTCAACCGATTTCGCTAAATTTTCAACATGTATTACCACAAGTTGTGAAAGTGTATACACCAAATTTCGTCATAAGATCTCAATTATTTGTCGAGTTATTGGCTCCGAAATCTCGTATATTCCTGCTTCTAAAAGGAGGCGGTGCCGCGCCCATTTTCCAAAAGTTTTGTGATTTTTGTCCATATTTGGACTCCAGCCATAAAATTTCAATAATATACCTTTATATTTGACAGAGATATCGCTTAAAATGTTTTTATTAGGTCACTTTATTATACCCATATATAAAAGTGGGCGTAGTCGCCAACCGATTTTGGCAATTTTTCGTCCAAACATTTGTCTAAGTAAGTATATCACGACCACCAAATTTCATCGATATATCTTCAACAGTTTCTGAGATATGACTCATAAGACTTTCAATATTTGAAACTTAATAAGTGGGCGTGCAACCGCCCATTTTCCCAAATTTCACCATTGCCACTATCACGAACACCGTCGGCGTTACCGAAATGACGTTTTCGGTAAATCGGCATTATGACAACAGACGGCGTGCCGAATCTTTCGAAGTTCGGTAAATCGGCATTATGAACGCCGAATGTACGAACATTTTGACAGTTTTTCGTGCCGAAATTTGCCGCAAGTATTTGGTTGCGGCGATATTAACAAAATATCAAAAAATTACAATAAAAGTTCAAGTAAATTGTGTAAATGCAAGTATGAAGTTGGAATAAGTATTAATAAGTGTGAATATGTGTAAATACATTAATAAACGGGTCGCGAGAAGCCACAAACATGGCGTGGGTCCATTGCATTTTCTACCGAGATTGAATTGCTGTTATATGTAAAGAAAAACTTCAGAGAAAAAATTGTGAAATAATGATAATAACAGTGATTTAAATACGTGTGTATGTAGGTTTTGGAAATTAAAATATATTTTCACCCAAGAATAATGATGCATTTTCTGAAGTTGATAATTATTGTTTGACTACATACTATAAAAAAGCAACTAACGAATTATGAGTTTGTATTACCAACAATTTACCATTTCAGTAAAAACTTTCGTCTCAATAAAGACGCATTCAAATAAATATTGCAGGTGGTGGAAGGTCGGCTTCAGTATAATGCGCCCGCCATATTTATTTTCAAACCACTAAGAATGTTTCAATGAATCCTTCAGGAAAAGTTCTATGAATGATAATTTTACCAGTTATAACACTCCCGACTACGCAAAATTACTGTAAATCGCTCCAGATCTAACTCCAGAAAGGGAGTTCTGTCGGCTGAGGGTTACTTTACAAAGCGCGGCGCAGTGAATAAGGGTGCTCTACGCAGAAATTCTGTGTTATTAATGAATTATAAGTTTCCGCAGGATTTCTTTTGCATTTTAGTGATCTATCGCCAAAAAAAAAAAAAACGAAAAATTCCGGTGCCGGGTACATTGTTTTAGAAATTTTCCCCTGTTTTTGTATACAATTTGCTTTTATGTATGTGGTTCAAAATAATTCTATCAAAAACAGAAAAAAGGACAATGTAAAGATTTCTTTCACGCAAAATTAAGACTATTTTTTTATTTTCAGCCTCTAATTAAATTTACGCTTGTTTACTTAAAGTAAAAGGATTACTATGATCTCTCAAAAACTTTCTTTCGTTCAGAGAAATCCTTTGCTCCTCTTCCTCTACTAATAAAGCTGCTATCGCAATAGAATCCATTATTTTATTATTTAAATAAATTGTTTTTAGTAAAATAAAGTAAAAATGTATTTGGTTTTATCAAAAATATAAGAAACCTGCGAAAAATCCGCTCAATTTCGCATCAGCACTTGGTAACGCTGATTCGAACATAGTTGATATAGTTGGAAACACTTAACTTCGAACCGACGGGGTAGCTGATACGATTTTCGACGAGTTCGGCACCGTGGCTTTCGGCGTTTCGGTAGTTCTTTCGGTGTTCGTGATATTGGCACATATTTCTTCATAAGGGCCTGAGCTCAATACATGTGTGAAATTTTATCACTCCAGCTATATTAGTGACTGAGATACCAAATTTCAGATATTTTCTATACAGGAAAAGTGGGCGTGGTCATGGTTCGATTTCGCCCATTTTCAATACCAACCGTCCCAGTCTCGATATCAACTTGCATTTTAAATTTCATCAAAATATCTCAATTTTTTTTGCGAGTTAGGGCCTTTTTACATTACTCGGTACGACATCGGATCGAAATTTTTTGCTCGGTATTTTCAGCTTACCGAAACGATTCCGCGTTGCTGTGTTTTTCACACTTGTGGGAATACTTTCGGTGCGTAATCGGCAGAAAATAGGAAAACAAACATTGAAATTTGCAAAACAAAATTTTTAACTTCAACAAATCACTCAATAATAACAATAATGTCTTCTAGCGAAGACGAAGACATTATAACTTGCTACATTTATTACCGAAACGAGTTTTTTACTGACTTTGTTCTTCTGTATGTATGCAGTAATTCCTCAAATTTTACTGACCGGTCTTACTGCGTTGTGGTATACCGAAATTAATCCGCTCCGATTTCATGCATGCAACACTAATGTGAAAGTGCCAATTGAAATACATGTGGTCAGTAAGGTTTCGGTATACTTTCGGTAAAAACCAAAAATGTCGATCCGATACCGCACCGAGTAATGTGAAAGCGCTCTTAGGCACTCTGCACACGAGGCGTATCGTCATAGACGCGTACGAGACATTTTATGTAGCGTCGATTTCCCCACGCCTCAATATCTGCACACGAAGCGACATGAAACTTCGCTGCACAAAACAAACAAACAAATTAATAATACGGCATTTGCTTTAAATTTCGAAGCTTTAAATAGAAAAGATGAAAAATTTTACGGAATCTTCAATTTTCTTTCATTATACACTCTTTTTTTCCGATTTTTTACACAAATTTTACTGCTTTCATAAATTCCACCAAGTGGAAAAATGTAAACAAACATCTTCTTCTTCCTGTTTTCTAAGCGTAGTACGCCTAGCTCCAGCACTGCTTTACGCCAAGCGACATGTAGCTAGCATACTTTGACGAATGCATGAAGCTGACGACTCGTGTGCAGCCCTCAATTGAAATATACGTGCGAGTTATGTATAATGCCAATAACCCCCCAATTACCAATAATTCGTCAACTTATGTAAGTGCAGACTCAGCACCAGACGATATCGACAAATTCATATTAAGTATAACAAAATAAGTAAAAGTAACTTCCGGCCCAATAATTAATAAATAAAATGTAGAGTCAACAACAATTAATATTTCCCAATTCTTGTTAACTATAATGCAACTAAATAGCAAACAACATCCGGCCCAACACAAAATTATAGCTAGACTAAGCATTGCAAATTTAAGTAAACAATTCACGTTAATTAGTAATAAGCACTTTTATCAATGTTCATTTACACTTTCTTTTGATATTGAATAAAGAAAAGAATTCAGTTTGGATTTAAGTCTCTCCAGAATAAGTTCATTCGTTTTCAATTGTCTTAAGTCTTTTTTAAAAATTCGCCCCTTGCTCTCCACGACAAATTTGGCGCAGTCATTAGTCCTTTAACTAATAAGAAAAGGATCGTGATACGAACAATTTAAAAAAAAAAAAAAAAAGAGAGTGTCAGCTAGTGCAACAGTGACTACCAACAGCTGTCCACAAAAACTGAAACAAACTCTAAAGAAAAAAAAAGTGGTAGTAAGTGCAACAGTGATTATAAAACTGCTATCCACAAACAAATTCTACAAAAAGTGGCAGTGCAGTGGCATAATATTGAATTATAGCCACCACCCATAATCGTATAAATTTGAAATTAAATAAAGTGGCAGTGCAGTGGCTTAATACCAAATTTAAGCCGCCACCCACAAAGTAAGAGGCAAAATTATATCAAGAAGACAGCAAGAATTTGATACGAGGAGAATGGCTCAGGACCAACCTCAAATCCCGCCTTTAGAATTGGTGGAAGAGCTCGCCAGGAGGGAGCAACAATTAGAACAACTCAGAAATGCCTATATTGAGTTACAACGCAGACAAACCCCTGATTACAACAGGACAGATCGCCTATTCAAAAACATAGCCCAATTGCCAATCTTCACAGGATACGGAGATGTATCAGTTAACTCATTTTTCAGCAGTAGTGAGTACCTACTGTCTACAATAACAGACGACGACTTAAAGAAAGAAGCAACAAGAATGATATTCTACAAGGTGGTACAAGGAGAAGCGAAAAATGCAATAATAAACATCCCACAACCAGATGACTGGAGGTGCATAAAGGAAACTCTGAAGATGCGGTTCAAACCCGACACAGAGCCACATGAGATCTATAGAAAAATTACGTCACTGAGGGTAAACTCGGTAAGTGAATTAGCGATAGAGATCCAAAAAATTAAGTACAAGTCAGATGAGTTAATTGTGTATTATAGGGGAGGTCAGGGCATTGATCTTACAAACATAGATAGTTTACTAGTAAACACAACAAAAGAAATGACACAAGGGACCCTATTGGACAAAATCTATGAGTGTAGGGATCTAGGCCAAATCATATCAATCATGAACCAAAGAAGATTCGAGGATACTTGCATAAGGCCAGAATACCGAAAAATAAATAGAAGGGAAGAAAAACCACACTATAGAGAATGGCCAAAGAGAAATCAAAATGCTGACTATAGGAATTACAATCAAACCCCACAGTTCAATAGCAAAAATATGGAACAAAATTCAGGTAATGTTAGGCAGAATCAAGCACACTTTAATAGGCCAGGTAACTCAGGGCAAGTGAAGCAAAACCAACAAAATGCATATCAGAATAGAGAAAATATGTCATTACAAAGGAGGCAGAGTCCTCAATATAATTACCAAAATAAAGGGTATCAAAATAATTCAGGTCAATACCATAGGGGCCCACAGGAGGTAGGACACCCTAGGCCAAATTCCGGCCAAAATCGCTGGAATCAACCTAGGCAAGACCGTGCGGAGCCTATGGAGGTTGATAATTTAGAAAAAATTGAAAGAAAAAAGAATTAAATAATTGTGAGTGTTATAAAAAAGAAAGAAAAGAAGAAGTAAATAATTGCGAATATTATGAAAAAGAAAGAAATCAGGAAGATTTGAATAATTGTGAATATTATGAAAACGAGGTTAATCAAATTCAAAATGCAGATGAGCAGAATTTTTTCCAGGGACCAGTTCGGACTGTCTTCCCACCATAACACTCAGGTTTCGAAAAAATGAATATAAAGCTCTAATCGACACAGGAGCAAGTATAAGCCTAATAGATAGCAGTATAAAGGATTTTGAAAAAGTTTTATTAAAGAAACCGATTGCGTTCAGCACAATAACGAAAAATGATGTAATTAAATATGAAGTGCTGACAGAAGCACCTAGGGAATTTAACCTACCAAATTATGCAAAAATTAAATGGAAAGTAACTTCATTAAAAGGAAGAAAATATAACTTTATTATAGGAATTGATTTATTGAATTGTTTTAATACAACAATTAATTTAGTAGATGGATGTATAATACTTAATGAAAAGATTACTTTTTTTGAAAGCAATCCCTATACTAATCTTGAAATTCAGACCTTAGAAGCAAAAGATTTTGATTGCAGCAGAATAAATCTTGAACATTTAAACAAAGAAGAAAAAGAAGAGATAGGAAAAATTATAAAAAGATTCAAAAACTTATTTTTTAAGGAAGGTGATCAGTTAACAAGCACAACGAAGGTTGTACATGAAATCAGGACTACGACAGAGGAACAAATTAACAGCAAATTATACAGATATCCCCCTCAACATGAAGCAGAGGTTAGAAAACAAATAAGGGAAATGGAAGAACAAGGGATTATTAGAAAAAGTCGTTCACGATACTCTAGCCCATTAATTGTTGTACCCAAAAAGATGGATAATTCAGGAGAACGAAAATACAGGATTGTGATAGATTACAGAAAGTTGAATGAAGTAACCATAGACGACAAATATCCACTTCCAAACATTGAGTCAATCCTAGACAAGTTAGGAAAAGCCCATTATTTTACAACACTAGACTTAGCAAAGGGCTATCATCAAATCCTAATACGAGAACAAGATAGGGAAAAGACGGCATTCGCCACACCACATGGCCTATATGAATTTATTAGAATGCCATTCGGACTGAAAAACGCACCTGCAACATTCCAGAGACTGATGAACGAAACTTTACGTGACTTTATTAATAAAACATGCGTAGTATATCTCGATGACATCTTAATTTTTAGTACATCCCTACAAGAACATGTTCAAACAATAACGGAAATTTTCAAAGTCCTAGAAAAGGCTAATTTAAAAGTGCAAATAGACAAATGTAATTTTATGAAAAAGGAGACGGAATTCTTGGGACATATTTTGACAGAAGAAGGACTAAAACCGAACCCTGATAAAATTAAAGTAATAGAAACGTTAAAATTGCCAAAAACAGAAAAACAAATAAAAAGTGTCTTAGGTATTACGGGTTATTATCGAAAGTTTATTAAAGATTATGCAAAGATAGCCCAACCTATAACGAAATATTTGAAAAAAAATGTGAAAATTAATTTAAAGGACCCAACTTATATAGAGGCATTCGAAAAACTAAAAATTTTAATTAGTACCCACCCAGTTTTGCGATACCCTAACTTTGACAAACCATTTACATTAACAACTGACGCTTCAAACTATGCATTAGGCGCCGTATTATCACAAGAAGGACACCCGGTGTGTTTCATTTCAAGGACGCTTAATAACCACGAGAAAAACTACTCCGCAACGGACAAAGAATTTTTAGCCATTATATGGAGTGTAAACTACTTAAGACCATATCTATACGGAAAAAAGTTTACAATTTTAACTGATCACCAACCAATAAAATTTCTTCATACCAAATATAAAGGAAAGGATATGTCACCAAGACATCAAAGATGGCTTCTAAAGTTAGGAGAATACGATTTCATAATAGAGTATCTGAAAGGGAAAGAAAACCAAGTAGCAGATTTTTTAAGTAGACTAGAAAATAATACAGGTAACGCGGAAGAAGGAAATTGTGATGAAAAGGATAACAAAATTACTATTTTAAATCAAAATTATTTACAATCAGGTATAAATGAAGAAAATAATTTAGAAGATAACGAAACAATAGCAACAATGCATTCAGCAGAAGAAAACCTTCAGGACCATTTTTTTATTAAAGAGGAAATAGTAAATAAGTTTAAAACACAAATAATTTTGACCAATAATAAAATAGAAGAATTTAAGTGTTTACATGAAAAAAAAATAATTTTTATAGCAGAAAGCGATTTCGATAGATTAGGAGAAATATTCCGAAATTATATCACAAAAGGGATTATAGGCATATACTCCGAAATTTCTGAGCATAGCTACAATATAGTGCAGGAAAAACTAATTTCAATGTTTTCCAATGATTCAAATATAAAATTTTTCAAGTGCACAATGAGAGCACAGGATTTAGAAACGGAAGTAGAAGCAGTAAAACAAATATCGCTATATCACGTTAGAGAAAGCCTTCATTCAGGTATACAACAAACATACAACCAAATAAAAAATAAAATATATTATCCCAAACTATTGGAACTTATCCAAATAGTAATTAACCAATGCGACATATGTCAGGAAGTAAAATACGATAGAAATCCAGTTAAACCAAAGTTTAATCTCACTGAAACTCCAACAAAAAAAATGACATTATTCATGTAGACACTTACGTTATAAAAGGGCATCATTTTTTAACAGTCATAGATAAATTTTCCAAATTTGGTGCAGCGTACCCACTAAATGATAGAAATCATGTAACGATTATTGAACAACTGGAAGACCACTTTTCTAAATTAGGGAAACCAAGGAAAATAGTAGCGGATAATGAATTTAAAACTTTGAGAATAAAAGAATTTCTGGACAATGAAAATGTCGAAATTCATTTAACAAAACCAAACAGTCATACAGGAAATTCCGATATAGAAAGGTTCCATAATACAATAGCAGAAAAATTTAGAATTTTATACAAATTGAATAAAGAATTAACAGTAAAACAACTTATGCATAAAGCTATCAGAAATTATAATGATAGGTTTCATTCCACGATAAAATGCACACCAAACGAAGTACAGATGAATAAAGTAGATCAGGATTTAGTAAAGGAAAACCTACTATCAGTCAAAAAGAAAAATATTGCTAGAGTCAATGAAAAAAGGGAAAACTATGCCGAGAAAAGGAAAGAGGGATTTATTAAAAACTACAAAGCGGTTAGACATAAGGAGCAACCCAAGTATAAGAAAAAACATTTACATAATATTCACCCATGCAACATTAAACGGCCTCGGAAATTTACAGATATTAATAATCCTCACGCTGTTGATGGCAATGGGGATACCTCAAACTAAAGCGAATTTAAATGTGACCAAAATACAGGACGAAAACGGATTTACGGATATTCAGATAAAAGAAGAACAAATTGTTAAGGACACGGAAATAGTAATACATAGAATAAACGTGAGCAAAATAGAAGATATATTAAATGAAATGACGGACAATATTGTATTAATGAAATCAAATTTTAAAGACTTATTGCAAATAGAATTATTGGACGTTAGAAATAAATTATCAACTTTAATACCCAGAAGAAACAGACCGAGACGTGGACTAATTAACGGTGTAGGTACTTTATCCAAATGGATATTTGGTACGATGGACGAAGAGGACAGGCAAAACATACAAAACCATCTTACTCAAACCAACGACAAAATTAGTAAACAAATACAAATTAATGATTATTTTGAAAACTCATTTGAACAATTACATAAAACGATAAGTAGCGATAGGAATAAGCTAGAGCAAGAATTCAATGCCATAAGTAAGTGGGCTAATGAAGAAGAAGAGAGAAATTTATATTTGGAACAATTAATTAAAATTCAACTATTAAAAAGTAAAATTGAACACATTCAAGACAACATAGTAGCATCAAAGTACAATATCTTGCACCCTAATATTTTGACGAGCGAGGAAATAATAAAATACGATATTGATTATACAAAGTTAAAGTACATGCAATTAGGAACAGCTCTCTTTAATAACACATATGTAATATTTGGAATCAAAGTACCAACAAATTTTGTAAATGTTAAAGTTAGATACATCATTCCAATACCCAATAAAGAGCATAATGAAATAGATTCAAACATTGAAAAAATATTTGAATACATATAATAGCAAAATGTATAAATTTGAAGAAAATAAGCAATTAAAAATTATGAAACAAGCAACAAATTGTGTAATAAAGAATTCATGTCAAACAATCAAAAATAAAGAGCTGGAAATTATAGAATTAGATATAGATAAAATAATTGTAAAAAACGCAGAGAATCTATTAATAAATCAAACATGTACGGAAGATGAAATATTAATAAATGATAATAATTTGATAATATACACGAATTGTTCAATTAAAATCAAAGATTACTACTTTTCAAATTCTATTGAAGATTCACAAGAAAATATTGTAAGCATGAAATATGAAATAAATACAAATTTTTCAAAAAAAATTACATTTGATGAAGTAGTAGAAGAAAGCAAAATAAATGTCAAAAGAATTTTTAATCTAAAATATCATAGTAAAATATCTTATATATGCAACGTAGCAATTTTTTTTCTCATAATAACTCTAATATTGATTATTGTACTTAAACACAGATATATAAAAATTCAATTAAATAATAGAATCCAGGAGAATTCTAATCTAAAAGGGGGAGTAGTTATGTATAATGCCAATAACCCCCCAATTACCAATAATTCGTCAACTTATGTAAGTGCAGACTCAGCACCAGACGATATCGACAAATTCATATTAAGTATAACAAAATAAGTAAAAGTAACTTCCGGCCCAATAATTAATAAATAAAATGTAGAGTCAACAACAATTAATATTTCCCAATTCTTGTTAACTATAATGCAACTAAATAGCAAACAACATCCGGCCCAACACAAAATTATAGCTAGACTAAGAATTCAGTTTGGATTTGAGTCTCTCCAGAATAAGTTCATTCGTTTTCAATTGTCTTAAGTCTTTTTTAAAAATTCGCCCCTTGCTCTCCACGACAAATTTTGCGCGATATCAAAGCGTACAGCTTTCGTCTGTAGTATCTAATACGCGTCTAAAGCAGTACGCTCCGTGTACAGAGTGCCTTAGAGTGTTTACAGACGGACGGACAGACGGACGGACATGGCTCAATCGATTTCTCTTTTCACCCTGATCATTTTGATATACATATATAAGTCTATCTATCTCGATTATTTCATTCTGTTACAATCCACCGTTATAAAATCAAAACTATAATACTCTGTGTACTAGTACAGCTGAGTATAACTAGGGCTTACGATTCGATCTCGAGCAGTGTCGAGAAATTCGAGGATCGAGAAAACCGAGACTAGGGTTCTCGATTAAATCTCCACTGAGAGAAAAAAAATATATGGAGGGGTCAAAGAAATTGTTTACCTATTTTGAACACTCCTTTCTTTGTTTTGAGTAAATTTTCCTTAAAACATGTTAAAAGGTTTATAAAATATTGTTGTTACATGCGTTACCATGGTTTCATATACTTGTTTTGAAAAAATTCATACATTAAAATAATGAAAAATTCTTTAAGCGCCATTCCATTCCCAACTTTCCTTGTTTTGAAGACTTGATTTCTTTAATTTTGAGAAATTAAATTCCCATACAAATCCCCATGGCTACGAATTTGTTTGAATGTTTTTTTATGTTTTTCCACATTTTTGAGAAAATTTACACAAAACAAAGAAAATTTTGTATTGGGACGCGTGTTCAAAATAAGAAAAATTATGTCTTTGATCGAGAGAAATTTTTCTTTTGAGTGTCGTTTCTCGGATTTCTCGATAACATATTATGTGTATGTGTCAAAAAAATATGAATATCAAAAATTTCTCTTGTCATTGGAAAGAAAAAAATTTATATTATGAAATTTTAATTGTATTTCACTTGGAATTTTCTGAAATATATACCTGGGAATGGTGTAAATGGCACATATGCATACACAAGTAAGTACATACAAGCAGAACAAGCTACAAAACAGTACACACAGAGAAAAAGCTATAGTAAACCCAACAAAGTTGACTCAGTTAAAAAAAAAATTGTATGGGGCCCAAGAAACTTTTTTTTTATATGAACTTTGAAAACTATGTGAAAATCAACAAAACTTACATACGATCGGCAGAAACAAAACTTGGGAAATGTATCAAAGTTTTCTTGAGTAATACAGTGATGGTAGAAACTTTTCCATTTCATAAAATTTTTCACTTTAACAGTTTTATAATATAATAAAAAAATCTTTTGCTCCGATGCACGGATAAAAAGTATCGTGTTATCCGATAGTTCAATAAAAGATCTTAAAGCTTGACTTCACGATACGGCAGCTTGTCTCCAATTACGCCATTAAAGGATTCGCGATTTAACTCGTCTTCAGAGCGTTTTCATTATTCCGATCGACAGTCAGCCAAAAAATCCCTACATTTAACTATTTTATAAAAATCTGCCCTTTTCTCCCACGGTCACTTTTTTCCGACTAAAATCCCTACATGTAGGGAACTTTCCCTACGTATATATCACATCACTGGAGTAATACCTGTTAGACAAGACATTGTGTAATTAGGACCGTTCGGCGGCAGCAAATTGCTGCAAATTGCAGAAAAAACTGTAAATTCGCGTTTTTTGAGGCATAAGCTCAGTCAAAATTTGCAGAAGAGAGCGGAATTTTGACAGTTCAAAGAACAAGAAAGCTGCAAAGTTTTACTGACGAAATTTGTCGTTGCAAAGTTCAGTAGACTGAAAAAACATATGATTTGCCATCATATGGTTACAATTTAAAAAAAAAAGTCGAAAGTGATTTCAAGTCAAAAAACTATGAAAATCGGGAATATATGTGATTCAATAGAAAATGAAGTGAGAAAATTATATTATTTTAATTTATAAAGTTTATTTAAATGATTTAATTTGTTTAATAAGGTACCAGCTAAAAGGAAACGTGTCGCCCCGAGAAAAATGACTTATACAGGGGTGTAGAGGAGCTATCACAGATCCCAAATCTGAAAACCAAGCTTGCCGGAGGCTTATGGTTTCCGAGATAGGTAAAATTTTAGACGAGTCCCCCACGGCTAGAAAAAAATGGTTTTTTAGGAGGGTAGAGGGGGGCCCCCAGATTACAAAACTGAAGACCCCACCTACCGGAGGCCTATAGTTCCCGAGATATTTGCTGTTAAAGTTCCCATACAAATTTCACCACACATGCAGTTTAGCGAAAATTTCGCAAAAGAATACTTTTCTGCGTTGGCGGCCTTCGCTTCCCGCCGACCCGCTTTCCCTTCGATTTCATTTCGTAAAATTTTAATTTTGTTATGCACTTATGAATAAAGACAAACAGCTGATTTGCTGCAAATTTTGACAAAGTTCTGTTCGTTGAAATGCCAGTAAATTTGCATAAGTTTCTCTCTTTCGGAGAGCAAGACATATTTTTCTTTGTTTGCAAATTGCTGCAATTTGCAGCCGCCGAACGGACCTATTGTGTTCTTGGGTAATTTATGTTAGCAGCACAGTACTTAGGTAATTTTTAAGAGCCACTTATTTAACTTCACAAAGTTCTTATTTGTTTTTACTGAGTTAACTTAGCTAGCTTGAACTTTCGCCTAAGACACTTTTGTAATCTAACAAAGTACTTATAACATTTAAAATTATGTGAGCTGCGAGGAGGTCGCTTCGTCATTAAATGTTTTGTCTTCAATAAAGAATGTATCGCGAGTGAGTAAAGAATTCTGCCGGCTGAGGGATATTTTTAAAACACTTAGTTTTTATACGTGCCTTTCCCAGATAATAGGTGTACTCGCGTACTTTTTCCAGCAGCTTTTCTCTGTTTGCCTCTATCACTTTCTATCTCGCCAAATATCATTCTTCCTCTCACAAGAGAAAAATATCCAAAAAAGTAAAAAAATGCAAATCTATTCAAATCTTGCAGGAAAGATGAACAGCTGATCAAATTAAAATTATGGGAATTAACAAAATATATACAAATCCTATATTTACAAAAATTTATACGAAATTTGTATTACTTTAGCTTAGTTTCAGCTGTAGATTATGCCTGCATTGTATTTTACTAATAAAGAAACATGTATGTATGTATATAAATGCGGAGCTGCGGCTGCCTGCTGGCATTGCATATTGACATACATACATCCATACATACATATAAGTTAGCAGAGGGTAACCGGCGGACTTCCTACATTAAGCAACAAACATACAATGCTGCTGTTATCATTCGACATTTAGCTCAAGTACAGATGCAGACATAATCAAATGTTATTTATTTACATCTTTCATAATTAATTCGTCCATATTTAACTTTTTTAATTTTGAATTTCAATTTTGCAATTTTCGAAAATTACAAACATATGTTTTTTCATCAGCTGTTTTGCTGCTGGACAAATGTGATGGAAAAAATTTGTCCTGCAGAATTTTGCAGCCTCTCACAAAAATAAACGTCACTTCGCTCTCTCATTTCCATCACTTCTGCAATTTTTTTGCGTAAAAAAATGGAAAAAGCGGATATTTGTTGCAAAATTGTAATAAATTGCAACAAATTGCTGTACGCGAATACAACTAATAGTGCGCAGTTTTGGTGTTTTGTTTTTTTTTTTAATTTTTACAGATTTAACATCCAATACCTTAGGAAAATTTTGATTTGTTTTGAGATCTCTGAAAAGGTACGTTTTTCGGAAAGCCGCCAACGCATAAAGACTAGAAGGCTGCACGAATGGATTCGAAACGGCCAACAAAATATTCGCGGCCGTCCAATTACAGTACCTACTTGTTTCTGTCGTTTTAGAATAAACGCAAGTAGAGCACAACCATAAACAGAACCAATACAATTACTTATTCGTAGCGACAATTACATGACCTTAAAAAGGTTCTGCAAATAGTGTACACTACTTGCGAATACTTCGAATATAATCGACATCGATATGTACATACATATTTTCATAAACACACATCCAGACGTTGTGTTCAGCAAAATCCCTGCAAAAATTCCGAGTACTCCATTCGCTAATCCATGAAGTGCTCGCTATGGACCAACCGATTACTCCATAACTTGCCACATTTCATACAAAAAATATGGTCCATTTAACATTGCATGTCATTGCAATGGAGTATATACTCCAGTCCCGCATAACAATCAAATTAATCCATGGAGTACCTACATTGGATTAATTGATGGAGTACCTAACAGTTAGCCGAACATAACAAAAAAACCAAATGTTTATCGCGACGACGACGAATGACGTGTATACATTCAAACATATGTATGTATGTAGTTATGTATGTATACACATATCGTCGTCGTCGCGATAAACATTTGGTTTTTGTTATGTTCGGCTAACTACGAACCGATGCAGATACATGAATCGGTCGTTTGGGTTATGTTAGTGGTCACTTTGAAAGTACTCCAACCTTCCACAAATGGAGCATATAATCCAATGATTTTTGCAGGGATTACGCTGCTAGTGTGTGTGTGTGTGTATGTGCATATGCATACACACTAGGGCGGGTCGATTGGTAGGGGCCAAAAAAAAATTAATGGACACATCGCAATTATAAAAATTTGGGTAATTTCAAGCTTTTTTGCCCAAGAAACCATATGTCTAAAATAAATTTCGAACCAGAGCTTTTTACGATCTACATATTTCCAACTGTTCTATATATTTTAAAATAACTCGGTAACCAATACTTCGATTCTTTTGATTTTTTCGGCATTAGTTAGGAAACTTATTTGGAATAGTAAGGTGGTTTTATAAAGGAAATAAAGTTCTCCCGAAATTCGCGGAACAACCCGATTTTCATGCGAATATAATACGGAAATCTATACCTAAAATTTTTCCTTAATATATTAAAATTTATAGGTCGTGCAAATGCCTCCAAATTTCTTTCTCCTTTTATATCAGTGATGATACATAATTTTTTTCAAAGTCCTTAATGAACAAGAAAAACATTTCTTATCATTAAAAAATGGAACATATGTTTGTTGGGCTTTTATTTTTTGGTCAACCTTAATGCCATATGCACATTAAGTAAACAAACAAACCAAAGAAGCAACAAGGTTTTGCGAATACTTCATAACATGGTTATTATTATGTTCTATTCTATCGTGGCGAATAGTGTACACTAATCGCTCCAACAGAGCAAATAGAAATAGTATTTGTATTCCAAATGAAAAGTATGGGTTATATTCGTATCTGCATTGAAATTGTGCTGTGACTAATTGTACAATGCATAGAGTATTCGAAAATATAGAAGAGGCAAATGGTATTTTGCAGAGGTCTAATAAAGACGTTCTACACACAAAAATGAAAGCGGTGAACTGAAACATACCAGAGATTGGGATATTATCATAAAAAATGGAAGGAAACAATTCCATATGTGAAGAATCGTTTGAGTAACTTGGATTTGACTTTGCACCAAATTTTAGATGTCATTTATGCATACCAAACTTTTAAATAAAGTATTTCATTATATTTGTAAACAAACTACATACGTAGCATTAAGACTAGCAAAAGCACTTTCGCGAAAAACTTAGATTTTTTTAACATACTTTTTATACCACAACTTCAGTTCAAAAATAATGTGTGTTACACATGTCTGCTACATATTATTTTTGTTCCTTAAGTTCTGGTATAAAAAGTATAGCTGAAAAACTAAGTTTTTCACGAAAGTGCTTTTTCAAGTTACCAAAGTTTCTTGGTAAGATATTACCTAAGTTATGGCAGTTAAAATAACTAGGATACTTGTGCAATCTGTCAAAGGGAATTCGTTGAATATTACGCAAATTACAGGGAATAAGTATTTTGGTTAAAAATTTGCCTAAGCCAACTTGGGAAAATTAAACAAGACTTTGACAAAATTACAACAACAGAGATGAGACATACCTAGTAAAGATAATTCGGGCACACTGAGCACGATGGTGCTACTCATTTTTCTAGGTTAGCTCTCGTTTAGGAGATATTTGACTTTGAAGTACTGTCCGTCTGTACGTATAGTTCATCGGTTTGAATGCAAGCTATTCCCTCAGTTTGTGAGATATCAAATTGAAACTCGGCATACGATTATATTATTATGTACAATTGATCATTTGTCGGAATCGGCCGAATCGAACCTCTATAACATATAGCTCTATGAATAAGCTAATATAAGAATTATACATACATATGTATATGTATCTAAATGTTTAAATTGCCTACATTTTTCATTAGAAAACAGCGCAATGGTATAGAGAATCTATGGTCGCATTGTCTCCGTATGGCCCCAAAAGAGGTACTTTCTCCAATACCTCTGCAGAAATGCAATGAAAAGTAGGTACATGTTAAATGTCGATAGAAAATTACATTATGTGTCGCTTTTACACACATGTATATATATGTATAGCGAATCAATACTGTTTCTCTACCCTCACGGAAAAAAAAGTTAGTTGTAAAAATAAATATATTAAGTGATTTATATTCAACTAATTTTAAAGTAGCTTAAAACAAATGCAGCGCGGGAGAGTTTCTTGTTTATATGTAAGTACATATGTAGTATATGTAAACACATGTTTTCAGATCTAAAGCTGGGTATCCACATCATAAGAAATTGCTCAAGAAAAAATTGGCATTTATTTCTTAAGTAATTTTGACGTTTGATTTTTTCTTCAAGAAATATATACAATCGTATATATTTCTTGGCAAAACCAGCGTTGCCAACCTCATTTTTCGTCAAAAATTTTAATAGATTTTCTTGTGAAGTGGATACTGCCTAAAGAAAATTTGACACAAGAAAATTTCTTGACCATTTCTTAAGCGTTTTTTTATATGGAGTTTTAGCATTTCTTGTGATGTGGATACCCGGCTAAAGGGCCGATTTCAGATCAAAAGTTTAAATATCGATTGATGTTTAGATTCTAATATACATTTTCAGACGAAATATTTACACAGCATTTAAACTGTATTTAAATGCCCAAATTCGGCTATTTAAATATGAAAAATGCAACCTTGCTCTCCGACTAGAAAACAGCTGAGCTGATTTTGTCTGTTTTTTTGCACTCGATAATTGATTTGTAATAAAAATTGAAATGTAATAAAAATTTAAGAGATACTTATTTGCAAAAATCAAATGATGCCACTTATTTCTTTTATTTAATTAAGGTTAATCTGAAAACGAAAAAAGATAATTGGCATTTAAATAACAATCCATAATTTTAATATGACAATTAAATTTTTGATCTGAAATCGGGCCTAAGTATGCCAAGATTGTTTTTTCGTTTTGTCGTTACCGTTTTTCAGCTTCACTTCCCATTAAACAATGAAAACGAAATTTTCAAACGGAGAAAATATTGTTTCATATTTATGATTTGAAAATTAACATAAATTCAATTGTTTCTCAAATATTGTTTATCAACTTGAGAACAATTTGCGAAATTTGAGGAAAATTTGTTTCGCATTTTTGCCATTTCTTGAATTTCGACATATCAAATGCAGGATTAAGTTATTTATATTAAACTACAAGTAAAGTAGTTGAAAAGAAACTCAAGATTAAGTTATTTATTTTAAACTACTAGTAAAGTAGTTGAAAACAAATGCAGGATAGGGCAATTGACTGCTTGCTACGATGCCGCCGTGTTAAAAAAGTCAGTTCATTGCAAAGGAAAAAGTCACAGTTTCAATTAGATGGTATTGAAAATAAAGTAGTGTATAAAGTGATTTAAAAGTAATTGAATTTCCTACAGGGTATAGACATGTCTTGCATGCATTTTGTACATACATACATATCAAGGCAAATTCATTATGGTAATGGCAGGGCGAATTCGGCATTATTCGCCTCGATTCGCTTTAAGTTTTTGTCCATCAGAATGTCAAACTCAAAGTCAAACATTTCTTTGTATGACATTCTTCTGTACTCTGCGGGTTAAAAACGAGAAGAAGTCAGCTGTTCACTTACCATTACCATATTTATAAATTTTAAAAATTAAAAAAAAAAAAAAAATATAAATTACTCACGTCTATTGCCGAATTCGCCCTGCCATTACCATAATGAATTTGCCTTGAGCCTCACACATGTACCCAGGGTTCGGAAATTCTCATTTATGATTACTCATTTTCATTCATTTGTGAGAATTTTCACGAGCGAGAGTATTTCAAATTATTTTTTTCGTTCATTTATCACGAGTGAGAAATGCAAAAAAAAATTATGCTTCTCACTCGCGATAAGTGAACAAAAAAAAAATTTCCATATTTTTCACTCACGAGCGAAAACTAAAAAACCAAAATTTCTCACTCACATGTGATAAAACCGAACTAAGCCGGCTTCGGCTGTTCACATATGAGAAAAACAATGCGAGAAATGTCGGAAAATTCAGTCTCCACGACGTAACCAGTCCCAATGGGACGAGGCTGATCGACTTCGCCGGGTCACGAAACATGGTCATTAGCAGTACCAGATTCCAGCACAAAAAAATACACCAAGCCACATGGCTGTCTCCTGATCGAAAAACGCGAAATCAAATTGATCACGTCATGATCGACGGCAGACACAGCTCCAGCATCCTAGATGTGCGCACAATCCGTGGTCCCAATGTCGACTCCGACCACTATCTTGTAGCAGCCAAGGTACGCGGGTGCCTCTGTGCAGCAAAGAATGTGCCAGCAGGACAGCAAGGAAAGTTTGAAGTCGAAAGGCTGCACATGACGCAGACAGCCAATCAATACACCACTCGGCTCTCACTCCTGCTCTCTGAGAGCAACCCTTCACCAAACGATGTATCTGAGGAATGGGAACACATCGCTCGTTCACTTCGTATCGCCGCTGAGGAATCTATAGGATACAAGCGAGCCCACAAAAACATCTGGTACGACAAGGAATGTCGCGATGCCTCGGAAAGAAAGAACGCCGCCTACAGGGCTACATTGTGTGCGGGCGCAACGCGAAGCGTATGGGAGCGTTATCGAACGGCGAAGAAGGAAGAGAGGCGCCTTTTTCGAAAGAAGAAAAGGGAGGCTGAAAGGCGCGAGTGTGAAGAGCTTGAGATGCTGGCGGGTAGGAACGATGCTCGAAAATTCTATCAAAAAATCAGGCGGATGACTGAAGGTTTCAAGACCGGGGCAAATTCCTGCCGGAATGATAACGGTGATCTGGTAACTGATGTCCAGAGCATACTTAAGTTGTGGAGGGATCACTTCTCCTCCTTGCTAGATAATGGCAACAGTGAAAGTGCGGAAGGAGAAGATGTACGACCCGAATCCCCAATAGCAGATGATGGTAGGCATGTTCCACCACCTGATCATGACGAAGTGCGAATAGCAGTATCTAGGCTTAAGAATAACAAGGCCCCGGGCGCTGACGGCTTGCCAGCCGAGCTATTCAAACATGGTGGCGAAGAGTTGATAAGGAGCATGCATCAACTCCTATGCAGAATATGGTCGGACGAGCGCATGCCCGACGATTGGAACTTAAGTGTGCTCTGCCCAATCCACAAAAAAGGAGACTCCACAGTACGCGCCAATTATCGTGGGATAAGCCTCCTGAATATCGCATATAAGGTCTTAGCAAGTGTATTGTGCGAAAGACTGAAGCCTATCGTCAACAATCTGATTGGACCTTATCAGTGTGGCTTCAGACCTGGTAAATCTACCATCGACCAGATCTTCACAATACGACAAATATTGGAAAAAACCCATGAAAAAGGATCCGACACACACCATCTCTTTGTCGATTTTAAAGCCGCTTTTGATAGCACGAATAGGAATTGCCTGTATGCCGCAATGTCTGAATTTGGTTTCCCTGCTAAACTTATACGGCTATGCCAAATGACATTGACTAACACCACCAGCTCCGTCAGAATTGGGAAGGACCTCTCCGAGCCGTTCGAGACCAAACGAGGTTTCAGACAAGGTGACTCTCTTTCGTGCGACTTCTTCAATTTGATGCTGGAAAAGATAATACGAGCTGCAGAACTTAACCATACAGGAAGCATCTTATATCACAAGAGTGTGCAACTGCTGGCGTACGCCGATGACATCGACATCATTGGCACTAACACGCGCGCCGTATGTTCTGCCTTCTCCAAGCTGGATAAAGAGGCTAAGAAAATGGGTTTGGCGGTCAACGAGGACAAGACGAAGTACCTCCTGTCATCACACAAAGAAACAGCACGCCTTGGCAGCCACGTCAATGTTGATAGCTACAAATTCGAAACTGTTAAGGACTTCGTCTATCTGGGAACCAGCATTAACACCAAGAATGATGTCAGCACGGAGATCCAACGAAGAATCACGCTTGCCAATAAATGCTACTTCGGACTAAGTAGGCAACTGAAAAGTAAAGTCCTCTCTCGACAAACAAAAATCACACTCTACAGGACGCTCATCGTTCCAGTCCTCATGTACGGCGCAGAAGCATGGACAATTTCAAAATCAGATGAGATGGCACTTGGAGTATTCGAGAGAAAAGTTCTTCGTAAGATTTATGGACCTTTGCGCGTTGGCGTGGGCGAGTATCGACGGAGATTTAACGATGAGCTGTACGAGCTTTACACAGACATCGACATTGTTCAGCGAATAAAGATCCAGCGGCTGCGTTGGGCAGGTCATGTCGTGAGAATGGACGAAGGCGCTCCGGCCAAGAAAGCATTTCTATCGAAACCCGCTGAACGCAAAAGAAAAGGGAGACCTCCACTGCGTTGGGAAAATCAGGTGGACAGCGATGCTGCCTCCCTAGGTGTTCCCAAGTGGCGCCATGCTGCACGAAACAGAAGCAATTGGCGCGCTCTGTTGGACTCGGCCAGAATCGTCTAGACGGTTAAGCGCCAATCAAGAAGAAGAATGCGAGAAATACTGATCGCGAGCAGTATTTTAGCGTTCACGAAAAGATTTTCTCATGGACATTTTTCAGCTGCGTTGTATGGAAGGAAATGCAAGCAGATTTTCGCAGTTGCCTTAGCCAAGCATTTGTGCGTACATATGTATCTACATATTTACGTATGGTTGGGTGTATGCATACAAGGGAATGGTTTGCATATGAACATACAGTGGCGGACAAAAGTCTACATACACCCCCTATTTTTGCTATATCACGGAACCAACAGCAATAAAAGAAAAAGTAAAAATGCAGTTTTATTTCAAACCTTTTCTTAACTACAATAAATAAAAGAAAACTCTATTTTAATAAGAAATTAAAAAAATACTGGCGAAATTAGCAAAATCAGTGCTGACAAAAGTGTACATACAGTACAAAACAAAGCTTTTCTCAGAGAGAAAACTTATCTTAATTCCCTATTTTATTAATATTTAGTATTTAGTAGGTCCTCGCTTTGCATTAATAACTGTTTGAAGTCGTCGTGGCATTGAGGCTACTAAATTTGTCAACTCCGAAGAGGTTATACTGTTAAGCCTCTGTTATTCGATCCTTGAGTACTGCTGCGCTAGAAATCTGGTATTTTCTAATTTTTCGGTCCAAAATCTCCCACACATGCTCTATTACATTTAAATCTGGACTTTGTGGTGGTGTGTGTAATTGCCTTGGCGCATAATATAGTAACCAGGCCTTGACAACTTGGGCCGTGTGCTTTGGATCGTTATCTTGTTGGAAGAAACAACCAGCACCAAGTTCCAAATCATCCACCGAAGGCTTCAAATTTTGTTCCAACAATGATTTATATTTATAACGATCCATAATACCTTAGATAAATGCTAATTTTCCAACTCCAGATGCCGCAACTGCTCCCCAAACCATTACGCTGCCGCCACCATGTTTGACGGTTGATACCAAATTTTTCTGATTCATTTCAGTATTTGGTTTCCTCCAAACTTTTGTCCTCCCATCACTTCCAAATATATTGAACTTCGACTCATCTGTGAACAAAACCTTTTGCCAAAAGCCCTTTCCCTTTTCCTTATGTTTATTAGCAAATTCTAAGCGCAGTTTTCGATTTTTTTTTCACTAATAAGAGGTTTTTTGCGTGGTGTTCTACTACGAAAACCGTTATAGTTCAGATATCTTCCTATTGTGCGTGCATGTACACACTTTTGTGTCATGTTTTCTAAGTATTCGACCAATTTCGGAGCAGTGACTTTTGGGTTTATGTTCACTTCTTTGAATATAGCGCTTACATCTCTGCGGGATAGTTTCTTCGGTCGGCCAGAATGCGGTTTATTTTCGGTACAACCATTACTTTTGTGGTTTCTAACTATCGTTTGTACTGTTGCGCGGCTCAACTTTAATAGTTTTGCTATTTCACCATATGATTTGTTTTCCGATTTGTGTTTTATAACTAAATTTCTGACATCAACTGAAATTTCTTTTCGCGGAGCCATTGTTAATAGTATAACGTGCAAACAAAAACTGATTGATATAACTGAATAGTTGCAAAAATAACAAAATCTATCGAAGAAACAAATAACGGTATTTTACCGTTATCACAACGCAGCGTAGAAGTGTGCACGACAGTAACTTCATGCTGTATGTACACTTTTGTCAGCATAGATTTTGTGAAATTCGCCAATATTTTTTTAATTTCTTATTAAAAAAGAGTTTCATTTTGTTTATTGTAGTTGAGAAAAGGTGTGAAATAAAACTGCATTTTTACTTTTTCTTTTATTGCTGTTGGTTCCGTGGTATGGCAAAAATAGGGGGTGTATGTAGACTTTTGTCCGCCACTGTATGTATGTATATACATGCATATTATTTATGTATACGTATTCAATATTATCTCGGAGTGCCTGCGATCTTTAGTAGAAGGCGGGTAACTAAATTTTCCTTGTTTATTATAATTACATTATTGAGTCTTTTTTATAATTTTTGTTTTTTATTTGCAAATACATATGTAACGAGTTCTTAATAGCCATTTTTATAGCAAATGTAGGTATGTAGATGCTAGCTCCTTTTTTTAACCTATTTAGGAAGGTTTTTGAACGTACATATGGATATAATAAAAAAAATAAATAAATAATAATAAATACGTTAAATATATGCTTAGATTGAAATTAAGATCCAAATGAACTAAGGAGTAATATAAATCTTGTTCAAAAATATTAAACATTTATTTTTTTCCTCTTTAGTAAATTTTTATATTAATATTAAATATAAAAGATTTAAAAAAAATTTTTTTTACTTTGTTTTATTATATATGTATATAGATTGAATTTTGCACTTATGGTAACGCACGCGACAAATTTAAAACAGATATAAAGTTGTAACATTCAGCTTTCGGACAACACTGACTGTTTTTGGAAAAAGGTACACAAGCTTACTTTGTCACTGAATTTTTTTTTTATTTCAAGTGGTTTCCTAGTTTTAATAACTATTTATATAGTTTTTTGGTAACGAACGCGACAAAAAGGATAAGCGAAATTTTAAAGTACAAAAACTCCTTTATTCTTACTACACTGAAGAAACAACTTACTCAGATTATGGAAAAGTGGGAATGATTCGGCGCTAAAGACATATTTCCATATTTTGATGTACGATTTTCTTCAAATCAAGGAATAAAAACCACGTTTTAAAGAAAATTGTACATCAAAATATGGAAATATGTCTTTAGCGCCGAATCATTTTTCCATAATCTGAGTAATTTTTTTTTTTGAGTGTAGCTTCACAAATTTTATACTCTTAAATTAAATTACGTTCTAAGTAGAATGATTAGAGCGTGTAACAATAATATAACTCTTTTCAGTAAACAAAACCCGCGAAGAAAAAAAAATATACTTTGCTAATAAAAAAGCCTTAGTGAAAATTATTATTTTTTGGTGATATTTCTCAGCCTGAGTTTAAGAACGAATAGAAAATGCTTATGGTTTTCTAACATATACATGTATTATCTTTACTAATAAATACCAAAAAATAAAGTTCGGACCATTTTCAATTTCATGCTGTGGGTTGACTTTTTCAGGATTAGCCCATATGCATAAACATATTCACATATCATTACCAAACTTAGTACCTAGATAGGGGTATTTCAGCTTTACTAACAATAAAAAAATATTTATGTATGTATGTAGTTTATGTGGATTGTACCGCCTCTCAAAAAAAAAAAAAAAATGAAATCCAAGGACAAAAAAGTGCTACCTAAGTACTTTCATTGATACATCCATATGTACATATATATGCACATATGTACATACATATTTAGGTATGTATGTATATCATTCCACGTTCAAAAACCTTCCTAAATAGGTTAAAAAAAAAGAGCTAGCATCTACATACCTACATTTGCTATAAAAATGGCTATTAAGAACTCGTCACATATGTATGTATGTATTTGCAAAAAAAAACAAAAATTATAAAAAAGACTCAATAATGTAATTATAAGTAATAAACAAGGAAAATTTAGTTACCCGCCTTCTACTAAAGATCGCAGGCAATCCGAGATAATATTGAATACGTATACATAAATAATATGCATGTATATACATACATATGTTCATATGCAAACCATTCCCTTGTATGCATACACCCAACCATACATAAATATGTAGATACATATGTACGCACAAATGCTTGGCTAAGGCAACTGCGAAAATGTGCTTGCATTTCCTTCCATACAACGCAGCTGAAAAATGTCCATGAGAAAATCTTTTCGTGAACGCTAAAATACTGCTCGCGATCAGTATTTCTCGCATTGCTTTTCTCATATGTGAACAGCCGAAGCCGGCTTAGTTCGGTTTTATCACATGTGAGTGAGAAATTTTGGTTTTTTATTTTTCGCTCGTGAGTGAAAAATATGGAAATTTTTTTTTGTTCACTTATCGCGAGTGAGAAGCATAATTTTTTTTTGCATTTCTCACTCGTGATAAATGAACGAAAAAAATAATTTGAAATATTCTCGCTCGCGAACGTGAATGAATGTGAGTGAGAATTTCCGAACCCGAACCCGAACCGAACATGATGTACCTCACAAAATGTTTAAAAATTTTTCCTCACATAAAAGTTGTGAGGTTTTTTAAGAATAGGGCTGTAAGTTTGAGTTGAGTCTCTTGAGAAAGAGTTCAGTTTTTATGCATAAGGGCCAATATTTTTGGAACATATATACCTTTAGCAATCGTATTCTTGTATACAGAGGCTACAAGGACTCTACAGGTAACTAGCTCAATACAACCGAACTCTGCTGGTGAATAGCAAAAATTCGAATCCGTCAAAAGCCCTCTAACGTGTAGTGATTTTAATATTTATTTAGCAAGTTTAGTGTTCTTTTCAAGGTCGCGCAATAGAAAAATCGACTAATAAATAAAATACGTAAGAATGAGTGAGTTTCTAAGACAAAGCTGCTCCGCAACTGTTGAGCTCAACAGTTGTGTAGCAGTTGAGTTAAACAGTTACATCTTAGAAACGGCTTGATGAATTTATCAACTATTTGGCTTTACCCAACATATTGAGCTGCAGTAGCGAACAAAATTTGTGATGGAAAAAATGGCGAAAAGTTGCCAACTGTTGAGCTGAGCGGAATTACTCAACAGTGCGTTTCTAAAGGCCGTTTACTCAACATCTGATTAATTTAATCGCTGGTAAGTTTGACGTAAATTGTTCGGCGAGCTGTCAAATAAATTGCTTAAGCGGACAAATATCTGTGGTTAAGTGCTTAACCGGAGTTTGAGTAAACGGCCCTAAGACAAACGCTCAACAGTTTCACAACAGCTCTGGCTTAGAAACTCACACAATGGCTACGTTCAGAAGGCGCAACCGTGGCGCAACAGTTGCGCAACTGTTGTGTTTTATCTTCTGAACGCAACGTTGAGTATTTCTGATCAACACAACACGTTGTGATTTTGGAGACTTTTTTCCATCATAAATTTTTTACGCTCACTTTACACAACATGTTGAGCTTACGATTTTGACATATGCACAAAAATATAAATAGTGTTTATGAATTTTGGAATGTAATAAAAATGTTTCAAAGCCGCGAAATTATTGGCAATTACGTTGGGGATAATTAAAATACTAATTTGTTTATTTAATGTATCAGCTCGTTCAGAAGGCGAAAATTGTATCACTTTCCGATTACTGATATCTACACAACAGTTGTGCTCCACCGTTGCGCCTTCTGAATGTACCCAATGTAACGTACGAGTAACTAGTCAAATAAGCGACCATATGTACATACATTCTCGTATGTAGGTATATCCATATAGCACCTACCAATGCGCTCACAGCTACTTGACCAGCGGTGGTACTGCACAAAGAAGCGGTTATAGCCTTCGCCAGCATGGCCTTCACTTGCGGGCATAAATTTATCATTTCCATGTAGCCACCACGTATGCCACATTCGCCCAAATAGCCCTTGGATGTTGACATGAAGCTAACCAATTCCATCTCTCTGTATGGAGAGCCCATTTCATGTGCAATTTTTTTGAAAGAATAGAATTTAGATTTTGGATCGTAAATATTATCCTGATATACTTCGTCAGCCATCAGTAGCAATTTGTGTTTGTACGCGAACTTAATAACATCCTCGATATTCTTACGCGTCAATACTTGTCCAGTGGGATTGCCTGGGTTGATCACTACTAACGTCCGCGGTTCGCATATCTTACGAGCTTCGCTAATGGCGCGCTCTAGTTCTGATACCTCCAAACTCCAATTCTGTTCCTCATTTAGATAATAACCGATGCGAGTCATAGCATATTCGGATATAGTCGCTGAATATAGTGGATATTGGGGAATGGGTACCATAACGCCAGGAAGTTTACCATTGATCTCGGCTCTAAAACGATAAAGAATAGGATATATGTGTATGTACATGAGGGTGGCCCAAAATTATATAAATAAAATAAAGTGCTCCCGAAATCCGCGGAACAACCCTCATTTCATGCGACTGTACCACGGAAATCTATACGGAAAATTTTGCCTTAATATATTGATGTTTGTTTTTAGACGGCAGTTTAATTCTAATAGTTACTTTTATTATTTTATATGAGCTATAGGCCAGTGACAGTCATTTATATTTCTCTAAAAATTAACTAAAAAATTTTTAAACTAAATACTTCAATTTATTCATAAACATAAATCTTTTTTGAAAAGGGAATTCAATAATCAAATGTACGTTTAACAAAAAAAAAGGTACATTCTGCCCCAGCCAGAAGAGTATCAATTAATTAGAGTCAAGTTTTCTCAAGTGGGCCACCTAAAATCAATTTTTCGATATTGTATGGTTTATGGATCAATTTTGAAAGCTAACAAACATTGTAATATGATCGCAAAAGCGTTTTTGCTAGTTTTGATTTTTCAGCGAGTTATTCGCGGTCAAAGTTTTCTTAACGGTTTTTAATTTTTTTGAATAACTCGGTAACCAATGCTTCGATTCTGTTGATTTTTTTGGGATTAGTTAAGAAACTTATTTAGCAACAAGATGTAGTGGCCAGTTTTTGAAATTTCAAAAATGGCATAACTCAAAAGTTAATTTTTTGAAAATAATCGCGCTTTTTCGCCGTTTTTTGCCACATTCTCATATGTTTAGGAAAAGACACCAATAAGCAGTCTATGCGCTTAATATCAGGCTTCATTTTGCAGAAAAGAAATTTTGGTAACCCCGTACCAAAAAAAAGTTACAACGTTTTTAGTGAAGGCCGGTTGGGGGTTAAAATCAATTTTTTTATATTTTTATTTTTTTCTACTTTACAGCTCAAAAGCACGTTAGGGGGAAATATAGAGCGTCCCAAGACTAAAATAATAACATATCAATTTTAAAATTCGGATGTAAAATAAAAGTTAGAATGAAAAAACCATATGCGCGGAATTTGGCGTGATAAAACAAAACCAAAATTCGTCCCTTAATCCCCTCAACCATAAGCTTCAAATTTAGGGGCTGACTTTTGCAAATTTTTTCGATTTAACGTGGTTGGGTCACCTAACCGAGTTTTTCGTCCCTAAAATGTCCCTTTGCCTCATCTAAAAAAGGTTTTATTTTTGTGTTTTTTGGGTATCATTGCATTCAAAAATATTTTGCGCTAAAGTTACAAGCGATAACCACAAGCTATACCATGTTCGAAAGACAATCAAAATACGCTTCCAAAGACATACAACTTGCGGTGGTACAGCAAAAACTTGGTGAAATAGAGCTCGTCAAATTGAAAAAAATTGTTCATTTCTTGCAATCGAAAGCAAAAACTTTGGATTTAAAAGTAGGTTTTTTATAAGAATTAATAAAAATCAGGAAAGCTTTATTTTTCCAAAAATTATCCTGTTAAATTGCAAACATTTTAACCCTAATATTACTAGGATCTGTTGAATATTTTATTTTTGGTAATTTTTTTAGGTGAAACAAAAGAATATTTTGTGAACGAAAAACTCGGTTAATTGACCCGACCACGTTAAAACGAAACAAAATTGTCAAAGTCCGCCCTTAAATTTGAAGCTTGGGGTTGATAGGGTTTCGGGTCAATGTTGGTTTTTTTATCACGCGAAATACCGCGGAAATAGTTTTTTTAATGTAATTCTGTTATCTTACATCCTATTTTTAAAATTGATATGTCATTATTTTAGTCTTGTAATGCTCTATATTTCCCCCTAACGTGCTTTTGAGCTGTAAAGTAGAAAAGAAATAAAAATATAAAAAAATTGATTTTAACCCCCAACCGGCCTTCACTAAAAACGTTGTAACTTTTTTTTGGTACGGAGTTACTAAAATTTCTTTTCTGCAAAATGAAGCCTGATATTAAGTGCATAGAGTGCTGATTGGTGTTTTTTCCTAAACATATGAGAACGTGGAAAAAAACGCGATTATTTTCAAAAAATTAACTTTTGAGTTATGCCATTTTTGAAATTTCAAAAACTGGCCACTACATCTTGTTGCTAAATAAGTTTCCTAACTAATGCCGAAAAAATCAATAGAATCGAAGCATTGGTTACCGAGTTATTCAAAAAAAAAAATAAAAACCGTTAAGAAAACTTTGACCGCGAATAACTCGCTGAAAAATTAAAACTAGCAAAAACACTTTTGCGATCATTTTACAATGTTTGTTAGCTTTTAAAATTGATCCATAAACCATACAATATCGAAAAATCGATTTTAGGTGGCCCACTTGAGAAAACTTGACTCTTACAGTGGTACATATAACTAGTTTGAGATGCATTCGTTGCGATTCATAAAAAGTAGCATGTCAACATCCTTCGCTTTCAGCGAGCTCCTTTACTCGCTGACTAGGAGTCCTGCTTTTCTGAACATCCGCTCGCTTTCAGTGGAGGTAACAGGAACGCAAAAGAATTTTTAAATACATGTTTTAAGCTACGGTCAGGTGAGATCTGTACAAAGAAAAAATATTTATTTATAACCTGCAAAATTCCCTAGAATATGTTAATTATTACCTTCCAATAGTCGAACGGATGATAGTTCATTTTCAAGAAACTTCTTTGAACATTTGAAGATGAAAAAACCCTCTGTTTTAAAGCGAGGATCCAAAAATGTAGACACTTACATGACGGTACGACTCTCATAAGGGAACAACCTTCGTTTTTTTGCTTCTATCAAAAAGTTACATGCTTTGAGACCTTCAACAGTCTTAAGATTTCCTCTAAGATTTTCCAAGTTGTGTATGATTCAATAAACCACCGGTATATGTAGGGATACCGTTACTAATGTACCTGATGAAGTCTGTAAAGTTGCGTGTTCAAATGGCGGCAAAACTTGCTATAAGTCCTTCAGTACAGCAATCTCGTCACCTGATAATGGTATAGTGCTTTTGGTGTATTTAATAGTACCTTTCCGATAGAAACTTTTGTTAAAAGGATGCGTTCAATCAAGGCCGTAGCCAGGATTTCATTTTGGGGGGGGGGGGGGGGGGTGATTAACTAAAAAAAAAACATTTCAAATTCAAATTACATACATATCTGCCCCGTTTGCTATGCTATGTGCATGAATAATTAGGTTTCGCTTATCACCCATATTTAATTGTTATTGCAAAATCCAATTAATTTCACCAAATTTATCTGTCAAATACAATTCTCGTCAGCTGATTTTCAGTGCAACCAGCTACCCTGTCAAAGCTTCAGAGGGTAAAAAGTGTGAGTTTTGTACACCACTGAAGTGTACATTTTTAGGAAACGAAAACAGGGTAGCAAGTGAAAAACTTATGTAGTTTTTTTACACTAAATTACCACTAGATCCACTAGCCTAATAAAACCACTAAAAAAAGAAGACATATTCTGTTTGACGTTTTACCTTCATTTTGCAAACGAAAACGGAAAATTGAAGAGTGTAACAAAAATGCGAATTTTTTTGATGAAACGAAATCACCATTAATTTCAATGGTAAAATTTTAAATTAAGCTCTTACCCAATTAAATTAATTATAAGTTTATGATTTTGTTAAACAATTTCTTAGACATGCCAAAAGCAAAACCGCAGTTATCTATATCTTCTGGAAACAGGCGCCGTTTAGAGAACTCATGGTTGCGTGGAATGCAGAGGAGACATGTGGCGATTCATACGAAATCAGCATTTAACTACAGACCGGATTTAAACTATATGGAACATTCTTCCCTTTTCATGGGTCGTATGAGTGAAATTTGCGTTTTTTTGTAAGTCCCAAGGGCAAACATTTAGCTATATTGGGGTAGACCTTCGCAACGAGGTGTTTTCTAAGGGTCAAATGTATGTCGCTCTGTCGCGAACTGGTTCACCACAAAACCAGAGTTTTCTTATACCTGGAAATGGCAACAAAACAAAGAATGTTGTGTTCACGGAAGTTTTTAATTTATGAACAAGATGTACCTTATTTTATGAACTAATTTGCCTACTAATGTACACAGAGCCAAATAATCCTCATAAAAATAAGAAGATTGTCTCTTTGAACAGCTTCGTGGCCCAAAAAGAGGACAGAAGTCAGAGACGAAGATATTTATATAGAGATTTCTTCTTATTTTTGGGAGGTAAATCTTTTTAATTTTATTTAAAAGTATACCTTCTTACAATAAATAGAAAACTTCTTACTCAATTTTTCGAAGATATTTCCATAGAGATTTCTTCTTATTTTTGGGAGGTAAATCTTTTTAATTTTATTTAAAAGTATACCTTCTTACAATAAATAAAAAACTTTTTACTCAACTTTTCTTTACGCATTATTGTTGTCGACTGTGAACCGCTAACTCAGTTTACATATGTATGTATGTATATAAGACTAACTTTATAATAAATTTAATTAGATAACCTAATAAAAATATGAAGAACGTCCTCTTTATTAATTCAAGGAGATATCCACATATATATTCGAAGATTTCTTCTTGATTTTATTAAAAAGACTATCCCATTAAAAGTAAGTAGGGATTCTTCTTAAAGAAAAACTATAGAGATATCTTCTTACTTTTGTTCTATTTTATTAGGTGGTTTTCGCTCTGTGTAGGTACCAAACGTTGTTTGAATTATTATAACTTTGAGTTTTTTGTTGTTAATAAATGTATTGTTTATAACGTTGTTTAATTTTAAAGTGTTTGCATTTCATCTAAAGGAGGGTGGTATATTACATTCCTTGCAGAAAACAAGCACAAAATATGAATGTGTAACCCATTTTTACACTCTACTCAAAGCTAAACATCAGTATATTTAATTTTTGCGGCGCAACGAAGTAAGCCGGTTACTTGCTAGTACATACATAGATACAAATAATAATTGAGACCAACTTTTTACATGATTTCTATGCTTCTAAAAAATACAATTAAGCATATTTATATTATAAAAAAAAATTTTATCGCACTAATTTCGGGGGTGGGGGGGGGGGGGGTCGATCCCTGCCATCCCCCCCCCTAGATACGGCCTTGCGTTCAATCATTAAAATGCGATATTCCATCTAGTAGGGCACTCTTGTTTCAAGCTGTCTGGGTTATCTGTATCCTGTGCTTCTTTAAACTTGCCATAAGCTATTGCGCTGCTCTTAAAAAAAGATACAATACGCTTATATTTCACCAGGATCACTTTGATATATTCAAGGGGCACACATCCTGGTTGACAAAACTGCTGACCGCAGTTCGAATTTATCCGTTATAAAATAGCATGTGGCCGTAATGTAACTTCATTAGCGATGTCCACCCATCGGTGGTTATAGCACAATACCATTTCATATATCATTTAACTTCCTTTTCAAGTCTTCAAAAAGATTTACCATGCACACGTTTCGTAATGTTGTAGAGAAGGTAACTCATAGCGAGGATCGAGCAAATTCACAAGGTGGCGAAAGCCTTTATTTTCAACAACTGAAAACGGTCGTAAATCTGAACTGATGTAATAAATCAGAGGAAGCTTAGTATTTTTTTATTTAAAAATGGCGTGATGAGTCCTGAAACATTTGGTAGTTAGCTTACTGTCAAATTAGGATGTATTGCTTCAGATGGCTTGACAAATTGGTGGTATTGCCACTTGTCTGGTACAATTTTCGACATTTTATGCATTTGGGACGTTTTCCGTCCTTAGACTTGTTAAAAAATTTCCACATTGTTGACTTCCCATATTTTGTCGGTTATCACGCGCTTCTTGAGGCTCACTGTCGTAGTATTGGGATCTACGTTCAAAAGCACACATATAAATACACTCATACAAAGAAACTTAGAACTGAATAATTTGGTTTACCTTTGTCATTACTAAAGCTTCTTTCCATTTCCGCAAGCACCAACGCCAATAATCTACATAAACAATTAATAATTTTTTTGTTTTATTTGCAAATATTCTCTTATATTTTTATATTTTACCAGCTTCTTTCCGCCTTTATCAGTGATGGTCCTGGTTTAATATATTGAATATCGGAAAAAATATCGATGTATCGAAAAAGTTCAAAAACATCGATGCATCGATATTATATCGATATCGCTTCCAGCACTATTGTGCGACAATTTGGGGGTGGATAGAGCACTACTCATATAGTAAAACCTCAAACCCGTTTTGCCACATTTGAAATCCTAATTTTTTTTTCTTTTTTGTTTTTAAAGTTGAGAAGTTTTGCGAAAATTTACTCCAGCTTCCGCGTAAGAAGGTCGACATGTATTTATGCAAGATATTTGATTACTTGACTAATAGCATTGACAAACGGCAGCGATAATCCGAAATATATAGCTAATTCGGAGTTAATTTGAGAATTAACTGGAGGTAATCCGGAATATCTCTTGAGTTAGCCCTAAAAATTTTAAGATATTTTGTAATAACACCTCTGGCGAAAAATCTCTGGTGAAAAGTAGATCAAGAAAGGTAGGCGCGTAGGCGAATTAAGAAATTTCTAATGTATTTTGTTATTGCAGTGTAAGGCCAAAATGATATTTCGCCCTGGTTGAAATCGGAATTCGTTTGGGACCAAGGCAGATTTACAAAGGTAGGACCGGTGGCGAATTCAGAAATTTCCTATGTATTTTGTAAATGATATTTCGCCCTGGTTAAATTTGAATTCGCTTGGGACTCGCTCATTCCTATTGGCCATGATGTTGAGTGTTGAGTGTGCCGTTGCTGCGGGATGAATGGATTTCCGAAAATGATGTGGAGAGAGGGTATATTGAGTGTAATAAGTTGTTGAAATTGTGTGTTGAGCGTAAGTGGCAAGACCGTTGGGACAGTAGTCCTAACGGTCGAGCGACATACGAGTACATTCGGGACGTGACCTTTGTGGCAGAGAATACGGACTTCAGATTCAATCTGAGTCTGGGCTTTCTGCTAACGGGTCACGGTGCGTTAAATGCGTTTTTTTATGCGAGGACATTGAGTGATACTGCGGGGTGTGTGTGTGGTTGTGCGAGTGAGGATTGGATGCATGTGTTGTGTGAATGCCCGATGTACTCAGACATTAGGGACCTTGGGGGTTGGGGAATTAGTTGGACTGATGGACGGTGTGATGTGAGTAGTGTGCTCTCCACTAGTCGGAATACCGAACTTTTGAGTGGATTTGCGCGAGAGGTGTTTAGACGGCGGAGGCACTTGTTGAGTTGAATTGGTGAATGATTGCATGATTGGAGGGTTTGGTGATCGATTGAATGGAGAATGAATTGGTACGAGGTGAATGGGGCGTATGGTGACCAGTCCAGAGCAGGATGGATGCTCAAACTGGTAGTAGTCAATTGGCGGCTCGACATTTGGCTACGAGGTTCGACCGGAGACTTAAATCTGGTACCACGGGAAACAGGGTGCCCTTGGCTTCGGCCAACCTGTTTATTGGGAACGGCCCCTCGGGGAGTTTTCGTGGTGGCTGTGGTTGAAACCCAGAATTCGCTGGGAAGGGTTATTTATAACCCGGTGTGGTGTTGCATTGCAACCGGGTGCCGGACCCATAGTACGGCAGAGGTGTGGATAGGCCTCGAACCCTACCAAGGTGGTAACGCGTCCATTCCGTATTCCAATTGGTACCAAGTGCGTAGCACTTGGGGCGTTGATCAACGTTTGATCCGTGTTTGAAGAAAACCGTGTGTTTAGGCCTTTCGTGGCAGTTGCGCACGTAAAACTAAAAGACTTCGACTGGCCATGATGTGAATTACTTTAGATTTTGACATTACACTACCTTTGTATATAAAAAGAGTAGTTTGGGAATTCGCCACCGGGCCTTCCTTTATAGATCTGCCTTGCTTGGGACTCGCCCATTCCTATTGACCATTATGTGAATTCGCTCTGATTTTGACATTACACTCCTTTGGAAATAAAAAAAAATTTGAATTCGCCACTGCGGCTAGCTTCCTTCATGTGTTTTGTTAATCCGCAATATTTGCCGTCTGTCAGGGTAAAATTTTAATCGAATTAAGTGTTGCGTTAATCGGGATTATCGCTGCCGTCTGTCAAGGCTTATAAGATACCTCTTAGAAATTGCATAATATAATCGGCGTTAAGCCCATAGTTTCTTATTAACGAAATATTAACGGCCTTATTCTGGTGTGGTAACAAAATTTACTTTACTGGTGAAATGCAGAATCTGGTACTTTAAACAGCCTTTCCGTATTCTGGCAGCAGAAAATTAAGTTACCACCTCAATACGAGGTAACATTTTGTTACCATTTTCAGCCCGATACCATTCCGTTCGTATGGAAATGCTTTGACAGTGTTACCATTTCTGCCAGAATACCAATTGAAAAGATGGTAAAAATTTTCAGCAACATAAATTACCAGTAAAGTAATTTTCCGGTAATGCTCGGAATAGGACTGTAAATAAAGCTTATAGTTACTGGCTATTTTGTACGAGGAGACCAATAGGGAAATTTTATGCCCAATAATTTTTTAGAATATTTTAACCCTCGAGCATCTACAAAATACCATTCTTTGGACTCCCTTTTCCCTTTTTATCAAAATTAAATTTTATTATGAAGCCCTTACATTTTTGGAAAATTTATAATAAATTTTCATTTTCTGGCCAAACCTTTTCATATGGCACCTGAAATTTAAAAATCAAACCAACTGTACCGAAAATTTACATAATTTTTAAACAGGTGGCAACCTTTCAAAAAGTTAAAACCTTCCTGCACATCTACAGGTCGAATATCAGTATAAGAGTGGAAATGTTATGGCTTGTAAAAAAAATTTCTTAACGTATAATATAATAAAAGATGTGGTTTATATTTACCGCAGCAAAGCCAATATGCTCTTGATACCAGGAGTTGCACCGGCGGTTAGATAAACATTCTGCCAATCACATGGAATGCCATCACGTTTTTCAATGAAATTGGCCACTTGGTGACGAATTACTTCAATACCAGCTGAATTGGTGTATGAACCGACAGAACTGCCTTGACAGCCGTTTAAGATGATGCGTGCACGTTTCTTTACATCTTCTGGATAATCGGGCGAGTTGAAGAGACTGTTATCAAACGTCAGAGCCAGAAGCTAGAAAGTTAGCACATATGTAAATTAATACAAGGCGTATCAGTTAATTATTAAAATTTATTGGCAGATTCTATGTTTTCTATAGTCCTTCTTTGGTATCTTCTTGTCTGATGCACCGATGGCTGACTTATGCGTGGACAAGTGAACAAAGCATCCACAGTCTGAGTGAGCTCGATAATGAGGACTCAAAATTATTGAGTCACATTCAGGAAAAGGTATAGCCAAAGTTGTCCACTAAGTACAGCAATATGTACATATACATAAGACTGGTCACAGCTTGTATGGAAAACAATAAATACTGAAAATCCATAAATGTATGTTTCTTAAACTATGAGGTTAGCAGTTGTAAATTAACATAGTAAAATTTCAACCCGATCCGAGGTTACCTAGCCGTGCCAAGTTGAGGTTAAAGTTTAGAAAAAATGGTTACATTTGTTTCTGTAATTTAATTTTAGGAGGAATCTGTAAAAAATTATCCTTGAAATTAGGCTGTAGAATCTATAATCGGTTGAAAAATGCTCATAAAAATGCAGATCGTAACTGCAGTAGTACACTGCGTATGAGCAACATTGAAAACATCATTTGGGTATTTGTTAAGCTGACATCACACGAATTGTACATTTCGCTTAAAGATTCATGCGGTTTATATTTGGGCTCGGTTGAAAAATCCAATAAAAATATAATCTATATATATAAAAATGAGTCGTGGTTTGTTCGGTCCACTAAAAACTTGAAAACCACTGGACTAAACAGAATACTTCCTTCTGCAAGTTTGTTCGTAATTACCTCGAATCGGTCTTAGGCTAAAAAAAGTTGAAGATATTGAGAGGGCGTGGCACCATCCATACAAACTTAATCCTTTATGCTGAATATCTCTGCGAGTGTTTATGGTAGGATCCTGGAAATTAGTACGGAGATAAACAATAACTGTACCATACTTACGAGACAAAATGGGAGCGTGGCACCTCCCATACAAACTTAATCGTTCATGCTGAATATCTCTTGAAGTGTTTTCCGTAGGATATCAAATTTGGAGGGATGGGATAGGGATAGTGACAGAGATAGGGATATGGATAGAGATACATATCCCTTTCTCTTTCCCTTTCCTTTAATTTAACATTTACCTTTACATTTACCTTTGTAGGTTCTTCTTTCAATTTCATATTTAAACGAATTATTATCTCCACAGGTCCCTCATTTTCCGTGAATTATGAACATTTTAATACCAAGAAATTAAATTTCTCAAATAAAATGTTCAAGTTATTTTCCAAAAAACCTCGAAAACTTTAAACACGCTTGACCGATTTTATGGAATTTGCGGCAATCACTTTAATTTTTTTTCGGCTCTCCAAAATAGTTTATTTAAAAAAATTAATTTGAAAAGAATTCGCCGAGTTATTTTGTAAAAACTTCCTTTGAGGTATTTTTTCAACTCTTCATCATCGATAACTTTGGAACGGATTGATCGATCTTAACATTTTATACGGTAATCAACGCATAATTCTAATTTCAAAGAAAAATGTTTACAAAGAATTAACTTGATAAGAATTCGAGGAGTGATTTGAAAAAACAACGTTTGCGATATTTTCTTTAATCTTTCGTCGTCGATATCTTTGGGATAAATTAATCGATTTTTATTAGGTTAGTCTTATTTAACGTAGAATTTAAAGAAAAATAGCTAATAAGTTTTTAATATTAATGGGTTTTGAAAATATTAGTAAAAAGTAAAATTTTTAAAATTTCTTGAAACATGTACATTTTTTCAGATTTCTCAAAATTCTTTAATTCAAACCGGTTCAAATTTCATTAAACCTAGCTTTGTTGAAGCAGCTTTGAATGCCGCAAGCCGCATCTGAATTGGGCAACCCGTTCAAAAGATATGAGAGGTAGAAGGTTTTTCCGCATATATGTAAGTCCACATATACACACGTATCGCAAGCATATCCACACACGTAAGGAACGGGACCTCATACCTTTTTTTGCCTGTTCAGGTCAACTTTTTTTTCGTTCCAGCTCACCGTGGCCAGTGGGCCTATTCTGTAACCAATTTGCAACAATTTTCGGATCGATATCGTAAATTTGCGATCATTTTTGCGATTATGCTATTCTGTACGACTTTTCGGTCGAATTCTATAGTATATATCAGGCATTTTCACAGCCTATACACGCGGTACAAGCTTTTTAGAGCTTTCACACCGACAGCCCCACACCGACACTACAGAACTCTTCGTGCACGAAAAGAAATTTTGCAAATTTCTGTTCAGTCAGCATTGAGCTGTTGAGCTAGCAGGTTGTGTTGCTCGAGCAGTCTCTGAATGCTTGTAAATGACTGTGTGTTGGGGGTGGTTTTTTTGCTTCGTTTTTTTACGTAATATTTTTATTAGGAATCGTGATTTTGCATTTCGTTTCATATTTTTTATTTTAATTTTTTTGTTTGTGGTTTTTTGTGAAGTTAAGAATAAAAATAATATCCATTTCCAATTTAAAAATTTTAATTTTCGACAATGATTGAGTTTCTTTTGGGCGTAACCAAGAGCTTTTGTGCTTTTAACACATGCACAATGTTTGAAAGTATTTGTGGTGTAATCCCTGGTATATATTGACAGTTGTTTCCGATAATCATCGCAGAGGTATCGGTAGATTTTGCGATTATCGGTCGCAAAATAAGTTATAGAATCCCAGCACAGGTGTCTCGTAACTGGAACTGCTGACTCTAGAATAACATTCAACCACTAAATTGCAACCGATTCTGCAAATATAAGCCTTAAGAAAACTCTTTGATGTTTTTGTCACGGGCTCCCCGACTATTAACAAATATCCGAATTATGTTATCAATGTTGCTCATACGCAGTGTACTACTGCAGTTGCGATGTCCACTAAGTTGATCTGCATTTTTGTGAGCATTTTTCAACCGATTTAGATTTTAGACTATTTAAATTTTTTCCAAACTTTAACCTCAATTTTACTATGTTATTTACTAATGATAACCCCATGTTGTAAGAAACATGGATTTATGGATTAAAAAAAAGTTTACGACCAGTCTAATATACATTTGCAAACAACTTTTACATATTATTTAATTTGTACTTAGCTTACCTGTCTCAAGAAGGTGATGGGTTTTTGTCCCATAGCATGACAGTCACCAATATTTGCACGAATGACATGATCAAAAGGTTTATTAGCACCCTGAAATAATATAACAAAGTAAAATCCACGTACTAAATAGAGACTCGTTGTTTTACAATGCATCTACTAATTGTTTTGTGCAATGTAAAAATGAATTTCACATGCTATTTTTAGCTGATTTTTTGCTTTAGTTAGTCTTAATATTTATGTACTACAATAAGGTTACTTATAATACAACCCAAAAAAGTGGAGCCCCTCCATAAATAAGAGTTCTATCTTAGTGCCAATTGAAATAAATAAAATACCGCCTGAACATAAAAATTTATTACTACCGCGTGTCTGTTTTGTGGGTAATTTCCCAAATTTGGGGATTTTTAAAAAATTTGGGTAATTTTTTGGGAGCGTTATGATTTGGGTAATTTTGGGGAATTCGCCTTTTAATAGTTTTATATGAATAATAATAAAAAAATTTACTATTTTTATGAGTTTCTATTACATTCGCATTGTATGAGTGTGCATGAGTTTTTGCAGCATTTGTTTTATTTTGAATTATCGACTGTTATGAAGTAAACTAAATTTGAAAATACTTTTTTATTGGGATCCTCTTGATAACACTACCCTAAAAAAAATATCCTCGACATTTGATTCCAATGTAGAAATTCCTGTTGGTTCTAAATATGTAATCAGATGATTCAAAAGTAGAACAGTTTTCGAGATATTTTGAAATTCAGGTTTTGAGCTAAGAAAATAAAAGCAGGATTAATAATCTGTCAATATCTCCGCCATTACCGTCTCGGTTTTTATGTTATTTCATTTCATTTTGAAAGGTTGAAATACCCTTTCCAACAAAGAAAAAATAATTAAAATCGAAGTTAAAGTCACTGAGTTATGGCGGACAAAAGATTTGTTTTTATGCAAAAAATAGTTTGAAAAACTTAAACTGGAATTAGCAAAAGTCGTGAAATATTTGATTTTATGTGATTTTGGTATTCGTCGTTTTTTTAAAATGAACGCTTTTGCTAATTTTGATATTACGCTGCTTTCCTATTGCTCAATATCAACAGCGGCCAAATATCGCTGCTTTTTCGGAGCTGAAGCAAAACGCCCTATTTCAGAGAAAATTCAATATATATTTCTCTGAAATAGGGCGTTTTTGAATAATTGTCTGAAATAGGACGTTATTGAAACAAATTCTGAAATAGGACGTTCTTGAAGCAAAATCTGAAATAGGACGTTATTCAAACAATTTTTGGAATAGGGCGATCTTATTCTTAGCCGTCGATATAAAAATAAATAACTTATGCAGGCTCCACTAAACACGTAGCTTCTTCAGATCAGCTGACTTCTTGTTCTTCTTCGACAGCTATCCAATTTGTTTACTTCTGCATATTCTATACATGCACTCGTGTTTATAATTCGTCAAATTCTTCATTCTCAGCAGCGTTGCCACTTTGGTTACTTTTTACCAAAATTGGTTAAAATTTTTTCGTTTGGTTACGTGGTTACTAGATGCGTTTTTTTGATCTAACATACCCCTCCGGCCACAGAATATGAAAATAGGATGTTGTAGGATAACTAAGCAGATTTATATTTTTTTTAGAAAAAAAAAATGTGTGGGCTACTCCAAAAACAGCGATTTTTTTTTAAATTCCATGATAGGTTTAGATTCATATATGGAAAAAAAAACACAGAATTAAATATAAAAAAAAAACAAGATACATATTCTCATGTAAAATTAACGACTTAATAGTGTACTCAGTTTTTTGGTGCGAGCCATAGGGAAGGTACCAAGATCGCCTAAAGTGCAATTTTATTTTTTTTTAGTCACGGATTTTCAAGGTTGGACCCGGGGATTTTCAAGATACCTTAAATTTCTTTTTAATCAAAATATACAGAAATCTGCGCAATTTAATGCAGTTTTCAGAAAAGTTTATTTGATCGAAATCGAGCTTTTTTATCCAAGCTACTTTGGTTTACATGAAACATTCCAAAATCACTTTCATATTGAACGTTTTTTTTTTACATATGTAAATAATAAATTTTCGAATTTTGTACTTGCAACAATAAACCGAAAAACAATCAAATTATTACTATTGCTATTAATTATATATATACAATTCTGTCAGATTTCAATCAAATTTTCTGATAAAAAAAAAACGCCTTTACATAGCGAAGAACAACCATCAGCTCTTTTGTACTTTAAAATACATTACCATCTTTGTATCGTTAATTAGACCTTAAAGGTTCAGATATTGGTGACTTATAATTATTTCAGTATCGTTAACCGTATTGTAACTTTATCGCTATCCATGTGAGCTGTTAGTGGTGCCGTAAATCTGTAAACAGCTGACACTTGTCGAGGCAGATCTTGGAAGGTAGGTGCATAGGCGAATTCAGAAATTTCCCATCTATTTTGTTATTGTAATTGGTAGATTGTAATGTCAAAATAATATTTCTCCTTTTTATGTTTGTATTTATATGGCCGTTTTAATTCTAATAATTATTTTATGTGAATTTAAATGAGCTATTGGCCATTTTTTAATGAAGAAAAATTGAAAAAATTTTTTGGTAGAAGTTATGGATCCATTTCGGAGATCACCACATCCCCTCATCAGACTTCTTCAAGCGGCCTCAACCGAGAATCGAACTTAAGTCGTTCGATTGGTAGTCCATTGTCTATACCATTGAGCTACCACCGCCGTCAGCTTTGTTTCGCTTAAATTTCAATTTTCCTTCCATTACAGTCCACATACCAACAACAGTAGCTTAATGACACTCTGCCTTTGCTACCTAGTATGTTGGTGCGATTGTGCGTTTGGTTTGTACAAAGTTCTAAAGCTATTAACAAGCAAAGCTTTTGTACAGGCAATGCTTGTTATTGTTTTCAGACTTTTTTGTTTTTCGGCAGGCTCTCCGATATACATATTTATGTTTGTATTTATATGGCCGTTTTAATTCTAATAATTATTTTATGTGAATTTAAATGAGCTATTGGCCATTTTTTAATGAAGAAAAATTGAAAAAATTTTTTGGTAGAAGTTATGGATCCATTTCGGAGATCACCACATCCCCTCATCAGACTTCTTGATTGAAATTTAAGCGAAACAAAGCTGACGGCGGTGGTAGCTCAATGGTATAGACAATGGACTACCAATCGAACGACTTAAGTTCGATTCTCGGTTGAGGCCGCTTGAAGAAGTCTGATGAGGGGATGTGGTGATCTCCGAAATGGATCCATAACTTCTACCAAAAAATTTTTTCAATTTTTCTTCATTAAAAAATGGCCAATAGCTCATTTAAATTCACATAAAATAATTATTAGAATTAAAACGGCCATATAAATACAAACATAAATATGTATATCGGAGAGCCTGCCGAAAAACAAAAAAGTCTGAAAACAATAACAAGCATTGCCTGTACAAAAGCTTTGCTTGTTAATAGCTTTAGAACTTTGTACAAACCAAACGCACAATCGCACCAACATACTAGGTAGCAAAGGCAGAGTGTCATTAAGCTACTGTTGTTGGTATGTGGACTGTAATGGAAGGAAAATTGAAATTTAAGCGAAACAAAGCTGACGGCGGTGGTAGCTCAATGGTATAGACAATGGACTACCAATCGAACGACTTAAGTTCGATTCTCGGTTGAGGCCGCTTGAAGAAGTCTGATGAGGGGATGTGGTGATCTCCGAAATGGATCCATAACTTCTACCAAAAAATTTTTTCAATTTTTCTTCATTAAAAAATGGCCAATAGCTCATTTAAATTCACATAAAATATTTCTCCTTGTTAAAATCTGAATTCGCTTGGGACTCACCCATTACTATTGGCCATGATGTGAATTCGCTTTGATTTTGATATTATAATCTACCTTTGTAAATAAAAAAAGAAGTTTCTGAATTCGCCTATGCGCCTACATTCCTATATCTGCTTTCACAAGTGTCAGCTGTTTACGGATTTAGGGTTGCTAACCAAAATCCAATTGGTCTGTAAGTTAACGATACAGCTACAGAATTACGATAAGGCACCAATGACTAGTAACACAGCTTGTCGTAAGATTGGTTGAATCAGCTGTTTTATAAGGTTACAAATAAATCACTAATGTCTGCACTTTAAGGCTTAAGGATGTAAAACAATTGATATATTTTAGTTTTTGTTAACCGTATTTATTGTTTTGCTTTCAAATAAGTAGCCCTAACGTTAATGGGACATATGACTATATTTTTAATTTATTTTGGTAACTTGGGGTACGTTCATGAAAATTTATAATTGCAGCAGTACAGCAACCCCGTTGCTTATTTTGCACTTGCTTGCTGATAGAGCTGTAAAACCATCGATAGTCGGACCACTCGATAATTTCGATAGTGGAAAAAAAAACTATCGATACTATCGATAGTTTTTTATGAATATTTCACTACAATAAAAAGAGGGATGGTTTTGTTTACAGTTTTCTTTCCAAAAAGTCTTTAATTTTTTACGCAAAACAATAATTAAATAAAAGATCAAATAAAAATTAGATACTTCACTTACACTGAGAGAAAAATAAACCAAAAGTTGGTTAATAGTACTAATTTCACACTTGAAATGGAATCAATGTGAATTTTGTTTAATATTACCATTACCATTGTTGATATATTAGACAATGTTTTTGGTTATATTAACCATGATATTTGTTGATATAACAAAATGTTCGTTCAAATCTTCAACCAATTTCTTGTTACTATTAAACAATTTGTTGGTTATATTTTTATGCCAGTAGCAGCACTGCTACCTTAGCACATGCTAAATGAGAGTAAGCGCCCGTGTACGTATACACACCGATTGTCACTACCACAGACAAATAAAGAGCGTAAAAGGAGCGCTTACGATGGGACTAGGCGATCGTAGCTTATCAAAAATTATTTAGTTGCCTTTCGACTGGCGTAAAAGCAAGTGCTCGTTAGGTGGTCGTCGCTTGAAATTATTTTATTTGCAAATAACGTGTGTACACAAATACATACATATGGATGTATGTACATATTTATACGTACGTTCTTTCATAATTTCGCAAAGCGTGCGCGCATGACCCTGCTCGCTCAACATCTGCATGCAGACTGATTATCTGTAATAATTTTTTACTTTGGCCTACAGTAGGCGCACCAACACACGCTCATTTTTCGGTCATCGCTTGAATGTGGTAGTGCCCACCTATGTCTATAAGAGAGTGTTAATATGTTAAGTGAATAACAAAGAAAATTCCAAATACTGACTCTCTCGCTCTCTGCAATTCGGGTCCAGCCATTCAACTTCGTCAAGCACAAACGGTGTTGAAGGCGATGGTAACAACAGAGCCGAAGCCATAAAGCTTCTTAAATATTTTTACTTTTTTTTAGATATGAATTAACCAATATTTTCGTTAACATAACAAATATACACGTTGGGGAAACCAACTTTCTGTTTGATATTGATTGTTACCAAAATATTGGTTAATGGTACAATGAAAATGTACATATTACATTTTTTCCTTTTGACATGAATAAATCAACCTTTCTAAAATCCAATTTCCCCTTTCTAAAATCCAATTGACATTTCCAAAATCCAATTTCGCCTTTCTAAAATCCAATTGACATTTCTAAAATCCAATTTTCCCTTTCTAAAATCCAGTTGACGCTTTCTAAAATCCATCTGGAAATGGTGTAGTACATAAGGCACATTGTTTATACATTTCATTAATGTAAAATACCGATAATCAAAAGGCACACTGTTTAAACATTTCATTAATGTAGAATACACTATGCTTTAAATAAATCAAAAAACAAAAAAAAAATACGAAGAATTTCAGTTATGGGGGAGGATAAGTATGGGCCTGCTGAGCACAGAACTATTTTTTTTTTAATTTTTTGTATGGTTACGTTTTTGAGATAACGGTAATTTTGTGTTTTTTGTTATCACTTTATTCAAAAATTATGTTCGCTGGAGTTACGCTTCTAACAATATACAACTTATAGTAATTGAACCACATCTCGCTAAATTACATCTGGTCAATGTCAAAATTTTTAATTTTTTGCGATTTTTGAAAAAGTTTTGATTTTCAAATTAAGTTTTTTATAAAAACTTGTAAAAATCAGAAAAGTTTTATTTTTTAAAAATTCGCCCGTTTAATTGTTAACGTAATATCAAGGATGTCTGATAAAAACATTGGGCCGTAGTCATAGTCGATTTAAAACAGTGTTTTAACACACTTAGAATGGTGCTAGCATAAACGTCATTTTATCTCTGTCATAGTCGACTTAAAATCGGTTTTATCACTAAAACAGCGTTCTAACTTTAAAATGAGGTGAATGTCATTTTAAAATCTTAAAATATTGTTCTAAGCTGGGAATTCGTCATGAAAACTATAAAAATAGAAAGAGAGTACGTGAATACAATAAAAAATAAATAAATAAAACGTATAAAGAAGACATTTTAATAAATATGCAGGTGGCACTCAATGCTTTCTCGCAGACAAGCTTTTTCTACTGCGCTCCAGTTCGGTGCACGAGACCTTGTTGTTCCCTAAAATTACAAGTTCATTTTGATTTATATGAAGTGTGTAGTTTTATCTCAAAATTTAACTCACTTTTAGTTGTTTTTTAGCGTATTTTAAATATACGATTAAGTTAAAATATGCAAACATCAAAAGTCGAATAGATAGATGCGCTTACTTTTTTCTTTTCTATTTACAAGTTGACACAGGGTGAACTTTTCAATTTAAAAGTTGACACAGGGTGAACTTTTAAAACACTTGAAATTTCTCAAAATTACAGAGCGATTCTTATTATTTTATATGGGTAACCCTGTTCCGTTTCATTTTAGCAAAAACGTTGTTCTAACTGGTCTATGACACACCACTCTTTTAAACATCATTCTAAATTTAATACCGATTTTAACTAAAACCGATTTTAGTGAACGACTATGACTACGGCCCATTATTTTTAGCGATTTCTTTCATGTGAAAAAAAAGGATATTTTATGGACAAAAAACTCGGTTAGATGACTCATCCGTGTATAGACAAAAGATACAATTTGTTTGTGTCTTCACCCTCTCATACGGTTAGCGTTAATCAGAGGTTGAGTAAACGGCCCTTAAGCTAAAGATATAGATACTTATGCATTGTGGAACGATTTTTCGTCATCCCTTGTGAAAAAATCGTTCCACAATACATCATATTCCTACCCCGTCGGAAAGCCAAATGCTTGTCATTTTATATCCGAAGATTTCAAATTGCGAGTAGCTGTACTGTAGACACAAAAGCTGCTGTCAGATACAAATCATTCCGCAGCTAATATATTGGAAACCTTGCACCATGTTCCATGCGAGTTACCGTGTTTTGCACCTTCAATGAATTTAGCTGTGCGAGCAAATCATTTCTTATTTTAAAGGCAGTACTATTGAATATGAGAAGTTTAAGGCCGCGCAAGAAGTCTATAGTGTTTTGCAAAAAAAAAGTTGTAAAACGACGCCCTATACACGGATGAGTCATATAACAGAGTTTTTAGTCCATAAAATATCCTTTTTGTTTCACATGAAAGAAATCGCTAAAAATAATGTTTTTATCAGATATCTTTGATATTACGTTAACAATTAAACGGGCTTATTTTTAAAAAATAAATTTTTTCTGATTTTTACAAGTTTTTATAAAAAACTTAATTTGAAAATCAAAACTTTCAAAATTCGGAAAAAATTTTGACATTGACCAGATGTCATTTAGCGAGGTGTGGTTCAATTACTACAAGTTGTATATCGTTAGAAGCGTGGATTTTAGTCGCCTCTTACGACAGACATTCCTTACCACGGGTATATTCTAAGCCCCCTAACCCGCTGGGGTATTAATTTTACCAATTTGATATCGAAATCCAACTCCTCCCTAACATTCAGTATTCTTCTCTTGAAACAAAACTACAAGAATGAATAGGGATAACCATCGATAGTGGAAAAAAACTATCGATAGTGACACGAAAAAAAAACTATCGATACTATCGATAGTGCCATCGATAGTTTTGCAGCTCTACCTGCTGATACTCAGCTGATATATTGCTTTAACTGTTAAAGTTTAACAGCATTATTAAAAGTATTTGCAATTAATTTGTGTTATTAAAATTACATTATTGCATATTCCATTAAATATATAGCAATCATGCTCACCCTTATCTTTCCATTTTTTTAAAGCAAAAATTGCAGACACAAATCTTCTGTTGCCGATTATTCAAACAAACTGCACGGTTGATGTGCCAAACGAACGTTTGACTTTTGCAGGTGTTGCCACAAACACGCGAAGAACGTGATACTTGCAACACTGCGGTTCTGATTTCCGTCGCGAACGTACCCTTGTTTCTAGTTTTGGTTACTTTTATTTTGTATTTTGGTAAATTTAAAATTTTTTGAGTGGCAACGTTGGTTTGGGATATGTGAACATTAAGTATTAAAACTTTTAGAGCAGAGATAATAGCTCTGTTCAATAACAAAAAATTGTTACGAATTTTTCGAAAAAAATGATAGTCCTCTATATAAAATGACACTTTTTATAAAAAACTCGTAACGATTTGTTGTTATTGAACAGAGCTAATGAATGCAAACAGCGCATTCCGGTTTAACATCTGAGGCGTTAGCAATAAGCACAACCTTTTTGCTGGGTAGGTACATACATTTACACTTCGTCGCCCGGATAAATTAGTGTCGTATGTGAAGTTTGGGCCGAATTGAGTTAATAATACAGTTATACTAAACTAATCAAGATCTTTCGAATGACGTTATCCGTTTTTTTGCTATCTCCTTTAGTTTAAGAGATATTGAGCAGAATTTTTTCGTTTGTGCAAGGTCGCAAGCGATTTCGTCTAATTTCCAATGTGCTTTTAATTGCTGTCAATTATTTAATTTATTTACTTTTATGAGAAATCAAATACAATATTTAACTAATTTTAAAAATCTTTAATTTAGTTAAAATTGGGAACACATTTTGTCGTACGTCATACAAATTTCCTGCAAAAATGTTGCTAAAGGTAACATACGACAAAATTTTACTGAAGAAAATCCTTTATAAATTCCAAAATAATAAACAATAAATAACAAAATTAAAATAATTTAAGAATTTTGTGGCCTAGTAGTGTTCTGCCAGACTTTGGAGAAAAACTAATCAGAAGTTTTGGAGAAATACAATTCCAAACTTCAAACCCGTTTTCCCAAAAGTCTTCAAATGCAACATACGACATTAATTTATCCGGGCGACGACTTTACAATAAAGATAACGTTTTTATACTGAGCTGTGCGGGGTACACAGAGTATTATAATTTGATCAGATAACGGTAGTACATAACATCATGAAATAATCGAGATAGATATGGACTTACATACACATATATGTACATATATCAAAGTAATCAGGATGATAAAATAAATCAATTGAACCATGTCCGTCCGTCCGCCTGTCTGTATAAAACATTCTAACTTGCGTAAAAATTTAAATATAATATAATATCTAAATAAGCAGTGGAGCTACGCAAAGTTTTATAAGTCATAACTCAGAAACTGTAGCAGATACAGAGATGAAATTTGGTACGCGTATGTATGTACATTAAGCCGTATCACGTTATATGGACAAAAAAAAAGTTTAGTGTGTGTCAGTTTTATTTGAACACTTATATCGAAAAAATATTTTTAGTGTAAAAATTTTTTTTTTAGGCTCGCGTTAAAAACAGCTAAATTGCGTTTTTTGTAATAACTTCCTTATTTGATGTCGGATCTCTATGATCTTAATGTCGCAGAAAAGGTCTCGCCCAGCACTATATTTGGCCCATATAAAGTTTCGACCTGAAAGGTTGTCCTGAGTTTTACCTTTAAAAATTTTGGAGTTACTATCCCTAGATTTTTTTATTTTTATCACTAATACAAAGCTCTCAAAAAACCATGAGGAATCCCCCAAAAAAAATCTAGCCTTTATTCACAAACAAAAAAGTTATAACATTGTAAAATGAAACACTTCTTTTTTTTTATAAAAAATTACCACAGAGGAACGGCGAAACACGTCAGCTTAATTTTTGGCTCCAGATTACGATGGCGTTTTTAGAAAATCCGGATTAACTCCCATTTTCGAGATATTTAAGAAAACATTTTCAGTTTTCACATACAAAGCGATCCGATGGGGGGCGTATGAGTAACTATTGTTGAGGTAATAAAAATAAAGAAAAGGGGAAAAAACTATACGTACATATAGTATGTATGTATATAAAATGTATATGAAAGGGAAGAGAATACCCTGTACATAAATTCCAATTTGTTTTAAACGTTCGAAACCTGCACTGAAAAAAACAGCTTACTCAGATTATGGAAAAATGGGAATGTTTCGGCGCTAAAGACATATTTTCATTGTTTTGATGTACAATTTTCTTTCAATCAAGGAATAAAAAGCACGTTTTAAAGAAAATTTTATTCAAAACAATGAAAATATGTCTTTAGCGGCAAATCATTCCCATTTTTCCATAATCTGAGTACTTTTTTTTTTTTTGAGTGTGAGCAAAGTAACGATAAGCGACGAAGAATTCACTTTCAGAGCTCTGAAACTTCTTTCATAAATATCTCAAAATTTGGAGGACATCGTCATTTTCGGTCTCGGTTATCATAGATAAGAAGATGTTATCGGGATTAAAGTAAAGTGCGTTGTTTTCAATTGTAGGCTGAATAATGAACTGCATTTCTAGGGGCAGACGACGCATCCAGCGCAAGTATTGATAATACATTTAGAATTCTGTTGTCTCTTTAGTCGCGTATAATTTTACAACGAACTATAGCAGTTTTTCTAAACAAATTGGATGATTTTACGATACGCACGGATGCAGAAATCGTGAAGCCGTTGTAAGCCAGCGCGCTGTGCTTAGAGATCCCATTTGAATACTTACCAAATCTTCACTACAGCCATTATAATTCAATATAAATAACGTTGATCAGCACGAATAGTCCAATCATCAATAATTTTTTGCATATCATGTATCCAGTATTGGTAGCTGTTCCATCGCGGTACAATATTCTCAAGTCAAGCGAGGACTTAGAATACTTTTTAATCAAAAACTCATACTATATGGTGTTACTGCCTCATATAAATAAGAACATGGGATAATTTTTCAAAAAACAGGTTCTCTGATTTTAAAACGGTATAACTTTTTTGTTTGTGAATAAAGTCTAGAATTTTTTTGGGGGATTCCTCATGGTTTTTTGAGAGCTTTGTATTAGTGATAAAAATAAAATAATCTAGGGATAGTAACTCCAAAATTTTTAAAGGTAGAACTCAGGACAACTTTTGAGGTCGAAACTTTATATGGGCCAAATATAGTGCTGGGCGAGACCTTTTCTGCGACATTAAGATCATAGAGATCCGACATCAAATAAGGAAGTTATTACAAAAAACGCGATTTAGCTGTTTTTAACGCGGGCCTAAAAAAAAATTTTTTACACCAAAAATATTTTTTCGACATAAGTGTTCAAATAAAACTGACACACGCAAACTTTATTTTCGTGATACGGCTTAATGTACATTAGGCATATAACAAATGTTGACGAAAAATTTGGCATACCTCCACGTGGTGGCAAATATTGTACAAGTAATGAATATCACTTTTTTAGGTGATTTCGGTTCAAAAACGTTCCGCGCACAGCTGTGTTATTATTATATTGAATCAGAATTTTCTGAAGAAAAATTTGTTTGGGGTGGGTGGGGAACTTCCCTTAGGTCCATTAAAAGGCGTTTGGAATAATAGGAAGATTATTAGTTAAATAAATATCTATTATTATGAAGAAAAGCGTGTACACTGTACAAAACTTTTTGTGTTTTTCAGCAGTTCTGATAAAAAAGTAATTTCGTTTTGCGCGGAAACTTTTTTGCAATTTCGCAAAAGAAAAAAATAATGGGGTTCATACTTTTTTATGCTCTATTCGACTATGGTATGCCGTTTTTCGTATTTGCAAAAATTGTAAAAAGTTATATGCCTAATGTACATGCTAAAGCAAATCTTTGGACGAAAAATTTCCAAAAGCGGCTTGATGACCCTAGTGGGCATGGTAAAACAAAAAGGATAATTATGGACATACAGCTAGGTTAGCTTACCCAAATACAACGACTTCAGAGCTCAAAAAAACATTCGAAGAAAATATAGTTTCGAAATACGAAAATAATGAATTATCAATTTTAAAAATCGGATGTCAGATAAAAAAGCTACAATAAAAAACGATTTCGGCGATATTTCGTGGCGTCCAAGGCAAATTCATTATATGGTAATGGCAGGGCAAATTCGGCAATATTCGCCTCGATTCGCTTTAAGTTTTTGGCCATCAGAATGTCAAACTCAAAGTCAAATATTTCTTTGTATGACATTCTTCTGTATACGGTGAGTTAAAAACGAGCTGTTCACTTACTATTACCATATGAATGAATTTGCCTTGGTGGGGACAAACAAAATTGTTTGTGGGCCCCCCTTAACCCTCTCAACATAAGCTTCAAATTTAGGGGCGGGCTTTTACAACTTCTTTATTTCGTACTAGCAAATACCCGTCCGCTTCGTAGCGACGAAAAAAGTTTTTATGTTATAATGAGGGTTTCCCTTTACATTTCCCTTTATCTTTCTTTTTCCTTTAATTTTAATTTTACCTTCACCCTTCTCTTTACCTTTACCTTTATATTTAACTTTACTTTTACCTTAAACTTACCGGGACTATCCATCACCATCTGTTTAATGTTGAAGTCATCATCAAGACCTTTCATTTGATCCAATATCGCTTAGAAACATTCGAGGGTCATCCGGGTCCACGTTTTAACCTATATTTGGAGACCCGGCCTAGGCATCACAATAAAAAATAACTATGTTGAAAGCCTGCTCAATACCCTTCATTTGATACCAATATTGCTCAAAGACTTGCTGGGTCACTCTGGGTCCACATTTGGGCCTATATTCCGGGAAACTCCTATTCTTCCGAAATTCTATATACTCGTACTCTATCACGTGCGCCTATGCCACAGGAATCTAGGTACTGTGAAAATTTCTTAAAGATTGGTTGATTACTTTGCGAGTCCATAAATAACGCACACACACACACACACACACACATACACACACGAATCTGTCTATGCTTGCGCAAAAAAAGTACATAGTTGTCGAGAATTTACAATTTATGACATTTTAAAAAAAGAATTATTAAAATCGGCCCAGTACTTTTTGAGTTATCGCGTTACATACATTTTCCATACAATCAATTTTATACAATTAGTATAGATTAGTATAGATAGTATAGATACACCGTGTTCCCACCAAATGCAAACAAACAATTTAAGCATACAGCTGAGTATCTAATGTTTGATTGCACCCGAACTTAGGCTTCCTTACCTGTTTATAATACAATCATCAAATCGAAATTTAAAATAATCACGTGAAACCTGATAGATCTTATGCAACTAACATATCGCATAGTAAATTAAACTACACCCGTTGAAAAATCAATTTTAAAAAACAATGTATGTATGTATGTACATACGTTGATATTATGTAACACGTTGATATTATGTTCTTTTCAACTTAATGAGCAGAAGTGATCAAATATCAGTATGGGTACTCGTACATACATATTTGTTTTTTTGCTGCGGTTTTTAATAGGACGTTATGGCATTCGTTAGTAATTGTGATTTTTCATATTTTTACAGTATTTAAAGAAAATTTTTGATTTTTTCAGGTTATTTCCAATAAGGTAGGAATTTGTTCTATTGTTGGACGATTCTTGGTCATCCCTTGCCTATTATGATTTAGAGACAACCAGACAATCTTAAGTGCCTTTTATCGTTATGTGTTATTCTTGTTCGTTAGTAGTATCGAATATGTAGTTATTAAAAAGACGAATCTATTAACATGGTGATACCAAAGCGAATTCCGCTTTGGATCTTATACTTTGGGATGTCAGAATAAAAGGAAACTGATACGAATTTTCTAAGAAATTACTTGAAAGGGATATATCAATCCTACCGCTGTGGTGCAGTGGGTAGAGTGCTCGCCTGCTATGCCAGAGGTCTCGGGTTCAAACCACGGTCCGAGCCAAACAAATTTTTCTAATTAGTAAAAATCCAATTATTGGGTTTTTTAAGAGCAGCGGTCACCTCTCGGCAGTGGGCGGCATACCCTCCGAGAGTATTTCTGCCATGAAAAAGCTTCTCACAAAAAATGCATTTCGCCGTTCGGAGCCGGCATAAAACTGTAGGTCCACCCAATTAGTAGGAAAAACAAAAAGGAGCACACCTCGAATTGGGAGAGAAGCTCGGCCATAAAACTCGTCAGAGTTATAATAGCGCCATTGTATTATATATTATATCAATCCTACACTGAACGTATTAAATGTATAGATATAAAGTCGTTAAAGTGCCCTTATATGTTTTTCGAAATATGCTGTCAAACATGACATATCTTGGAGAAAACACAACAGTATGAAAGCCATACTAGAGACAAAAATTAGTATATACATATAAGGCAAATTTATAGAGGAACAGAAACAAAGTAATGCGAGTTCGAGATTTTTATGTTCAAGCTACCTGCAAAAAGTTCTGAATGCGCTTCACGGGAAAAGTGTAACTTTATTTCATTTACAAAAGTATTCTATAAATACACTGGCGTGGATATACATAACTCTAACGAGTTTAAGGCCTTGTGGAGTGCTTACAGGACACTGCCTTATCGGGAAACACACAGAGAGGCTAGGTGCACCCTACCGTAGATGCTGCAGAAGCTGCAAAGATGATGAGGAAGTGGAGACAATCGAACATCTCATTTGCCACTGCCCGGCTCTTAACAACGCCAGACAACGTTTTCTTGGGACTCCTTTTCTGGATAGCCTATCTAAAGTCGCGAAATAAAGGACCTGGTGAATTTCATTAGGTTATCACACTGGTTCAAAAGGGAGGAGTAACCTGGTTTTCTTCTTGTGGTATCACAATGGGTCTCTGCACTGGCCTAAGTGTGCCCCTAGGGCAGCCACTTCAACCTAACCTAACCTAAGGCCGATTTTTTTATTTGCGAATTTGGTTAACTTTTAAGTGGTCTAGTAGAATCTGTAAAAAAAATTGCATTGTTTTTTGCCGGAAATGTAGAACTTGTACGATATTGTAAAGCCATATTTTCAAAATTTTACAAAACCTCAATTTTTATCCTCCAAATTTTCAATGACTTTCCCTTGCGAAACACCTTGCGAATTGAAAATTGAAGGTCGTGCCGAACGGAACATGGCACTCACAGTGCAGCATGGGGATGGTGTGCGGGTGTATGACAACTAGGTGGGTTAGAAATTTCACTTAAATGCCGAGAACTATGAAAAAAACTGATTACCTAAGTATTTTATAGGACAATTTGGCGAAAAAATGCGCTTGGATCAGTCGTGGGTGTTCCTACGGGACAATTATCTTAAGGACACAGCCAAAAATGTAAAGATATGGATACTCTATCGCGTCCCCAAGAAATATGACTACCACCTGCAATCACCGGAGCCCGACTCCATCAGCCACCTTCGGCAGAAACTGGACAGAGAAATCAGGAAAAGAGGTATCGGAAGCAAGGATATGCTCAAAGATATTACTGCAGAGAGGTGGCAGAAAATTGCATCAGAAATAATAGAAAATCTTGTAAACTCAAAGCCTCGTCACAAGCAGAAATTAAAGCAAATGGAAAGGACACAAAGTACAGAAAACTCTACTTTGTAACATATTTTTCATTTGTACACTTTCTTTTGACGCCAAATATATGGAGTATTCTCACCTTTAATATTTGGTAGTTACATATATCTCATTGGGTTCCATTAAGGCTATTAGTATGCAGATAAACAATACCAAAAACATATGTACATACATATAAAGCAAATGGGAACTATTGGAAAATGGGGCGTGGCATCACCCCAACAACCCGAGTTATCCGGCAGGTATCGCTGTTGTATTTCTATATACACCAAAGTATCAGTCCAAATTTGAATTCCATAACCGAAAACTTAGGAATTGTTACAAAATTTTCGTTAACAATATCTTTCACTAGAATATAATAATATACAAAATACAATGCGCTGAAATAGCTCTAACGAGTTGTACAGACGAGCTAATCTTCTTAATTCGAGGCGCGTTCCTTAATTTTAGTTTTTTTCCTACTAATTGAGTGGACCTACAGTTTTATGCCGGCTCCGAACAGCGAATGCATTTTTTGTAAGAAGCATTTTAATGGGAGAAATACCCCATGAGGGTATTCCGCGCAACGCAGAGAGGTGACCGCTATTTCTGAAACCCCAATAATTGGGTTCTAATAAATAAAATTTTTTTTTTTTGTGTTTGTCTGGACTGGGGATATCTCGTTTATGGCAGGCGAGCCCTCCAAACACTACACCACAGCGGCCACTCTTTGATTTGAAATATATTTAAAATCAAACATAAATTTAATCTCTGTATTTCTGATTCACCCAAATCCAAATTACGCAACCCCCGTGAAATATTACTTGAGATGAGATTTCTTTGAATTATAACATTTTAAAATTAAATGAGAGGTTTGAGTTATGACTATATATTTATACGAATGTAAAAAAAAAAAACCAAAATACTGAGAACCAATAATAATATGGTCGTAGCAATCACAAGAGAACACGCAATTAGCGTTCGACGGCTGTATTCACGAATATACAAAAAATATGTACACGCCAGCGAATATACAAACAAACACACAAGCAATTCTACGAATAACACGCTGAAGAATGTTAAATTAAAACAAAATATGATAATTTCAAAACCTATAAAATCAAAAAAAGAGCAACTATATTGATATGACCATCTTTATTGGGCTATGATCACTGTTCAGCTGCTTACTTCAGGGTTGGGCATGATTCAATCTTGAATTTAACTACCACTAAATTTGAGTGGTAGTTAAATCTTTAGTGGTAGTTAAATCTTCAACTACCACTCAACTTTAGTGTTGGTACTCTGAAAAAAATACCCGTAGTTAAACCAACAACTTTCGGCTGTTGAATCTCCGTCTTTGATTCAACAGCAAAAGTATTTGTTTTTACAGCAAAGTTTTTGATCCAACAATTTATTCAAAAACGGGCGTTGTTGAATCAAAAACTTGCTTGCCTTTAAAAAAATTTTTGTGAGAAAATATTTTTTTGTGAGAAAACCAACAAAAAAATAATGATGGAGAGAAGATGAAGAGAAAAATCCAAAAAAAGTTTATTTTTAGCAACAATTTTCTCCCCGTTGTTGATTTAAAGGCAAAAGTATTTGACCCAACAGTTTCCGTTGTAAACAAAACTAATGAGAACAAATTTTTTTAAATTTTGTTTTTACAATGATTCAAATAATTCATGGATTCCTTTTTAGGAAATGGAAGTATAAATAGGTTATTACAATTCAATATAATGTTGAATGTTCCACTATGTGATGATTGGATAGAATTTCAGGTTGATGTCATGGTTCGAATCCGGAGGAGAATATAAAATAGAGAAGAAAAATCAGAATAAGAAATAAATATAGCAACCAGTGAATGATAAGAAGGAGAGAAGAATAGAAGAACAAGCGGAGGCTACATATTTGCAGTTGGGACCCGGGCGGAGAGAAGATGAAGAGTAAAATGCAAACAAACATTTATTTTTAGGTGAAATTTTTTTCCAACAATCTCCATTATTGACTTAAATCAACAACGCTCGCACCTTTGAAACAACAACGGAGCGTTGTTGGGCACATTTCAACTGCGGAAAGTAGTTGATTTAAAAGCGAAAGTCTTTAGATTTACAACGTTTTTTTTTCAGAGTAGCAAAAGTGCAAAGAAGTCAGTCAAACCCCAAAAAAGCTTATGGAAAAACTTACATACATACATATGTATATGTATGCGTATAACTTATGCATATGTATGTATATTAAATATACAAAATTCAAGGGAAGGACACGTGCATTGCAATAGTATTTGTAGATATTCAAGTTCATCTACTAGTTCGTTTTAGTTAAATTTCTAGTTCACTTCCTAGTTAACCCCTATTTCAATTTCTAGTTCAGCTATAGTTCACTTCTAGCTTACCCCTAGTTCACTTCTAGCTTACCTCTAGTTCACTTCTAGCTCACCCCTAGTTCACTTCTAGCTTACCTCTAGTTCAATTTCTAGTTCATTTTCTAGTTCACCTCTAGTTCCCTTCTAGTTCATATCTAATTCACCTCTAGTTCACTTCAAGTTCAAAATTTTTGAATCAGTAATAACGCAAACCCTTCAATATCTCGACACACCTAAAAATGGACTTATGCCAATTTCAAAACTAACAACTCACATATACTCACATACATATGTATGTATGTACATTTCACCACAAGCTGATGTGTTGATTAACTTCTCAATGATTTCACTGCATAAATAGGTTTCGAGCACCAAATTTGAGTGGTAGTTGATTCAAAATTCAACTATCACTAAAATTTAAGATTTAACTACCACTCAAATTTAGTGGTAGTTAAATTCAATTTGAGTGGTAGTTGAAAATGAGTGGTAGTTGAAAAATGCCCATCCTTGGCTTACTGTTACGCATGGTTCAGATTTGCCTCATTTTGGCTTCTCACTCGCACATGCCTCACTTATGAGGTGGCAGCTGAATGGGGATCCTCTGAGTGTGCAAACAACAGAGGCCACCCAATAGCGCGAGCGCTCTGCATGAATGGCTCATATATGTTACTCTGAGTGAGTGATTAATATGAGCGAGGCCTCATAGCTTGGCGATTAGGTAGTGTGTAGTATGAAGAAATTTAAAAAAAAGTAAAAACAAAACAAAAAAAATAATTTTTGGTAAATGACAGTTCGTTACCATGGCGTTCATTTAGGCTTATTAAATTTTATATAAATTTACCCCAAATATGAAATTAAAATTTTTTTTTTAAATTGAAAAAAAAAAAAAAAAAAATTGGCGGTTGGACGAAATTAGCACATAAATCTAGCATTCATTTTTGCGTATTGAATTTCACATCCACTGAAGGGGGGCGGACGGGAGGATTTTTCAAAAAACGTGAAATTTAAAGTCTTAAAAATTTAAAAAACGAAAAAAATTATTTTTGGTAAATGACAGTTCGTTATCATGGCGTTTATTTAGGCTTATTTATTTTTTTATAAATTTACCCTAAATTTGAAGTTAAAAAAATTTTTCTTTTAAATAAAAAAAAATTTGGGTGCTGGACGAAATTAGCACATAAACCTAGCATTAATTTTTGCATATTGAATTTTCGATCCGCGAGGGGGTCCAGCTTCACGAATTCTAATGTATGCATTATTGACTGATTTTCTGCGCAGCGTCATCACTCACTCACACGCATTATACCGAGAGAAGAGGAATCCTACGGCATACGCAGCGTGAGCGACTCATTCCTACCTCACTCATTCAAAATGAGTGAAGAAACAAACAAAACTTTCACTCTGCGTTCTAGATGAGTGAAAAACGCAAACGGTCACTCATCAGCACGCCGTGAAGATGAGATTCCTCACTCACTCACTCATACTCTGAGTTTCTTCCTACCCTGCTGTTACGACACCAATAACACTGCTCTACAGCCAAAAAATACTTTTAACGCCACTATCCTATCTATATATAAAATCGGTCGCTGATTCCGAAAATCAAGTTCATTTTTTATTCTATGGAAAGATTTTTAAAATATGGTAAAAGGCCACGTATAATAGTTATTTTTCAGTTAAAAAAGACTCTGATGGACAAGATTATTTGGCAGTCGCCAGATTTATGAAAGAAACCCGATTTCGAAAAATTTTGAGTTGTGTCACTCTATGATTTAGGGTGTGATATGTACACTAAGGTGGAGTGAAATCATATGGAGATTTTTTTGTTGTTCTTTTTTTGAACGTACCAGCAATGAAAAGTTGCCTTTATACGAGTTAATGAACCCCACAAAATTTTATGGCGATAGGATGACGTTTTGAACTGCCCCAGCCCCGCAAAGTTGAAAGCATAGCTGGGGAATAATGATTAGTAATCCTAATGATTACTAATCGGATTAGAAACTTTTTTTTTAATCCTAATTGTTTAATTAGGATTAGATGGCTATTCTAATCGACTACTTTTTGATTAGATTAGAACTAATCAAAAATCTAATCATGATTAGTGACGATTGGCATATCTAATCAAAACTAATCAAAAATAAAATCGATTAGATTTCTCGACTAGTTTTGATTAGATTTGATTAGATCAACTATGAAATATTTGCAATCGTGAAGTTACCACAGTACAAAGAGAAATTGAATAAGCTTTCCGATGAGCTGAATCTGTCTCCTTTTACATCAAGTGATTTTCAATATTTGGAGTCGTACAAGCTGCTAATGGAGCCTATTGCCCAAACTTTGGACTTTCTCCAAGGTGAAGCCAATGTGAAATATGGTTGTATTAATCCTGCGTTATTTTCTTTGAGTAATAAACCGCTAAAATTATCCAGAAAACCCGAAGTTTTGAGCAATGTTACCTCAACAGCAGTACAATTAGAACATCAATTGAGAGAACGGTTTAAACCATATTTTACATTGGCTCCTGAGGGCTTTTTAAGAGTAGCGGTCACCTCTCGGCAGTGGGCGGCATACCCTCCGAGTGTATTTCTGCCATGAAAAAGCTTCTCACAAAAATTCGAAATCGGTTCAGTTGTTTTTGGGTAATTGCAATTTAAAAAATGCATAATATAAACTTTGACCTTTAATAGCTTTTGTTGTTGTTGTTTCCAAAAAAAATCACTTTAATACACAGCTTAGCCATGTTTATCAATCCCCATACTTCGTTTTTTCATTTTATAATGTTAGAAATTTCACATTTGTACCAGATCGTGCTATTGTTTTCAACTTTGTGGGGCTGGGGGCACCTCTAAACATGCGAGTAGGTCAATAAAATTTTATAGGCTTATTTCTGGGCTAGAAAGGTGTCGTTCTGGCTTTGGAACAAATTGAATTTCAAAAAAAAAAAAATTTCACTCCACCCTAATGTACATATTGGCAGGTGTCGGGCAAACGATACTGATAATTTATCAGGGATAATTTATAAGTGATAATTTATCAGTGATAATTGTTTGCAAACGTCAATTTGTATAAACTCAATGGGTATGCACGAGGAGGATGATAGTGAGGATGAGCATGAAGATAAGTAAAAAAGCTGGTCTTGGGCAATCATACAAAAAATATCGTCGTACCATACGAAAACTAGCACATTTAAATTTTGTGTCGAAAGCTATCAATTAAAAAAGTCTGTACCTAAAGTAGCACATTTGACTTTTGGCCGACGAAAAGTACCAGTAATTATATACTGGTTTTATATTAAAATTCGAATTTGTTAATTTTCGTCAGCCACAAAAAATCATATGCTAGTTTTCGTATGATACGACGATATGAAGACGGCTTCTGAATCACAACTTCTCTTTTGGGATGGTGGTTTTTCTTGATTATATTATTCGCTTAACGAATAGCTCGGATCATTCTGATAATCATCAGAGAAAAAATCCGGGAACGAATCGTTATGGCATTTTATTGATTATTGGAAATAAGCTCAAGAAAACCAAGTAAAAGAAAAATATAAAAAAGAATAATGGGTCATATTAATAAAAGCTGACCATTTGCTTTTACTTAAACATAGCGACCTTTTACTCAAATTTTGAAATTTGGTTCATACAAATTGATGTTAAATTTCTAAAATCTTGAGTAAAGGTATTTGCTTCGTTTTTATTAATACGGTCCAATGAATAATTTTTCTCTGTCAATTCAATTACTATTGACAAAATTCTCAGAGGTAAAATATGCACAAATAGGATTTTTTTTATTTTCACTTACTTTCAAATTTATTGTAACAAAATTTGTAAATATTCTACATGTGTATATTAAATTGACGTCATACATATATGATATAATAATACGTTCCACACTTTGTCACCACCTAAAAAGCAAGTGAGAATTTATCGATTGACGTCATTATAACGTCACTCAGTCGAAAACATTGATAGAGTTCAGTTACAGAAACTCAGTACTGATAATAAGTATGTACATTATGGTGGTCCTTAAGATCAAATTAGCGATTTTTTTCGGCCTCACCCCCTAGATCGGTAACAGCACAGTCAAAGATATCAAAAAATTAAATTAGTTTTTTTACATATGTATATCTGATGCCTGAAATCAATAAACCTGAACTTAAAGATACTGGGCGATATTAATAAAATATTAGCAAATGCTTTTACTCAAAATTTCAGAAATTTGACAATAATTTGTATGAACCAAATTTCAAAATTTGAGTAAAAGGTCTGAAATCTTAAGCAAAAGCAAATGCTTGGCTTTTATTAATATGACCCACTGAGTCAAGTTTTCTCAAGTGGGCCACCTAAAATCGAGTCGTTTTCGAGTCTTATTTTAATCATATTTTTATCATTTTCGAGTCCTTTCGATTTTATTTTTTTCGATTTTGAATCTTATTTTGGTCATTTTTGAATCGTTTTTCTGATAATTTCGATTGGCTTTCCAATCTTTTTTGAGTAATTTTTCAATCGTTTTCTGGTTATTTTCGAATCTTTTTTTTGGTCGTTTTTCAGTAACTTTCTGATCAATTTCTACTCATTTTCCTATCACTTTTGGGTCAGTTTACAACCGCTTTTCTTTCCATCTTCTATCCTCTTACATATTCTACCCTTAGCCTTACCTTTACCAATATCGCAAAAAGAACTTCCACAGTCACCCTCAGCCCACATTTTAGTTGGAACTTTTGAAACAGATTTTTAGCCTACAACAATATTAAGCAAATAAGGAGTTTAAGATCTAAAAATTTCAATCCATAAATGAATTCCTATGAAAATGCATACATATGCGCATTTTGGCACTCTCATATACGGCAACACGGAAGACATGCATCCATATGTTCCTGCTCTACAACATTCGGAATCATCAATACCGAAATCTAATACAAATTTATCTGAAGTTTTTTTTTTTGAAAAATTATAGCTTTATGTACTAGGCTTGCTAAGGAATATCTCTTTTTTTCTAAAAAAGCAAAGTGATCGATCACATTTGGATCTTTAGCATGATCAATTTGTGATAAATTATTTTTTTAATCAGCAAAGGGGATCGAAAAAGACTCATCTAGGTGATTTTTATATGATAAAAACTAAAATCACTTTTCAATCGCTGGTCTGACTCGTCTTCTTTTAATCGTCAAAGTGATAAATTCTTTTTTTAATCAGCAAAGGGGATCGAAAAAGGCTCAGTTAGGTGATTTTTATATCACAAAAAATAAAATCACTTTTCAATCGCTGGTGTGGCTCATTCTTGAGTCTCATTCTAATCGCAGAGGTAATTAATCAGTTTTTAATCATCAAAGGGGATCGAAAAAGACTGGGTACAGTCAGTTTTCCAAAAACAATCTTACAAATGCTATGTGGGATGGCTTTATAACACTACATTCCATTATTTATATTTACCTATTTTTATCGAGTCCTTGAACTAAGAAAAGTAAAGTTTCAACAAGATCTCTAAAAACAGCGATCAATAGGGTAAAAAATTAATTGAACAAAAGGAGAGGATAAATTATGAGGGATGTACATATGTATGTAAGTACTTTTGACTACTCTTTTGTAATTTTCTGGATTTGTCTCACGTTTGATTGTCCAACAATAATGCCCTACCATATCCTTGTTCAAAGATCTTTGATATCGCCTTTCAAAAACTACTAAGTTCTAGTGAAATCAATCACCATGTTCATCATTTTCAGCATTTAAGTTTGTAGGGAAATTATCAAGATGTGAATGCAAGAAATAAATTTTAGTTGGCATATTGCATTTTATTGCTCTACAATTTTGCAGTAAAGTTCTAACAATTTCAGGATAGGTAGGGTCCTTTTTGTTACCTAAAAATCCACAAACAGTTTGTTTAAAACTACTCCAAGCAGTAACAAAATGGACTCGAACTATCGTGAAATCATTTAATAAGCTTTTTTGCACATGGATTTTTTGAAACGAAAAACCTCCTGGGCATCGATAAGTCATAAAATATAAAGTAGAAAGCTTCAAGGTGATAATATCATTGGTTAAGATCAAAATTGCTTTAATAACGGTACATTCTTCAGGCATAAAATTTCTGGAGAAGGTGCGAGGGAGAAGGTGCAAGTAAGCCATTTCTATAAAAAAGTTAAAATCGGAAATCATGTCTCATACGTCTTTCCGGCTCCGTCATTCGGCTCGATATGTTGATATGAAATGATTTGAAATAATAAGAGAAAAAAGCAGGAAACACATTTTTGTTGAAGAACATTTTGGACGTAACAATATTGTGACAAAAAAACTTATGAACAAAAGGGAATGTTTTTTTAATTTTCTTTGCATACACTTTGTATGCAGCCATAAAATTTATTTAGGCTCTAACATCGAAACGGTACATTTCCCAGCTCGGAAATTTTGGGAATTGATGCGTGTAATGATAAATTATTGACTCCAATAAAAAAGCTAGAATCGAATATCATGGTTAATACGTCTTTTTGGCGCATACCTACACGGCTTGACATGAAAATTAAATTCATTGCATTGTATAGGTTTGACTAAACAAATGCTAAGTACAAAATTTTATGGCAATGTATACACTGGATGCAGAGAAAATTAAAAAAAAACTGCTGTAAAATTTCCATTTTGGTTGATGTCCTTTTAACGCACGAACGATATTAATGCACAATGTGAGGTGGGCGTTTATTGCAAACATATACAATTTCAGAATACATATGTACATTAGGCATATAACTTTTTACAATTTTTGCAAATACGAAAAACGGTATACCATAGTCGAATAGAGCATAAAAAAGTATGAACCCCATTGTTTTTTTTTTTTGCGAAATTGCAAAAAAGTTTCCGCGCAAAACGAAATTACTTTTTTATCAGAACTGCTGAAAAAACAAAAAAAGTTTTGTACATCTGTGCAGAGCGTGGAATTAAAATTGGGCAAGACATTTTACCATTGTGTAAATCATCACATACTTTAAACTTAAAACTTATTTCATATAACAATTGACAAAAATGTAAAAATAAAAATATTAAAAAAAACTTAAAAAAAACTGACTTTTTTAGAAATCCATTTTTGCGCGGAACGTTTTTGAACCGAAATCACCTAAAAAAGTGATATTCATTACTTGTGCAATATTTGCCACCACGTGGTGGTATGCCAAATTTTTCGTCAAAATTTGTTATATGCCTATTGTACATGTTACAAAATTCACATTGAAACAGGGCCGTGCGCAGGAATTAGCCTTGGGGGGAGTTTTTAATTTTGGTTTGCATTCGCATACATTTTTCGCTAAGATAAACATATTTGCTGAAACAGATATCCAGACCCATACACCATAAATTTAAATGTTCTCTAACTTTTCTGAAACTCATTATGATTCATCAAAACCTAGTTAACCAGGTCCTGAATAGTACACGGAAAGAATTTTTTACTAGAATCAATGCCGAGACAAGAAAAATTAGACTTGATTTTGAACTTAGAAAATAATTTCTTAATATCAAGAAAATCCAAGAAAATTGGATTTTAAATAAATAAGTAAAAATTTTCTTGCTTCAAGTGAAATTGGATTTTATATAAATAAGAAAACATTTTCTTGCTTCAAGTAAAATTGGATTTTAAATAAATAAGAAATAATTTACTTAGGATAAGTGTTTTTTCTTGTTTTTTGAAATAAATTAAGAAATTATTTTTTTGTTGCAAGTAAAACTTTTCTTATACGAGCTTAAGTAAGTAATGCGAGAGACACACATCGTAGTATAGTAATAATATTTCGATCTATACCACATATGTGTCACCCTCATATTGTAGTTTAATTGAAAATTTTCATAGCATAGCCAAATCATAATAGGCGCATTTCTGTCGTACCCAAGCATGAAAAGAATACTCGCTTATTCATAATATATATATAGAAATGCGCCTAATATTGATATTCTAATATTCATACCACATGTGTGTCCGAGGCATAAGAAAATATTAAATATTAAATTAAGAAAATATTTTCTAAAAATATTAAAAACGTAAAAAATAAGGAAAATGAAAACTAATCATGAGGGATTAGAAAACCATAATTAGTCAACTAGTATTTTCCTAGGACTTGTTTATTGAAATGACAACATTTTCTTTAATATAAATGAAGATGCAAATAGTGCACTCCTTATACCAAATGCTTCACTAACAATCTGAGAATTGCAAAAATATTCAGAAATATGCAAAGCGGATGGCAAATGAAAAAAAATACATGTAACTTTGGAAATGCAAATTCAGCAAGAAAAATTTTACTTCGCTCAAGAAAACGTTTTCTTATTCATTTTACATTTTTTTTCGCTGTATGTTGTTGTTCCAATTCGTCGAAACCCAATTTTCTTAAATTCTTCTTGATATTAACAAAAAGATTTTCTTCATTTAAGTAAATTTAAGAAAAGATGTTCTTATTTATTTAAACATTTTTTTTCAACATTTTTTTTCTATAGATTTTGTTAGTGTTCTTGAATAAGAAAATAATTGTCTAATTTTTGGAAAACTCAATTTCTTATTTCCAGTAATAATTAAGTCAATTTTTCTTATTTCCCTAAAAATTTTCTAAATTGATTTCAAGAAAGCATTTTTCTTGATTCAAGTATACAAATTTCTTTCCGTGTACAGTTTACAGTACTTGTTAATTGAAACTGCTCACTGTTTTCACAAAATGAACATTTTTTGTTATCAGTACAATTTTTTTAAAAATGCCAAACGAACATATGCTACACAACTTTGTAATTTCGGAAAGCTCCAAGTGCAATTCAAAGTGCCGAACTTATGTATTGGCCAACCTTATTTTTTGCAACATTTACCAATTCTTCTTCCGTAAAATTATTGTAACTAATATTGTCAAAAATTATGAGTCAAAATTCAATGCAAAATTTATAAACTGTATTTTGAAAATTGTTGCAAAATCATTGCAACTTAGATTTGGTCATGGGGGGGTTTTAACCCCGGCCCTGCATTGAAATGACCTCTTCGTCAAACTTATACAATGGGAAGACACTTTTGCATACAAATATTGAAATAGTATATCGGGAAAGTGAATTCGTGCACTGAAAGTTTGGATCAAAACACGCATCTCTTAATTATTTCATTATAGTCGACTTCAACATTTCAACGCGACTTAAAAATATTCATTTTTTATTTTACGCTATTGAGCACAAAATACATGTGCCTGAAATCTGAAAGACAGGCACACACACACATGTGCTTTTTGTATTTTTCAGGCTGTGATTATCAAAAAAATATATCAAAATTATTTAGTTTCATTGATGGTAGAAATGAATCAAATGTGTTCAAGAAATTTTCCATACATTTCACTTTGAAAATTTCTTAAATATTTTTTAATTTTTTTGGAATGCAGTGGGAAATTGTAGTTTTTTATAAACGTAATTTTTTTTTTTGACTACCGAAACTATTTTTATAATCAATAAAACAAAATTGTTTTTGCTGGACAAAATAAACAAAGTTTCCTTTGATTTTTTTTTTTATCGTTTCTATCTCAAATTGATGCGTGTTTTTTGAATATGAAAACAGTTTTTCTCTAACAGCTTTTGTTTTTAGGATAACGGTAATTTCGTATGTTTTTTTTTTTTGTTATTACTTCATTCATGACCGCAGGCAGTGGCTCTTTCGGAAGATTATTAAAATACGCCTCCAGCGACATCCAACCTATAGAGGTTGAGCCAAGTATCGCTGAGTTAAAGCTGGTCAAAGTCAAAGTTTTGTTCTTTTTTTACGATTTTTGAAGAAATTTTGAATTTCAAATTAGGTTTTTATAAGAAGCTGTAAAAATTAAAAACATAGCTGTAGAGCAGCTACACGGAAAAACTATATTGATGTCACATCCATATATATGGATAATCCTGCATGATCCATAAACTATGGATTAGAGCTCTCGATTTTTTTTGAACACTAGTATCGCCGGTGCTCGAAATTCGACCATGCAATTTATTTGTTCAACTTTGTATTGGTAGAAAAATTATTCCTTTTCGCGGATATAAGCAACACTTTCCAAATTCTAGTTGTACCGCAACACTGATTTGCCCTTTTGATCACGGTCCGACGCGAAATCATGGTCAAAATCAAGGCAGATCTAGGAAGGTAGGCCCGGTGGTGAGCGCTTTTAAATTAAAGCGACTCTTCAACTGTGTTTACGATATTTGTAAACACGTTTACGATATCTATTTATCTTAACTAAAAATTTTATTTATTAATTATAAGGAAATTAAATAATTTATAGAAAAAATTATATGCCTATGCACTGCTCCTGACTCATACGAACACATCCATATCAATTTTATGTGGATATGAGAGTATGTTAAATGTGCTAAACAGCCTGGCAATTGTTTGTATGGGAAAAATGTTAGCTTATTAATATATAGATAGTGGGCACATTTGCCAACGAAGCAAGAACGAAGTAAATCAAAAATGGTACAAAACTAAAAACTTTATTTATTAATTATAAAGAAATTAAATAATTTATAGAAAAAATGATATGCCTATGCACTGCTCCTCACTCATACAAACACATCCATATCAATTTTATGTGGATATGAGTATGTTAAATGTGCTAAACAGCCTGGCAATTGTTTGTATGGGAAAAATGTTAGCCTATTAATATATAGATAGTGGGCACATTTGCCAACGAAGCAAAAACGAAGTAAATCAAAAATGGTACAAAACTAAAAACTTTATTTATTAATTATAAAGAAATTAAATAATTTATAGAAAAAATTATATGCCTATGCACTGCTCGTCACTCATACGAACACATCCATATCAATTTTATGTGGATATGAGTATGTTAAATGTGCAAAACAGCCTAGCAATTGTTTGTATGGGAAAAATGTTAGCCTATTAATATATAGATTTTCGAGTAGCCCGAACAATTGTTGTTCAAATTCTTGAACAGTCGTTTGTTTGTTTATTACCCGTATGTTTGTACGGGCATTTGAACAATTCGGGTATTTTGAAGTTTGTTTTATCCTTTTGTTTTTTATTATTATTTTTCTTGATATGTATTTTTTTTATTTTTGTTTTTCCTATACCAGTGATGCACACCGCCGACTGCGCTACTTACACAAGCGCAACATATTTTTGCATTAGTGTGCGCGTATAAGCAGATGTCGCATACCTATTTCTCAGAAAAAAGAAAAAAATTCTTTGCGCGATCGTTGTACACAGCATGAAATTCAAGCGCAGACTAATTGGTTGTATGCGTCGCAATTGCTTGCTAGCAGCACACACACGACTCGTATGTGTAGCCGAGCAGCTCCGTTTTGCTCCATATTGCTCTTTCGTTCAACACTGTCCTATACACATGTCATGTTTTTTGTTTGTAAGCTCAAATGCTCAAATGTTTGTACGGGCCCATGGTGGAATAAACAGGTGACGTAAATAGAAGAGTGCGCTACTATTCTCAAATAGTAAGCTCTTTGAAACGGCAGGGTTGCATTTCCAGAGGAAAAAGGGGGAAAAATGTAGGGCTAAATTGGCCGGATCCGGTCCAAAAAGAGGAGTAAATTATTTATATATTTGTCTTATTGTTAAAGGTAAAATACTATATTTTATATTATATATATTATTTACAATTCTTAAGAAGCTTTTAATCATTCTTGAGAAACAAAAAAAATTGGTGAACTGCACCAATATGAATATAAAAATTAAAACAAAACGCCTTCAAACGACGATATATTTCACATTTAACCAAATATATGTATTGAGTTCAATATCTGGTAAAACTTATAATCATGTTTTGTTTTTCCGAATTCGGTACAACTTACCGAAAAGATATAAAACCCAGCGAGTTTCGTATGAAAAAGGCAAACATAAAGCGACGATATAATTCATACTTAACTGGATATATTGAACTCAATATCTGGTAAAATTTATAATCGTTAGTATCAGCGTGTATTGTTTGGGCATTCAATATATCTATCCAATCTCAACGGATATGGTGATCCGGGTATTACAATTTTCGGAGTTGTTCCTCTGTAAAAATATTTTTGACACCTTTCAATATTGTTTCGACTCGTGCCCTTTCGGCTTTTAGATTGCTATTTTCGCTTTCTAGAAGTTTTATTTGCAACTTTAATCTTGCTATTTGAAGAAGCATATTCCTTGTTAGAGCGAAAACGGTTTCCAAACAAGTTTTTAAATAATAATACATATGGAGAGTAATATTTAATGTTTGTGTTGCATGGTCCCGCTTTTCACAAATACCATGATTTTCGAAATCCCAAGACAAGGCACACCACAGGCATCGGTACTGCTTCCTTTGTCGGCAAGCGTCGTTTTGCTTGGTTATGCGCCTTCGGCAAAATGCAGCACGCACACTTTTGAATTTTGTGTAGGCATCACACCGCTGCTTTTCCTAGCAGAATTATATTTGGGTCTGTGGGTCTGTGGGAGGGCCAAACATTCTGAAACTCGCCGCCGTCCATGGTTTTCTACAACGGGCGTAGCTTGTTTTTGGCATTTTTGAAATGATGGCGCGAAAATTTAAATTTTAAAGATTTTTTTCTTCATAAATAATAAAATTGTCAAAGGAAATAAAAATGTTACAAAACAACTATTTGTTTTAAATCATAGATGCCCAAGCCCTATACTCGCATACACATTTTGTTTTTGTAATGCTCGTAAGTATAGGATTTTACTCGCCTATACACTTCCATAAGAAATTTGTGTATATGGCGAGCATAGGCGAGCATAGGAAAATAAAATTTTTATACTCTCGAAACGTTTCTATGGAAATACAAAAACAATTTTTTATTTTGATTCGAATATATCCAACCCAGCAATGAAAAGAATGAAATGTGGGACATATATGTATGTATGTACATATATATACATATGCATACTAATTTGATTCGTTCATATTTTCGATAATGTTATCCATGTCTATTTCAACATTTGTGGTTGATAGTTGCAAAACTGACTCGAGGTGTTTGTCTGAGATCCGGTTTCTGTGTTTTGATTTTACAATTTTTAATTTTGAAAATACACTTTCACATTTACGTATGTATATGTACTAAAAACATTGACGAAAATTTTAAAATAAACGCTCGGAGGCAAAGATATTTAATTTTGTCACACTAATAATTAATTAATTATTTATTTATATATTTTGAAAAATTTAGAGGGCATTGAAAATTAATTAATAAATTCAGTAATTCTAGCCAAAGTCCATAAATCTCGTATTAAAAATGTTTTTAAGCTTGGATTTTTAGTTAATTTCGACCATCAGTCTGGTTTGTGTCCTAATTTTTTTAATGGGTTATCGAGATGTCAATCAAGTTTTAAAAAACTACAAAAACAAACATATAGAAAAACAATTTTTTTTTCTTTAAATTATGACATTGCTCGCCCGTAAGAAATGTTTGGGCATCATTGTTTTAAATTTTTTCCAAAAGTCGCTCCTTCATACACCTAAAATACACATAAAAACAACACTTTTTTGGGATCAACTGGGGGCAACATTGGAATTTCATTTTCAAAGAGCCGAATGACAGGAGGAAGAGGAAAACAGAATGAAATAGCTGCCTACTTACGTCACCTTGTTATTACACCATGGTACGGGCCATGGTATAAGTATACCAGGTAAAACAAACGTCAAGTTTTCGTCGCCATATTAACCACCTGACAATTAAGCAGATTATGACATTTCGTGCTGCCATACTCAATAATAAAAATCCTCCATTAATGGCGTTTTTCATTGCTTTGTTTTAAAAATAAATTGTAACAATGGTATTCATAGTAACGAATTTTTTTCAATTTGAAAAAATTACGCATCCTGCAGTAAATTTGTTTCACTCCTGAATGATTCTTCTGAGTACAATTATTATTATTATTATTATTTTTTTTTTAAAAAAAGCAAACCATTTATATGAAAAATTCAGCAGTCTTTATTTGAAAGTACTCACTGATGCCTCCTCAGTCATAGATGAATTTCATCAGTGATTCATAAAAGATTCATTTCGGATTTTTACTTCGCGGAATATCAGTTTGGCCGTACTACAAAGTAGCCTCTTTCCGGTATTCTCGGTGAGTTTAGTTTAGTAGTTGCGATCACTTTTAATTTAGGCTTTGTGATCACTCTGGTATATAGTTCGGGGAGGTTTTGGAGATTGATCTATTATAACTCCATATCTTCGCATAAAGTGCAATACCGCGTATCCGCTACCACCCAAATATTACAGGAGACAGTAAAAACTGTTTTAATTCAAAACGGTTCGGAATTTTGCAAACCCACATCCAAACCAAGGTAGATTTTTGGATTATATTCTTAATCCAAATATCATTTTGGCGAAAAACAGTTAAATGTGCAGTTCTTGGCTTACTTATGTATTTATAAGCATTTTGTGTGTGTTTTATTTTGTTCAATAGTGACGTATAGGCGGTTTTGCAGGCGTACGTAAAAACTTTTCTTCAATAAAGCAAAGTAATAATCCATTTCGTGTATATGAAAGTATAATCAACTTTAGTACATTACAGTACAGTTATAAAGCAATAACACCTATTATTCACGGTATTGGTTCGAAAAATTTCCTTAAAAAAAGCGGTTTTGAAACTGTGTCATTATTTGGAATTGCATTGTGTGAATCTCAAAATTGTTGCATGAATGGATGGGGACGGCCGCCAGGAATGTATTTTTGATGAAATCTAATTTTTGGCAAAAATGTCACGCGGTTTTGCACTTTAAACTTTGCTTATTTCCGCGGTGCAATAATACCAAATATGGCTGCAAAGACGGTGATATACAATTTTTCCAATTTCCGACGATACCCTTTATTCGCGGAGATTGGATGAAGATTTGTGGAGTGAGCGAAGAGGAGCTACCGGAAGTTCCATAAATCTGCTCACTAGTGCCCTTTCTCTTTCTGTCCTTTGATTCCTGAAATACCCAAACTTTCAAACAAAAATCTACGCATTCAAAAAATAAAAGTCTGGCATCGCTATACTCCAAAACTGACATAAGATCAAACTTCAAAAATCTGCTTTTTAATCAAAAAGACAGCGTAAAATGACAATGCACATACCTGTATTTTTTATACCATGGTACGGGCATTTGAGAACAACAAACGGGCTTCAAACAAAAACGATCAGATCGAATTGCTCGATACCCGGGTATCTAGAGCCCTACTATGGATGTCATATCCATATAATGGATGCCATACCCATATTTCTTTATATACATAGTACTCATTATGACATCCATAGTTTTTGGAGCAGACAGGATTATCCATATATATGGATGTGACATAAATATAGTTTTCTCCGTGTATGATTCGGATCCTGCTTGCATTGGAGATAGAAGATCATTTTATTTGACATTCAATGAAACTTTTGGTGCCATCAAGGACTCACATGCTTTTGCAAAGACCGGTAGAATGCTTACTGGACGATAATCACTGAGTTCAATAGCATTATTTTATTATTTTAGCTCAAGGGTGCTCAACGCTCTCGTATTGAATGGGGAAACTCCAATACATCTACAAAAATTTATTAGTGCACTCAGAAAAAATTTGTGTTAGGTTTAAAAAAAGTTACAAACTACAAGTAAATTTTTATTGTACGAAATTTTAAATAAACATACATACTTATGTACAATATTTACAGCATATTTTATTTATATAAATGTATCTATATATTAAATTAAGATATGAACTCGTACATATAAAAAAATGTATCTACATATTACATAATAATAAGTGATAAGTTTATTCAAGGTTGTTTAATAAATTGTCAATATTTATTGTCGAATCAGAGGTGGATAATTGCAGAATTGCTTCGAAATGCTTTTGTGTTAAAATGTTTCTTTGGTTTGTTTTGATTAACTTAAGGCTTTTTCGCAAATATACATATGTGCTTCCGAACATGGATAAGTATTTCAAAATTTCATTTCTTATGAGTGGATACTTGTCATATTTTATTTCTGTCATATTTATAACTTACCTTAATTATTAATTTACATACGTACCTATAATTAATTAGCATAGAGTGCGACTCGCAATAATATTACAGCAAAAAAAGCTCTAATTCCTATTATTCTTATTAAAATCTTCTTTTATTTTTCTTCAAATAATTCGAAATACACTTTTGCCACACATTTTTCAATATTAACTAGAAATTTTGTTCAGTTTTTTCGTTTGCCTACAAATCGCACCATAAATCAAAAAACTGCACAACTCAAAATTTTTTGAATCCATGAATAAAGGGTTTAGGGACGGCTAAATGTTAGTCCCCTCCCAGCAAAAGTCTTCTTCCTTACCCAAGGTTTTACTTCAAAGCTTCGTTTGTAAAGAAAAAGGTTTTCTTGCATTTCTTCCATTTATTTTATATTTATTTGGGTTTTGAGTTACGTCGCTTTTCAATTCAAGAATTCGATTTTTTCAAAAAAATTTTATTTTCAATTTGTTAGTGTAATTTTCAATTTCATATGGGAAGGGCGACGCCAACGTAGCTTCATATGGGAAGGGCGAAGCTAACGTAGCTTCGCCCTTCCCATAAGAAACTTAATCACATTCATTTGAAATTTTTTATACCTGTGGGCATATGGCAGGGGAAGAAAATTTTATTTTTATATTCAAAGGGCGAATTTGTATCTGTGCCTATGTCTGGGGGGAAAAACAAAAACAAATGTGATTCAAGGGCATAGGCATGAGCATCTATGTTTTAGCTTATTGCACACCAGTGGAAAGCAAGAGGTTGTAAAGCAGTGGTTTATTATGTGAGTACGGGCTCCTATAATAAATGGCAAAATCATCTTTACAAATTTTAATGCTATACTATCTTCTCCAATTGCTTGGGACTTGATTTTCATAATAGATTCCGTAACCTCCTCCTCGCTAACAGCATTAAATTTGAACATTTTGTTAGGTCTGTGACCGACAAATTCATAGTATAGCGGATTATTGCTACCTTTACTTGCATTTATGAAGAATTCATTGATAGTGTTAGGGTCAATGGAGCACTCAAATTTTTTTACGACCATGTATGTATATTGAGGTTTTTCAAATTGCGCCACAGTTCTTTTGGTGGCAATGACGGGTTAAGTTTACTGTTAAAATAAAATCACTAAGGTTGTTATGGCAGCGTGATTTTAGCCTGGCAAATTTGCCGAGATGACGTTTGTGTGATATATTTGCCGAGCACAACAACAAAATACACGTGTTGTGAAATTTGAATCTTCGGCAAATTTCTCACACCTCAACCCGTGGTATTTGATATCATGAGAAAAATATCACGGGAAATGCAACCAAGCAAAGCAAAGCGACAACGGTCGTATAAAGAGTGGAAAGAATATGACTAACATGCTAGTTCAGAAGTCAGTTCGAAATTTATTTTCGTAAGGATAACATGATATCTCGACAAAGATATTAGACTGCTAGAACTACCTTATTGTGTTCAAAGTGTTTTTCGCGCTACGTATAATATACATAAGTGGCCCTATTCCGAGCGATTTTGTACTGAAGACAAGCACCAAGGTTGATATATAACTATGAATATTTTTTTTTCATTATCTCAATTGTCAAGATTTACATATGTATTTGTTGCTTTTCTTGTATGTATGGGTTGCTTTTCGTGTATCCATGTGTTCCCTGCAAAAAAATGTGCGATTAATACCGAAAGAGATTTGTCCCGGATTGATCTCTTTCGAGAACAATCGGTCCACAATTAGTCCCCGATTGTTCCCGTACGGGTATAAATGTAGATTAATCGCTTTCATTCCGAACGGTTACAAATCTAGATTCCTTAAATGTAGAAATTTTACAAAAATATGCAATGTATTTAAAAAATTTTAGAACAACCGGTAAAACGAATTGAACACCCTTTCTTCTAATAACAATGATGAATAATAATTTTAACAAAATGTTGCCTAAAATATTCTATGAAAAAATCCTTTACATTACGCTCATATAATGCATACTCAAAACTTACAATTTATTTATTTATTTATTGAGATTTTTTTCAAAAGTAAAATATTATATAATCTTTATTTATATATGCATGAACATTTACAATTTTTTAAAGATTGTTATTAAAAATTGCCTTGGCGAACAACTTGGAAAAATCTACATTTGTACCCGTTCGTGCTGGAAGCGATTGATCTACATTTGTACCCATTGGGGATGAAAGCGATTAATCTACATTTGTACCCGTTCGGGATGTAAGCGATTGATCTACATTTGTACCCGTTCGGGACAAAAGCGATTGATCTACATTTGTACCCGTTCGGGATGAAGGCGATTAATCTACATTGGTAGCCGTTCGGGTATACAAGTTGAACAATTAGTCTCTTCATAGGACATGCTCGAACAAATGCGATCAATTCACTCCATATAAAGGGATGTAAAATTGTATTAGTCGCATGCTCCCTTGCGATTGATCCCGGATACGTCCCGGATTAATCGCATTTTTTGCAGGGTTGCTTGGCCAATTGAAAATGGACGTTTGTCAATTGAGATAGCAAAATGGGCAAGAACAAAATTAGGGTTGCTTTTCCGCACTGCGACAACCTTTTGAATCAACCTTGCCAAGCACATTCAGAGTTGATAGTTTTCCACTTGTTTCGAGCTTTTATTGCGTACCTGACTTTACCATTATACCAAGCACACGAGCTGTTTGCTATTTTAACTTGTCGTAGTGGAACATATATACCAAAAAAATAGTTTCCCTTTTTTAGATATCGGAAATTTGGTAGCGGAAATTTGGTATTTCGGTCAAGCTCAGGCCCTTGTGAATAAATATGGTGAAATTTTGGAAAATGAGCGGTGCCACGCCCTTTTATTATGGGGCAAAATGGAAGGTTTTATAAGTTTTGTGGCATGAGTCCAACTAGACATAAAACAAAAAACACAAACATTTTGGAAAAAAGGCGTGGCACCGCTTCCTTTTAGAAGCAGGAATATACGAGATTTCTGAGCCCATAACTCGAAAAATAATTGATATATTATGACGAAAATTGGTAGATACAATTTTAAAACTTGTAGTAATACATACATGTAACAACAAAAACTGAAAAATTTTGGAAAATGGGCGTGAGACCGCCTATTTTAGACAAGGGAATCTACGAGATTTCGGACCCCTTAACTCGACATATAATTGAGACATTATGAAAAACTTTGTGTATAAACTTTTATCACTGGTGGTAATAGACATGCGAAAATTTAGTGAAATTGGTTTATGACTACGCCTACTTTTTAACAAAGATATTTCTGGAACACCCTTTGGGAATTTTTACCGTGACATCTTTGTAACTAGAAGTCGTAAAGGCACTCGCTTTATATAAAATATACCGTGTTACCACCAAAAGCAAACAAACAATGGAAGCATACAACTGAGTAACTAATGTTCGATTCCACTCGAACTTAGGCTTCCTTACTTGTTACAACTACATTCATCGTATGAACACTAACAGTTCATTTTGAACATAACGACTAATTGTGTGTTATACAATGAAATAAGGGTCCCATATGCCATTTTTCAAGAGCTGGCCAACAAAGCTTTTCTCCTTCCCAATCATTACGGGTGCACCATCTGCACATACTGTATGTACGTATGTACATATGTACGTCTGTATATCTTTTAATGACCTTTCCAACTACATACATATCGACGCCTGAGTAAAAGATCACCCTATTTCAAAAGTTGTTTCAAAAACGCCCTATAGAGAAATACATATACATACATATATGGAACTTTCTGTGAAATAGGGCGTTTTTGAATAAGTTTCTGAAATAGGACGTTATTGAAACAAATTCTGAAATAGGGCATTATTGAAGAAAATTCTGAAATAGGGCGTTTTTGAAACAACTTTTTAAATAGGGTGATCTTTTACTCAGCCGTCGATGTATAAGCATTTTGATCAGTTCAAGAGATTTTACCAATATGTACTTTCTGAAGTTAAATTTTTCACTTTTACATCTCCCTAAAACTTCATTAAGTTATACCAACAAAAATTATAGGTCATAGGTAGGTACGAAGAATCACTTCTTTCTTCACAAACTTTGAAAGTGCTAGTTTTCGTATCGTGCGAAGATTTGTTTCCTGCTAATTGAAACCTACTTTTTACTTATAAGGGCCATCTAAATGTACACAAAAAACATTTTCGCTTACCTGCTGCAATTCCTTTTCAATCTGTTCGGCACGTATGACCAACGGACCCCGTACGGCATATTCCAATTCAACGTAGTTTGGATTAATATTGTCCAGGGACAAAAATTTGCCGCTCGCTGACACAGAGGAACTATGCGTTGACGACACCGACATTTTACGTTTGGCGTTAATAAATGACGCTGCTGCAGTGAGATTACAACTCCAGCTGGTGCTGATGTTCGCCTGTGAGATATTAACTAGCGAAACACTAAATAAAGTGAAATATAAACACAATACTGATGTTATTTTTGTATTTTGCCTTTGTGGAATTAAGTTCAACTGAAATTGTTTTGTTATTTGCCAATAGAATCTGTAGGTAGAGACAGAGTTAAATATTTCCTACCTACAAAGATAAATGTTTCAAAACATTTTCTAAACACAAATATTTTCGATAGTATCAGTAACCGACCGACTAAATATGATGCTTCCTTCCAAAGCGACCAGAGCAACTGCGCATTTGAAGAGCGAAAAACGAACAGAAGTAGGCTGATTTTTTACGAAGCGGATCGTTTAAATATTTTCTAGTAGAGAACGAGCGCAAAGCAATCTAAATAAGCGATGAGGTTTTGTGAATTAAATAAGTTAAGGAGTTCATTTGCGGTTAAATCGAACACTAAATACCTAGCTGTGAGTTCTTACTACAATTAAGAAGTCATCCTCATCCCATTCTCCATTCCTACATATGTAGATAAAACATGTGCATATGAATAAACATATGTAAGCATATGAATGTACATATGTACATAAGTTATTTGTCAATTCATATCAACATCTTAGGTATCAGCCAAAACTAAACTTAAATTTTGATTGGAAGGGTTTCAAACGTGACGTCTATATACGTCCATATGTATGCAAATAACCTGAACCGAAAAGAGAAAACAAACTCAGAAATGAGCTCTTTTCCGAGCCTTAAATGAGCAAAATCGTTCTACGCGGGCACCTCAAAAGGAATCATATAAAAGCATCCAAAATAGTATAATGTTTTTGAGGTTTACAATGAAACACTCAATTTAGAGACCTCGTTTGGGTCCCTTTTTCTGAGCGCTCTAAAATAATAATAATATAAGCTACTTTCTTTTGCAAGCCAGTTCGAAAAAACACTAGCTAACTTAGCGAATAATGCGGAAATCAACAACAAAAACTAAGCTAATTGGATTAGTTAAGCGAGTTGAAAGCGCGTAGCACTTGGTGGACCTGAACAGCAATGTTGCAAAATAACAGAATGAAGCTATTGTGAATAGTACTTGAAATTGCACAACTAAATACTCATTTTGTTTCGCTTAAAATTCTTTTTGGTTGGTTATATGGAAATATATGTTTCTATTTACGTATATTATTTATAAGGTATTAATCTATTTATTTACTTTTATCGTTCACAACATTTAATTTTGAGCAAGCAAGAAACTTTCTTGAAAAAAGCGCGCTATATATCGTCGCTGCGCCAACAAATTCAGGTATATGTTTTTTTCGATTTTTTTTATTACATATGTATTTATTTAGCACTATCTGCTAGTCACATTTCTGCATTTACCGTTTTCTGATATCTTTCTTTGGTTAGAAGCATGGTGAAATTATATGTATATGGTGGTGGTAAATGGGCAACAACAAAATTTACTGTTATGTACTGATCTGTCAAATGCAAAAACACGTGTTTTTCTTTGTTTTGTTTACTTATTGAAATTCGTGCAATTTATGAATCGGCTCGAAAAGTTTCTTCAAAATGGCTGACAAGCGTTCATCGCTTGAAATAATGAAAAATAATTGTATAATTATCAACACAGAAATCACACAAAGTGTATAATAATATAATAATAGCCTCAGAGAAACTAGTGGCATACGCGATTTCACTACTTTTCTCGGAAATATGTATAGAAGACATAAAGCAAAACAATAATGGCTGAAAATTTGGCACATTTGTCCATCAGCTGATTAATAAGTACGAAGCATAATTTCATTTGATTCCACCATGGCTTAGAAGTTATCAAACACAGCTATATGCTCTCAGTAGTAGAAATGCTCTGTAAAATCAGTTATACATCTACTTCCGTATAATTGTTTTTGATTGCAGGGGAACCTGCTTTTATTTTTGTGTAAAAAAAATTATTTAAAAACAGCGTATCTGACCACTTTTCAAAATAGGAGGGGCACTGGTCAATTAAATAATGCAGTTCCAAGCTATCGCTAATTGCATCGGACCCTAGCTAAGAATTGTATACACATCTTTCACGATTTCTTACCCCCACTAGCAAATTGAAATAATTTGTAAAAAGAGCTATGTGCTGTAAAACGGCGCAAATGCGGAGTGGTTGGTAAAAAAAAGTAAAAAAAAAATTGCACAAGTCTATTACATATGTGTAGTATCATTAGTTAACAATGCAAACTAGAAAAAATATTCTCTAGGATCACCAGAAAACTATTTTTGGCTCTCCTGAAAAGTTTCTGAAAAACGTATAGCTCTTTTTGTTGGCGCAGCGACGATATACCAAATTGAATGATACAAAAAATCAAATCAATACCAATACTTGTTTAAGAAACCATTTAGTTCATATCAAAAGAAAAATAAGTAAAGTTAATCGATTAGTTCAGTAAAATCAGTAAAAAGCCGTTACATCACTTACAATAAAATGTTCGTATATTTGTGCTTTCCCTAGCATTCTGCCCAATCTACGATGTGTGTGCTAAACTTATGGCCGGTTAGATAGATAGAAAAGTTATTCCTTAAATAAATATATGCATGTATGGCGGATTTTTTTTTTTTGTATATTAATGGCGTATAAAAATATTTTTTACATCGAATTCAAAGCTCAGTCAACAGATTCCGCTGAGATAAAGTTATAAGCGAGTATAAGGGTACCTACTAGGGGAATCCCGCCCTTTTGGACACCCCGAAAATCCCGGGATCGCTAGAATTTTATCCCGGGATTTTTGGGATAGGATAAAGACAGAATATTCCCCTATAATAGCAAAGAAAAGTTGGATTTTATATAATTTTTAGTGGTCTCAGATCTGTATACTAATAGCATTTCCTATTCTGCATGAAAATGTTGCATTATTACATTGCACCATTATCAACATGTGCCCTGTGCCCTATAAATGTTGCATTTTTCATGTGATGAATGAAACAAAAATAACGCAATGTGCTAAGAGCAGAAAAAATTGCCCCGTAGTCGGGCCAGTTTTATATTTTGTCAATAAACAAACAGCCTTAAAAAAGTGTTGAGTCTGTGTGGAAGAGAACAAAAAAATGTGACAGCCCGAAGAAAGTGCGACATTTTTGCCAGAATAAAAAAGTCCATTAGTCAAAGTAAGGATTAATATTTTTGATGTTTTTTTTTTAATAATCAAATTTTTTTGTCGTGAAGTACGCGTTGTAAAGAAACGTACGTTAGGTACTTTTAAAGCCTTTAGAATTCTTGTGGTAAAATTGATAATTTCTATTTCCTGATTTTGGTCATTTATTTCCCAAATGGTTTTTGGAATTTTCCCATATGGAAAGTAAATAATGGAAGAAAATGCAAACAAAATTTTAATTAGACTTGATAGTTTTACATTACTCTACTAAAATTAAATACGCAGCTGCATCCTCGGAATTCATATCAAAATATGTGCCTCCGATTTTTAAATATTTTCGGAAGTTGCATTAATTTTCAGAATTTTTCGGCAAGCTTGGAAATATTCGCTTAAACGAAGTGTGTCGTTAAATTCTAAAAATTTGTATTGGAAATTATCAAATGATCGCAAACCTTTTTATCCTAATATCCTAAAAGTACCAACTATAAAGGAAAATGTTTTGTTCACCAAATGTATTTAATTCTCTTTGTTGATTGTGTTTTTTAAAGTAACTCTTAAGTGTTATTAAATAATACGCATGATTTTACGTTCCTATTTTATTTTGTTAGTAATGAAATATTAAAAAATGGCAATAAAAATCTATTTTTTCTTTGCATGTTAAAGTTGTAGCGTTTCTCGACAATATACATATTTAATTTTTCTACCTCAAATGTGGGAAAATAATACTGGTCGACAAATTTTTGTAACAGAAATAAAATTCTACGTTTCAAAAGGATTTCGGTGCACTTTTTCAGATATTCATGTCCAAAGAGGCGAAAAACGCGGTTTTTGGCCATATTCACCCCTCAATATCTTTAAAATTGTCCACTTTCATTAAAAACTGATTAAATCTATTGAAAGCACGATCATTTCTCTTGAGTAGTGTGGATATGGGGATTCTAGCTCACCGCAGCACAAATTATAACAGAAATTTGTATGGAGATTTTTTAGAAAACAACGCCCTAATGTCCCATTTATTTAACACGTGTTTGTAAGTGTATCACAGAATTTTTCCAAAAAAGGACGATCTAATGTAAAAATTTTAGCGCCATCTGGCGGTAGATAAAGATCTAACTGTTATAACTGTCATAAAATGAAATGGTTGTTGTCTATACTAAAAGCTGACATCTAACGGTTATTGTTATGCATTAAAATGGTTGAAGTAGAGGATGTTTAATATCAATGCAAATGGTAAACTTCACAAATATGATCTATTCCACCTTCCTTTTTCTCCAACTTCTTCTTACCAATTTTTTCTTCAGCACATACGAGTATTTGTTTATTATATGAATTAGAAGTTGAACTATTTATATTATTTGATTTAAAAAAATACTGAATATTTGATTGTATTGCTACAAGTTTATTTTTATATTTTTCAAGTTATAAATTTTTTAATTATCATAATGTATTATTATATTTCTTATAAAAACTCATATAACTATTTTTATATTATTATTATATATATATATTTTTTTTTTTTTACTTACTTACAATACATACTTTTATTCATATCCACATACATATGTATATACAAATTCATATTTCATATATTTCATATTTATTAAACATATATCATTAGTACATTAAGAACAAACGTCTTTTTTTGTACAACAGTAACAATCTGGACAATAATATAGTCAATTACTTAACAATAACTTAAAACTAATTAATACTAGTAACAAATAGCTGAAGATATATGTAGGTAGATAAAGAAGGTAGAGATGGCGAAGGCAGGAGGAGAAAAGTAAAATAAAGTAGAGTGAAGAGAAGAGATAAGAAAAGAAAAAGGAAAAACAAGAAAAGGGAAAAGAGAAAGGGTAATAAGCTTAATTATAGGTAGCACATCTCGGGGTTATACATAAGGACAATTTAATTTTTACATTAATTTTGACGAAAGTACGACGACAAGATGGTCTTAATGTTGCTTTTGTTTAGGCTACTACGTATAGCGGCAGGAACAGAGTTCCATAAACGGATAGCGTTGATGAAAAATAGTCTAGCAGATGGAATAAAGTTATATTGCGGAACAATAAGGCCATGTACACGTGCAGATTTTGCAAACGTTAGTTTGTCATAGAGGTAGCTGGGTGTTTTTTCATTTATGAGGCGGAAGAGGAAAACACAATTTCTAACATTAAGATACTCTTCAAGTTTACAACCCAAGAGACTGCTCCTCCAGCCAGAGATATGTTCGAATCTCCCTAGGCCAAACACGTAGCGCGTGAAGTTGTTAAATGCCACTTCTAACTTATGAGCGGACTGCGAATCAAGCTTGCTATATACTAGTTCTGCATATGATATTACTGGCATAATAAGTTGAATAGCCAGCTTCCGTCTTATTGCAACCGGCGTAAATGGGGCAGAGATTCGAAGGCTTCTAAGAGTGGAGTAAACTTTTCCGACTGTCGAATTTATGTGATCAGTGCATGTGAGATCAGAGTTAACAACAAATCCCAAGTTGGTAACTTTCGATACAGGTTGTAGAGCGTGCTCACCAATATACAGAGTGGGAACTTCTGTAGGTTTTAGACGCTTCTTACAGACAGGTAACACATAACACTTGTTGACATTAAGACTGAGGCCATTTTGAGAGGCCCAAAACTTAATGGAAGACAGGTCCAGATTGAAATTAGATCCTAGGTTCAACACTTGATCGAGGGGACTGGACATATATAGCTGTATATCATCCGCATATGCATGAATACAGGCATGCTGACATAAAGACAAGACGTCGTTTACAAACAAACTAAATAACAATGGCCCCAGAATAGATCCTTGGCGGACACCCGAAAATACTGGGCGAAGCGAAGATAAATTTAAATCAACCTTAACACGTTGAGATCTCCCTGTCAAATAACTCCTCATTAGCTGCACCGCGGACGGACTGAAAGCAAAAAGTTTGCATAATTTGTGGCAAAGCAGCTCATGATCAACTGAGTCAAAGGCTTTGGAGAAGTCGAGTAAGCATAATAACGTTAAGTGTTTCTTGTCATAAGCAATTCTTACATCGTCCAATATTTTTATCATAGCTGTAGAACAGCTATGTTTGGCTCTAAACCCAGACTGAAAGGGTGATAATAAGTTCAGTTCATTAATATGACGGTAGATTTGCTCAGACATTAACGACTCTGCAACCTTTGACAAAGCAGGCAGTATGCTGATAGGCCTAAAGTCACAAGGGCTGGCGGCAGACCTATTTTTAGCAACAGGTACGACAGTGGCAACTTTCCACACAGCTGGGAAGCAAGACGTTGTTAACACATGATTAATTATATGCGTAAGGGTAGGTAGAATAAGTGGCAATATAATTTTTATGAATTTAATAGGAATTCCGTCCTCTCCAGTGGCATTCGATCGTATTTTGTAGACGCTTTTTTCAACATCAAGTTCAGACACTGCACTAAACTCAAACATCTGACCAACAGGCAATACATAGGAACAAGCACTGGACATAGAAGCACGAGAATAAGAGGAGTGTACACCATTAACAAAGGCTTCATTTAAGGTGTCAGGGCTAAGCGTACAACGAGACTTATTACTAACATGAACACGCAAGGCTTTTAAATTACGCCACAGAACATCGTTAGGTAGGGAGGGGCAGAGCTTATTTGAGAAATAATTTCGCTTTTCGCGCCTAACAATAAGGGTAGCTTCATTTCGTGCAGCTTTAAATGCACTCCATTTCATTTCCGTTCTGTCCCTTTTCCACGCAGAGTAAGCTTTGCATCTTTTTTTTATGGCTGCTCTAGCTTTGCTGTTAAACCACGGACAGGACGTGGATTTATGCAATACTGTTTTTGCTGGAACGTGAGCGGTAAAGGCCTGAAGAACCGCCCCATTAAGGAAGGAGAGCTTTTCATCTACTGAGCTGAAACCCCAACAAATAGACCAATTTATTTTTGACAGATCACAAAAGAGACTATTAACATTTATGCTGCGATAGTCCAGAAAAGAGTGCACATCAGTGGCGTCATTATTGTGGTCATGTTTAATGTCAAATGAACAAAAAATCAAGTCATGGTCAGATAAAAATGATATTTGGTCAAACTTTAAAATTATGGCAGGGTCAGATACAATAAAATAGTCAAGAAGACTTGGACAACAATTATTTCCATACATTGTGGGAACAGACACATTGACAAAAGACAAACCAGCACCAGATACATTTTCACTAAGACTAGAGGTATAACAATCATTATTTAACAAATTAATATTGAAATCGCCACAGACAATAATATTATCAAAGTCAATAGAAACAGACAACAGGTACTCGAAGAACTCACTAGGACTGCAATATTTACTGGGATTGTAAGCACAACAGATAAGGGTTCGCGACGCTACAGTGCATAATCCAACAGACAGATATTCAACATTACCACTAGTTGACTGAGCTACAAAATTTACTTTTAGATGATTTTTGAAGTAAATAGCTACCCCACCACCTTTTTTCCCTCTTCTATCATTTCTTAACAAATTATAATTTCTAATGGCGAAATGAGCATCATCAACTTCATGTCTGAACCACGTTTCAGATACACATATCATATCAACATCTGAATATTCAAATATATTTCTTACTACGTCCATTTTTTCGCTATTGAGACTTCTCGCATTAAAGTGAACAATTTTTAAGCCCTTATTTAGACTGCACAAAACATTTATCATTGCCAAACTACAATCATCAACTTTAGATGTTGTGTTATTGGACAACATGATGGCACATTATAGAGCAATAAGCAAAAGCAACATTATGAAACATAAAAACAGGGGCATGTGAAGAGTCAAAATATAAACATAGATGTGCTAACTTTACAATAGACAGATACATAATATATAAAACTAATGAGTACATACAGCTACTGGAACCGCACCAGGTCATCATCGGACGTAATCTTTGTTGACACACTGTTTTTGGCTTTATCACTTCTGACGTACACACACCCACGAAATGTGTACACAGATACCAGCCTTTTTTCCCTTCGCAGCTTGATGGCTTTTTGCAGCAACTGGCGGTTTTCTTTTGAGATGCTCTCAAAAATGTGAAAGTTCCCCTCAACCCCCAGCGAACATAATGTGATGGAATGCATTCGCCTGCGGTACTCATGAAAAGCACGGAGAGTGCGATTCCGATCGATGGTGGAATTAAATTTTATAATAACCGCACTTTTGGTTTTAGATGGTGAGGGGCGTGTGCGGAAGATGTCACGCACTTGGGGGGACTGAAACTCAATCGATAGACAGATCGCGTTGTATATACTTTTGAGGTTCTCTCCCTCACTATATGGTATACCAAAAGCTACCGCGTCTGTGCTGAGATCCTGCGCAGCTTTATATTGAGAGACATTTATTAATTGTTGTTGAAGGTTAGCAATGCCACTCTCCGCTTTCTTCATGTTCGTCTCAAGCACCATTATTTTATTCGCTAACTCGGTAGCTTTAGCCTCAAAAGCACTTATATCAGTCATACTCCTTGAGAGCTTCGCCTCCAACTCTTTCAAACCAACAGTCACAGCCTCAACTAGAGGCAGAAAATGTTCTGTTTGCCGCTGTATTTTGGCATCCATTTCAGTAAGCTTCGCCAGCACAGTAGAAAGGGATACCTCATCATCATAGAGTTTAGTTGATTTTGCGGCAGGTGATGCTTTGCGCGGGCGTTTGGCAGGCATTGATTTTTCACTTTTTGCCTCCTTATTCATTACGACTTTATTCATTACGATTTTTTTAACAATTTAGCAAAGTGGGTCTATCAATTTGTTTGCTGGGTTGTGATTTAGTCGGCGATGTTGCGATACGTAGTATACTTTTAGGCACAATATTTTTGGAGCACCAACAGGTGAGCAAGCAATATATACTAATAGTACTTGTTGTCCCTTTCAAGCTTTTTTTTTTTTTCGCTGGATTTATTAATTATAAGTGCATATATATCATATATAAGGATGTATGTATATTTGTTTGCTTTCACTTTTTCAAATAAAATAAATGCCTTTTTTGCAATTGACACAAGACATTCACAGCACACATCGAACATCCTATACATTCATATTTTAATTTCTAAAATCATTAACCTCATATCAGTGTTTAGTCTTCTTCAAAATTTAATTTTATATTTTCTTTTATTATAGTTATTAATTATCATTTGCAACTAATTTTTTTTTTGTTTTTTGTTTTTTTTTTTTTTTATTTGTCTACATTATAGATATTTTAGTAGAAATCTTACTTATTTTTTATACTTATTTCATTTATTTACTATTGTTCATTATTTTTTCTTTCCTATTTTTTTTTTTCTCATACATATTTTAATTTTTAAGATCATTAATCTCATATATATATGCATTCAATTCCCAAATTATATGAAAATGGATTTCCTGTGAGAAAGAAAATTTTTTGCCGGTGAAATTTTAAATGAGCAGAAAACTACATTGAATTTTCTTTAACAATTCTAATATTATTATCTAAATTTCCCCCAAAGTCGAAGTCAACAAGTTTTAATACTTACAACACATACATGAAAATTAATACATTCATTCTATAAAATCTCATTATTCTCATATATACATACATCATTCATACTTTAATTTTTAAGATCATTACCCTCATACATATACATATATGTACATATTCATGTCAGTTTTTTAGTTTTCTTCAAAATTTAATTTTATAGTTTCTGTAATTATATTTATTCGATACTATTTCTTCATAACTTATTGTTTGCAACTACATTTATTTTTATTTTTTGTTTTTTTTTAGTTTGTGTTCATTATAGATATTTTAGTAGAAATCTTACTTTTGTTTTATACTTACTTCATTTATTTACTATTATTACTTCATTATTTTTTCTTTCCAATTTTTTTGCTCATACATATTTTCATTTTAAGATCATTGAACTCATATATGCATAGATTCAATTCTCAAATTATATGAAATTGCATTTTCTGTGAAAACTATGAGAAAGTAAATTTATTTTTGTGAAATTTTAAATGAGGTAGACAATTGCATTGAATTTTCTCTAACGATTCTATTATTTTTATTATGTTGATAAAAGCAAATTTTTAATACTTTCTTTATTTTTAGTTTCTTAATTATATTTCTTTGATACTATTTCTTTAAAAACTTGTTTACAATAGTTTTTTATATTTTCTTGCATTTAGACTTTTTAATAGAAATCTATATCTATTTCATTTATTTATAATTTCCAACTTTATTCATATATTCCTAGATCATTATTTTTGGGTTTATTCTTTTGTTATTCATATACATAATGTCTTTAATTATTATATAAATTTTTTATGTTATTTACATATATTGTTTTGTTTCAAAAAATTCCAATGATTTCATTATACCCATATAATATCTCTATAAGTTATTTATTTTTTTATTATATTCAAAACAATAACTATTTCTTTAAATTATTTGTCATATTAATTTTATATGAAATTTTATGAAAATATAAATTTACATCTCAACAAATATCTTGTATATATACGTACATATTTAAAATCTTCAGACTTATTCTTACAGAATCATAAATTCCACAAATAAACTTCAAAAAAGTATTGATCATGAGAGCTCAAAAATTAAGTAATTATGAAAAAAGTATTTAAACATTATAGTTTATTCAAATCGAAAATTTAGTTACAAAATTTCTAATTTTTATATTCTCCTAATAATCTTTTAACAGTTTGAAATCGGTGATAAAAGAATGCACATGAACAAGTGATTGCTGTATTTGAATACTTGCAATCAAATTTATGCATTCCTGTAGCTGTTCGCTGGAAGGTAATGGTTTTATATAAACGCATTTCATCAATCATGTATTTAAGAAGTTGTATATCTTCATTTTTAATATAACAATTATATACTCCTAAAAATGTTTCCAGCTCTTCTACTAACTTTTTATCTTATTTTTTATTTTTATTTATTTATTTTTTTTTTTTGTAAGAATGATAAAGATATATACTTCATATATTTATAAATATTTTAGAAATACTTTTCATCCAATATGTTTATATCCATTATAAATATTTTCAAGTCAATAAATTCTTTGTTTTCCTTATCAAAGTAGTAATTGTATAAATTTACTAAATCCATTATATGCTTATATCGTCTTTCGATGATGTGACAATTACATGTATCAGGTCCTGATTGTATATTATTTTTACTTCAAGGACAGGTTGTATAGTGTCTCCCATATATAGATTCCATAACTAATTCATACTTTATATCTTTAATTGTTATAAATGTATTTTGTATAAGTTTTCTATCATGATCAAGTATATAGTTATAATTATTTTTTAAAAACTCTTCAATTATATTACTTTTCATACTAAAATGAAACATTTTCAATCAGATGTAAAGTAAAACTAAACCTCTCTAATCAGAAACTTAAACATATAAATAAGTTATTTATGTATATATACATTTAAATTTATATACTTATTTATTATTATTTATACTTTTATGTATAAAATAAATATACATAGATATATTTTCAAGATATATATAGTTAACATATTTTCAAATACTATTCAGTGTGCTAAGTTTAAGCTGAATGAATTAATAATGATCGATAACAAAAGTATAATAGTTATAGATGTACAGGGTTTCCATATTTCTAACAAGTTTATAGCAAAAGAAGTTAGCATTTCAGATCTAATGGATACACATAATATAAAAACATTTGTTATACATCCACCTTTTAGTTATTCAAGGTTAACATTGAAAGAAAGAATAGAACTAAAATGGTTACATTCATATCACCATGGATTGCAATGGAATAATGCCAACTCAACATTCAAATCTTTTAAGAACTACTTAAACAGATATATTAAAGATGAAAAGCGAAATATTTGTATGTATGTGAAAGGAGCACAAAAAGCAAAATGGATACAACAACTTACTGGAGAAGACATTCTTATATATAATTTAGAAGATATAGGTTGCCGCAGCATAAAAAACTTATATAAGGATAATATCAATGTATATGCATGTAACTTTCACCATAAACATATGATATGTGCAGAAAAAAACGTTCATTTATTTAAAGATTTTATTATATCATATAAAAATAAATATAATATACTAGTCTTTACCCGCGGTCTTGTCCGCACCTACGAAGTCCCCTTTCAACATTCAGTTTGTCGAAGTCCAGCATAAAGAGAAAAAAATGTAAACTCATGGGTTTGAATATGTATTAACAAAAATTCATCTTAATGGATTCATTGAAGACAAAAGTCGTGCAGAGTAATGTGAAAAGGCCCAAAGATGGTTATAGAAGAGGCTGTAAGAACAAACGTAAGGGAAATATTTAAATTCTTACCTGTTTTTTTTTTATTTTTTGTTTTTGCGGGTGGGCAATGCACCGTAATTGATGCCGTCGCACCAACCGTGTGTCCATAGACTAAAAAACTTTCCCTTGTTCGTTAATTTTAAGGTTTTTGGGCAATCACATTTTCACCGATAACTCAATCATCGATAAATTATCGAAGCATATCGAAGTCCAAATGAAACCTGGGACCATCCCCTTTCGTTTGATACCCATATTGTAGGGTAATATTAAGGTTTTTCGGGAAACGCATTTTGACCGATAACTCAGTTATCGATAAATTTATCGAAATATATAGAAATCCAAATAAAAAACCTTGGGCTATCCCCTTTCGTTTGATACCCATTTTATAGGGTAATGTTAAGGTTTTTGGGCAATCCCCGATAACTCAGTTATCGATAAATTTATCGAAATATGCCGAAGTCCAAATGAAACCTGGAGCCATCCCCTTTCGTTTGATACCCATATTGTAGGGCAAGTTTAAGGTTTTGGGGCAATCACATTTTCACCGATAACTCAAGTTATCGATCAGTTTATCGAAATATATCGAAGTCCTAAATGAAACCTGGAGCCTTCCCCTTTCGTCTGATACCCATATTGTAGGGCAAGTTTAAGGTTTTTGGGCAATCACATTTTCACCGATAACTCAGTTATCGATTAATTTATCGAAACATATCGAAGTCCAAATGAAACCTGGGACCTTCCCCTTTCGCTTGATACCCATATTGTAGTGTAATTTTAATGCTTTTGGGCAATAACATTTTCACCGATAACTCAGTTATCGATCAATTTATCGAAATATATCGAAGTTCAATTGAAACCTGGGGCCATCCCCTTTCGTTTGATAGCCATATTGTGGGGCAAGTTTAAGGCTTTTGGGCAATCACATTTTCACCGATAACTCAGTTATCGATTAATTTATCGAAACATATCGAAGTCCAAATGAAACCTGGGACCTTCCCCTTTCCTTTGATACCCATATTGTAGTATAATTTTAATGCTTTTGGGCAATAACATTTTCACCGATAACTCAGTTATCGATCAATTTATCGAAATATATCGAAGTCCAAATGTAACCTGGGACCTTCCCCTTTCGTTTGATACCTATATTGTACGATCTATCTATACCTATATGCGAAATATCATAAGTATAGTTCCAGTATACTCATAGTTATATGGAATAAAAATATAATGAAAAGTAACGGTCCTTAGCAGGGTCGGAACCCCCAAAATTAAAAACAAAAAATAGCCTATACTTCCTTCCAGACTATAACCTGTATGCCTGCCAAATTTCAACAAAATCCGTCTTGCCATTCTCACGTTTTTGAGGAACAAAAGCAAACGTCTGGACATCCAAACATCCAAACATCGCTACATTCACATTTATAATATTAGTAAGATAACTAAAATAATTCGTTAGTTTTATTATATATGTGGATATATGTATGGATGTACTTGAGTTTTGTTAGCACATGTATGCATAAAAATTATTATTATTATTGAAGTTCACTCCTACTACATAATAGAGAAACAGTAATTTATCATATAAAATTGTATAGAATTGAAAATAGGAGGACATTCAATACATTCAAGTATATACCCCGTTAATATTACCAAAATTACAATGATTAGTCAAAACAATCAAGATGAGATAAATTTTATCGTTAACAGATTACTTATTGGATAGTCCCTTAAGAGGAGAACGAAAAAACAACTAAATATAGAGAAAAATTATATTGACATTAGAAAAATCTGTCGTATTTTTACTAGAGCGATTGAATAACATTACCAATAAACTGATGGAAGACTTAAAATGTAATTTTATAATTCAGAATATAAAAATAAATATTAATATAATTTTACATTGGAATGCGAAAAATAAAGAAACTCAAAATAAAAAAGTAAATGCGTCTTTGGTTATGTAGATATTGTAGAAAAATTATTTTCCGAAATAATTCATTCAAACAGCATATTCATAAAAAAAATATTTATACAATCTAAAACTTTTTTGATAATATATAAACGTTTAGAGCATACATATTAATATATATCCATATTTTCTATACTCCATTTATTCTATTACAATACATTAACTAATATCGATAAATATAGAATGAAAAAGTTGTATTCATGTAGTTATAAATTTGATTATACAGAAGAAGGAAGTTTATTTATACATTAATAATTTATATGGCTATGATATGTTACAATGTCTCCCCCATAAAATTTTTTAAATTAGTTGAAAATATTGAAGACATTAATATTCATAATATACAAGAAAATTCTTCTATTGGATATACATACATATACATATATATATATATATATTCGAAGTAGATTTAGAATATCCATCTTCATTACATGATTGGTATAACGACTTACCATTTTGTTCCAAAATCAAAAAAAAATTTATAAGATGGAACAAAAAAAAAACTAATATCAGATTTGGGTAATAAATAAAAGTATATAATTCATTATAGAGCTTTACAACAATACCTTAAAAATTATCTTATTCTGAAAAAAAAATCATAGAGTTCTACAATTTAATCAATCACATTAGTTAAAAATATATATTAATTTAAATAATCATCATCGAAATTTAGCTTCAAATACATTTAAACATTTTTTTTTAATTGTTAATTAATACAGTTTACGGAAAAACCATGGAAAATGTTGACAGAAGGAAGAATATTAAAAAGTATGTGAATGGGAAAATAGAGTCAAAAGGTTGGATGCCAGAGTTCTTATAGCAAAACATAATTTTCATAGTTTACTCACATTTACTGATACCATGATTGCTATTCAATTACAACAGCTTTCCACATTATACAACAAGCCAATTTACATAGGATTTAGTGTTTTAGATTTATGTAAATTAAAAATGCACAATTTTCATTATAATTATATCTAAATACAAGGAAAATGTTAGTTCAAATTATATAGATATAGATTAATTTATTTATAATATTAAGACAATGGGATTTTTATAATGAAATTCGTAACGATATTCAAACATATTTAGATTTTGATTCCATGTATGATTTTAAATCAAAACTTCATGAAATATATACTCAACATATTACTAAGTTAGATTTAAGTTACTGAGATGATAAGAGATATATAACAGAAAATGGAATTTATACTCCTGCATGAGGTCATTTTAAAATGTAATAAGTTGGAATAAAAGCATAGTATATATGAATTGAAATTGAAATTTAAAATATCTTTTTATTTTTGTTAAATTATACTTTTGAAATAAGAATTTCAAACATAAACGTTCAGAGTTGTAAGTATACAATTTTTATTTTTGATTATAATTATATTCAATAGATGACTTTAAATATGTAATTATTTCCAGTTGTGGTTGTAAGTTGCCAAAGCTATCAAAATATTCCTTATAATATGCTACCCAATCTATTCCACGACCAACAGAATCGTCTAAGTTAACAATACCACATTCTTGAATTTGTGGATATTTCTGTAAAATATCACACATGAAAACATCTCTAAAATATCTTAGCTGTTTACCAAAGTTATTTAAATCGATATCAATAAGTGGTCGATTGGGTAAATTCCTTAATAGTGGTTTATAAAACAGACCATAACCCTTTTTATATAGTTTAAGGAAAAGACATTTACCCATAGCAATGAATTCCAAATATCTATTATGTCGATTAGCCTCTGCTAGCTGTTCTTTTCCATTTTTTATATCATTTACAGCTTTAGCAATAGCACTTCCACCTGTAGCTAAACCTCCAAGAGTTGATAATGCAGTTAGAATTGGAATTAATGGAAGAAATTCTCCTAATTTTGGTATAGGAATAACTCGTGGTATAATTTTTTCCTCTTGAAATTTGAATTTATTGCTTTCTGAGCAATTTCAATAGCATCATTTATATTATCAACTTTTTTCTTTTTTAAGTATTTAAAGTATTTCTAACAGTCGATGAAAAGAGTTTTTTCTTTGTTAATTTTCTTTTAGAATTCTGCTACTTTCTCTTTCCTAATCTATATTTAAATTTTATCTTCATTACATATATTACAAACTAAACGCTTACACGTTCTTTTATATTTATTAATTTTTTATTTATTTAAAAAAAGAAACAGTGTATTTTAAGATCACAAAGTCTTTTATAATGACTATGTTTAGATTATATTCACTATCAAACTTTTTCAGCTAATATTCGATCAGCTTTATGCCTCTTATTTACATCTTTTGTTTATCAGGAAAATATTAGGTATATCTCCAACAAGATAATTCTTAAAAATATATATTTCTATACATATATTTGGAATAAGATATTTATAAAAAAAATGCCATTGATAAAGCAATCTCAAAACTAATTTATATAAAAAACTTATATGTACATATATGACTAACAAGTAGAACTATCAAATTGCAGATAACTAATAATATTTTTAGTTTTAATATAAAGTCATAAAGTCGTTATACATCTAAACCACAAAATGAATATTTAAAAAACTGAGTTTTTTCAGGAAGGAGAAGAATTCCATTTATATTCACAGAAAGTGAAAAAGTACACTTAGATTAAAACAACACATTATTACATAATGATATTTAATAATATAACTTCTAATGAATAAAATATTTTAAGATATTTTTTCTGAAAAGACATATGTGTATATGAAAATACATTCAATTTTTAACTTTTTGAATCTCAACGAATATTCCATAACATCTTATATACAGGAATACAAATATAACACTCTCTATAATCTTATAGATTTTTACTATACAACATATAAGCATCAGCTTGCCATCAGATTAGCATCAGCTTACTACCAGGTTAGTATCAGCTATACATCAGTCTACTATCACATATACATATTCATATAAAAAGTCTGTAAAAGAGAAAATGAATGATAAGCTATTGAAAGATATAGTAAACACTAGCAGAATAGCATCACTTACATTCAAAGAAAATAAAAAAGTAGGGTTAGATTAAACAACAACTTATATGTACTACATACCTATAATTACATACATACCCTGCAGGAATAAAGAATTCCAATTTCCAATTTCAAGCATTGCAAATTACTTCTGTAACACGGTGATATCCAACGCACTTTAGAATGCTGGTATTGTCTCCAGTATGGAATTCTTTATTCCTGCAGGGTATGTATGTAATTATAGGTATGTAGTACATATAAGTTGTTTAATCTAACCCTACTTTTTTATTTTCTTTGAATGTAAGTGATGCTATTCTGCTAGTGTTTACTATATCTTTCAATAGCTTATCATTCATTTTCTCTTTTACAGACTTTTTATATGAATATGTATATGTGATAGTAGACTGATGTATAGCTGATACTAACCTGGTAGTAAGCTGATGCTAATCTGATGGCAAGCTGATGCTTATATGTTGTATAGTAAAAATCTATAAGATTATAGAGAGTGTTATATTTGTATTCCTGTATATAAGATGTTATGGAATATTCGTTGAGATTCAAAAAGTTAAAAATTGAATGTATTTTCATATACACATATGTCTTTTCAGAAAAAATATCTTAAAATTTTTTATTCATTAGAAGTTATATTATTAAATATCATTATGTAATAATGTGTTGTTTTAATCTAAGTGTACTTTTTCACTTTCTGTGAATATAAATGGAATTCTTCTCCTTCCTGAAAAAACTCAGTTTTTTAAATATTCATTTTGTGGTTTAGATGTATAACGACTTTATGACTTTATATTAAAACTAAAAATATTATTAGTTATCTGCAATTTGATAGTTCTACTTGTTAGTCATATATGTACATATAAGTTTTTTATATAAATTAGTTTTGAGATTGCTTTATCAATGGCATTTTTTTATAAATATCTTATTCCAAATATATGTATAGAAATATATATTTTTAAGAATTATCTTGTTGGAGATATACCTAATATTTTCCTGATAAACAAAAGATGTAAATAAGAGGCATAAAGCTGATCGAATATTAGCTGAAAAAGTTTGATAGTGAATATAATCTAAACATAGTCATTATAAAAGACTTTGTGATCTTAAAATACACTGTTTATTTTTTTAAATAAATAAAAAATTAATAAATATAAAAGAACGTGTAAGCGTTTAGTTTGTAATATATGTAATGAAGATAAAATTTAAATATAGATTAGGAAAGAGAAAGTAGCAGAATTCTAAAAGAAAATTAACAAAGAAAAAACTCTTTTCATCGACTGTTAGAAATACTTTAAATACTTAAAAAAGAAAAAAGTTGATAATATAAATGATGCTATTGAAATTTCTCAGAAAGCAATAAATTCAAATTTCAAGAGGAAAAAATTATACCACGAGTTATTCCTATACCAAAATTAGGAGAATTTCTTCCATTAATTCCAATTCTAACTGCATTATCAACTCTTGGAGGTTTAGCTACAGGTGGAAGTGCTATTGCTAAAGCTGTAAATGATATAAAAAATGGAAAAGAACAGCTAGCAGAGGCTAATCGACATAATAGATATTTGGAATTCATTGCTATGGGTAAATGTCTTTTCCTTAAACTATATAAAAAGGGTTATGGTCTGTTTTATAAACCACTATTAAGGAATTTACCCAATCGACCACTTGTTGATATCGATTTAAATAACTTTGGTAAACAGCTAAGATATTTTAGAGATGTTTTCATGTGTGATATTTTACAGAAATATCCACAAATTCAAGAATGTGGTATTGTTAACTTAGATGATTCTGTTGGTCGTGGAATAGATTGGGTAGCATATTATAAGGAATATTTTGATAGCTTTGGCAACTTACAACCACAACTGGAAATAATTACATATTTAAAGTCATCTATTGAATATAATTATAATCAAAAATAAAAATTGTATACTTACAACTCTGAACGTTTATGTTTGAAATTCTTATTTCAAAAGTATAATTTAACAAAAATAAAAAGATATTTTAAATTTCAATTTCAATTCATATATACTATGCTTTTATTCCAACTTATTACATTTTAAAATGACCTCATGCAGGAGTATAAATTCCATTTTCTGTTATATATCTCTTATCATCTCAGTAACTTAAATCTAACTTAGTAATATGTTGAGTATATATTTCATGAAGTTTTGATTTAAAATCATACATGGAATCAAAATCTAAATATGTTTGAATATCGTTACGAATTTCATTATAAAAATCCTATTGTCTTAATATTATAAATAAATTAATCTATATCCATATAATTTGAACTAACATTTTCCTTGTATTTAGATATAATTATAATGAAAATTGTGCGTTTTTAATTTACATAAATCTAAAACACTAAATCCTATGTAAATTGGCTTGTTGTATAATGTGGAAAGCTGTTGTAATTGAATAGCAATCATGGTATCAGTAAATGTGAGTAAACTATGAAAATTATGTTTTGCTATAAGAACTCTGGCATCCAACCTTTTGACTCTATTTTCCCATTCACATACTTTTTAATATTCTTCCTTCTGTCAACATTTTCCATGGTTTTTCCGTAAACTGTATTAATTAACAATTAAAAAAAATGTTTAAATGTATTTGAAGCTAAATTTCGATGATGATTATTTAAATTAATATATATTTTTAACTAATGTGATTGATTAAATTGTAGAACTCTATGATTTTTTTTTCAGAATAAGATAATTTTTAAGGTATTGTTGTAAAGCTCTATAATGAATTATATACTTTTATTTATTACCCAAATCTGATATTAGTTTTTTTTTTTTGTTCCATCTTATAAATTTTTTTTTTGATTTTGGAACAAAATGGTAAGTCGTTATACCAATCATGTAATGAAGATGGATATTCTAAATCTACTTCGAATATATATATATATATGTATATGTATGTATATCCAATAGAAGAATTTTCTTGTATATTATGAATATTAATGTCTTCAATATTTTCAACTAATTTAAAAAATTTTATGGGGGAGACATTGTAACATATCATAGCCATATAAATTACACTGCTCTACAGCCAAAAAATACTCTGAACGCGACCATCCTATTTATATGTAAAATCGGTCGCTGATTCCGAAAATCGGGCTCATTTTTAATTCTATGGGAAGGTTTTTGAGATATCGGCAATTTACCGTTATTTGGCCAATGGCTCCACTTAATCCTGTATACCTCTTTAACGCAGTGAGCTATCTTCCTTGGAGTGACACTCAACGAAAGAAAATTAAATTTCCTTTTCATCGCTGCTACAACATTTTTCTGTAACTCTTATAGTTTCTAAAATATTGACGATTCAATTTGAATTTTTTCGATTTTTTACGATTTTTTGAAGAAAAAATTGACTTTGTCAGGCAATATCTTTTAAACCAATGTCTTCACCTTCGGTTTTACTCCTTTACGTGAAGCTCCATTCTATTGGGAAAAAGATAAGCTATCAACGAAGAAAATCCATGGTAAAATAGAAAAGTTATAGGCGATCAAGTAAATACATCCAAGTCGCGCAATGCCTCTGCACGGGTATATTCTATGCATGTTATACCAATACCTACACATCTGCAGTAGCAGCACATTGGCAGCGCAGTAGATAAAAGCCCATTTACGGGTATAACATGCATAGAATATACCCGTGCAGAGGCATTGCGCGAGTTGGATGTATTTACTTGATCGCCTATAACTTTTCCATTTTACCATGGATTTTCTTCGTTGATAGCTTATATTTTTCCCAATAGAATGGAGCTTCATGTAAAGGAGTAAAACCGAAGGTGAAGACATTGGTTTAAAAGATATTGCCTGACAAATTCAATTTTTTCTTCAAAAAATCGTAAAAAATCGAAAAAATTCAAATTGAATCGTCAATATTTCAGAAACTATAAGAGTTACAGAAAAATGTTATACCAGCGATGAAAAGGAAATTTAATTTTCTTTCGTTGGGTGTCACTCCAAGGAAGATAGCTCACTGCGTTAAAAAGGTATACAGGATTAAGTGGAGCCAGTGGCCAAATAACGGTAAATTGCCGATATCTCAAAAACCTTCCCATAGAATTAAAAATGAGCCCGATTTTCGGAATCAGCGACCGATTTTACATATAGATAGGATGGTCACGTCCAAAGTACAGACAAAAAATTTCATTTTGTGATCCAGTGTTATTAATGTATAAATAAACTTCCTTCTTCTGTATAATCAAATTTATAACTACATGAATACAACTTTTTCATTCTATATTTATCGATATTAGTTAATGTATTGTAATAGAATAAATGGAGTATAGAAAATATGGATATATATTAATATGTATGCTCTAAACGTTTATATATTATCAAAAAAGTTTTAGATTGTATAAATATTTTTTATATGAATATGCTGTTTGAATGAATTATTTCGGAAAATAATTTTTCTACAATATCTACATAACCAAAGACGCATTTACTTTTTTATTTTGAGTTTCTTTATTTTTCGCATTCCAATGTAAAATTATATTAATATTTATTTTTATATTCTGAATTATAAAATTACATTTTAAGTCTTCCATCAGTTTATTGGTAATGTTATTCAATCGCTCTAGTAAAAATACGACAGATTTTTCTAATGTCAATATAATTTTTCTCTATATTTAGTTGTTTTTTCGTTCTCCTCTTAAGGGACTATCCAATAAGTAATCTGTTAACGATAAAATTTATCTCATCTTGATTGTTTTGACTAATCATTGTAATTTTGGTAATATTAACGGGGTATATACTTGAATGTATTGAATGTCCTCCTATTTTCAATTCTATACAATTTTATATGATAAATTACTGTTTCTCTATTATGTAGTAGGAGTGAACTTCAATAATAATAATAATATTTATGCATACATGTGCTAACAAAACTCAAGTACATCCATACATATATCCACATATATAATAAAACTAACGAATTATTTTAGTTATATATTATATTTATTTTTATATGATATAATAAAGTCTTTAAATAAATGAACGTTTTTTTCTGCACATATCATATGTTTATGGTGAAAGTTACATGCATATACATTGATATTATCCTTATATAAGTTTTTTATGCTGCGGCAACCTATATCTTCTAAATTATATATAAGAATGTCTTCTCCAGTAAGTTGTTGTATCCATTTTGCTTTTTGTGCTCCTTTCACATACATACAAATATTTCGCTTTTCATCTTTAATATATCTGTTTAAGTAGTTCTTAAAAGATTTGAATGTTGAGTTGGCATTATTCCATTGCAATCCATGGTGATATGTATGTAACCATTTTAGTTCTATTCTTTCTTTCAATGTTAACCTTGAATAACTAAAAGGTGGATGTATAACAAATGTTTTTATATTATGTGTATCCATTAGATCTGAAATGCTAACTTCTTTTGCTATAAACTTGTTAGAAATATGGAAACCCTGTACATCTATAACTATTATACTTTTGTTATCGATCATTATTAATTCATTCAGCTTAAACTTAGCACACTGAATAGTATTTGAAAATATGTTAACTATATATATCTTGAAAATATATCTATGTATATTTATTTTATACATAAAAGTATAAATAATAATAAATAAGTATATAAATTTAATGTATATATACATAAATAACTTATTTATATGTTTAAGTTTCTGATTAGAGAGGTTTAGTTTTACTTTACATCTGATTGAAAATGTTTCATTTTAGTATGAAAAGTAATATAATTGAAGAGTTTTTAAAAAATAATTATAACTATATACTTGATCATGATAGAAAACTTATACAAAATACATTTATAACAATTAAAGATATAAAGTATGAATTAGTTATGGAATCTATATATGGGAGACACTATACAACCTGTCCTTGAAGTAAAAATAATATACAATCAGGACCTGATACATGTAATTGTCACATCATCGAAAGACGATATAAGCATATAATGGATTTAGTAAATTTATACAATTACTACTTTGATAAGGAAAACAAAGAATTTATTGACTTGAAAATATTTATAATGGATATAAACATATTGGATGAAAAGTATTTCTAAAATATTTATAAATATATGAAGTATATATCTTTATCATTCTTACAAAAAAAAAAAAATAAATAAATAAAAATAAAAAATAAGATAAAAAGTTAGTAGAAGAGCTGGAAACATTTTTAGGAGTATATAATTGTTATATTAAAAATGAAGATATACAACTTCTTAAATACATGATTGATGAAATGCGTTTATATAAAACCATTACCTTCCAGCGAACAGCTACAGGAATGCATAAATTTGATTGCAAGTATTCAAATACAGCAATCACTTGTTCATGTGCATTCTTTTATCACCGATTTCAAACTGTTAAAAGATTATTAGGAGAATATAAAAATTAGAAATTTTGTAACTAAATTTTCGATTTGAATAAACTATAATGTTTAAATACTTTTTTCATAATTACTTAATTTTTGAGCTCTCATGATCAATACTTTTTTGAAGTTTATTTGTGGAATTTATGATTCTGTAAGAATAAGTCTGAAGATTTTAAATATGTACGTATATATACAAGATATTTGTTGAGATGTAAATTTATATTTTCATAAAATTTCATATAAAATTAATATGACAAATAATTTAAAGAAATAGTTATTGTTTTGAATATAATAAAAAAATAAATAACTTATAGAGATATTATATGGGTATAATGAAATCATTGGAATTTTTTGAAACAAAACAATATATGTAAATAACATAAAAAATTTATATAATAATTAAAGACATTATGTATATGAATAACAAAAGAATAAACCCAAAAATAATGAACTAGGAATATATGAATAAAGTTGGAAATTATAAATAAATGAAATAGATATAGATTTCTATTAAAAAGTCTAAATGCAAGAAAATATAAAAAACTATTGTAAACAAGTTTTTAAAGAAATAGTATCAAATAAATATAATTAAGAAACTAAAAATAAAGAAAGTATTAAAAATTTGCTTTTATCAACATAAAAATAATAGAATCGTTAGAGAAAATTCAATGCAATTGTCTACCTCATTTAAAATTTCACAAAAATAAATTTACTTTCTCATAGTTTTCACAGAAAATGCAATTTCATATAATTTGAGAATTGAATCTATGCATATATGAGTTCAATGATCTTAAAATGAAAATATGTATGAGCAAAAAAATTGGAAAGAAAAAAATAATGAAATAATAATAGTAAATAAATGAAGTAAGTATAAAACAAAAGTAAGATTTCTACTAAAATATCTATAATGAACACAAACTAAAAAAAACAAAAAATAAAAATAAATGTAGTTGCAAACAATAAGTTATGAAGAAATAGTATCGAATAAATATAATTACAGAAACTATAAAATTAAATTTTGAAGAAAACTAAAAAACTGACATGAATATGTACATATATGTATATGTATGAGGGTAATGATCTTAAAAATTAAAGTATGAATGATGTATGTATATATGAGAATAATGAGATTTTATAGAATGAATGTATTAATTTTCATGTATGTGTTGTAAGTATTAAAACTTGTTGACTTCGACTTTGGGGGAAATTTAGATAATAATATTAGAATTGTTAAAGAAAATTCAATGTAGTTTTCTGCTCATTTAAAATTTCACCGGAAAAAATTTTCTTTCTCACAGGAAATCCATTTTCATATAATTTGGGAATTGAATGCATATATATATGAGATTAATGATCTTAAAAATTAAAATATGTATGAGAAAAAAAAAATAGGAAAGAAAAAATAATGAACAATAGTAAATAAATGAAATAAGTATAAAAAATAAGTAAGATTTCTACTAAAATATCTATAATGTAGACAAATAAAAAAAAAAAACAAAAAACAAAAAAAAAATTAGTTGCAAATGATAATTAATAACTATAATAAAAGAAAATATAAAATTAAATTTTGAAGAAGACTAAACACTGATATGAGGTTAATGATTTTAGAAATTAAAATATGAATGTATAGGAATTTGTATATACATATGTATGTGGATATGAATAAAAGTATGTATTGTAAGTAAGTAAAAAAAAAAAAATATATATATATATAATAATAATATAAAAATAGTTATATGAGTTTTTATAAGAAATATAATAATACATTATGATAATTAAAAAATTTATAACTTGAAAAATATAAAAATAAACTTGTAGCAATACAATCAAATATTCAGTATTTTTTTAAATCAAATAATATAAATAGTTCAACTTCTAATTCATATAATAAACAAATACTCGTATGTGCTGAAGAAAAAATTGGTAAGAAGAAGTTGGAGAAAAAGGAAGGTGGAATAGATCATATTTGTGAAGTAGAAGAAGTTGGGAAACTTATGGAATTCTAGTATAATAAGTATTTAATGTAAACAAATGTAAAAATGTTATTTTTACTCCATAAAAAAATTAATATAGATTTATATATAAAATATATATTTCTTTTAATTTTTTATTTAAATTTGGATATAGGAAAAAGTAAGTATAAAACATATATTGTTTATATATCTTTCCCTCATAGCTAGCTATCATCATACACTTATATACATACATATAAGTATATCAACATATGTATTTACATATATTCAAAGATTTCTACATTCAACTGAAATGAAGAAGAAAGAAAATAAAAATATTCTATATGACGCACTCATAAAGTTCTATACGTGTATATGTTTGAATTTCTCCCTACATACATAGGTAATATGTATACAAACGGAGGAAACATGGGTTTGTTTATACATACATGTTTATATGTATCTTCATAGATACATATTCATACATACATATATATATATACAAATTTTATTACCATTTGCATTAATATTAAACATCCTCTACTTCAACCATTTTAATGCATAACAATAACCGTTAGATGTCAGCTTTTAGTATAGACAACAACCATTTCATTTTATGACAGTTATAACAGTTAGATCTTTATCTAACGCCAGATGGCGCTAAAATTTTTACATTAGATCGTCATTTTTGGGAAAAATTCTGTGATACACTTACAAACACGTGTTAAATAAATGGGACATTAGGGCGTTGTTTTCTAAAAAATCTCCATACAAATTTCTGTTATAATTTGTGCTGCGGTGAGCTAGAATCCCCATATCCACACTACTCTCTTGAAGACAATGTTTTGCTTTTTCGGATATCTTGCTTGTAACTTGCAATATTGCAAATAAAAATTTTGTAGCACGCTTTTAGGCAGTTTATTATATTAACAACAAACTGTGCGTTAGAATGAAATAAGTGAATTAATTTATATTAATTTATCGAAAATACGACTAAATTTTGCGTGACTGAAACAAAAATTCCAATCAGTGGCCTACTATGTATATATTTTCTATACTGAAATAAAAATAGTTCGGCAGAGCAGCTACAAAACTTGATTTCGATTAAAACAGCGCTACAAATACTGCCGTTGATTTCGAAGAAAAATACCTTATTGTACAAAAACATATATTTCTAGATATATAAATAAGAAACCCGAGAAAGCAAAGCGCTGTTTTCAAGAGAATTGATCGTTCTTTCAACAGCTGCAATCATTTTTTAATGAAAGTAAGTAATTTAACAGATTGAGCAGTGAATATAGCAAAAAATCCTAAAAACCTACAAGTATTACCGAAAATCCGACTTCAGATTCAGATTCAGGGCACCGAAATCCTTTAGAAAAGTAGAATTTTATTTGAGTTAGAAAATTTTTTGGAAATTTTGTCGGCCTGTATAATTAATGTCCAAATCCCGGGATAAATCCCGGGATCCCGGGATTAGAAAAAAAAATCTCGAAAATCCCGGGATCGTAAAAATCGGAAAAATTGTAATCCCTAGTACCTACCTACATATGTATATCTACCTAATTTGGACTAGTGTAGATACTAAAATTTACAAGAAAAAAATGGCCAAAATCATATATATATGTACTTATGTATGTATGTTTGTAACATTTTTTTCTTGGAAATGTGTATACTAGAGCTTACGATTTCTCGAGTTCGAAAGACTCGCGAGCTTTTCGTCATTCAATTAACATCGCAGAAGAAGCGGTATAAGCGTAGTATTCTGCAAGGCAGATTTACAAAGGTAGGCCCGGTGGCTAATTCAGAAATTTCCATGTATTTTGTTATTGTAATTGGTATAGTGTAATGTCAAAATGATACTTCGCCGTGGTTAAAATCTGAATTGGGACTCGCCCATTCCTATTCGCCATGATGTGAATTCGCTTTGATTTTTAAAATTACACTCTACCTTTGTAAATAAAAAAGTAGTTTCTGAATTCGCCACCGGGCCTACCTTTATAGATCTGTCTTGGTATGCTGTTTTTTAGATTGTTCTGTTTATATGTATTTACATGTGCATCCATACATATGTCCCATTTACACCAATTCCAGGTGTATTTTAAAAAATTCCAAATACATTTCAGAAATTTCCAAGTGAGATACAATTCAAGTTCCATAACATTCAAATTTTTCTTTCCAATGATATATGAGATATTTTTGATATTCATATTTTTTTTAATCAAGGCAAATAATATGTTTTCGAGAAATCCGAGAAACGAGATTTAATCGAGAACCCGGGTCTCGGTTTTCTCGATCCCCGAATTTCTTGACAATGCTCGAGATCGAATCGTAAGCCCTTGTGTATATGTACATGTATACATACATACCTTGGAAAAAATTCGATTTATCCGGGACGTATCCGGGATCAATCGCAAGGCAGCATGTGACAAATACAATTTTACATCCCTTTATATGGAGTGAATTGATCGCATTTCTTTGAGCATGTACTATGAAGATACTAATTGTTCAATTTGTATACACGAACGGGTATAAATGTAGATTAATCACTAACATTCCGAACGGGTATAAATGTAGATCAATCGCTTTTATCCCGAACGGGTACAAATGTAGATTAATTTCTTTCATTTAAAGTTGTATGCCAAGGCTATTTTTATGAAAATCTCCAAAACTTATAAATTATTATACATATATATTAAAAGAAAGAATATTCGATTACTTAGTTTTCTTTTTGTAGTGAAATCTTTTTAAAAAAATTACGTATTTTCTCCAAATATTTTAAGTTTTGAGTATGAATTATGCCAGTGTAAAAGACATGTGAGGAATTATTCAAGGTTATAAGCCTAGGCAATTTTTTATAACAATCTTTAAGAATTAAAAATGCTCATGTCTATTTAAATATACATTGTACAATAGGTTTCAGTTTTGTAATAAAAATCTCTTCAATAAGTACACTCACGGAAAAAAGTATTGGCACAGCAGACAAAGTTGGTTTCGACCTCAAAACACGCTTCCAAAGAAAGAAAGTTTTTATTATTTCCTATTTTTGTTACATTAGTACAAGTATTAAGAATACGCTAAAGAAAAAATTACATTAATTCATGGAATGGTTTAACCACATTAATTCGTGGAATTAAAAAAGTCCTATTTTTATGTGGAAAAAAGTATTGGCACACTTCACTTTCAGATTAAATAACAACTAAATTTTAAACGCTAGTATATTGTGGGCGTATCGTTTCATTTTCTAACATCATTAAGTGGGTTTTGCATAGAATATACCAACTTTTTGGTAGTTTCCTCCCCAATATTTGGCCATTCTTCTATTAAAAGCCCGTCTCCACATAACTTGATTCACCAACAAAACATCTAGCAAAACATCTCGCTCAATAACCCGTCTCCACGTGGCTAATCGTGATTCAGTTTGACATTTCTCTTTCTTGTTCTTCTTAAATGTTTGTATGTTTGCTTATTTTTGCGTCTTTGTTTTGGTTTGTGTGAGATTTCGATAGATTTTCGATACAAAATTAGAGAAGACATCGATATCATCGAGGTTGGCAAGATGATTCAGAATGAAACAGTGTTTCAATCTCCACTCGCTCTCAGAAATTTGTATGGAAATTGACGAGTTTCGGCACTGGTTTCCGTGTCGAAACAAGATTGAGAGAGAAAATGCAGAAAAAAAGAGCGAAACACGTTATGTGGAGACATGGTATAAGGCTGCTTTTAGACTTTGCTCGCTGGTGACGCACCGCGTTCCTTACCGCCGCTCCAGCTCATCCCACATTTACTCGATCGGGTTGAGGTCTGGGGACTGTGGGGGATGTGGGAGAACATGAGTAGTATTATATGCAAGTCGCATACGTACGTTGTGGGCTGTTATTTCGGGCCGTTGTCGTGTGTGATGTACCCAAATTTAACTTTTCAGCGCTTTTTCTGGCGTCTTCTTTCAAAATATTGGCATAAACTTGCTTGTCCATTATACCCTCAATAAAAACCAATTCGAACACACCGGCAATGGACATGCAGCAGCACACTATCATGCTTCCAACCGCCATGTTTAACAGTGGAAGCAAAGTTTTTTTTCTTTTCATGAGTAGTAGAAAGAACTACGCAAAGGCTTGCAAGGACAAGCCTTGCAGCAACATGGGAGCAAGTTATATTTTCGGATGAAAACAACTTTAATATGGAGGCGTATGGGTATGACGAATGGCTAATACAGCATTAGATTCAAAAAATACCTTATTCACACTATAAAACATATTGGGGGAAACGTGATAGTGTGGGGCTGCATGTCCACTGCAGGTGTTTTCGAATTGGTTTTTATTGAGGGTGTAATGGACAAGCAAATTTATACCAATATTTTGAAAGAAGACGCTAGAAAAAGCACTGAAAAGTTAAACTTGGGTACATCACACACCTTCCAACACGACATCGACGCGAAATACCACCCCACGAAGTACGTATGCAGCTTGCATATAACCCTACTCATGTTCTCCCACATCTCGCACAGTCCCCAGACCTCAACCCGATCGATTAAATGTGGGATGAGCTGGAGCGGCGGTTAAGAAAGTGGTAAGCAAAGTCTAAAAGCAACCTCAATGGAAGAATGGCCACATATTGGGGAGGAAACTACCAAAAAGTTGGTATATTCTATGCCAAACCCACTTAATGATGTTGGAAAATGAAACGGTACGCCCACAATATACTAGCGTTTAAAATTTAGTTGTTATTTAATCTGAAAGTGAAGTGTGCCAATACTTTTTTCCACATAAAAATAGGACTTTTTTAATTCCACGAATTAATGTGGTTAAACCATTCCATGAATTAATGTAATTTTTTCTTTAGCGTATTCTTAATACTTGTACTAATGTAACAAAAATAGGAAATAATAAAAATTTTCTTTCTTTGGAAGCGTTTTTTGAGGTCGAAACCAACTTTACCTGCTGTGCCAATACTTTTTTCCGTGAGTGTATATTAAATTTTTTTTAAATAAATTGTCAGTTTCGAGTTAGCATTATGCAAGTGGAACTGATTTTTCAAAGGATAGTTTTGGTAGCATTTTGTTAAAATTATTATTCATCATTGCCATTAAAAAAAGGGTGCTCAATTAGTTTTACCCAACGCACAGCGATATCAATAAAAATTTTTGTTTTGTTGAATATCAAATAAAAGTTAACATCCATCTATATGTAAAATTATTAACTATACTATCTATATGTAAAATCGGTCGGTGATTCCGAAAATCGGGTTAATTTTTAACTCTAAGTATGGGATGGTTTTTGAGATATCGGCAATTTACCGTTATTTGGCCAATGGCTCCACTTAATCCTATATAACGCATTGCGCGACTTGGCTGTATTTACTTGATCGCCTATAACTTTTCCATTTTACCATGGATTTTCTTCGTCGATAGCTTATCCTTACATACAGATAGGATAGTGGCGTCCAAAGTACAGACAACCAATTTCATTTTGTGATCCAGTGTTATCAAAAAAAATTATCAAAATTTTTTCGTTTCGGTGATCATCAAAAACAAAATATCAAAAAAATTGTGAAAAGAAATAATTTCGATAATTTTTATTTGATATTCAACAAACAAAATTTTTTTGTTGATATCGTTGTGCCGCCTTGGATGAAAGTCATTAATCTACATTTACCGGAACAATCGGGGACTACTTGTGGGCCGATTGTTCTCGAAAGAGATCAATCCGGGACAAATCCTGTCGGGATTAATCGCAAATTTTTTGCAGGGTATATAATATATGTATGTATATGTACATACATACATACACATGTACATACATACATATATATAGTAAATGCGGTAGCACAGCTGAGTATAAAAATTATATAAAGCAATACTGCGAATGTTCCTTTGGATAAAATTAAATATACAAATTAAGCCACATACATATGCACCTACGTATGTACGTACTTGTACGTACAGGGACCGCAACCGTTACGTTTTTTCAATATAGAAATATAGAATAGTTAATATATGAAGTGTTTGCTTTGGCCAAATACACATTAGATGAGTTTTTTTTTGTATGGGATTCTTTAAACCTTCTCAGATCCTCCCTCCGGCACCGGAATATGAAAATAGGATGTTTTAGAGTAAGTAAACTGAAAAAAACATTTTACTTTTCCAAAAACTGGATGGAGCTACACCGAAAACCGCGCAAATTCCCAGAATTTCAAGGTATGTTTAGATTTATGTCTGAAAAAATTAGGATTTTGCATAAGAAAAAAAAATGATACCCACCCATACGAAGAATTTACCGCTAAATCGAATGACATATTCAGTTTTTTGGTACACTACCCAGGGAAGGTAATACCGCGGTCTAAAGTGGTCATTTTCTTTTTTTTCTCATGAATCTTCAACTTCTTGCCCTATACTCTTCCCGAAATCAGAAATTATTTTTTAACTAAATCACACGGTAGGCTGCGTTATTTAATGCGCTTTCCATAAATGTATAGCTATTAAAAATCGAATTATATTTGGTTGAGTTCATCAAGTTTAAGTGAAGTAAAATCGGGTATAAAAGGGTAACATACCTTAAAATTTCTAAATTTTTTTTAAATTTTGCTCTTGAAGACGGGTTTTTGGTTTATTAGTGATTATTTTATTTGGTTGGATAACTCCACAAATGTAAAAAAAAGTTCGGAAGATCGAGACCGTGGATAGCGGAAAAAACCGTGGACCCGGATGGCCCCAAAATATTATTGGGCAATATTGGTATCAAATTAAAGGTCTTAACTAGGGCTTTAATATGAAACTCATTATACGTCAATTGCTTAGCCATTTTTCGATATACTGGCCGATAAGTGGTCCAGGATGACTACAGAATATTTTAAAGGATATCGGCGACATTTGAGTAAAATTTTTGACTTATATGTATCGAAACGGTGGACACAGCAAAATGGATTGGCTTTACATTGAAGTCCTAGGTAAAATATTTATTTTGATACCCATATTGCCCACAAATATTTTGGCGACTTTTTGTCCGTTATCCGCGGTCTCGACCTTTGTATTTTTTTTTTTACATTTGTAGAGTTATCTACCCACATAAAAAAATTACGAATAACCCAAAAAACCGCCTTCAAGAGCAAAATTGTTAAAAAATTTAAGAAATTTTAAGGTATGTTACCCTTTTATACCCGACTTTACTTCATTTAAACTTGATGAACTCATCCAAATTTTATTCGATTTTTGATAGCTATACATTTCTGGAAAGCGCATTAGATATCGCAGCCTACCGTGTGATTTAGTTAAAAAATAATTTCTGATTTCGGGAAGAGTATAGGGCAAGAAGTTGAAGATACATGAGAAAAAAAAAAAGAAAATGACCACTTTAGACCGCGTTATTACCTTCCCTGGGTAGTGTACCAAAAAACAGAATACGCCATTCGATTTAGCGGTTAAGGGCAAAATCCTAACTTTTTTCAGACATAAATCTAAACATACCTTGAAATTCTGGGAATTTTCGCGGTTTTCGGTGTAGCTCCATCCAGTTTTTGGAAAAGTGAAATTTTTTTTTCAGTTTACTTACTCTAAAACATCCTATTTTCATATTCCGGTGCCGGAGGGAATATCTAAAAAAAAAACTCATCTAATACACATACATATGTATATGTATAATAAATTCAAATTTAACTATTCTTTGCACGGCTCAAATAACGGGTAAAACGAACATTCTTTCAGTTACCAAAAAATTACGATTAAAGCTTAATTTTTTCAATGATAAATTTTAGTTATACACATGTATTTCAAGTTTTTTAAAACTGTAAATTTTTTTTTTACAAAAAATATATGTATGTACATAAGTCTTGTTTTAACCTTTATTTATGGTCGAAAACATAAACTTCCCATATATATGTATATGCGTATATGTACATACATATACATATGTATGTATGGGCTTCCGTAACGGTTACTGTCCCTGATTTTTGTTATGAATGGAGCGGCTTACTTCCAATGGCGATAGGCGGTCGTACTAATACGATTCATTTTCGCTATTATTGTTGCTCTCCTTATTATTTGCAATTGTTGTTGGTGTATTTAGTGATGGTTTGCGTTGGTGTCGTTTCTTTTAGAGGGGTTGAACTTTTGGTGGTAATATTAGTAATCATTTGCTAAAAACAAAAAAGCACACAGAGAAAACATGAAAAGAGATAGAAGAGAAAAGTGAGAGATTGAGAAAAATGTGACTAATAGTGAGAGTAATATATATTCAAATGAGCTACAAGGCAAATTTAACAATGTAGGCTCAGTGGCGAAAGCAAAAATTTCCTCTATCTATATTTTGATTATTGTAATTGCTAGTGTAATAGCCCGTGCACAATTGACCTCTACTTCGCTTTGCTTCTTACACTTTGACAACTCTGTAGGGAAAATCTCTAAGTAGTTCCGAACTAGGTCGCTTCTAGTGCATTTTTCGACACTACTAGTGCGAGCTAAATCTCTTTTGCATGTTATCAACTGGCGGATTTAACACGGCGATGTCCTAGGCGGTGTCAATTGTCAAATTCTACAGTTCGAGTCGAGGTGGATGATAATTTTGTCTTTATTTATTTATTTATTTTTTTTTATTTCTCGCATCTACGTGAAAAGGGAACAGTAAAAAGTAAAAAATAACATCCGAAAAAGCAGAAGAAAGGAAATTTCCCAAATATTTTACAAAAAATTAGTTTTATAAATTAAAGCAAAAAAAGTGAAGGGGAAATTGGGCTAAGCTTTCCTTTACCGACTCATTATTGTAACTTCTATATACCGGGACTGATTTTATGAAAATCACAGAGAACGTTCAGGGAGGCCTGAAACAAATATATATTTAATTTTTACTCAAATATTCACACTTTTGCCACAATTTGCACTAGAATCAACAAACAACCATTCCTGAGACTTCTTCATTTTTATTACATACATTAATTACATGACGTATTTATTTCTTATATATTTCTGATTTTGTATATATTTTTCGCAAAAATTATACAATAATCTCGAAAAAATCACTTTTATTAAAAATATTTCTAGCAGCGATTCGTTGAATAGCGAGTACAAATACACAACTGACATAAACGACTCCAAGGTAAGTGTTGAAAAGTGTATATGTATACCTGCGGCGTTTTTTTCTGGATTTTACTACACATGTATTTATTTTTTTTGTTGTTTAATTTTCACCTGTGACGCTTTTTCTGCGTTCTAAAATACGTTTCACACATTAATCATATTTTTAGTGCGTTCGCTGTCGAATACGAATTTCGCTTAGCTTTAAAGTTTTTTCTATCAAAGTTGAAGCAGACAAAACCAATTGTGCACGGGATATAATGTCAAAATGATATTTTGCCTATATATCGCTAGCTTAGAGTGCAAACTGTGTAAGTCTACTTTTATGAAAAAGTGTATTTTTATTTAGAACGCTAGAAAAATCAAATACGCATAACGCTAAACAAGTCTAAGATACTTGTCATATTTCTACTCGTTGTTATTCAGTGATACGCAAATTGTGTAAGCCCAAAAAGCGAAGAAAATTGTGTAAGGCCAAAATATTTACATGAACAGAATTTTTTTTCATTTCGAAATTTTTTTAAATTTGTTTTTTGTCTCTCCTGCAAAGTTTGAAAAAAGGACTTACACAATTTGCACTCTAAGCTAGCGATATGTTAAAATCTGAATCCGCCCAGTTTTATGAAAAGTCAAAAGTCAGACAAACTGACATTTATTTTGCTAATAAAATGTTGAAAGTTAACACAACATTAATTTTCACTTGAAAAACGCCAGCGAACATATGTACATATAAGTTATTCCACGAATAACAGGTGAAAGAATGTAAAATCAATTTAAAGGATAATAATTGTAATTTGACAACCTATAAAACAGAAGGAAGAAGGCCAATTTTTATCGCTTTGACCATATTATTGTGTCATGATGTGAATTCACTTTGATTTTGACATTATACTCTACCTTTGTAAATAAAAGGATTTTTTTCAATTCGCCACTAGGCTATTACGCCCATGGGCGTTATTTCATTTTTGAAAAATTGGCATAAAAAATCGCCCACCTGTATGATGTATTTCTGGAAAAAAAATCCGGAACATTTTCTTTGGATACCACTAGATGTCGCTAAAATTAATTTTTTTCATATCTTCGGTTAATATAGTCCGATCCCTAAGTTTACTGTACGTGTCTATATTCTAATATTACTTTACCTATTTACAAAAATTAGACTGCTCTACAGCCAAAAAATACTCTAAACGCGACCGTCCTATCTATATGTAAAATCGGTCGCTGATTCCGACAATCGGGTTCATTTTTAATTCTATAGGAAGGTTTTTGAGATATCGGCAATTTACCGTTATTTGGCCAATGGCTCCACTTAATCCTGCATATCTCTTTAACGCAGTGAGCTATCTTCCTTGGGGTGACACAAGACGAAAGAATATTAAATTTGCTTTTCATGGCTCCTAGAACATTTTTCTCTAACTCTTATAGTTTCTGAAATATTGACGATTAAATTTTTTTACGATTTTTTTAAAGAAAAAATTGAATTCGTCAGGAAATATCTTTAAAACCAATGTTTTCACCTTCGGTTTTATTGCTTTACGTGAAGCTCCATTCCATTAGCAAAAAAATAAGCTATCAACGAAGAAAATCTATGGTAAAATGGAAAAGTTATAGGCGATCAAGTAAATACAGCCAAGTCGTAAATGGGCTTGTATCTCACTGCGTTAAAGAGATATGCAGGATTAAGTGGAGCCATTGGCCAAATAACGGTAAATTGCCGATATCTCAAAAACCTTTCCTTAGAATTAAAAATGAATGATTTTCGGAATCTGCGACCGATTTCACATATAGATAGGATAGTCACGTCCATAGTACAGACAAAAAATTTCATCAAATATATTGAAAAAACCTTTTCAAAAAAAAATTACAATAATGAGTTATTCATAAAAAATAAAAGAGATTTATGCAATTATTAAAATCGAAAACTCTTATCAATTCCCAGGAGGTGTAGTAAGAGTGTCTATTAACAAATATATTTACTATTTTTTTATGAAAATTTTAATGGCTTTTCATTTAATAATATAATATAATAATATAATACAATGGCGCTATTATAACTCTGACGAGTTTTATGGCCGAGCTTCTCTCCCAATTCGAGGTGTGCTCCTTTTTGTTTTTCCTACTAATTGGGTGGACCTACAGTTTTATGCCGGCTCCGAACGGCGAATGCATTTTTTGTGAGAAGCTTTTTCATGGCAGAAATATTCTCGGAGGGTATGCCGCCCACTGCCGAGAGGTGACCGCTGCTCTTAAAAAACCCAATAATTGGATTTTTACTAATTAGAAAAATTTGTTTAGCTCGGACCGTGGTTTGAACCCGAGACCTCTGGCATAGCAGGCGAGCACTCTACCCACTGCACCACAGCGGCCACTTTACTTTTCATTTACTTGTTAATAATAATTCCTCTACTTCTGTATTTCTCCCAAGCCTTTTAATTAAATTGTGGCCGCTGTGGTGCAGTGGGTAGAGTGCTCGCCTGCTATGCTAGAGATCTCGAGTTCAAACCACGGTCCGAGCAAAACAATTTTTCTAATTAGTAAAAATCCAATTATTGGGTTTTTTAAGAGCAGCGGTCACCTCTTGGCAGTGGGCGACATACCCTCCGAGAGTATTTCTGCCATGAAAAAGCTTCTCACAAAAAATGCATTCGCCGTTCGGAGCCGGCATAGAACTGTAGGTCCACCCAATTAGTAGGAAAAACAAAAAGGAGCACACCTCGAATTGGGAGAGAAGCTCGGCCATAAAACTCGTCAGAGTTATAATAGCGCCATTGTATTATTATTATTATTATTATTACTTTTAATTAAAAACACTGAAATTTAACTTTTTTTATAATATTTGATATTTTATTTAGTATGAGCAAATCAATTTATACATATTTAAAAAAAAAAAACGGAATTCTACCGGTATTAAAACCAGCCCTGTGAAGTTGGCACATCCAAATGCGATTTTTTTTGTAAAAAATATGTAAATCGTTTGCTCATCGTTTGCTCAGGTTTTCTTCAAAAGTTATTGCAAAAAAAAAATGTTTGCACTTTTTTTTGCACAGCCAAATGCGCATTTTCTCGTAGGAATACGTAGATACGTACGATTTTTTTGGCTAAATCGTTTGCTCATCGTTAGCTTAGGATAATACAGGAAAAAATTTGTTATTCACATTTTTATATAAAAAGTTATTAAAAAAACAAATTTTTTCGGGATCAGCACTTCTCCCCAAAAAACCGAAAAAAAAATAATTTTTTTGGCTAAATCGTTTGCTCATCATTAATTAAGAATAAATCAAAACGAATTTTTGTTTTCCGATTCTTATTGTTAAAGTTATAGGAAAATGAAATTTTTCGGTATTGCTCAATAGGAGTTTTCTTGAAATAATAAGTAGGTACGTAGGATTTTTTGTCATCTTTTTAGCTAAATCGTTTGCTCATCTTTAGCTTAAGATTATTCAAGAAGAAATTCTGTTCTCCCGTTTTTACACAAAAAGTTATTGCGAAAAAAAAATTTCGGGATGAGCATCCCGAAAAAAAATAATCACAAAACATGATTTTTGTTTTGGCTATATCGTTTGCTCATTGTTAGTTTAGAATCGCTTAGGAAGAAATTTCCTATTGCTATCATTACTCAAAAAGTTATTGAAAAAGAAATAAAAATCTCGGGATTGGTACTATTAAACGAAAAATCGAAAACAAAAACAATGTTTTTTTGGCTAAATCGTTTGCTCATCATTAGTTGAGAATAAATAAAGCGGAATTTTCCTTTCCTATGCGTTTTTTTTTTTTTAAGTTATTGCAAAATGAAATTTACGGTGGCACGTTGGCACTGTAAAATATGAATTTTTGCGTAGAAATACATAACTACGTACGACTTTTTTTGCTAAATCGTTTGCTCATCGTTAGCCAAGGATATTTCAGGAAGAAATTTAATTTTTAAAATTTTCAATACAAAATTATTGCGAAAAAAAATTTCGAGATTTCGAAAAATCAAAAAAAAAATATATTTTTTTTTTGCTAAATCGTTTGCTCATCGTTAGTTTAGATTCACTTAGGAAGAAATTTCCTTCTGCTATCATTAATCTAAAGGTTATTGAAAAAATAAAAAATTTCGGGATTAGAGCCACCAAATGAAAAATCTGCAAAACAAAAATATTTTTTTTGGCTAAATCGTTTGCTCATCATTAGTTCACAATCATTCAGTAAGAATTTAATTTTTCAATGATTTTTTTTTCAGAGTTATAGCAAAATGAAATTCACGCTGCGACGTTGCCATGTAAAATATGAATTTTCGCATAATAATACGTAATTATATACGACTTTTTGGCTAAATCGTTTGCTCATCATTAGCTCAAAATATTTCAGAAAGAAATTTCATTTTCCTATGATTTTTTTTAACACGTTGACTGCCAACTACGAGATAACTCGTAGTACGATTTCCCTTCCAGGAAGCCGACTACGAGTTATCTCGTACTACCTAAAACTACCTCGTTTTGTGTAGCTACGAGGAAAACCGTATTATAATAGTGTTAGTGTCGATAAATGGCTTATGGGAAAAGAAAAAAATTTTGGGTTTGGCTTCCGTGAGCTTTTATTTTGTTAAAAAATTTTATGGAAACATTCATTCAATATAATGCAAAACTTCATTCAATATAATGGAAAAATTAACTCAAATACAAGAAATAAAGTAATATATTATTGTTTGTGGAACTTTTTAAAACAATTTTCCACACAAAGGGAAAAATTATGTTTTTTTTTAGAGAAAAAAGGACCTACCTACTACGAGATAATTCGTAGCGTTCTTTCCCCCCAGACGCCAACTACGAGATAACTCGTAGGGTTCTTTCCTCAGACGCCAACTACGAGATAACTCGTAGGTGCTTTTTCTCCTGGAAAAAACATCATTTTTGATTTTTGATGATACCAATGATCTAGAAATGGAGTTTTTAGTAAGATAATGTGAAAAAATCAAAATGTCACTTTTGGGAGGTTTTCTGAAAAAAATTTAACAAAAATTAATTTTTTTTTGGCCAAATCGTTTGCTCATCATTAGTTTAGAATCACTAAGAAAGAAATTTCGTTTTCCTATTCTGGTTTTCTAAGTTATTGCAAAATGAAAATTCCGATTTGGCCTTTATGATTTGCGGTGCGATATGTTTATTTCAGAGACCCAAAATAACAATTATCCTAATATCGACAATCGTTAAAATTACGGGATTAGACAATTTTTATTTTTTCGATCGGCACATAATTGTTATGAGTAATTTATATTTTTTTCGATCCTCCAGAACAATTACTGGATGATGGATATTTTTAGATCAGCTCATAATTGTTACTAGCAATTGATATTTTTTTCGATCTTAAACAACAATTACTGGATGATGGATATTTTTTAGATCAGCTCATAATTGTGCAAAAGCGGGTAAATATGGATACGAAATACGAATATAGAATACCCAATACCGCAAAATGGGTATCGAATCAAAGCGCTTGGCTAGGGCTATCATTTGGTCGTGTTCTCAATTCGATATATTAATCGATAACAGTGTTATCGATAAAAATGTGGTGCATAAAAATTCCAATGAATGTACACAAAATGGGTATCAAATGAAAGCGCTTGGCTAGGGCTATCATCTGGTCGAGTTCTCATTTCGATATATTAATCGATAACAGAGTTATCGATACAAATGTGGTGCATAAAAATTCCAATTAATGCACACAAAATGGGTATCAAATGAAAGCGCTTGGCTAGGGCTATCATCTGGTCGTGTTGTTCTTTCATAATGGACTGTGTTTAAATTGTCAATGTCCTGATGCATTATCCACTCACATGATATGTTAAATTGGCAATCGTCGGAATGGACCAAGGCGAAGGTGATCTTTATTCCTAAAGGGGGCAGAGCCTCCTACAGCAGCTCAAAGGATTTCAGGCCGATAAGCCTGACCTCTTTTCTACTCAAAGTTCTTGAGAGATTGCTGGATGTCTATATCAGGCTCCGTGCGAATACTCTATCTCCTTTTCAACACGCTTATTCCAAAGGCAAGTCCGTAGAGACTGCTCTACACGCTATCACTTCCAAGATAGAAAAGGGGCTAGCCTTTAAGGAATTCACACTGGGCATCTTTCTCGACATAGAAGGAGCTTTCAACAATGTTCTACCGGGAGCCGTTACCACCGCCCTACGGGACTTGGAGGTAGAAGAGGCTCTCGTGAGGTTTGTCGAACTTCTTCTTAGTAGAAGAGCCATTATTTCTGAAATGGGTAATTCATCGATAACTAGGTATGCCAACAGGGGAACACCCCAGGGTGGAGTTTTGTCTCCTCTGCTTTGGAACCTAACGGTGAACACCCTGCTCTCTAAACTTCAGCACACGGGCTGCCAGGTCATTGCGTACGCCGATGACAGCGACTGGCAAGCATATACCGGTGCTGAGCGACCTTTTGCAAAATGCACTCAACATTGTAAAAACCTGGTCTCTGAAATGCGGGCTCAGTGTCAGCTCTGAGAAAACGGAAATGGTTCTGTTTACCCGCAAACATAAGATACCTGAATTCAAACCTCCGTCCATAAATGGGAAGGAGATTAAACTCTCTACCGAGGTTAAATACCTTGGTGTTATTCTAGACAGAAAACTAAACTGGAAACGGAACGTAGAAGGACGATCCCAAAAAGCCATGTTAGCACTTTACGCATGTAAATCAGCGATAGGCAAGAGATGGGGACTTAACCCCCAAATCGTCCATTGGCTGTACACAGCGGTAGTGCGACCTATTCTCTTCTATGCAGTCACCATATGGTGGCCAGCACTGGAACTCGAAACCAATAAGAGCAAATTAACTAGAGTTCAGCGAATGGCTTCCATGCTTATTAGCGGAGCCCTTCCCTCCACCCCAACTAAAGCTCTCGAAACCATCCTATTTCTTCTCCCCACGGATATACAGGGGAAACTCATTGCCAGCTGCAACGCGGCAAGGCTCAATGCAACCGAACCCTGGAGGGACACCAGATTCGGGCACGCTCAAATTCTTAGTAACGTCCCTGCCAATTTTCTAAAGCTGGACTATGCAATACCAGCCTTTTGTTGGGATAACAAATTCTCCACAAGAATCCCGGAGAGGAGCGAGTGGAAGAACTTAGGGGATCCCGACCCTAATACACTGCACATTTACACGGACGGCTCTAAATTGAACAATAGAGTTGGAAGTGGGTTTTTCTGCGAAAAGCTTCATCTGAAAGTAAGTTTGCGCCTACCTGATCACTGCAGCGTCTATCAGGCTGAGCTCATAGCCATATGGGAAGCAGCTCATCGCCTGACAGATCTGCCAGACATAAATTCTATCAAAATCTTCTCTGACAGCCAAGCTGCCATAAAATCCTTACAGAGTAACAATGCTACATCTATAGTTGCAATGAAATGTAGGGAGTCTTTGAACAAACTAGCCGAAAGGTGCGACCTGAACGTCATTTGGGTTCCAGGCCATAGCAACGTTCGGGGCAACTGCATTGCAGATGAGTTGGCAAGGGAAGGCACAAGCTTGCAGGATATCACATCTGCGGCATGGGTTGGCCCCCCGCTTAACTCATGCAAGCATTGGTTGAGATCTCGCTCCTTTGAACAGGCTAACGCTAGATGGGCCAAGGAGTCAACTTGTGTGATTTCTAGGCAAATCTGGCCTAGACTGGATGAGGCTAGGTCTGTATCGGTGCTGCATCTGAATCGGCTCTCTATAGGTCCGCTGGTGGGACTTCTAACAGGCCATTGTCTTATGGGCACTTACGCCACTCGCATGGGCCTATATAAAAACGACTTCTGCCGCAGCTGTAGGGACGTGGAGGAAATAGAGAGTGTTGAGCACTATCTATGCCACTGCCCCGCACTGTCGCTATCCAGGTACCGCTTCCTCCATAAACACTTTTTCGAGTGCCTGGCGGAGATGGAAAATGCAAGGACACTAGATTTTCTGCGCTTCATGAAACAAACGCGCTGGTTTAGCTTCACGGGCATCTAATCTTATCATACTTTTGAATCTAATTTTTCCGGAAAGGTTTGTAAACAGAGATAAGGAAGCTAGGGCTCCCGTGTGGTATCACAATGGGCCACCTCGGCCTAAGTGTGTCCCCGCTTTCATGAATTGCGGAGACAGCCACCTCAACCTAACCTAACCTAACCTTGGCAATCGTCACAGTCATATTAAATATAAATGCGGTTGCTTTCATTGTAATATTTGTAAAATGGGAAAATAACAATTATTATAGTCGATGTAACAATTTTCAAGGTAGGCTGACTATCATGACTGTTTTTTGTTGAGTTGACGTCGTTTTTGTTGGATATACGTTGTTTTTTCCCTCAGTGTAGTATTTTCCATGAGAAATCCATAAGACGGTAAAAATTACAAACAAAAAATCGCACTGGCAACATTGTAAATATTTGTATTTGGGAAATGCGGCGTTTGCGGTGTTGTGATATCCACATTACCTCATACCGGAATTGATCGAGAAAATGCGGTACGGTGTTTATTATTATCGCATATTTTGCGGTTGCGGTCATACTCCCGCCGCATTTTTTATGAGTATACTCTAAATCAAAAAAAATGTATCGCATGCTGATCTCTGGTATGTACACAAACATACATATGTATATTATATTTCATTTCATTTATTTCTCACCAAAAATTAAAAATATAGTACATTAAATACAACAGCAAAAAAGTATTAAAAATTGAGGTGTTTAATCGTTGCCTAACTTATGAACATAAGTATATACAAGCTATATTTAATTTTCATTTAATAAACCAAAGATAAATGAGCATATATATAAAAGAATTACATATCTATGCATCTATGTTGTGAATGTATGTACAATAAATAAGTCCTGGTATTTTGCATGAGTTTTTTAAATCTAGCTCTTTTTGCTCCTTACTACCCCTGAATTAACTATTAGCAAGCCATTTCGCAAACAAAATTTTATTTTTTTTTTTTTTGATTTTTCTGCAATAATTTTGTATGTAAATATTAGAAAAGGAAATTGTACATCGAAATATCTTGAGCAAACGGTAAGTAAAATTAACTTTTTTCGGTGTCTCGTTTAGGTGCGCTGAGCCTTTTTTTGCAATAACCTTTTATGTAAAACTGTGAATAAGAAAGTCCTTCCTGAAATATCTGGTGCTAACCACAGTTGGGCAAAATTTATTAGAATAAGAATAATAGATGAATAAATTTTTTTTATTTTTATTTGAATAATAAATAATTTCGTTTATTCAAACAAAAAATTATTCGAATAATAGATAATTTTCATTTACATATGTAAGAACAAACAAACATACAAACAAAATAAATATACAAATTTTTTTTTTACTATTACTCAGTTGTTTTTTTGTTGTACCCTGAGTTTTTATTTATTATTTGAAATAACGAATAAACTTCAGAATAATTATTCGAATGAATTTATCTGAATAAAATTTGAAAAATAAATTTTTATTCAAATAATTATCTAAATAAAAATTTATTCGAATAATGCCCAAGTCTGGTGCTAACAATGAGCAAACGATTTAGCCAACAAATTGTACGTAATTACGTATTCCACCGCTTAAAATTCGCATTTGGCTGTTCCAAGGCCAAATCGAAATTTTCATTTTGCAATAACTTAGAAAACCAGAATAGGAAAACGAAATTTCTTTCTTAGTGATTCTAACCTAATGATGAGCAAACGATTTGGCAGAAAAAAAAATGAATTTTTGTTAAATTTTTTTTCGGGATGCTGAAATATTTTATTTTGTAATAACTTTAAAAAAAATCATAGGAAAATAAAATTTCTTTCTGAAATATTTTGAGCTAATGATAAGCAAACGATTTAGCCAAAAAAAAAATTTTTTTTTTGCAGATTTTTCATTTGGTGGCTCTAATCCCGAAATTTTTTATTTTTTCAATAACCTTTAGATTAATAATAGCAGAAGGAAATTTCTTCCTAAGTGAATCTAAACTAACGATGAGCAAACGATTTAGCAAAAAAAAATATTTTTCGAAATCCCGAAATTTTTTTTCGCAATAATTTTGTATTGAAAATTTTAAAAATTAAATTTCTTCCTGAAATATCCTTAGCTAACGATGAGCAAACGATTTAGCAAAAAAAAGTCGTACGTAGTTATGTATTTCTACGCAAAAATTCATATTTTACAGTGCCAACGTGCCACCGTAAATTTCATTTTGCAATAACTTAAAAAAAAACGCATAGGAAAGGAAAATTCCGCTTTATTTATTCTCAACTAATGATGAGCAAACGATTTAGCCAAAAAAACATTGTTTTTGTTTTCGATTTTTCGTTTAATAGCACCAATCCCGAGATTTTTATTTCTTTTTCAATAACTTTTTGAGTAATGATAGCAATAGGAAATTTCTTCCTAAGCGATTCTAAACTAACAATGAGCAAACGATATAGCCAAAACAAAAATCATGTTTTGTGATTATTTTTTTCGGGATGCTCATCCCGAAATTTTTTTTTCGCAATAACTTTTTGTGTAAAAACGGGAGAACAGAATTTCTTCTTGAATAATCTTAAGCTAAAGATGAGCAAACGATTTAGCTAAAAAGATGACAAAAAATCCTACGTACCTACTTATTATTTCAAGAAAACTCCTATTGAGCAATACCGAAAAATTTCATTTTCCTATAACTTTAACAATAAGAATCGGAAAACAAAAATTCGTTTTGATTTATTCTTAACCCGAATCAACCCACGAGCACCATATGGTAACGCTAAACAGCCCCTTACATTTACAAGAAAATAAACAAAAGGAAAAGAAAAAACACCAGGAAAATGCCGATTTTCAATGAAAAATTAATGTGGCTTTGCAAAAAGGTAAAGATCGTGTTATTCTGTGCTCAAATGTCGAAGCTATTGCGTGTGAAAATGAGGTGACAAAAATCAGTACTGAAAATTCCCGTTTTCAGATATGGCATGTCGGTAAATATAAGTAATTTTATAACTTTTGGCATAAATTGTTCAGATAATTACACCTTTTGAAAGCTAATGAAATTATCTATGTAATGTAAATTAGTTTTTAAAGAAAAAATTCTTCTTTCCAACATTTTTTTACATTTTTCTAAAGGCGTTACCATATGGTAGCCGTGGGTCGTCCAGGGTACAGGTTTTTTTTGTTGGGCTTCGCGTGATTTTCTCTGCCGTTGTGTAAATTTAACTAATGTAATGTTATTAATTTGTTAGAATTTTATAAATTTTCTGCTTTTAGAGGCTTAACATTACAAAAAATGCATGATTTCATTCAAGATCAAGATGAGGCATTCGACGATGTTGGACTAATTGACATACCAACTGTCATTTAGGTACATACATGGAGAAGATAATACTGAAGTGGAATGTGCGGGTAAACCAGATAATGTTTGCTCGGTCCAACTAAAAGGCAACTGAGAAGTTGTAATGGTTGGTAGCTCGACATTGCCTCATTTTGTCCAAGAAGATGAATGGGTGAAGAATATTTCACCATTTCCTCTTCCAATTTTTCCACTGGCGAATACGAAGATTGTCGTATTATACTACGTAATGTTCAATTAGAGTAGTTTTTTAATTATTGTTATTATTTATCAAGCACATTTGCGAACAAAGTGCAATATATGCTATTGGCCAGAATAGGCCAACCCTACATATGGAAGTATTTAAAAAAAAATATTTTATTTGCATAACTTTACTTAAAACCTACTTAAATCTCAATAAAGTGAATGTTTTTTCCTGTGAAACTAAAAAAAAAGTTTCCAAACATCATTTACCCTTTAAACAAAAACCTGTACCCTAGGCGACCCACGGATACCATATGGTAACGCTAGTTTTTCACATTTTCCGGAAAAGTGCGACAAGGTATTGGAAAACGGACTTCAATTTCCTGCTCAGGAGGTCGAAATTTATTGGTGTACATACTTTTATGAAAATCTGAAACAAAAAAAGTTCTGGGAAAATCCGGGTTAATTAATGATGAGCAAACGATTTAGCCAAAAAAATTATTTTTTTTTTCGGTTTTTTGGGGAGAAGTGCTGATCGAGAAAAAATTTGTTTTTTTTAATAACTTTTTATATAAAAATGTGAATAACAAATTTTTTCCTGTATTATCCTAAGCTAACGATGAGCAAACGATTTAGCCAAAAAAATCGTACGTATCTACGTATTCCTTCGAGAAAATGCGCATTTGGCTGTGCAAAAAAAAGTGCAAAAATTTTTTTTTTGCAATAACTTTTGAAGAAAACCTGAGCAAACGAAACTATTCTCTGAGCAAACGTGAGCAAACGATTTACATATTTTTTACAAAAAAAATCGCATTTGGATGTACCAACTTCACAGGGCTGGTTTTAATACCGGTAGAATTCCGTTTTTTTTTTTAAATATGTATAAATTGATTTGCTCATACTAAATAATACGTATCTACGTATTCCTTCGAGAAAATGCTCATTTGGCTGTGCAAAAAAAGTGGAAAAAATTTTTTTTTGCAATAACTTTTGAAGAAAACCTGAGCAAACGAAACTATTCTCTGAGCAAACGATGAGCAAACGATTTACATATTTTTTACAAAAAAAATCGCATTTGGATGTGCCAACTTCACAGGGCTATTAAAACCAGGGACTTGTAACAAAGCTCGTAACGAAACGAAACTTGCGTTTCTGGCGTTTCTGTTCCAAGAAACATTAAACGATAGAAACTAATGCCTGAATCGCAATTTGGCGTTAGGTCGGTCGCGCGTTGATCGTACCTCAAAGCCGCTTCACACTGACATTCGATATTAGATGCTGGATTGGAAACATTTTCACTGCCACTAATATATTTTCTTGAATTTTTTCATAAATTTCACAATTTTTCATCGAAAGAAACAATTTGAATTTTTTTTAATGTCAAACGCCCGACTTAGTAGAGAAATGTTCAACTCAGGCGTTATACAGGGTTGCAATGAAGATACGATATTACAAAAATTTTACGATCAAACGCTTCACACACGGTCACAATGCGATTTGCTCCATATATTTTCATACATTTCTACTCACTTGTCAGAAGCGCGACCGACCGAACGCCAAATTGCGATTCCGGCATAAATTCGAAACCAAATGACTTTTGTTACAAAGGAGTTTTGTTTCTGTTTCTGTTACAAGGAACAAAATTAATTTAGTTTCGTTACAGGTTTTGTTTCTGCTGGAACTGTTTCGGAGTTTTGTTACGACTTTTGTTACAAAGGAGTTTTGTTTCTGTTTCAGATTCGTTACTTAAAGCCCGTCTCCACATAACTTGATTCACCAGAGAAACATATAGCAAAACATCTCGCTCAATAACCCGTCTCCACGTGGCTGATCGTGATTCAGTTTATCATTTCTCTTTCTTGCTCTTCTTAAATGTTTGTATGTTTGCTTATATTTTGCGTTTTTGTTTTGGTCTGTGTGAGATTTCGATAGATTTTCGATACAAAATTAGAGAAGACATCGATATCATCGAGGTTGGCAAGATGATTCAGAATGAAACAGTGTTTCAATCTTCACTCGCTCTCAGAAATTTGTATGGAAATTGGCGAGTTTCGGCACTGGTTTCCGTGTCGAAACAAGATTGAGAGAGAAAATGCAGAGAAAAAGAGCGAAACACGTTATGTGGAGACATGGTATTAGCTGTGTAACAGAAACCGAAACCGAAACGCGTTACAAGTCCCTGATTAAATCTCACCGATAATACCAGCTATTTTGTTGCACGGCGAGCCAAATTGAGACTACAAAAATATGTTATTTTATATATTTAACTTTCGTTTATAGTATGTACTATATTCCACAAACTTGCCGCAACTTATTTTAAGAATAATGCCGGAATCGCAATTTGGCGTTCGGTCGGTCGCGCTTCTGACAAGTGAGTAGAAATGTATGGAAATATATGGAGCAAATCGCATTGTGACCAAGCGTTTGATCGTAAAATTTTTGTAATATCGTATGTTTATTGCAATCCTGTATAACGCCAGAGTTGAACATTTCTCTACTAGGTCGGGCGTTTGACATAAAATAAATTCGAATTGATTTCTTTTGATGAAAAATTAGAAATTTATGAAAAAATTCAAGAAAATATGTTAGTGGCAGTGAACATGTTTGCAATCCAATATCTAATATCGAATGTCAGTGTGAAGCGGCTTTGAGGTACGATCAACGCGCGACCGACCTAACGCCAAATTGCGATTCGGGCATAAATCTTATTTTTTAAATAATTATTTGTGATCTGATATTATGAAGAATATAACACGTATGTAAATGTACGTATTTTTATTTACATATATCAATATTCAAATTGAAAAAATTCGTTCTGTTACAATCGATACCATGGTTACCATCGAAATAAAAAATAACAAAAATGGGGGATTTTTAGCATTGAGTATGGCAGCACGAAATGTCATAATCCATATAATTGTCAGGTGGCTAATATGGCGGAAAAAATTTGACGTTTACACTACCTTCTTTCTTGTATCATGAGTAGATGTATGTTCAACTCAGGCGTTACACAGGGATGAAATGAACATACGATATTTACAAAAATTTTACGACCAAACACATGAGGTCATGCCCATATGACACTACGTTTTTTTCTGGTATTCTTCAAGGTTTATGGTGTGAAGAAGATGGTCAAATACAGTTTTGCGTTGGTAAAAGCGAGCAAGCTATATTGAAAAAAAAAAACCAAACGAAATACCAATAAAATACCCTCTATGCGGTTAAAAACAAACGAGCCAGATTTTTTTTTGGGTATGTTTTTTTGGCATTCGGCAGTTTTTTCGGGAAATTGTTTCAAATTGACAACTATAAAATAAATTATATTTAAAATAAAAAATATACATATGTATGGAAATACAAATTTTAAATTTACTTCTTGTAAGCTTCTGCTTTGGCCGTAAGGGTAAAGAAGTGCGGAAGAAAAATTATACTGCGCACTGGCTTCTCTTTATAGCATGGAATACACAGCTATCCTGCCATTTGAGGTTCATAATTTTTTTTATTTAAGTAATTTAAATTCAAATTTCTAAAAAATGAATTTTTGAAATAAATATCTATATATTAATACGCTAACATGAATTTCGTCCGCGACCTTTTGGCGACTCTATTGATCCGATTTTAAAAGTTAGACCATCATTAGAAAGGGAATTCCCTAGAATAGGTCCATTTTGATTTTCATTAAAATCGGTTGGAAAATACGTGCACAATCCCCGTTGGAAAATTTCTGTGTAATTGTTATTGTTGCAGAAAATTCCTATGTTATTGTTATTGCAAAACACAATAACTGTCATAACTTTACTTACAACAATTTTTTAAATATTTTTTGTTGCCTGCTTTTAGGCGTAATAAATGGGTTGTGTCCAAACTAAAAAAAAAAACAGTGCCATCCAAATGAAGGTAAAAAATAATTTTGTATGAAAAGTTTTAATAAAAGTATTTATTTATTGTTGAGCTCAAGGCCGTTTAAAAATTCCAAAAATTAAAATTTTGAAATTTTTTAAAAAACATTTATTGTTTGTCGATATTTCGACCTCATTCTGAGCTCATCCTAAGGATTGTTTGCCTATGTTTTTTCGAAATTTTAATTTTTGGAATTAACAATAAATATGTAAATAATTTTCACAACAAAAGGGCCAAAATAATTTCATAAAAATTTTAATTAATTTGTTGTGCTTGGACTACAAATGGGGTTTGAATCAAATAAAGATACATTTTAATAAAAAATGTCATAAAGTTAAAAATATTTTTGCATTCTGGAGTAGCTCAACTACTAGAAAACTGTCGATTTTCGACAGTAGCGGGAACTCCTAGTTATTATTATTTCGTTTGAAGTTTAATGTCCATCAAATTGTTTTTGAGGAAGTATTTGTCCCTACAGAAGAATTGTTTTTGTATTTTGACTTTCGTTGGGGTTTTCAAACCAAAAATACCAGAGAAAAAACGTAGTGTCATCAGTAGGGAAGCTAAAAATATGCAAATGCATATTGCATATGCAAATGCATATTATGACCTAAAATGCATATTTAAGCCAATATTCATATTCGTGCATATTAGGCCCGTCACATAGCATACGTCAATCCGTCTACGTCGACGTATGTGACTGACAGCTCAGTAAACTGTGGGCATTTAAATGCACATCGGTACAAGTACGACGGATCCGTCGCCGCAACGTACCAAAGTTGCCCAACATTCAACTTTTGGTATACGTCAATCCGTCGCTATATCAGCTGATTGCTTTTGATTGTTAACCTTTAGCTACTGTTGAATTTCACTTTTTTTGCAATTTGCTTTTCAAGTTTTTTCTCATTTGTAAAACATTCCTCCATAAAACCAAAATGGTCAATAATTATCCGGAGATGAGAAGTTACTGAAAACTGAATTTCAAAAATGCAACTTAAAAGAGAAATTACAAAATATTCTAAAGAGTTAAATTTTTGCCACCACCTCTGTAGTTAAAGGTTAATCAAACAGCTGATTTATGTATATCCGTCAACGTTTCCTATGTGGCGACCTCTCCGTCAAGTACGTGCGCTGTCAGTCACATACGTCGACGTAGACGGATTGACGTATGCTATGTGTCGGGGCTATATTTTGACACTTAATCGAGTAATATCGAAAATATTAAACTGACAACATCTTACCTGTGGTTCATTCAGATAGTTGCGTTTGCTTATATAATATTGAGTGAATCTGGCAAGCATATGACTAAAAATACAGCGTTTCCGTATAGAAGTTCACCACGACAAACATAAAAACAAGGCTACTTGACTATTAGTAGAAAACGGCTGTAAGTTGAAATCTCTTATATAAAAACTTTAATTTCACAGACAAGTTTATAGCAGGGTTTTCGCCAAAGGAATTGTTCATATTTAAATTTTGCCCAACAGGTCCTGTGACGTAGAACATTCGTTTTCCGCACACAACAGCTCGAAAATATAGTAAAACTTATGATAGCTTAATGCAACCCCTTCCCAAATGTGGAAAATGTGAATTGTACCTTTCAGTTCTTATATAATTTTTTGTTTGCAAAAATTCGTGAAATAAAAACGTAAACTTGAATAAAATACATACACTCACGGAAAAAAGTATTGGCACAGCAGACAAAGTTGATTTCGACCTCAAAATACTCTTCCAAAGAAATAAATTTTTTATTATTTCCTATTTTTGTTGCATTAGTACAAGTATTAAGAATACGTTAAAGAAAAAATTACATTGATTGATGGAATGGTTTAAGCACATTAATTCGTGTAATGAAAAAAGTCCTATTTTTATCCGGAAAAAAGTATTGGCACACTTCACTTTCAGATTAAATAACAACTAAATCTTAAACGCTAGTATATTCTAGGCATACCATTTTATTTTCTAACATCATTAAGTGGGTTTGGCATAGAATACACCAACTTTCTGGTAGTTTCCTCCCCAATATTTGGCCATTCTTCCATTAAGGTTGCTTTTAGACTTGGCTTACCACTTTCTTAACCGCGGCTCCAGCTCATCCCACAGTTACTCGATTTGGTTGAGGTCTGGGGACTGTGGGAGATGTGGGAGAACACGAGTAGTGTTATGTGCAAGCCGCATACGTACTTCGTGGGGTGGTATTTCGGGTCGTTGTCGTGTTTGAAGGTGTGTGATGTACCCAAGTTTACCTTTTCAGCGCTTTTTCTGGCGTCTTCTTTCAAAATATTGGTATAAACATGCTTGTCCATTATACCCTCAATAAAAACTAATTCGGCACCGGCAGTGGACATGCAGCCCCACACTATCATAATTCCAACCGCCATGTTTAACAGAGGAAGTAAAGTTTTTTTTCTTTTCATTCAAATCAGTAGAAAGGACTATGCAAAAGCTTACAAGGACAAGTCTTGCAGCAACTGGGAGCAAGTTATATTTTCGGATGAAAGCAAATTTAATATTTTTCGCTCATATGGAGGAGTAAGGGTATGGCGAAAAGCTAATACAGCATTAGATTCAAAAATACCTTATTTCCTCTATAAAACATATTGGGGGAATCGTCATAGTGTGGGGCTGGATGTCCACTGTCGGTGTGTTCGAATTGGTTTTTATTGAGGGTATAATGGACAAGCAAGTTTATACCAATATTTTGAAAGAAGACGCCGGAAAAAGCGCTGAAAAGTTAAACTTGCGTACATCACACACCTTCAAACACGACAACGACCGGAAATACCACCCCACGAAGTACGTATGCGGCTTGCATATAACACTACTCGTGTTCTCCCACATCTCCCACAGTCCCCAGACCTCAACCAAATCGAGTAACTGTGGGATGAGCTGGAGCCGCGGTTAAGAAAGTGGTAAGCCAAGTCTAAAAGCAACCTCAATGGAAGAATGGCCAAATATTGGGGAGGAAACTACCAGAAAGTTGGTGTATTCTATGCCAAACCCACTTAATGATTTTAGAAAATAAAATGGTACGCCTAGAATATACTAGCGTTTAAAATTTAGTTGTTATTTAATCTGAAAGTGAAGTGTGCCAATACTTTTTTCCGGATAAAAATAGGACTTTTTTCATTACACGAATTAATGTGCTTAAACCATTCCATCAATCAATGTAATTTTTTCTTTAACGTATTCTTAATACTTGTACTAATGCAACAAAAATAGGAAATCATAAAAAATTTATTTCTTTGGAAGAGTATTTTGAGGTCGAAACCAACTTTGTCTGCTGTGCCAATACTTTTTTCCGTGAGTGTATGTACATATATATGTACATTTTTGAGCATATTTCAGGTATTTTTCAGGCATACATGCATATAATGATTTTTTTTTGTGCATATTTCTGAGCATATTTCAGTTATTTTTCGGGCATACTAGCATGCATATTTTGACATTTTTCGTGCATATTTTTAGCTTCCCTAGTCATCAGCGTTGCCATAAGTGAAGATTTATCTTCAAAATGAAGATTTTTGTACTAAAAAAATTTTCAAAATGATTTTCCTAAGTGCCATAAGCTTGATTGATATTTTATCTGTGTTATTACAAGTAATATCATAGCTTTACATTTTTAGTCTAAATATTTCATGTTGGCTACTCTGCAAATAAAAAATCAATTTTGTAACTTCACAGGGCAAACTATCAGGGCGTTATCTATACTTTATTTTTATGGAATAGTATTGTATATTTTCAAAATATGAAACTACTACTTGTTCCAAACGAGCAGTGTTGTAAAAGTTTTTTCTTTATCTATCGAATTTATATGGAGAGTTACTAAACTTTAACCATAAATTCCTCGAAAACGAGGTACGTCCGGCGCCTACATTTTACGGATTCAGAACACCCTTCCCCTCCCCTACCCACCGGTAGAAGTCGTTTTTTGGCGGGCGTGTGACATTATTTTAAAGTTTCCCCATAGATGCTATTGCGGAAGTAGAATTCTGCCGGCTGAGGGTTATTTTTTTAAAGCGCGCGTGTTGTCCACGCTATAGATGCTTTATTGATGTTATACATAACTAATTTGTGTGGAATTTGGGGAAATATTTATGTATCATATGAAAGGCATTTAAGTAATGTATTGTGGGACGATCTTCCGGTTTGTCTCCAAACCAAAATTGACAAGGGATGACGGAAGATCGTTTCTTTCGTTTGGTGTTACCCATAACCTAACTATAGAAGGTCCATGCAAGGGAGAGTAGCTCTTCTTCAGCGAGTTTGTAGCTTATGTCAAACTATCGTCTTTTGTTTTGATTTTGCATTCTTGCACGTGTTTTTGGAAATAGCTTGTGTGTTCGGTTGTGTGTTTGTATGTTCGCTGGCGTTTTCTCTGCTTTTGACATTCTTGAAAGCGGCCGTCCAACCAAAAATTGGCACAAGCAAGTTTTTTTCTATGGTAGGTATCACATAATACTTAATTTAGGATATGTAGTTTTTAAGAAAAATTATACATTCTGACCTACATTTGATAGAGCTAAAAATTGCCAAATTCCTAATAAATGCTAATTTATGCTAATTTCACTATTAAATGAAAATTACAAAAAAAAAAATCGGAAAAAATATGTTACGGATTTTCTGCTCTCCGATTGGCTAATCGCTTCAATTTGTCAATTGAATTGCTCCAGATATGGCATGTATAGACATCGGGTAATTTCAACAAAAATTTATTGCACATCTAACCCCCCCATATACATATATTTCGTTTAATCTTCACAACCAGGTCATCGGAGCAAAAGTTTGGTTTTTCTTTAGCTACGTTCCTGCTCCATTCTCAAACATTTTTTTCCCTGGCTCTGCTCCTAACTCCCAATTTTTTTTTGCTGCGAGCTCCGCTCTCGCTCCCATTTTGTTGTTGTGTTGATCGGGGATGCCGTATGTGGCAATATGAATTAGATTTTTTTATACCGGAATCCAAATTTGCGTTCGGTCGGCCGCGCTTTTAACGGGTGAGTAGAAATGTATGGAAATATATGAAGCAAATCATGATTCAAATAAAGAAGATTGTGTATTCAGCGGTCCCGCTATGCGTTCATCCAAAATTTGACAGAATCAGCTGATTTAGTGACGTAGTAACATAAATTCTCTTTCACCCAGTTTCGTTTCCGGTTTTCTAATAACTAAAGATTGTGTGCGATAATTGTGAAATTTATATTAAAAAGCTATTTTAAATAAAGAACAATGAAGTGCCGCGTATTTATTTGTGTTAATAATCAATAAAGGTATTTTTTACATGTTTGCAAATTTTCTTTCTCGTCGATAACGTAGTTGATGACGTACTAACCAAAATGAACCCAGGCTCACGGATGAATATTTTGCTGAATATCGCTGAGTGCACAATCTTCTTTATTTGAATCATGGAAGCAAATCGCATTGTGACCAGTGATGCCAGATAATCTCCGCTGAAATTCCCACAGAAATTGGAAAAAAATCCCTAATTTCCCACATTTTAAATACAAAAATGCCACAAAATTCCCACCGAATAATAATAAGAATATATAACAGCAAATAGAGTTTTTTAATAGCTAAAGGTATCAGTTGTACAAATTATTTGCATTGTGCAAGTGGATATGATTTTTGTTGATTTTAAAGTTGAAACAATTAATATTTTTGGATTGAAAGGCAATTCTTACTTTACTTACACTATTTAACATATCACTAGATAGTTTGTTTCGCTTTTTACATTTAACATTCGTTAAAATTGAAAATATTCTTTCTTTTAACGTGAGTAAAATTTCAACCAATTGCTTTAGATTACGAAACAAAAAGTTGTCATTATAGTTTTTAAAGTTTATTATTTTACTCCACAATACATCAACGGGTAATTTTTTTAAATCGCCTTTTTGTGTTTCTGTTAAAACTATACAAATACTTTTGTATTCCGATTCTGTGAGATCGGGATTAAGATATAATTTTTTAGTTAGAGCAAGAAGTCATACACGATTGTTTTTAGAGAAATCAAAAACAATATGGGGATCTAGAAACTGCAATTCTTCGAAAACACCGTCAAATGGAAAACTTGATATTATCTGAAAAGTAGAAGCTTCGTAAAAGCGCAAACACTTTTTTTGAATACAATCTATTTCTTCAAATTTAAATTTGACAATATATCTTCGCATTCATAACGAACGTAAACGTTATGCACGTCAAGTAAATATGGAGTTGGGTGGGGTTTTAAGAAATTTCTTGCAATTTTCAACACAAGTGTCTTATGCCTCAGACACACATGTGGTAGAAATATTATAATATCAATACTATGATTTGGCTTTACTATGAAAATTTCCAATTAAACTACAATATGAGGATGACACATATATGGTATAGATCGCAATATTTCTACTATACTACAATGTGTGTCTCTAGCATTAGCTTCTTGACCTAGTCGGTGTATAAGTATATTTCGGTTTAGGAACAATACGTCAAATTCATTGAAAGAGTTAAAAACGTACTTCAAAAATCTATTTTAAGTTATACTATAAATTATACATATGTAGGTATGTAACAGTTCTGCAACCAAAAAAATCCCCTTTTTTTTTATGTGGACGACAACAAAATGTCCCTTTTTTCCCTCTTTAAAAATTTTGCAGTGAAATATCCCTCAAAAAGGGAAATTTCCCTCAATCTGGCACCACTGATTGTGACCAAGGCTGCTTAACGAAATGAACAAAATAATTTTGTTTAAAAAAATATCAATAAAAATTATCCAAAAATTATTTTGTTTTGTTCATTATCAAAAACAAAATTTTTTCGTTTAAAAAATTATCAATAAACTTTTATCAATATAAATTTTGTTTCGTTGATATCAAAAAAATTAACAAAATTGTTTTTGTTTTTGTTCATGTACGTACATGCATAGTATGTAAATTTTTTTTACTTCACAGAAAACAAAATTATTGAAATTTAATTTTTTCGTTTAAAATTGAAACAATATTTTTTTTAAATAATTGTTTTGATAATTATCCAAACAAAAAAAAATTTGATATTTTTTTTTGATAACAGTTGAAACGAAATAGATTTTGTTATGCTTTTTACGTTTATAAAATCGAAAATTTCAACAGAAACAAAATTTTTTTTGTTTATTGTTAAAAATAACGTTATTTTGCAGCCTTGATTGTGACCTCAAGCGTTTGATCGTAAATTTCATTTCTCTACTAAGTCGGGCGTTTGACATTAAGTAAATTAAAATAGTTTTTTTTCGATGAAAAATTATGAAATTTATGAAAAAAAATCAACAATATATATTAGTGGCAGTGAACACGTTTACAATCCAACATCTAATATCGAATGTCAGTGAAGCGGTTTTGAGGTACGATCAACGCGCGACCGATCTAACGCCAAATTACGATTCCGGCATATTGTCTTTCTCTTTTGAAACATTTACCTAAAAGCCCGTCTTCACATAACTTGATTCGCCAGCAAAACATCTAGCTAAACATCTCGCTAAATAACCCGTCTCCACGTGGCTGATCGTGATTCAGTTTAACATTTCTCTTTGCTGTTCTTCCTAAATGTTTGTATGTTTGCTTATTTTTGCGTTTTTGATTTGGTCTGTGTGAGATTTCGATAGATTTTCGATACAAAATTAGAGAAGGCATCGATATCATCGCATTTGGCAAGAGGATTGAGAACGAAACAAGTGTTTCAATCTTCACTCGCTCTCAGAAATTTGTATGGGAATTAGCGAGTTTCGGCATTCGTTTTGAGGTCGAAACAAGATTGAGAGAGCGAGTGCAGAAAAAAAGAGCGAAACACGTATGGAGACATGGTATAAGAGTTTTCATTTTGTTATTTTATTTTATTTTAGTTTAGTTTACTTTACTTTGTTTTATGTTTTAAGAAAATGAACTGAAATAAAATAATTTTTAAGGCAAATGCTTTAAGTTTAACGACAATTTGAATTAATTTGTTTTCAAACATGTACCTAAGGTTTACATACATTTTAATATTATAGTTTTTACGTTTAAAGAAAATGAATTGAAATAAAAAATTTTTAAAGCTAAAAAGTGCCAATTCTTTAAGTTTAACGGCAAAAAAGCATTTTTTAGAGCAATTTTTTGGTTGCCCTAGTAATCACCTATTCACATAAGACGACCTGAATATAGATTGGTCTTGGGGTTACCCCAAGAAACAGCTTACTGCGTTAAAGAGATATAAGGGTTAAGTGGAGCCATTGGCCAAATAACGGTAAATTGCCAATATCTCAAAAACCTTCCCATAGAATTAAAAATGAACCCGATTTTCGGAATCAGCGACCGATTTTACATATAGATAGGATGGTTGCGTTTAGAGTATTTTTTGGCTGTAGAGAAGAGAAGGAGTACAATAGTACAAGCAAAAATTTGGTGGAACAAAAATGCAGAATTCAGATTAAATGAAACAAGAAGGTATATTTTAAAGTTTATTAACACGCTTTTATTAGTTTCACCTGTATGTATGTGGGTATGTAACTTCTAGCTGCTGCCTAAATATATGCAACATATTTACTAATGAGATTAGGTTACAACCACCGCTATTTTCCAACAGATGGCGCGCGTGTATTTATATTTTTAAAATATTCACTTATTTATTAAACTCATTTAAGTTGTAATTTTTTTCATTTTTTTGTTTTTGTAATCGTTTTTTCTTCTTTCATTTTCCTATTTAAGTGCCGTATACGGAAAAATTTTCTGCCTAGGAAAAACCGTTTAACAATTTGTATATCACAATTAAATTTAGATATTTTCAATTAAATGTTTGTTTATAAAGCACTTACGTGTCCACAGCCTCGAGATTTTTGTTCACGAAGCTTTCCACTAATTGCACTCTAAAAAATACATATTTTATTGAGATTTAGATATGTACATTATAATTGCGTCCATACTTTATTTTCGCATTATAACTTGGCACTGCACATTTCGATAAAACGTTTTGTTGTTTGTGCTACTAATATCGTTAGCACCGAAATGCGCTGAGTACTTCAACGGGTTTTTTGGAAGATCAACTTCTTCTATTTGGCACGCTTGAAGCCATTGATTCCTTATAAACGGAATTGCTGGAAACCTAAAAACTTCACAGCTGAGCCTTCACAAAAGTGCATGGCATCCCCTGAAGAGGCAGCTCATTTTTCAAATCTTTTTTCTAGGCATGGGTAACACTGCGCTGCGCGGCGCAATTGCGCTAACACCAACCCTGACGTTATTGCGATAACTCCGATTTGGGAAATGCGCCAACTCAATATAGCGCCAGCCCAATACAGCGCCAACTCAATTTTGTAATATAAAACCGACTCAATTTCGTGCGCTAACACCAGCACCAATATAGCGCTAGTGTAAAATGGCGCAACCACAACGCCAATAACAGCACCATAGTATATGTATACATATGACACCGTCACAATTATGTATGCTTGATAGTGATCTAAGTGACTCTAATTTCCAGCATATTTTCACAAATATACGGAATATGTTTCCAAATGATTATGAAAATTAAAATTAATTGTGCCCACGTATACATATGTAAGCAGAATTGCGCCAAAAGAAATAAAACGGGGATGGTGAACAGTATCAAGCGAAAAAATGCTATTTATCGATACTACTTTTTTCACAAATTACGCGTATGAAAGTAAATTTATTTATTTTGCACAAATCACACAGCTTTCGAAGCAATTGCTTTTTTGAAAATAAATTAATTTATTTTCACAAACTTCAGATTTCGGCCCAAAAAAATATTTGCTGCAGTTTACTCTGGTAGCATGATTTCAATGAAATGTCATAAATTCAATAAAAGTCAAATGGCTGCCTACGTCAATAAGGCCCGTTTACTCAACCTCTGATTAACGCTAACCGGAGGATAAAGGTCCGGTTAAGTTGTTGACTGCATTATCGACCGCATGATAAATGTATGATTTGATGAAGTCGATAATGATGTTTAACCGGACTTTTACCGCGAGGATAAAAGGCCGGTTAACTTATGGACTGCATTATCGACCACATGGTAAATACATGGTTTGATGAAGTCGATAATGATGTTTAACCGAACTTTTGCCGTGATTAGCGTTAATCAGAGGTTGAGTAAACGGCCCTAAGTGATTTTACCTCTTTTTTTCTACCATGATATATAGTACGGCTTAGAGTGGAAACACTCACCGACGGCAGCCCGTAGACCGTGTCAGCTGACACGATCTACCTTATGGGAATGCCATGTAAACGCAAACTCACCGACATTGAATTTCAACCATGATGCAATAATAAAATGGTGGACGCAGCAGAGGACGGCTATTTTGTTTTTGGAATAGTAAGCTGTCAAATTATCGTCTTTTGTTTTGATTTTTCCCTCTTGCACGTGATATTCGTGGAAATAGCTTGTGTGTTCGCTGGCGTTTTTTCTGTTTTTGACATTCTTATCTACGGCCGTTCAACGGTAATCGCCTATTCTCTTTTAGCCGCTACGACCATATAGAATTATTGGATCATGATTTCAACGTTTACGGCACTGTAGAACTGTAGGCAAGCTGGCTGGGAAATTCATCTCCCAAATGAACATCGACAGAAGAGGGCTGCCAGCACAGCGAAAATATGTGAGATAAATATTTTAAGGTCGTGGTAGAATGGTGGTATATTTTAATAATATAGAAAAAAAACATATGTGTATTCATTTGCATAATTAGAAAGAGCTCTTTGACCTCACTACTTTATTACAAATACGACAGTTTTGTTTTCTTTTTGATTTCACGTTCTTAAGTTTTTTAGTGCAATTGATATGCAACTCTGATGTGTGGTGTGCTGATAATGTCCGCTATATTCACCTCCAGAAAGGCCAATCATTTTTTCTTTTTCAGGCAAGGTTAGCTACAGTGGGGAAAATCCAACAGCTTGCACAGAGTCTTAATGGCCGAGTGTGTTTATGCGTTGGGTCATTGCGGCTGAAGATGGAATGGACTCGGGTTCAATCCCCGGTGCATCCACTTCCGAAAAGAGTGCTGATGATCGAAAATGGTTTTTCGTGAAATAGCTATACACTCAACCTTCGCTGTAAATAGTTGTTGAATTTTTTTCCACTTACCCCAACGATATATTTTTATTTTGTAAATATACAATTATGCTTAAAAAAAACCAAATTAAAAGAAAATTATTGAAAGGTGAACTATGGTCAGTTGTTTACTTCTAGTTTTGTTAACAAATTAAAAAAAAATGTATTATTCCAGTTGGCTAATAGCATTGACAGACGGCAGCGATAATCCGGAATATCTAGCTAATCCGGATTTAACTTGAGAATTAACTGGAGGTAATCCGGAATATCTCTTGAGTTATAGCATTGACAGACGGCAGCGATAATCCGGAATATCTAGCTAATTCGGACTTAACTTGAGAATTAACTGGAGGTAATCCGGAATATCTCTTGAGTTAGTCCTCAAAATTTTAGCGGATTAAAGCATTTTGTAATGACATCCCTGGTGAAAAATGTCTATTGTGAATGAAAGGGAAGAAAAAGAAGAACCCAAAGCAGATCTAGGAAGGTAGGCGCATAATATTTATATGTATCTATTTTTCGGTCAGTTTAAATTGGTTGATTGTGCGTATATAGGCTTTTCTGACCAGTAGGTTATTAGCGCAAATAAAACAACGTTATTTCGCTATTCCGGCCCAACGTTTCGCTAGACTTCCTAGCTTCTTCAGGGGCGAGTCTGTTTTTATTAAGCAACAAGGAAATTTTATATATTTAAAAAACATTACATATATATACATAAACATACAAACATGAGCACTTACATGATAATTAACAAAAAATAAAAAAGAAAAAGTCGTCAAGTATTTCCAGTACCATTCGTCTGTGGTATTGTCGTCATACTAAATCTATAAACAAAGAAGATAGGTCGAAGCAATATCGTCAGTGTCCTCTTTCTTGTTCATTGTCGTTTCCCTTTTTTGTAATATTCGTAAACTCTCTAATGTATATCGAGCTTTTCCTTTTTTGTTTCTGTCTATGATTCTAATGTTTTTGGTATCAGCCGTATGTCCTGTTGTTGTAATGTGTTGTGAGAGCGCCGTGTTGGTTTTCTTCTTTCGTATGTCCGCTTCATGCTCTGTCAGTCTCACTCCAAGTGTTCGCTTAGTGGTCCCTATATATATTTTGTTGCAGTTTTCGTTTTCTTTCCCATTACATTTTATTTCGTACACAACATTGTTTTGTTGTAAGGCGTTAATTGGGCTTTTTGTGTTGGTAAATATTTTGGACAGTGCAGTTTGATCGGTAGGCTATTGCGTTTTTTTCTTTATCATATGTTATGCTTTTGTTTATGTTTTCAGAGAGATTTGGGATGTATGTAGCGCTGTGATATTGTTTTGTTTGGGTGGATTTCTCTGAAATAGGAGTTGTGCTGTTTTTGTTGTTTGTTTCAATTATTGTTTGTCTTATTAAGTTTTGGACCATTCTATGTGGGTAGTTATTGTCGGATAGTATGTTTTCTATTTTTTTGATGTTTGTATTGTGAAATTCTTGGTTACTTAGTGTTAGTAGTCCGAAACGCAAAACGCAGGCTCACCATGAACATGCTATAAGCGAATTCAGAAATTTCGAATGTAATTTGTTACTGTAATTGGTAGTGTAATGTCAAAATGATATTTCGCATTGGTTGAAATCTCAATTCGTTTGTGACTCGCCCATTCCTATTGACCATGATGTGACTTCGTTTTGATTTTGACATTACCCTACCTTTGGAAATAAAACAAGAAGTTTTTGAATTCGCCGCTGCGCCTACCTGATTTCGAAAATCGTCACTGCCCATTGCAAACCGTAGTTTCTAAAAGTCAGCTGATTTCGAAAAACGATCGCTGCTACTGCCACAGCGCTATTGTAATTCCGGCTTTAGAAGTTGGCCACGATTCAAGGCAGCGGCAGCGAATTTAGAATTTGGGCTAAACGGAGCGGTGCTGCCAGCTGCCTCTGCTGTATTATGTGCCGCTTCATTACAAACCGTAGTTTCTAAAAATCAGCTGATTTCGAAAACCGTCGTTGCCCGCTGCCACATCGCTGATGTAATTTGGGCTTTACGGTAATCGGGATCATCGCTGCCGTCTGTCAATGCTATAACGAAAATGAAATGACAAAATGGCAACATTGTATTCATGTAAACAAACAAAATAAACAAACTGTTTGCAGCGTTTCTACGGGTTTGACTTTTGCTTGAATTCTCTACGAATGGGACACGGAAACGTACGTTGGTGAGTGTTTCCAACTTTAAAAATCAGATGTGATTGAAATATATGTCTTTTTATTCACATTTGTAGCCTACCGCTAGCAAAATTATTTTGTTTGACTTTCCCAATAACTTTTAGGATTATCTGGGTTAATGTATTCTTCAGCGGCCGCCAAAAATTTACGGTGTTAAAATTTATATCATTTCACACAGCAAATTGGTAAAAAATTTCCACTATACTAAATTTTAGAGTTGGGAAATTTAGTTCACCTTGTTGAGCGCTCTACTGGTGAGCGCTCCCTTCAGTGAACTTGTTCAGTTTAGTTCAGTAGTTCACTTTAGTTCGCCATTAACTACCCAATAAACATTTTTCTTCGTTTTCAATTTGAGGTTCATTTGAGAAGTAACCCTATTGTCAAATATCAAACGTTAGTTATCAAATGCACCTAAAATTTCCCTTGATAGCGTTCTCAAACAAAAAGGCACATTTAGTATGGGATTTTGGGCTGATTCTCAATTTGATTCATTTTATTTTCTCAAACCTATTTCAAAGGTGGTACGAAATGGAATGCAATAAATAGATGTTTGTACGTATTACATATTTGTACTCTATAGTACAGAAAAAATGAGGGATAGTGAGAGAGTTTGTGTTGTGAGCGCAGAAATGGAATAAATAAATGTACCCAGCAAACAATTTTATATAATAATAAGAATTTTGTAAGCATTAAAATGTAAGCAAAACACTTAGGCACTCTGCACACGGAGCGTACTCTTTTAGACGCGTATTAGATACTACAGACGAAAGCTGTACGCTTTGATGTCGCGCACGTATATTTCAATTGAAGGCTGCACACGAGTCGTCAGCTTCATGCATTCGTCAAAGTATGCTGGCTACATGTCGCTTGGCGTAAAGCAGTGCTGGTAGCTAGGCGTACTACGCTTAGAAAACAGGAAGAAGAAGACGTTTGTTTACATTTTTCCACATGGTGAAATTTATAAAAGCAGTAAAATTTGTGGAAAAAATCGGAAAAAATTTGTGTATAATTAAAGAAAATGGAAGATTCCATAAAATTTTTCATCTTTTCTATTTAAAGCTTCGAAATTTAAAGCAAATACCGTATTATTAATTTGTTTGTTTGTTTTGTGCAGCGAAGTTTTATGTCGCTTCGTGTGCAGATCTTGAGGCGTAGGGAAATCGACGCTACATGAAATGTCTGGTACGCGTCTATGACGATACGCCTCGTGTGCAGAGTGCCTTACTTTGACATTTACAAAGCATCGCAAAGTAAGCCTTTTGTAATCGAAACGCGTCCCTCGTTATAAGCTTAAAATTAGGATTGTTTTGAAAATGTATTCAGTAAACGTATTATAAGTCATTTTTATATGCTTTTGACAAGCTTTGCGCACAATATTTCTCGATTTTCTTGTTATTATATTGTTATACAAAATAAAAAAACGTTCTTACCTTCTTTCTTAATTTACTTTTTCAACTTTCTTTATTTCACTAAAAATTCACTATGTATTTTAACTTGTTTAGTGTTCAGAAATCAAAACTAAAATGAGTTATACAAATATGTTTTTGTTTGCGCCGAAAAAGAACAGTAAACTTAGACGGTCGCCGTCAATATTCGCAAAACGCTTACAATACCAAATATTTTGTAAATGTCGCTTGCAAAATCCTTATTCATTCAAGCTTATTTTAAGCTTGGTTTACAACGCTTACACTAACCCAATTATGCAAGCTTATTTTAAGTTTTATTTGCGAAACGCTTACCAGATTGTTTGTTGGGTACATACATATGTACATATGTATTACATATTTGTACTCTGCTGTTATGCTTTTCATTTACCCGTGTGGGTGAATTTTGCCGGTGCCTTTTGTACAGTTACATGAGTATGTTAATATCTTTTCTAATATGCATGCACCCATATGAGAAACAAACTATGTTTCTATTAAATTTGGTGTAACTTTACAAAAATAAGATATACAGAATTATTATTACACACAATCATTTTCAACCATCATTTCAACCGTTAAAAGACTGCTCGAGTAGAACAACGAACGCTGACTGAAATTGGCAAACACACACAATTTCTTCGTTCCTTTAAGCATTGACATGTTGAAATTCGTGAAATGGTACAAAATGCGAAACAAGTTTTTTTTTCAAATGTGTTGTAAGTTATTCTAAAATTGATAAACAATGTTTGATGAACACTTGAAAATATGTTTATTTTCAAATTATATACATAAATGCTGATTCTCAAATTTAGAAACAATATTTTCTCAAACGTTTGAAAATTGCTGATATCACTCGTAACCCCATTTCTGCCAAGTTTGCCTTGATGTTCGACGTACTGGGTTCTGTTGCCATCTATCGCTTGCTAGTTTATAGACATGCTGTTTAAGCATTAGCTTTCTTGTGGCAAAAGGCATGCTTATGCGGTAGTGCCCTGCCTCGCAAGTTCATCCGCCCTACAATTTCCATCGATATCCCTATGTTCCGGGACCCACGAGGTGCAGAGAGATCTGAAGAGATCGGCGATAGTCTAGTGTTAGTTCTAAATTGAACGAGTGGGAGCCAAGGGATTAATTGCTGATTGGCTGTCGCTGAAGATGAACATCATTATCGACTTCATCAAATCATACGTTTATCATATGATCGATAATGCAGTCAACAACTTAACCGGACCTTTATCCTCCGGTTAGCGTTAGGGCCTTTTCACATTACTCGGTACGACATCGGATCGACAATTTTTGCTCGGTATTTCCAGCTTACCGAAACGATTCCGCGTTGCTGTGTTTTTCACACTTGTGGGAATACTTTCGGTGCGTTATCGGCAGAAAATAGGAAAACAAAGATCGAAATTTGCAAAACAAAATTTTTAACTTCAACAAATCACCCAATAATAACAATAATGTCTTCTAGCGAAGACGAAGACATCATAACTTGCTACATTTATAGCCGAAACGAGTTTTTTACTGACTTTGTTCTTCTTCTTTTATTACGCCGCAAAAATGTATGCAGTAATTCCTCAAATTTTACTGACCGGTCTTACCGCGCTGCGGTATACCGAAATTAATCCGCTCCGATTTCATGTATGCAACACTAATGTGAAAGTACCAATTGAAATACATGTGGTCGGTAAGGTTTCGGTATACTTTCGGTAAAAACCAAAAATGTCGATCCGATACCGCACCGAGTAATGTGAAAGCGCTCTTAATCAGAGGTTGAGTAAACGGCCCTAAACTAGCTGATTCTGTCAAATTTTGGATGAACGCATAGCGGGACCGCTGAATGCACAATCTGGTTCAAGGTGGATACATAAGGTTGTCTTGGTAGAAACAGCTGACTATTTTTTTTCATTACTTAAATTGAAAAACTTTGTGTTTGTTGCTTTTCTTGTATGTATGTGTTGCTTTCCTTATATGCATGTGTTGCTTTTCTTATATGCATGTGTTGCTTGGCCAATTGAAAATGGACGTTTGACAATTGAGATAACAAAACGAGCAACAACAAAATGTATTGCAGGGTTGCTTTTCCGCACTGCGGTAACCTTATGGATCAACCTTGATCTGGTTATTTGTTAATTCATGGTGAACTAATAGTCCATCTGAAAATATGAACTAGTTCGTTCACTCACTTGGATCAACTAGTTCAATGAACTAAATAGCTCATGAACGACACAACTCTAGTAAATTTATACCATGTTTACATATAACGAGATTATCAGTATCTCTCGATTCGCCAATCTACCCGTTTACATATACAACCAACTAGATTCACTGCAAAATTGACAATCAGCTGTCATTATAGTTTTTGACAAATTTATTTTATTAATATAAATTGCTTTCCATCTGTATCGTAATCGCGCCTTTTTTAATATTTATTAAGGCCATGGAAAGGAGACAACGGGTTTTGAATTGTTTAATTGCACAACTGGCAGTGTACAAAAATCCTCTGCTACACATTTGCACCGCCATATCCGCAAACACATGGGAGTTCCCCTTATTTCCGCGAATTTGCGGCAGCTTCTCCTCCCATAAGTCGAGCAGAAGCTCAACTTCCTCCTTCGCCCACAGATTTTTTTTCTTGTATATGGATGAAAAGATATTATGTATTATTTTTAAGAAATATATTTTAAAGCAAAATAAACCTTTTTTCCTTGCCTGCGCTAATTTTGTTTACTTTACGGTTTGACGTTTCTCTCCAATTCGTAACAAAAAACTATCGATAACACCAAAAATACAGGGTTGCATTGACAAAACTATCATCATAATCTCGAGATTCGATGCTTTTTAATTACTTTTATAATGCTTTGAGTACTAAGTTTGGTAATCCAATACAAAGTTGAAAAAATAAATTGCATGGAAGAATTTCGAGCACCGGCAATACTACTTTGAATTATTGGACAAGTCAGAGTGTTTAGAGACGGACGGACATGGCTCAATCGATTTCTTTTTTCACCCCGATCATTTTGATATATATAAGTCCAATATCTATCTCGATTATTTCATGGCGTTACAATCCACCGTTATGTGATTAACAGCCTAATTCCCTTTGACGATATCGTATCCAAAACGTTGTCGTTCGTGTGTTGGTATTATGAATGACGAATATGACGAATTTTGGGTAGCACTCCACCACACAGTGCTGGAATCCTGTAACTTATTTTGCTACCGACAATCGCTATGTCATAGCGATAATTTTCGCTTAAGTTTTTTTTTACCGATAATTGTCGGAAACAAATTGAAAATATATGGCAAAGTTCAGGATAACCAAGTCTTGAATCAATTAAAAAGGAGAATTCATACGTCACAAAGAGTGTTATAGAAACATCAATGCAAAAGAATTTGACAGTGGGATAGAAGCAATAAGCCTAACTATAACATATAGCTCCCATACAACCGATTGTTCAGATATGGACATTTTGGTGTATAACTCCTCCATTTTAACAGCTAAAAGGGTGAAATTTGGAATTATTTGTACCCATGTTGGCTCAAACAAGCTAAGCGAAAATTGTCAAAATTGGACCTCTATAACATATAGGTCCCCTACAACCGATTGTTCAGATATGGACATTTTGGTGTATAACTCCTCCATTTTAACAGCTAAAAGCGTGAAATTTTGAAGTATTTGTACCCATGTTGGCCCAAACAAGGTTAGCGAAAATTGGCAAGATCGAACCACTATAACAAATAGCTCCCATACAACCGATTGTTCAGATGTGGACATTTTGAGGTATAACTTCTCCATTTAAATAGGTAACGGCGTGAAACTTTGAAGTATTTGTACCCATATCAGAGCAAATAGAGTTACCGAAAATTTTCAAGATCGAACCACTATAACATATAGCTCCCATACAACCGATTGTTCAGATATACACATTTTGTCGTATAACTCCTCCATTTAAATAGCCCAGACACCATTTTTTCTAATAAATCCTTCCATAAATAACCCACAGAATTGAAATTATAAATTATACTAAATCAGGCTATGTACATGCATAGGTAACTTTTCATTTCCCCACTCATGAAAGGTATGAAGTCTTCGGTACGGCCGAAGACAGCCGCGCTTTTACTTGTTTTGGTATGTGTTTGACTGGTATTTAACTGGTATGAACTGATGCAGAGGGAGACAATTGCCATTTCGTAGGACACTAACACACGAAAAATACCAGATGTTTACATGGGAAATTTACAGTCGGGCAAGTAGTTGACTGTACCCTGCAAACTGGTATAATTCTAGTTTGCAACTGGTTAGTTTCGCTTCAGGGTACTTACATATATATGTACATATAACGAAATATATATATATATATATATATATATATATGTGTAAATCTTCGTATACCTTTTTTTTTTGGCTCCCATACCGTGATGCATATTTAAGTACTTTAATTAGCTCATAATTTTTTCATTTCAAATCACCCTGTAACTCTAATTTTTTTTTTTTGCACTTTTAGCTTTAATTCAACACTTTAACTTTGAAAAACGAACCAAAAATTTAGATCTTAGGGCAATCACAAAAAGTATTATAAATGTAGATCAGCCAAGATAATACCAAAAATGGGCATTTATGCCTCAGACACACATGTGGTAGAAATATTATAATATCAATACTATGATTTGGCTTTACTATGAAAATTTTCATTTAAACTACAATATAAGAGTGACACATATGTGGTATAGATCGCAATATTTCTACTATACTACTAGCATTAGTCACGCTTTCAATTGAAAATTTTCAAATATTGGAAAAAGGTGGAAGAGATTTCGACTGTTTCTGTTAGCAGAAGGTCCAAACTACCATAAACAAAAAAAAAAAAAATCACGGAATTTTAAACGCTGCACTTAAACTGAACTAACAAAACGGGTTGTTGCTTTCATTGTAATATGTACATACATATGTATTTGCAAATATCAAACTTGTTACTTGTTGCTTTCAATAGGTGAGTGAGTTGTACTTGTTAGTTCAATTTAAGTGCAGCATTTGACATACTCAACGCAAGTGGTGTGGTGGCGCAGAGGTTTTGCGTCTGGTCTGGAAGCGGGTGGTTGTGAGTTCGAACCGCGCGAGATATCAAGGGTGATTTTTTTAAAAATTAAAAATTAACTAAAATGGCTGCTATTTCCGGGGGCAACTTCCGTTGCATCAAATTTCAAATTTCACTCTCCATAAAAACTGTGTATCGCCGCCTAAAAAGTTAACTTCAAAAAAAAATTGGCAAATAATAGCTCGTGCACAATTCATTTAAAGCAAAGCGAAATTCCAGATGCTTGCTACAATTAACACTTTGACAATTTCCACTTAACTTTTATGCTTTGATTTATAACACTGTATATATTATTATATTATTTTTGCAAACTATTTGGGGAATCAACTTTTTTCTGCTTAACTATTTGCTAATTTTTACCATTTTTCCGTTTCTTGATTTCCTGTTCGTTTTGCGTAATTCATTATTTCTTTTCCTTTCACTTGAAACAAGCCTAAAATGTTGTGCTAAACAAGTTTTGAAAGTTTATTTTCTTCTGCAAATTTTTATTTACATATGTATTTTAAACTTGCAACAATAAAAAATGTTGTTCAAAATGTATCAAAATGAGTTTGGCATGTTTCATTTAAACCAAAGAAGCTTGGATAAAAAAGCTCGATTTCGATCAAATAAACTTTTCTTAAAACTGCATTAATTTGCGCAGATTCCGGTATATTTTGATTAAAAAGAAATTTAAGGTATCTTGAAAATTCCCGGGTCCAAAGTTGAAAATCCGTGACTAAAAAAAATAAAATTCCACTTTAAAGCCCGTCTCCACATAACTTGTTTCACCAACAAAACTTCTAGCAAAACATCTCGCTAAATAATCCGTCTCCACGTGGCTGATCGTGATTCAGTTTAACATTTCTCTTTCTTTCTCTTCTTAACTGTTTGTATGTTTGCTTATATTTTGCGTTTTTGTTTTGATTTGTCTGAGCTTTCGATAGATTTTCGATACAAAATTAGAGAAGACATCGATATCATCGAGGTTGGCAAGATGATTCAGAATGAAACAGTGTTTCAATCTTCACTCGCTCTCAGAAATTTGTATGGAAATTGGCGAGTTTCGGCACTGGTTTCCATGTCGAAACAAGATTGAGAGAGAAAATGCAGAAAAAAAAGAGCGAAACACGTTATGTGGAGACATGGTATTAGGCTATCTTGGTACCTTCCCTATGGCTCGCACTAAAAAACTGAGTACACCATTCGATTAAGCCGTTAATTTTACATGAGAATATGTATCTTTGTTTTTTTTTTGTTTTTAATTCTGTGGTTTTTTCATATATGAATCTAAACCTATCATGGAATTTAAAAAAAATCGCTGTTTTTGGAGTAGCCCATTCAGTTTTTTTTTCTAAAAAAAATTAAAATTGGCTTAGTTATCCTACAACATCCTATTTTCATATTCTGTGGCCGGAGGGATATGTTAGATAAAAAAAAACGCATCTAATATACATATGTACATAATGTACCTATGACCTCGCGGGAAACGTATGAAAAACCATTTAGCCGCGCTTCACTTCGATTTACTTCGAATCACTTCGATTTTTCAGCCGCTTCACTTCACTTTAAAATTTGGCGGTGACAACACTGATGTGAGTACTCGACCGATTGTGCACGACGGCTTTGCGAGCTCACCAAGCATTTTAACGTTATGAATAACGTTAATTAACGAAATGAAATTATTTTGATAATTTCTTCTCACTAATTAACGGAATTGTATTATTTCGATAATTTTATTATCGTTATTTTGCGTTACGATGCATCCTTGGTCCTTTGTGATCTGTGAGACCACCATTACATGACCATTATATAGATATGTACATACATATGTACAAATTTTCCCTTGAAACAAATTCTAAAATAGGGCGTTATTGAAGCAAGTGAAATAAGGCGTTTTTGAATCAATTTTGGAAATAGGGTGATCCTTTACTAAGGCGCCGATATACATAAGTACTATCCTTAATTTTTGTGTTATTTGTTTAATATGATAAATTTCTTTTCTTTGCACTTTTTATACTGTTTGTTTCACAAAATCAATATATGTATGTATGTATGTACATTCATATGTAAACATACATACATATGTGCGTTAACACAAACGTATTTTTTTAATAATCCAACAATAGTAAGTTGTACATATATATATATGAACGTATGTATATTTAAGACTACATACATATATATATATGTATATCTATCTGTGGCAATATGCAATAATCGCTTAAGCCGAAAAACATGATTTCGCGATAAATTGATTTTTATATTCGAAGGCGTTTCTTAACAAAACATAATTGTCGATTAAAAACTATGGACGCAAAATCAATGAGCCATCCATAATGTTACGATCAAATTTTGTAAATAAAACCAGATGTCATGAAGAAATTTGATTAAATATATGCATCTACTTTGGGTGTTATAGCAAGTTTAATATAGATACCTCTATTGTAAGTTAAGCCTAAATGCTTTTATTTATATCTTTTGATTGAATTAAGTTATAAGCATATTACAGAAATATAGAGTTTTAACGTGGTATATATAACTTGAAATCGTCTTAAGTCGACTTAAGCGGTTATTGCTTGTGACCACAGATATATATATATATATATATAGATATATGTACATATGTATAAAAAACTAAGCACTATGTTTCTCGAGTACCCACCACACACGACAATTACTCTAGTCAGACTAGCGGAGAATACATAAATTTTTTTAATATTAATGCTGTTCAGTATTGCCGCTAAAAAATTTCAAAAAGTGTCCCAAAAAAGGATCCAAACAGAAAAAAGGGTCCCCCAAATTTTTTTTTTATCTATGTAGAAACCAGACATTGAAAATAATTGTTAACAAAGATTTTGGAAATAACAAAAAATTTTAGACAAAAACTCTAACAATTTTTGAAAAACAAAAATCCAAAGACAAAAAAAGTTATTTTTGTCTGAAAGAAAACCTTATTTCTTGAATTTTTCTGTTATTCACCATGGTTCAATTATAGAAGGTTTTTGCAGTACGATATACGTACATACATACATACACACTCCATGTAAATTGTTTGTGTATTCTGTGATGCTTCTGTCAAAATCATAGCCCGCCATTGTAGAAATCATATTGCGTCAATATCAAAATTGACATAAGTTTGACATAAGCATCACAATATGAATAAAAAAAATAGAAAAAAGTTTGCAATCAGCTGTTTAGTAGGTTAACCTTCTATAAATTAGCCTTGTTATTCACTGATATTTATTTTCAACAGAAAAAATTTGAGCAAGAAATAAAAATAAATATATATGTACATATTTACATACATTCAATGAAGATTTTTCAAATAAGTGTTTTTATATTTCTCAACATGTGAGATTTATTTTGAAAAATAAAATATTTTTGTCACCGAAAGACCAAAAAATCTGAATTTAAATTTTTTTGTTGAGACCGAAATTTTTATTTTTCTGTTTTTTTTTTTGTTTTTTGTCTGTGAAAAACAAAAATATTTTAAAGGTTAACAGTTAAATTCAATCTCTAGTAGAAACACATTTATATATGTTTTTGCGTTTTGTTTAATTTTTAAATCAATTCACAGGTTAAGGAATATTGTTTTATTAAAGCTAAGTAAAACTAGAAGAAACATAATTAATTCAAGTATATGTATATAATGGAGTTAAAATTTAGTTCTCAGATATTTGGCAACCAAGTTTTCTTCCATTATGCAAGAATCTAACAACTCTATTCTATAATCCATCGGGACTTCGGACGCGACGACGCCGACTGCTACGACAAAATGAAAGTTATAGTGCGGTTAGTCGAGAACGTGTGGTCCGCCCGCTGAGGCAAACGCCCGTATACAATTTTTGGGATTTTTTGAGCCCGTAAGGCAACAGAGAAATCATCTGTTTTACTTGCACATATTTACATACATACATAATTTGTTTACTTTTGGCAGGGTTGCCATTTAGCCGTTTCTTATCAACAAAATTTTTTACTAATCTTCAAAATGTTATCCGGATTACTCTTCTATACGCAATTGTGCATTATTTACCAAATGGCAAGAAAATATTAAGGGTATTCATCTAAAGTGGTAAATTGCTGGTAAATGGGGTAATGTGATAAAATAATAATCTATATATTAATACGCTAACATGAATTTTGTCCGCGACCTTTTGGCGATTATACTAAACCGATTTTAAAAGTTAGACCATCATTAGAAAGGAAATTCCCTAGAATAGGCCCATTTTGATTTTCATTAAAATCTGTTGGAAAATTTCTGTGTATTTGTTATTGTTGCAGAAAATTCCTATAATATAATATAATAATAAAATAATTTTGTATGGAAAATTTTAATTAATTAAAAATCGAAAAGGGTTGTGCTTGAACTACAAATGGGGTTTGAATCAAATAAATATAAATTTTAAGAAAAAATATCATAAAGCTGAAAATATTTTTGCATTCTGGAGTAGCTAAACTACTAGGAAACTGTCGATTTACGGCAGAAGCGGCAGTTACTAGTTGTGATAAACTATCTGTCAAAATTTGTATGAAATATATATGTGACGTCAATTTAATGAAAAAAATTCCCGATTTTGTTACAGAAACTGAGATCTATTGTGGCAATTTACTTTTTAATGTAGGAAAAGTTGCAGAAGAAGACCACCAGGAGTTATAAATTAAGAAAATGCAGTCACCCAATGTGGATAAATACAATTTTTGATTTAATTTTCAGTAATATCTTCTTTTATTATCTTGTTTCCATGTGAACACATATATGTATATTCGATAACTTCTTACAATCTTGTTGTGTTAGTTGTATAATGCTGTGAAAATTACTGCGATCAGCTGACACGTTCTTACGTACAAAATCACAACGATTTTGATTTCTGCGGTGCGGGCATCAGCGCCGTCTGTCGTTGAAAAATTATTATTATTATTATAATCGTTTACACACAAATCCAATTAAATAGATCGGATCAGCTGACACGGTATACGGGCTTACGTTCTCTACTAACCGGACTATTAGTATTTTGGTTTACGACGTTTAGAACACAAGTGTTGTTAAGTGTTAAACTATGTTCGAATCAGTGTTGGGTAGCGTTTATGCGAAATCATATGTATTTTTTGACAGCATATTTGTATTTTTAACAACAAATTTATATTTTCACTAAGTTTAAGATTACATTTTCAGAACATTTCAGAATATCTATACATATAAAAATGATTTGGTATTTAATTGAAACGCTAAAACTTGAAAACGGCTGAACCAAATCAAATACTTCCTTTAATTTAAAATTTAAAATGTTAGGGGGGCGTGGCACCTCCCATACAACCTTAATTTTTAAAGCTGATTATCTCTAAAACAGTTCAAGGTAGGGAGCTGAAAATTGGTATAGAGGTAGGTGATATCAAAACCCTTCTCACTCAGAAAAGAGGGGGTTATCAGAAAAGGGGGCGTGGCACCTCCTATACAACATTAATTTTTAAAGCTGATTATCTCTAAAACAGTTTAAGGTAGGGAGCTGAAAATTGGTATAGAGGTAGGTGATATCAAAACCCTTCCCACTCAGAAAAGTGGGGATTGTCAGAAAAGGGGGCGTGGCACCTCCCATACAAACTTAATTTTTAAAGCTGATTATCTCTAAAACAGTTTAAGGTAGGGAGCTGAAAATTGGTATAGAGGTAGGTGATATCAAAACCCTTCTCACTCAGAAAAGTGGGGATTGTCAGAAAAGTGGGCGTGGCACCTCCCATACAACCTTAATTTTTAAAGCTGATTATGTCTAAAACAGTTCAAGGTAGGGATCTGAAAATTGGTATAGAGGTAGGTGATATCAAAACCCTTTTCACTCAGAAAAGTGGGGGTTATCAGAAAAGGGGGCATGGCACCTCCCATACAACCTTAATTTTTAAAGCTGATTATGTCTAAAACAGTTCAAGGTAGGGATCTGAAAATTGGTATAGAGGTAGGTGATATCAAAACCCTTCTCATTCAGAAAATTGGGGGTTATCAGAAAAGGGGGCGTGGCACCTCCCATACAACCTTAATTTTTAAAGCTGATTATCTCTAAAACAGTTCAAGGTAGGGAGCTGAAAATGGGTATAGAGGTAGGTGATATCAAACCCCTTCTCACTCAGAAAAGTGGGGGTTATCAGAAAAGGGGGCGTGGCACCTCCCATACAACCTTAATTCTTGAAGCTGATTATCTCTAAACCAGTTCGAGGTAGGGAACTGAAAATTGGTATAGAGGTAGGTGATATCAAAAACCCTTCTCACTCAGAAAAGTGGGGGTTATCAGAAAAGGGGGCGTGGCACCTCCCATACAACCTTAATTTTTAAAGCTGATTATTTCTAAAACAGTTCAAGGTAGGGAGCTAAAAATTGGTATAGAGCTAAATAATATCAAAACCATTCCCACGCCTAAAAGTGGGGGTTATCGGAAAAAGGGGCGTGGCACCTCCCATACAAACTTAATTTTTCATGCTGAACATCTCTAAAAATTTTTACGCTAGGGGCTTGGAAATTGGTGTGGAGATAAAAGATAACAATTCCATATTAACGCAAAATAAAAGGAGTTATACGAAAAGGGGGCGTGGCACTTCCCAACAACACTTAATTTTTTAAGCTGAATATCTTTAAAAGGATTTAAGTCAGGGACCTGGAAATTGGTACAGAGCTATATGATATCAAAACAATTTTTGCGCATAAAAGTGTAGGTTATCGGAAAAGGGGGCGTGGCAACATACAAACTTAATTTTTCAAGCTTAATATCTATAAAAGCGTTTAAGGTTGGGTCCTGAATATTGATCATTAGATTAACGATATCAATAGCGTGCTTATGAAAAAAACAGTAGCTTTGGGAAAAGGGGGCGTGGCACCTCCCATGCGTTCTTAATTTTTAAGGCTAAATATCCTTAAAAGCGTTCATGGAATGTGCATTGAAATCACTATGCAGATATACTATATCAATACCATGTTCACCAAAAAAAAAAAAGATTTATCGAAAAATGGGGCATTGCACCTCCCATACGTACTAAACTTTTGAGGCTAAATATATCTAAAAGGGTTGGATGAGGGGCCTGAAAACCATTATGGAGGTATACTATACGTATCAATACTCTTACTAAATTGGTTAAAATAGCCAATACTCAGTGAAAATAAATATCCGGAACAGAAAACTAAAAAGGTTGTGTATCGTGCAGCCTTAAACTGAATACTAAAATTATATATTTTTGAAGTTGTATACACAATGAAGTAGTGAAAAATCGTTAATATTCTATTAGAAATAATACCGGTGTAATATCAATTTTTGAAATGAAATTAATAAAAAAATCTATTTTGTGCAGAACGAAGGTTGCCGGGTCAGCTAGTATTAAATAATTAAAAAATGTATTCTATTGCTGCAACAGCTTTATTAGTGGAAAAAGAAATGGAAGAACAGAGGAATTTTAACATGAATTTTAACAAAATTTTTTTAAATAATGCCTTTTATTATACAAAAAGTGCCAACATAAATGAAAACAACATTTCGTCGTACCATACGAAAACTAACATATTTAAAATTTCTGGCGAAAGCTATCAATAAAAAAATTCTGTACGAAAAGTAGAACATTTGACTTTTGGCCGACGAAAAGTAATAAAATCGAGTTTTGGCTGACGAAAAGTAATAAAATCGACTTTTGGCTGACGAAAAGTATCAGTAATTATATACTGTTTTTACATTAAATTGTTGTTGTTTAAACGAAATTGATAGTTTTCGTCAGCCAAAAGTGGATTTTATTACTTTTCGTCAGCCAAAACTCGATTTTATTACTTTTCGTCGGCCAAAACTTGAACTTTTTACTTTTCGTCAGCCACAAAAAATCTGATGTTAGTTTTCGTATGGTACGACGATTTATAGAATACTGTCACCACTTTTCATACAAGAATACGTTGTAATTCGGAAATTAACACCGGCTCAGCTTGGATATAATGAACCAATTTTATTTATTTACAAACTACTGGGAATTTTTCAGTGAAACTTTCAGGAAATATTCTTTAGACGATAATTCATATAATTTTAACACTTACATCTACACAGTAAAAACTTTAGTTTAATTTTAATTCCATTTTGGTATTTATATATAACAATGCCAAAAAGCATAAAATTAAAACCATTTTGGTTTAAAAAAAAAGAAGAGAATATTTCTGGTGTTAAAAGTAGTTGAAATGGTATAAGGTCAGTCCAAAATTGGAATAAATTCTATGCTTTTATGGAAATCAATCAAAACCAAATTTTAATTATTTTTATAATATTTTTGGTAATAAAAATAGTTTAAATGGTATTAGATCTAACGGAAAATTGGAATAAATTGTATACTTTTTTAGATTTAAAAATAAACCCCCATAAAATTTCCAGTGGATATACCGCAAATAACTCATTATCCCGAAGATTAATGAGAAATTAAGTAACGTTAACATTGTTTATTTACATAGAAATCCAAAACAGTAGTGGCAAATCCCCATAAAAGTGTATCCAACAAAAAGTAAATTTTACAGGACAGTTTTTTTTAATTTCTTTTGCATACAGTTTGGATACAGTTTGTATGCAGCGTTGAAACTTATTTAGTCTCTAGCCTCGAAACTGCACATTTCACAGCTATGAAATTTTGGGAGTTGATGCATGTGATAATAAATTGTTGATTTCCATAAAAAAGCTGAAATCGATAATTTTGTTCGATACACTTTTATGGCGGTTAGGGCTCGATATATCTACATATTATCTACGTTTACACAAATATTTTGGAATGTCCAGGGAAATTTCGGCACCGTCGCGGTTCTTGCAGTGATACTGAAAAAGAGACCCTCAACTGCCTTAACACTGAAAAATAAAGCAAAATGTACCCTCATGATATTTAATTAATCTCCAGCATTATTATTCGTTTCGGGCCATTTATTTTAGTAGATTTAATTACTCCTCCGGATTGCACCTTTAGAAACATCGCGTATCAACAAGGTTCGATAGATCGCAAAATATAAAAAAAAAATTGAGATCCAGGTTGCGATCCATCAAATCATGAATATGTACATATCGTGTAGCAGGAATTTTGTGATTCGCCAGGACGCGTTGATCATGAACGGACATAGAAAGTGAGCACGTTTCGTCGATTTGTTAGTTTCTCGTTCAAACCTTTACACAGTCGGGCAAATGCTTAATGCATTGTGAATGGATACAAGTGACTTGACTCTGGGATGTGTGTTAAAAAGGTCGAACAGCTGTGCTCAGCTGATTTCAGGGTTGCTGTTATGGCCCAATAACGATGGTGAAAGCAATAGAAGTTGCTCTTCTTCTTTCTGTTTTGTAGGTTGTTGATTTTACATTCTTGCACATGTTATTCGTGGAATAGCTGGCGTTTACGCTATCACCGGGAATTGCGTTTTAGGAACTCAGCCTTAAATTCTTTTCGGAATTATGAATTGGTTTTTTCAATTCCCAATTCCGGAATTGCGTTTCTGTCTTGATTGCTACGACCTTGTCATTATGGTCCTTTTTCTTACAACAACCACATCCGGCCGCCATACCAATCTGTACCCCCGGAAGTCGCCGCCATACCAATCTGTCCCCGATTTTGATATTTTTCGATGACTTATCGTCTTTTTTTTTATCGAATTTCGACTACGCATCCCAGAGCCATTTCACTGTATGCTATACACTATGGCTTAATGTTCCTTTTATTTATTCTTTAAGCCAAAACACTCACGTTCAATGTGGAGATCATGGTATAAGTATACCAGGTAAAACAAACGTCAAGTTTTCGTCGCCATATTAACTACCTGACAATTAAGCAGATAATGACATTTCGTGCTGCCATACTTAATGATAAAAATCCTCCACTAATGGCATTTTTCACTGCTTTGTTTTAAAAATAAATTGTAACCATGGTATTCATAGTAACGAATTTTTTCAATTTGAATTGAAAGAAATTTTTTCAATTTGAAAAATTACACATCCTGCAGTAAATTTGTTTCACTGCTGAATGATCATTTATGATTCTTCTGAGTACAATTTTTATTATTATTATTTTTTTTGAAAAAAAGCAAACCATTTATATGAAAAATTCAGCAGTCTTTATTTGAAAGTACTCACTGATGCCTCCTCAGTCATAGATGAATTTCATCAGTGATTCATAAAAGATTCATTTCGGATTTTTACTTCGCGAAATATCAGTTTGGCCGTACTACAAAGTAGCCCCTTTCCGGTATTCTCGGTGAGTTTTTAATTTAGTTTAGTAGTTACGATCACTTTTAATTTAGGCTTTGTGATCACTCTGGTATATAGTTTGGGGAGGTTTTGGAGATTGATTTATTATAACTCCATATCGTCGCATAAAGTGCAATACCGCGTATCCGCTACCACCCAAATTTTACAGGAGACAGTAAAAACTGTTTTAATTCAAACCGGTTCGGAATTTTGCAAACCAACATCCAAACCAAGGTAGATTTTTGGATTATAATCCAAATATCATTTTGGCGAAAAACAGTTAAATGTGCAGTTATTGGCTTACTTATGTATTTATAAGCGGTTTTGCGTCTTTTATTTTGTTCAATAGTGATGTATAGGCGGTTTTGCAGGCGTACGTAAAAACTTTTCTTCAATAAAGCAAAGTTATAATCCATTTCGTGTTTATGAAAGTATAATCAACTTTAGTACATTACAGTACAGTTATAAAGCAATAACACATATTATTCGCGGTATTGGTTCGAAAAATTTCCCTAAAAAAAGCGGCTTTGAAACTGTGTCATTATTTGGAATTGCGTTGTGTGAATCTCAAAATTGTTGCATGAATGGATGGGGACGGACGCCAGGAATGTATTTTTGATGAAATCTCATTTTTGGCAAAAATGTCACGCGGTTTTGCACTTTAAACGACGATATGTATGTACACCACCATACCAATTGAGCATTTCAGTCTATATATGTATGTATGTACATATGTCCAATCCAATTACAAAACAATATGTACCCTAGATTTTAACAATATGAGTTGCTTATTTCCGCGGTGCAATAATACCAAATATGGCTGCAAAGACGGTGATATAAAATTTCTCCAATTTCCGACGATACCCTTTATTCGCGGAGAGTGGATGAAGATTTGTGGAGTGGGCGAAGAGGAGCTATCAGAAGTTCCATAAATCTGCTCACTAGTGCCCTTTCTCTTTCTGTCCTTTGATTCCTGAAATACCCAAATTTTCAAACAAAAATCTACGCATTCAAAAAATAAAAGTCTGGCATCGCTATACCCCAAAACTAGTATGTATATGCAAGCGGCGTATATGGTATATGTGCATGAATGAACAAATAAGAGATTGTGCACTCAGCGGTACCGCTATGCGTTCATCCAAAATTTGAATCAGCTGATTTAGTGACGTAGTAACATAAATTCTCTTTCACCCAGTTTCGTTTCCGGTTATCTAAAAACTAAAGATTGTGTGCGATAAATGTGAAACTTATATTAAAAAACTATTTTAAATAAAGAAAAATGAAGTGCCGCGTATTTATTTGTATTTTTTGCATGTTTGCAAATTTTCTTTCTCGTCGATAACGTAGTGGATGACGTACTAACGAAAATTAATCCAGTCTCACGGATGAATATTTTACTGAATATGTCTGAGTGCACAATCCATCATTCAAATATAGAAGATTTCCAAGAAAATATTAAATTATCCTTGGTGTCGATAATTTCCGTTTCTCAATATTCTCTTCTTTTTTTAAACCAGAATGGTTTTAATTTTATGCTTTTTGGCATTGTTATATATGTATAAATACCAAAATGGAATTAAAATTAAGCAAAAATTTTTACTGTGCATGTATGTATATCAAAATGATCAGAGTGAAAAGAGAAATCGATTGAACCATGTCCGTCCGTCCGTCTGTCCGTCTGTAAACACTCTAACTCGCGCAAAAATTTAAATATTTTGATGAAATTTGGAATGGAAGTTGGTATCAAGACTGGGACGGTTGGTTTTGAAAATGGGCGAAATCGGACCATGACCACGCCCACTTTTCCTATATAGAAAAAATCGGAAATTTGGTATCTCAGTCACGAATATAGCTGGAGTGATAAGATTTCACCCACGTAATGAGCTCAGGCCCTTATGAAGAAATATTGTGAAATCTTGGAAAATGGGCGGTGCCACGCCAACTTATTAAGGGGCAAACATTGAAAGTTTTAAGAGTCGTATTTATTTTTATTTTATTTTTACAAAAATTTTATTTAAAAAATTGTAATTTATTGAGATTAGCCCTGTTTTTATTTAAGCGCACATTTCTATCCGCGCTTAGCAGTCCATACAACATTTAAGCGCAGATGTATATCGTCGCTGCGCCAACAAATTGTGGTATGTATATGTTTTTTCGATTTTTTTTTATTACATATTTATTTAGCACATTTTGCCGTTTTCTGATATCTTTCTTTGGTTAGAAGTTTTCAAACACAGCTATATACTCCCAGTAGTAGAAATGCTCTGTAAAATCGGTTATGCATCTACTTGCGTATAATTGTTTTTGATTGCAGGCGAACCTGCTTTTATTTTTGTGTAAAAATATTATTTAAAAACAGCGTATCTGACCACTTTTCAAAATAGGAGGGGCACTGGTCAATTACATAATGCAGTTCCAAGCTATCGCCAATTGCATCGGATCCTAGCGAAGAATTGTGTACACATCTTTCACGATTTCTTACCCCCACTAGCAAATTGAAATAATTTGTAAAAAGAGCTACATATGTGCTGTAAAACGGCGCAAATGCTTCATGCGAAGTGGTTGGTCAAAAAATGTAACAAAAAATTGCACAAGTCTATTACATACATATGTGTAGAATCATTAGTTAACAATGCGAACTAGAAAAAATATTCTCTAGGATCACCAGAAAACGGTTTTTTGCTCTACTGAAAAGTTGCTGAAAAACGTATAGCTCTTTTTGTTGGCGCAGCGGCGATATGCGCTTAAATAAAAACAGGGCTATTGTTTTAAAAAAGTAAACTTATTGTATAATCTTTATTTAAACCAAGGCTGCACAATGATATCAACAAAAATATTTTGTTTTGTTGAATATCAAATAAAAATTAACAAAAAAAATTTTGTTTTGTTGAATATCAAATAAAAATTATTGAAATTATTTCGTTTCGTTGATTATCAAAAAAAATTATCAAAATTATTTCGTTTCGTTGATCATCAAAAACAAAATAATAATAAAAAATTGTTTCGGGCTTACGGCTGCATTTTACTTTGAATTTTTATTACCGTTTATTTGATAATTTTTTTTGTTGGCTATCGAAACGAAATTTTTTCAATATTTGTTTTTTGATAATCAACAAAACGAAATTTTTTTTTATAATTTTTTTAGATAATTATCATAACAGTATTTTTTTGTTCAGCATTTAACGTTACAAATTTTCAAAGTTGAATTGAAAACAAAATATTTTTTCGGTTATTGATAAAAAATAACGTTAATGTGCAGCCCTGATTTAAACAGGCATGAACATTTATAACACAGCTCAACAAAAAAGTCGATATTTTGGTGCAGCCCTGCTTGTAGCTGCAATTGGTAGTATTCGATACACTGATAAAAAATGTAAATAACTTTTTTTAATCCTACGTGTAGTTTTTGAGATATGAGCCCTTAATAGGTTAGGGCATATTTGGCCTCATAACTCTTTTCCTGCTTATCCCACCAACACGTATTTCATGTCGTTGAAAAGAAGACATTTCACCTTTTCTACTGGTATATGAATTGTTAATGTATCTTGATAAATGCCAGAGAAACTGTAAAAACAATCTCAATAATAAAATATTTTGTGAAATTTTTTCAATTTTTAATCACGATTTTCTCGAAAAAATTTTTTACCAGTGTATATGCTAAGATATTTCGATATAATCTCCGATTAATTCTGCTTTCATACGAAAGTATGGACCTCCCAGGTTAAGGTAAATATTTTTGTATGAAAAATTTTACAGCAGAAATTGATTAAAGTAGAATATCGTAGGAACGCCTACGCGGTTATGTAGAAGTTATGTCGTTGAAAGCAGAATTAACAGGAGATTGTTTCGAATTCATTTTAAACATACACTGGTAAGCAAATTATTCGAGAAACCCGTGATTAAAAATGAAAAAAGTTGAAAAAATTGAATTTTAGAGATTGTTTTCACAGTTTCTCTGGCATTTATCAAGATACATTAACAATTCATATACCAGTAGAAGCGGTGAAATGTCTTCTTTTCAACGACATTAAATACGTGTTGGTGGGATAAGCAGGAAAAAAGTTATGAGGCCAAATATGTCTTAACCTATTAAGGGCTCATATCTCAAAAACTACACGTAGGATTAACAAGTAAGGAAGCCTAAGTTCGAGTGGAATCGAACATTAGATACTCAGCTGTATGCTTTCATTGTTTGTTTGCGTTTGATGGAAACACGGTGCACTTAATATAAAGCGAGTGCTGCATAAAGTGGGCGTAGCCACGCCCATTTTCTAAATTTTTATCAGTCATCCAACTAAGCATATGAATATTATTCTTTGTGCAAAATTTCATTCCTTTATGACTTCTAGTTATAAAGATGTCACGTTACAAATTCCCAAAGAGTGATCCAGATATATCTTTCTTAAAAAGTAGGCGTGGTCATAAACCGATTTCAATAAATTTTTGCGTGGCTATTAACACATGTTATAAAAGTGTATAAACCAAGTTTCGTCATAATATCTCAATTATTTGTCGAGTTATAGGCTAAGAAATCTCGTATATCCCTTTGTGTAAAAAGAGGCGGTGCCACGCCCATTTTCCAAAAATTTTTCTATTTGTTGTTTCCGGTCTATTGTAGAAATCATACCACAAAATTTCAATGAATTATCTTTACATTTGACAAAGATATCGCTTAAAATGTTTTTATTAGGTCACTTTATAATACCCATATATAAAAGTGGGCGTGGCCCTCAACCGATTTCGGAAATTTTTCGTCCAAATATTTGACTAAGTAAGTATATCACGTGTACCAAATTTCATCGATATATCTTCAACGGTTTCTGATTTATGACTCATAAAACTTTCAATGTTTACCCCTTAATAAGTGGGCGTGGCACCGCCCATTTTCCAAAATTTTTGTGTTTTTTGTTTTATGTCCATAGTTGAACTCATGCGACAAAATTTCAATGATAGATCTTTATATTTGACAGAGATATGGCTTAAAATGTTTTTATTAGGTCTCTTTATAATACAAATATATAAAAGTGGGCGTGGCCGTCAACCGATTTTAACTATTTTCCGTCCAAACGTTTGCCTAAGTAAGTAAATCACGCGTACTAAATTTTGTCGATATATCTTCAATGGTTTCTGAGTTATGACATATAAAACTTGCAAGGTTTGACCCTTAATAAGTGGGCGTGGCACCGCCCATTTTCCAAGATGTCATCAAATTTCTTCCTAGGGGCCTGAGCTCAACACGTGGGTAAAATTTCATCGCTCCAGCTATATTAGTGACTGAGATACCAAATTTTCTTATTTTTTCTATATAGGAAAAGTGGGCGTGGTCATTGTCCGATTTCGCCCATTTTCAATACCAACCGTCCCAGTCTCGATACCAACTTGCATTTCAAATTTCATCAAAATATCTCAATTTTTGCGCGAGTTAGAGTGTTTACAGATGGACGGACAGACGGACGGACGGACATGGCTCAATCAATTTCTCTTTTCACCCTGATCATTTTGATATATATAAGTCTATATCTATCTCGATTATTTCACTCTGTTACAATCCACCGTTTTGTGATTAAAACTATAATACTCTGTGTACTAGTACAGCTGAGTATAAAAAAAAGAAAGCGTGAGTAACGAGTACTCATGAACATTGATGTGTAAACAGCTTCGAAATCGGATTTTTATACCCTTTCCCTTATTCCTTTTTTCCCTGGTTTTCTATGGATTAAAATGCGACTATCGTTTTTATAAGTTTTTGTTGTCATTGTCACTGCTACATTTTGTAGTTTTTGTTTGTTTTGTCGTTTGGTTTTTGATTTTTAATTTTTGATTTCTGATTTTGATTTGTTTTGCTCTTGGGACTCCGTGTTGAAGTCCTGCTCCAAACCTTTCATTTGATACCAATATTGCTCAGAAATATTCAAGGATCATCCGGAGACCCCGCCTAGGAATCATAAAGAATAGAGCTCTATATGAAAGCCTCGCTCAACACCTTTCATTTGATACAAATATTTCTCAGAAAAATTCAAGGATCATTCGGGTCCTCGTTTTGACCCATATCTGGAAACCCGGCCTAGGGGTCACATTTAAAAGAGCCTCATATCGAAGTCCTTCTCAAAACCTTTCATTTGATACTAATATTGCTCAGAAACATGCAAGATCATCCGGGTTCTCGTTTTGACCCAAATCTCGGGATCCGGTCTGGAAATCATAAAGAGTAGAGCTTCGTGTAGAAGCCCTGCTCAAAACCTTTCATTTGATACCAATATTACTCAGAAACATGCAAGATAATCCGGGTCCTCGTTTTGACCCTTATCTCGGGACCCGGTCTGGGAATCATAAAGAGTAGAGCTCCATGTAGAAGCCCTGCTCAAAACCTTTCATTTAATACCAATATTGCTCAGAAACATGAAAGAATATCCGAGTCCCCGTTTTGACCCATATCTCCGGACCCGACCTAGGAACCATAAAGAATAGAGCTCCATGTAGGAGGCCTGCTCAAAACCTTTCATTAGATACCAATGTTGCTCAGAAACATGCAAGAATATCCGGGTCCCCGTTTTGACCCATATCTCCGGACCCGACCTAGGAACCATAAAGAATAGAGCTCCATGTAGAAGGCCTGCTCAAAACCTTTCATTTGTACCAATGTTGCTCAGAAAATTAGAGAGGTATGCATATCCATACATTTGCGTACATGTTCAAACAGGTTGGTCCCTTTTATTTTGCCTATTTGTCGCATTGTTGCAGAAAACAACAACAACAGCTTGTTGTTGATATTTGCATTTGCACGGCTATGCATGCAAGCATTTGTAGGTACATGTCTATCTACCTACCTACCACTGACAATGCCAAGCGATTCACACGGACACAGCAGCGCACTAACACAAAGGTCATTTACGGTTTACGCGTAAACTTTTGAAATTACTCGTAGCTACAGCAAAGATGTTTACACATCAAAAATGTAAATAACTTAGCTGTAGCTACGAGTAATTTCAAAAGTTTACGCGTAAACCGTAAATGACCTTTGTGTTAGTGCGCTGCTGTGTCCGTGTGAATCGCTTGGGATTGTCAGTGGTAGGTAGGTAGATAGACATGTACCTACAAATGCTTGCATGCATAGCCGTGCAAATGCAAACAATGCGACAAATAGGCAAAATAAAAGGGACCAACCTGTTTGAACATGTACGCAAATGTATGGATATGCATACCTCTCTAATTTTCTGAGCAATATTGGTATCAAATGAAAGGTTTTGAGCAGGCCTTCTACATGGAGCTCTATTCTTTATGGTTCCTAGGTCGGGTCCGCAGATATGGGTCAAAACGGGGACTCGGATATTCTTGCATGTTTCTGAGCAATATTGGTATCAAATGAAAAAAACAAACAAAACAAATCAAAATCAGAATTCAAAAATCAAAAACCAAAAACCAAACACCAAAACAAACAAAAACAAACAAAATGGAGCCGTGACAATGACAACAAAAAATTATAAAAACGATAGTCGCATTTTAATCCATAGAAAACCTGGGCAAAAATGTAATAAGGGAAAGGGAATAGAATCCGATTTCGAAACTGTTTACACATCAATGTTCATGAGTACTCGTTACTCACGCTTTCTTTTTTTTATCAGTGTATCGCATACTACCAAATGCAGCTACAAGCAGGGCTGCACCAAAATATCGACTTTTTTGTTGAGCTGTGTAATTTTTAAAGATTCTTATAAAAATAGGTTTGGCTAACAACTTTGAAAAATTCCTCACATGTCTTTTACACTCGCATAATGAATTCTCAAAACTTAAATTATTTGGAGAAAATACATAATTTTTTTAAATGAAATTTGGTTCGTAGAAGAAAACCAAACATGTAATGAACTTGGTTTCTACTTTTCCAACTATCATAATATGAAATAAAATTAAGACACTTATTATTTTTTACATAAATATGTATGTATTTTTTATTACTTCAACAAAGTTTTTCTTCTTTAATAGTTCATCAATTACACTATCATTCTTAAATGAAAGGAAGCACAGATTTCTAATACAATTTCGACAATAATTTTTTGTTAAAACAAAAACACACATACATTTCTCACGGGTACCCAGCAGTATTGATTAGCTGGAAAACAGCACATATTTCCTACTGGATATTCAGTAGAGATGTAGTTCGAAAATCTGAACTTTCCCTTTCGTTTTTATATTTACATATGTATAGAGGGAGAAGGGAGAGTTTCTATATGAAAAAAGTCCTGAATACGCAGGGAGAACTTCCATAGTATATATTTCAGTACACCTGATGTCTTCACTAAGTAAGTGTTCCGTTATTTGCTCAGGCAATGATTTTTGACTTCAATTTCAGGGTATTTTTGATATTGAATATTCTACTGAATATGCAATTCCTTATCTCGAATACTGCTGGGTATGCATGTATATGCACGCATACATATGTACATACATATGTATTTATCGCTTTGAACTAAACGAAAGGTTTACTTTAACAAAAATAGAAAATTAATAAGGAAAAATATTATTTATGTATGTATGTATTTAAAAAAATCGGCGGATATCTACGGACTTGATATTTAAGAAAGTGCTGTGGAGCTCCTTAACAAAATACAGTTTACATTTAAACATACATATGTACATACATACATATATTTTTTTAAATTCTACATTAAGGCTAATTATACACATACAACGTTTTTTACGCTTAAAAAATATAGCAAATAATAGCAATAAAATATAATAATAAGAAAATGTTAAAATAATAAAAATTTAATTTAATTTTAAAAATGATAGCAAATTGTAGTAACAGCATATATACATATGTAGGTATGTATGTATGTACATGCATACGTAATTATTAAAGTGATGTATGCGCTATTCGATTGTAAACATATTTTTGTATTTTTCAAGGCTTCCGCGAAGAGTTAGCTTGACTTTGGGCCTCATAACTCAGATATTTTACATTAACAATTTTATTGTGTTTTTACACATTTGCACTAAAAAATTGTGAATTTTTCACTATTATCTCGCTTCTACTTACACACGTATATTGTTCTCTTTCGGCATTTTCCTGCCTAATATAAAAAAATATACATACTTTTGCAATGTTTTTTTGTTTTGTTAAGCTACGCCGATTTTTTTTATTATTAAATTATTTTCAACTTACACGTAAATTGTTATGTATGTATTTATGTAATTAATTACATCGTATTTACTGTTATGTATTTCTACGTACTTTTTCTAAAAACGAGTAACTACATAAGCAATTTTTGTTTCCTTAGTTTTGTGCATTTTTTTATTTAACTGTTTCGTAATGCCAGAGCTGGGTAAAATCAATTCCATTACAATAACAATTACATTCCTCAGTAATTGAAAAATGTAATCAATTCCTTTCATGAAAAGAAAAGGAATTAATTACATTTCAATTCCTAAAAAAAAATACCAAAAGTTTTTCATCGTTTTGATGCTCAAGTACAAGGTATTTTTTTTTTTTGTAATTGAAAAAAAATTACTTTGTGAAAATGTAATTGCCGCGCCATTACTTTTGAAAGGAATTGAGAATGTAATTGAAATTTTTCTAATTAAAATTACAAGGAATGGAAAATGTACTTTAGAATTTCCCATTCCATTCCTTAAAGGAATTGAAAAAGTAATTGAAATGCTAAATGTTAATTGGTGTATAAAAACGTATTGCGATTTATGTAAATGGAATTTGCGGGTCATGCTCACCATTGGGATCATTTTGCGGCGATATTGGGATCATTTTGGGTTCAGCTTGGGGTTATTTTCGGGTCAATTTGGGATCAGTTTTGGGTCATATTGGGATCATGTTAGGGTCAATTTTGGATCATTATTTTGTTATTTTGATATCATTTTGCTACTAAATTGCGATAATTTGACCCCAAAATGACCACAAATAACCACAAAAATAGAAACAGAAATAGAAATATATACATAAGAAATATATACATAATATCGATTGAAAACAAGAGCTCTAACATATTGACCCCAGATATCTCAAAAACTGTGGGACTAGTTTGCGTTCAAACAGACAGACTGACAGACAGACGGACATGGCTAAATGAACTCAGCTCATCGTCCTGATCATATCGGTATACTTATTGGTGGGTCTATCTCTTCTTATTCTCATACTTACAAACATCGGACCAAAATTATAATACCATTTCATGCTCATGAAAGGTATAAATAAATCGAAGTCCTTATGCATCGGAATTGCTCCTTGCTCTCCACTTTCGACACCCTTTATTGCCTTTACGTTTAGCAGTTTAGGAACTATAGCAGATTTAGGAACTATATACAAACTGGACTTCAGAACTATGGAATTAGTACCCATTTATGAACAAGATGTAAACTGGCGAATTTTCAACTACTTTCGAACTATAGAAAAGGTAATGCAGACAGAAACAATTTCCACTGCCTAGGACATAATCTTGTTAAATTCGCCAGTTCAAATCAGAGATTGAGGGCGAACTAGTGGTGGTTCCGCATGCACTACAAGCACGCTATTTCAGAACAGAAGATTTTCCTATCAGGACATTGAGGAAGCCATGATTAGCAAAGATGTAAAAAAATCGGTGCAAGTAGGTAACTACCCCACTATCGTTCCAGCCGAAATTCATGCAATAGAAATCAGTGGTAGAGAATGCCTTCGAAGATAAATGGGGATGAGATGAGCCAAAATAAATAATAAAACATGCCCACATTCTGGTCATTAGGCCGTGAGTAATTGATTAACTCAGAAAAGGCCAAATAGATAAGGAAGGTTCCTCATAGAAAGTGGTCCTGAACACTTACTGGAGGTAAACTAGAAATAAAAAAGTTCCCACTGCGCTGGAAATAGATTGTGAAAAACTCAGCTTCCCTCCCTAATCATAAAGAAGATAAGGCCAGCGCGCCTTTTTGGTTACTGGCATAATAGTATATGATTTTATTTGCTAAATAAGAAAGATAATATTAAATAATATGTAGTATGGCTACACATAACCACCCTTTTAATCGCAAATGAATTGTATACGCATATGGACCTTCATCAGTTTTTCAATTACTTTTGCAATTCCTTTGAGGAATGGGAAATTCTTAAGTACATTTTGCATTCCTTGTAATGTAATTGGAAAAATTTCAATTACATTTGCAATTCCTTTCAAAAGTAATGGCGCGGCAATTACATTTTCACAAAGTAATTTTTTTTCAATTCCAAAAAAAAAAATACCTTGTACTTGAGCCTCAAAACGATGAAATACTTTTGGTATTTTTTTTTAGGAATTGAAATGTAATCAATTCCTTTTCTTTTGATGAAAGGAATTGATTACTTTTCCCAATTACATGTAATGGGGAATTGGGAGTAATTTAATTCCTAAAGTAATGATTACTACCCAGCTCTGCGTAATACATAGTTACATATGTATGTACATACATATGTATATTGTCGTTAGCAATCAAAAAATATATTTATGTAGATATGTATGTATGCATGTACATATATATATATATATATATATACATATATATATATATATATATGTATCTATAAATGTGTTTGTGTATGTGCATATGTACATATATGTATGTATCTATGTATGTAAACATGTACATTTGTATTTGCCTAGAAAGTCCGCAGCTCTAAGCAAAATGTGATGTTTTTTCACCTGTTACTTAATAATAAAGGATTATAATTACATTTTTGTTAAAAAGTTGTAGGAGAAAATGTTTTAGGGCCGGTTTCAACATCTCTGGTTAATTTAATCGCTTAACCGAGCAAAAATCTCTGGTTAAGTGCTTAACCGGAGATGGTGAAAATGGCCCTTAGTATACAAATGTACATATGTATGTATGTGCTATATTCTATGTACACACATGTACATGAACTTTTAATGGAATGTATATGCAAATACATATGTACAAAGTTTCTGGAAATCGTTTTTGTAAATTTTTAGTCAATTTTCGTCTACTTTTTCTTTCTAATTTAAATACATACATAGGTATGTATGTATGTATATCTGTTCGTGTAAAAGAGGCATAAACAAATGGCCATAATTAAATTTTCCTTTATGTGTTTATGTATGTATGTATATATTTTATTTCTATATATGTATTTATATAATATGTGTATACGCATACATATGTATAATTTAACTTAAAAATTAATAATTGCATCAGTGGTTACCGCTTTCCACTCGTTGCAGTTTCAGTTTCGGCTTCAGTTTGACTTTAACCTCACTATTACATAAATATTGCCACTAACTTAAGTGATGTACACACACAAAGGTCGCCTGCATGGTCCCTGCAAAAATTATTGGCTATTTGGTACATTTGTGCCAAAGCCAACTAGCTATGTATAAGCTTGTCACATGTATTTAATCATTGGGCTAGTGCCATGCTGGTACACTATCGTATTTTGCTACGGCCATCGCTCGTTTTTTTCACGATCATTGCTCGTTTTGACGATCGCCCTACAGTGTCACAACAATCTAGCCCAAAACCAGAAACATTTCATTTACAAAATTTGGTCCAATCAACATTGCGATGTCCTATGAGAGGACCAGTACCGCCATGCCCATATAACAGCGAAGAGTAGCCACAACAAGCTAGTTTATAAACTAGTTTGATGCGATCGAGAGATCGAACCACTGCCACTTCTCTCGATCGATTTATTTTTATTTTGTAATACATACTTATCTAAAACTATTGTCTTAATGCCTTTCATACGTACATATGTATGTATGTATGTATGTGTATCAAATAGAAAATAGTAATTTAAGGAATATTTTAATTTGAAATATGTAATTACCATTTTGGTAGTGGTCCTGTCCTAGGACATTGCTGTCTTAATTGGACCAATTTTGTTATATGAAATGTGGCAGCTTTGAGACTACTTTATTGGCACAAGCGACTGATTTATACATGCGTGTATGGATTAGTTTCGTTTTCTGCAGGGGTATATAAATATGTACATACATATGTAACTGGCGCCTCAATTCACGATTTTAGCTTTAAAGTTTAAAAGCCTTATACTCGTACATACATTGTACATATCGCACCGTAAATCATAAGATGACACAACTCAAAAATCAAAAAATTTCAGGAGAGCCAAAAAACTTTTTTTATTTACAAGCAATGATATGGTAAAAGGCAATGTTTATCCAACTGGGTTAGCTTACTTCAGTTTTCATGTGCATCTTGCTATTGTTGTTTTCATTAATGTCATTAATCACATAGAATTACAACAAAACATTTTTTCCACTTCGTCTTGTTTGATATTCTATGTGAACCCTCTTCGCCATGATTGACGGAATACAATTTTAGTATAGGTACATGCACAAGTCCAATCAGCTGTTCTACTGAATTAACCTTTAGTTGGATAAACCTTGGCAAAAGGCCACGTATAATGGCTATTTTTCAGGCAAAAGAGACACCGATGGAAAAGTTTTTGTGGCTAGAGATATGTTCTGTGTACCGGATAATGATAAAAACCCGATTTCGTAAAATTTTGAGTTGTGTCACTTTATGATTTAGGGTGTGATATGTACGAATGTATAAGTTTATAGATTTACCCCCTTAAAGGGGGTTAGATTTCTATGTACATACATACATACATATGTATATAAAAACTAAAACCTTGCAAACAGGAACAGACTTTTAATTCGCTGGTGATCATTTTGTATTTCCATCACTCAACTAATTGAATTTTCATTTACATACATATCGTCGGCCTCCTACTGGATACACGAATGTGAAAATTTTTTTAAGTGCGATGTCTGCTCTTTATCGGGTATATATTGATGTAATAACAATTAATATTTGTATATATCGACGGCTGAGAATAAGATCGCCCTATTTCAAAAATTGTTTCAAAAACACCCTATTTGAAAAATTGTTTCAATAACGTCCTATTTCAGATTTTGCTTCAAAAACGCCCTATTTCAGAGAAAATTCCATATATATTTCTCTGAAATAGGGTGTTTTTGAATAATTGTCTGAAATAGGACGTCATTGAAACAATTTTTCAAATAGGGCGTTCTTGAAGCAAAATCTGAAATAGGACGTTATTGAAACAATTTTTCAAATAGGGCGTTTTTGAAACAATTTTTGAAATAGGGCGATCTTATTCTCAGCCGTCGATATGAAGACTGCTCAACGAAATGAACAAAATAATTTTGTTTCAAAAATATCAATAAAAATTATCCAAAAATTATTTTGTTTTGTTGATTATCAAAAACAAATTTTTCTCGTTTAAAAAAATTATCAATAAACTTTTATCAATATAAATTTTGTTTCGTTGATATCAAAAAAATTAACAAAATTGTATTTGTTTGTGTTCATGTACGTACATATGTATGTACATTAGGCATATAACAAATTTTGACGAAAAATTTGGCATACCACCACGTGGTGGCAAATATTGTACAAGTAATGAATATCACTGTTTTATGTCATTTCGGTTCAAAAACGTTCCGCGCAAAAATGGATTTATAAAAGAAGTCAGATTTTTTTTAATTTTTTTTTAATATTTTTATTTTTACATTTTTGTCAATTGTTATATGAAATAAGTTTTAAGTTTAAAGTATGTGATCATTTCCACATTTCTTTTAATAGACCTTAAGGTAAATATCTATTATTAAGAAGAAAAACGTGTACACTGTACAAAACTTTTTTTGTTTTTTTCAGCAGTTCTGATAAAAAGTAATTTCGTTTTGCGCGGAAACTTGTTTGGAATTTCTCAAAAAAAAAAAACTGGGGTTCATACTTTTTTAACACGCTTTTATTAGTTTCACCTGTATTTATGTATGTATGTATGTATATATGTATGTATGCATGTATGTATGTAACATCTAGCTGCTGTCTAAATATATGCAACATACATATTTACTAATGAGATTAGGTTATAACTACCGCTATGTTCCTACAGATGGCGCGCGTGTATTTATATTTTTAAAATATTCACTTATTATGCTCTATTCGACTATGGTATGCCGTTTTTCGTATTTGCAAAGATTGTAAAAAGTTATATGCCTAATGTACATACTACTATGTAAAATTTTTTTACTTCACAGAAAACAAAATTATTGAAATTTAATTTTTTCGTTTAAAGTTGAAACATTATTTTTTTCAAATAATTGTTTTGATAATTATCAAAACAAAAAAAATTTGAATGATTTGACAGTTGAAACGAAATGAGTTTTGTTATGCTTTTTACGTTTATAAAATCGAAAATTTCAACAGAAACGAATATTTATTGTTATTACATCAATATATACCCAACAAAAGAGCAGACATCGCACTTAAACAAATTTTCACATTCGTTTTTCTGGCAGGAGGCCGACGATATGTATGTACATATGTATGTACCCTCCAGGCAAAACCACTAGTTGAATACTGTAATTCTATCAGTTGGAAAATTTCGCCAACTAGTTGCTCAACTATCCATTTTACTTGAAAAGAACTGGTAGTTTTAACGATTTTTTTTGTTATTTATTTTAATAAAAATGTGAAAAATAATTAAGAAGTAAACTAAATAAGTAACAATGAAATTTAATAAACTAAATAAATAAAAACGAGGGATCGGAAAAACATAATTAGTCAACTAGTATTTTCCTAGGACTTACTCAGACAAAGGGGAACATTCCATTTCATATGTATATGTACTAAGTGAAGATGCAAATCATAAACTCTTTATATCACGTGATTCAGTAATCGTCTGCGAATTGCAAAAGTATTCAAAGCCGTCGGAAAATTAACGAACGAAGGAAATACATCAAATTTGTCTTTTTCATACCAGTTGAACAACTAAACAATAGAAAGCTAACTAGTTTGTTTTTTCCGCCTCCTAACAGTTGTTCGACTAGTTTATTTTGATACTACTTAGTTTATTCCCTGCAGTAAAAATCCGCAATGAATCCTTAATGAATCACTGATGCAATTCACCTATGACGGGGAGGCATCAGTGAATACTTTCATATAAAGACTGATGAATTTTTCATATAAATGGTTTGCTTTCCTCAGAAAAAAAAACAAGAACAAATAAAAATATACTGAGTTATGACGACAGTGATGAGTATTCAACAAAGAATCATCACTGATCCTTCAGCAGTGAAACAAATTTACTGCAGGGTTTTTGCCTGTATGCTATACATACATATATGTGTGTATGTATGTATATATGTATATGTAAAAATATACATATGTACATACGTATGTTTGTTTATATATTTACTAAGCGGTTTGGCGTTCGTATTTGCACAAAGAGGGATATGTTTAAATACCAGCGTTCTAGGGTTTTTTGTAATTTTGTTTTCCTATTTCATTGGTTACATAATCAATGTGTAAATTGTATACTAAAAGCAGCCAAATTTTAGAAACAATCAACTTATAATTATTGGTGAATTTTTCTTCCTAATTGGTGTTCAAAAGTTTCGTGTATGTATGTATGTATGTATGTATGTACATGAATTTCTTTTCATTGCTGCCTTTTTTACTTTTAGCTAATTACACATTTTCTAATTATATTTAATTTATGTTTAGCTTTTTATTTTCACATATGTACATATGTATGTACATACATATCTACAAATACATATTGTGTATTTATTTTAATTTACGAGCATTTTTACAATTTGATATGGTCATGTTAAAAAAGTATCTTATTTTCTTTAAATTTGTTCGTTCTTTCCTAAAGCGGTGTAAATATGGTGTCTTTTTCATTTCGTTTCCATTTAATTTTTGTTGTTACTTGCGTGTGTATACAATAATTAGGATGCGTTGCCGCTACATTTGATTTTTTATAATTGTTGTTGTTATTATATTTTATATAATTGTAATTGTATTTGCATTTGCTTCTATTAGTCCCGTGGTGGTAATGGTCTTGGATTTCGTTCTATATAATCTTATATCAGCATTCAGACTTATCCTCTTCAACAAGATATTGCGTATCTTTGCCCGTATCCGCTGATGGATCTAATTCTCTTGTGCGCAATTGTAATTGCGGCGATGATTTATGCGTTATACTGCTGGGAGCGAGTATGGCCGAAACTGGTTCGGTGAATGGACCAATCGGTTTCGTTTTTGATGGATCATGTGGCACTTCGTAAATACCTGCGAATTCAGAGAGAAATGATTTAAAATAAAAACTTAAAAACTGCCGATCTACTGCTCCCGAAGTTAAAATAAAAAATGCGCAAATTTGGGGAATACTTTTTATAAAGCGATGCTGGACCAAAATTTATATTTGGTAGCCTTGAGTGCAGGACTATCGATTTTGGGTATTGGATATACAAATAATAAAATTAAATTGTTTCAGTTTAAATAGAGTTTTCTGAACTTTGCCCCTAGTGCGACGCCCGTTAACCGTCTTCGATCGGGACCAAAATTTATATCTGACATCTTTGACTATGCTGTTACCAATGTAGGGGATTCGCTAATTTGAATTTAAGGACCACCCTAATGTATATACATACATATGCATTCATGCCGTAGTGATATATTAGTTATGTTCGGCACGCTGATAACACTACTCGACACCAAAAATCACCGAGAATAAAATAATACTTTTCTAAAGCGAAATTTTACGCTGATTCCGAATATCATCTCCATTTTTTTGTGGCAGACCCAGTTTTTGAGATATTGGTAAAAAAGTGGAAAAGGCCATATATGCAAGACATTGCATCACATAAGTGCATCAAAAAGTTTTATTAGACATCGTGGCGATTTGACATCTAGAAAGTGCTGGTAGATGGAGCTCCAACAAACATTTTTTGCCTTCACACTCCAAAATTCGTCAAGTAGTTTAGTTACAATGGCAAAAATAATGAAAAAATTTGAAAAAAATCGAGTTTTTTTTTAAAGAAATTTCAGAGGAAAGTAATATGCCGCCTAAAATCTTCATAATTCCCTACAAACTTAGGTGCTGGAAGTGATGAACAGGGTGAGAGATTTCATCAGGACTTAATAGCTTTTGAATGGTGATATCAAGGGTCTTGGTACGAGGATATGATGGGAGATTATTTTTTGGACAATCATACGTGTAACAAATGTAGAAAATCGCAAAAGAGTAGTTAAAAGTACTTACTCACATCGCTCATTATTTATACTCTCTTTAAAATGGCGAAATGCAGATATTTTTTTATTCAATTAATTTTTTTTCCGAGTAGTGTAATTTGTACAATTTGTAAAAATTTTCCTGAAATTTTGTCGAATCCTATTCGGCACTCCACAAACTTTGCAAGGAGAGAGCGGATTTTGACATTTCATTTGGAGAAAAAGTTACAAGTTTTTAGGGAGACTTTTTTTCGATTTTTTGGGGGGTAGGGGGGTTATATAGTCACTAAAATGGAGACCACATCTTGTTGAAACATAGTTCATTAATAATACAGTATTTTAGCGTAGACCACTCTTCTGCCACGCTTTAAGAAAATAACTCTCAGCCGTGGAGCGGTCCACAGTATTTTTGTGTAGTCCGGAGTGTTGAAATTAGTAAAATTAACATCCACATAATACTTTCTAAAAGTTTAGTTGAAAAATTCTTAGTTCTTTGGAATAAATACGGCAGGCGCTTTGTACCGAAGCCGACCCAATATGTTTTAAACTACACATGTGTTACATAACATATGTTTTGCTTGCAAATGTTGACAAAGTCATGTTCGGCGAAAACTTTGTACGTTTCAGCTTTAGGGAGAGTTTGACACTATTCTCTCTTTGCTTATGTTGCTTGCAAATTTTTGTACCGAACAGACTTATTCTAATTTGTGGCTTAATATCAAAAATTCAAATAACCCTGTTTAAAAAAAAAAAAATTTTGTATTCGGCCACTACGTTAAGCCAAATGCTTACCAGTTCCATTGCTCAGGCTGGGATCAGCGTTTGTACCAGACTGCACCGCATCATACATGGGATTTGAAAAATCACGTGTCTTGGCCGTATTTACTGTCTGCAAATTATAACCCTCAATAGGTGCTGTATCGTTAGGTGCACCAGCATTTCCGGTACCACCTGGAAAACCAGGCACATTAAACTCCACATTTGTGCCGTGGCGAAAAGTGACACTTTGCGAAGATGATAAAGTGGGTAGGCGGGCCAATTTTCCACTAAGAATTAAAAGGAAAGAAAGAACAGGCAATTTAAGAAAGTTAAACGATTTCACAACAATTTGTTTACATTCATACTTACAATGGCTTCTTGCGAATGACATACCACGCACCACCTGCGGTCAATAGTACCAACAGAATAACCATTATTGGCACCACAATCGCCGTCACATTGGCGCCGCCGTGACCGAACGCACCAGCTATGCTGCGATCGCAGTGTTCCCCCTTGAAATCTGGCAGGCATTGGCAGAACAAATCGCCGCGTTCATCCTCGCGGCAAAGGCCACCATTTTGGCAGGGGCATATTCGTGGCGCTGGCCGGGGGCGCTCCGCTGCCGCATCACAGATAACCTCAGCGGTGCTACGGTGCGACGGTAGAGGACCAGAACTATCAGGACACGCACAACGATGACCGCCGGGAACAAGAAGGCATAAATGTGAACAACTAGACTCATAACATGGATTGCGTAGCGAGGTATTGTAGCGTTGTTCGTGATAGACCTTTAGGCCGGACGGATTAAGAAGATTTCGATGGACGATAACCTGCACCCCACGCCCGAATTTATCTTGCCGTATTACCTCACCCGAGTCACGTGTTACCCAATACATAGTCGATTCAAAAATATCTAATGAAATAGGATGACGCAGCTGATCACCTTTTACAATCACTTTGCGCCGCGAGCCATCCGGACGTATGGATTCGATGGTGTTCAACTTAGTATCTACCCAGTAAATAACATGATCTTGTGAGTAATCGATTGTAAGACCAGTCGGATGGCGTATTTGATCGGTTATGAGTGGGCGACGCTTCGAGCCGTCCATCCATGAGACTTCAATCTTTGGAGCAGAGCCTGCATCCGCCCAGTAGGTGCGTCCTAATTGCGGATTCACCACAATGGAGGTGGGCACTTCAAGCCCTGCATTTACAATGGAACGTCTGTAGCGTCCATCTGTTTTTGCAACCATTACACGGCCACGCGGTTTCGAACCTGTACGATCTACTTCTGTCCAGTAAAGATTGGATGCCAGCCAATCTATGGCAACTGCTGTCGGCTTAGAGCCACCTTTCATATTCAAATCTTGTGCAAACCCGATTTTGGCTTGACCATCAAGTGCATTTACCATGTACGAACGCTTGATAGTCTTATCATAGCTGTCTGCCCAGAAAACGATTTGTTGTTGTGCATCATAATCCAAAGCTTCGATGCGCTTCTCAGCTGCTATCACATCGAATTCCTCACGCTTTTGCAAATCCAAACCACGTATCTCCTGTCCGTTAGCAAACACCAGCACAATATCACCTTTATTCGCTTTACAAACACCCGATTGACTGTCAACTAAACGGAAGCCCTCACGGCACGAGCACGAGTATGTACCATTAAGATTGTGACATGTGTGGGAACAGGTATGCTGTCGCGTCATACACTCATCCACGTCCATGCAACGTTTCTTATTCTCAGACGAAATAATGTAGCCCGGATAACAAGCGCAGATGTAACCCCCATCGGTTAAATTGTGGCAGTGATGCTCACACCCGCCACGTGTCATATCCAAGCAGGTGTTGGTGTGGTGGCAACCTAGCTCATCAGAAGCATCTCCGCAGTCATCAGAATAATCACAGACCTGGGATCGTTCAACACAATTTTTATTTGCACATTGATATTGTGTGTAGAGGTCACAGGGTTTCTGCTTGTTAGCGCATAATGTCATATTATTTTCATCTGAACCATCACCACAATTGTCCACGCCATCGCATATCTGATAGCGAGCTACACAACGATGATTTGCACACTGGAAGCGGCGTAAGGTGTCACAATTGAAGTCGGTACAAACTTTGGCGTCTTCGTCGGAACCATCACCACAATCGTCGGTGCCATCGCAGAGATCCGATGGTGAAACGCACAGGTTATTGTTGCATTGGAAGCGTGACTCGGGGCAGTAGCGTCCACCGGGGAAGCGTGGTGGACAATCGATCTCATCGGACATATCGCGACAATCACGATCCCCATCACAACGGAAATAGGCTGCAATACAGTGGCCGGACATACATTGGAAGGTGCCATTCTTGCATTGATAACCCTCGCAGTTGATTTCATCTGAATTGTCGCCACAATCGTCTTCATGATCGCACTGCCAACGCGACGAAATACATTTGCCATTGGCGCAATGGAATTCTGATTCCGAACATTCACGATATTTACCCTTACAAATTGCATCATTTTCATCACTTCCATCACCACAATCATCTGAAAAGTCGCACAACCATTGTCTGAAAGAAAACGTAAAGCAACGAAGAGAATCGGTTAATGAGAATAGAGAGAGAGCGAAAAATATTAGAATCAGTAATGCGATTTTGATCCAGTCGTATCAAATGTGATACTTTCTTAAGCCCAAGATAGTAGATACTTTTTATTTTGGCTTAGAACAAAGTTGATACCTTTTTAATCGGCATCAAATAATATTAATGAAGTTTGATACAATTTAATCAATAGCCGTGTTTTTATTCAAGCGCATATCCATCTGCGCTTGAATAGAAACGCGGCTAATATCTAAGAATATTAATCTATTCTTTTTCATTTCTAAGATTTTCTTAAAAATTTTACCAAAAATGGGTTTATATATATATTGGCCAATATTTTATCAAACTTTTAGTTAGATCACTGCCCATAGCAGGCATTTTGACTTAAAGGAGGGAGTGCAACAAATATTTAACTACTGATTTAACGACTACAATTCAATTCAAGAATCAGCTCTGGCGCTAAATCACACAGCTCGTTTGACCCATTGAATTTTATAGAACTTTTATATTACTTGGTACAATACCTAAGTGTTCATATGCATTTGCATGTAAAATTTAAGCATTATCTTTATACATATATTTATAGTGCTGAAAAAAAAATAGGAGTCACAAAACATACTTAGGTATACAACGATTGTTGGTACATTTATAGTCTGTTTCTGTAGAGCATTTCGGACAGTTCTCTGGCAACTCATCGCTGTTGTCACGACAATCGTCTTTGCCGTCGCAGAATAGCCATTTGGGTATACAACGGTAATTCGATTGTCCCGGACAGCGCTGCCAGCCAGTGGTGCAGTTACGTTGACGGCACATATAGGCGGGCTCGTCAGAATCATCGCCACAATCATTGTCGAAATCACACATCCACAATTTCGGAATGCAGCGCCCGTTCTTGCAGCTAAACTCGGTTTCCGGATCACAAGCTCGTTTATCTAGAAAAAGAATAAATATGTAATATTATTAACACCTTAAGTTTTTTCTATAAATAGAAAATGACTTACGACACACAGCCGGATCTTCGTCACTACCATCTTTGCAATCCGCATCGCCATCACAACGCCAACTATCCAGTATGCAGCGCCCACTCGATCTACATTTGAAATCTGAATCAGGGCAAGGCAGATCACAATTCTGTTCATCGCTACCATCACCGCAATCGTCTGTGCCGTCACATATGGTTGCCGATGGCGTGCAATTCGTATTCTTACACTGGAATGTACCAGCGCGGCAGTGACGGTTCGGACATGTTGTCGGTTCATCCGAGCCATCTTTACAGTCCTTTTCACCGTCGCACTTCCAGAACCAAGGTATACATTTCTCGTCATTGCCACCGCAGCGGTGCTGACCAGCCGTGCAATTGGCTATGCAAGTCTTACTATCGCGTGCCAAGTAGAACTGATTGGGACAGGCACACTTGTAACTCGGCGCACCTTCCTCAATGTAGCCTTCGATATTAAAATAAGTTGACTCGGGTGGTGGAGATATGAGGCACAAGTGCGAACAGCCACCGTTGTCTTTGCCACAGGGGTTCGTATATGGTAACTGCCTCAGCGGATGATTGATGTGTATGTCGTAAGGACGATGTGTGGTATTGCGAAGAACTGTGTAGTTTCGACCAGTGAATTTGTTGGCGCGCATTATACCCTTTAAATTCCAATCGGTCCAGTAAAGATAGTCATCGAACAGTGATATTGCGAAAATGTGCGGAACTTTTACGCCCGATAGCACAATGTGGCGATGGCGACCTTCTAAATCTGTGTAAGCTATATAATCCAAATGAGCGTCCGCCCAATAAATGCGGTCGGTGAAGTAGTCGATGGTCAAAGCATTTGGCCAGGCAATGTCGTCATCCCAAGTGAGTATGCGAGTGAAATTCGAGCCATCCATACCCATTTTTGCGATGTACGCTTGTAGGTGCCACGATGTAAAATACAAGTACCCGATGCCTGGATGCACAACCAAAGCACGAGGATCAATAATACCACTACGTAGGGTTTTGCGTTTTGTACCATCCAATTCTGCTACATCCAAATTCTTTGAATGCCTATCGAGCCAGTAAAGTTTTCGCCCCACCCAATCCACTGAAATGCCTTCCAAACCATGTGAGTCGTGCCGTATAATTGGTTCACGCTCGGGTTTTTCATCATCCGTTCCGTACTTGGAACGGAAAATGGTTTTAGCTGTGACGTCACAGAAATACATTTGCTGCTCCTGTATATCAAAGTCCAATGCCACAACATTCATCAGATCCTGATGCACGAGATTATATTGACTGCCGTCAAGTGACATATTTCGCACATAGTATTTGTTTGTAAATATCAGCCAAGGTTGAACATCATCCTTTCGTTTACAGGTATGCTCGTCCGTTTGGCGTTCATAGTAGCGTTCGTCGCATTTGCAATAATAGCTACCAGGCGTGTTGGAACAATGTTGTGAACAAGCGCCTGGAAGTTCGAGACATTCGTCAATGTCAGCACAAGCTTTGCCATCGGGCATTAGTCTGAAAACACATATGTACAATATCACGGCAATTGAATGAAATTTGATAATTACTCACTTATATCCTTGATTGCAGTCACAGTAGTAGCTTGTTAACGTATCAACACATTTATGTCCGCACTGATGTATCTCCACCTTTGCACACTCGTCAACATTACAGTGAGCCGGTTCGTCTGACTCATCCGCACAATCCGGCACTTTATTGCACACCAAATGGTAATCTATACATTGACCGTTCGAACAAGTGAATTGACCCTTCGGACATGTTGCATTTTCTTTCTTGCATCCCACTTCATCAGAATGATCACCACAATCATCCTCGCCATCACAACGGTACTGATTGCGTATGCACTTGAAATTTTGGCAAGTGAACTCTTGGTCTGAGCAGGTCTTGTATTTCGTGCTGCAGAATTTGCCTTCGTCGGAGCCATCGCCGCAATCGTTGTCATGATCGCAAGTCCAACCCTAGAAGAGGTGAAAGGACAATTAAATATACATAAATGTCAACGTCCTAAGAATGTTGTCTGACCATTGCTTTCGAGTTATTTAACTTACTTTATTGATACACCGACCATTATCGCAAGTGAACATGTCTTCGCCGCAGGGCTGTTGCGTGGCACAGTTATGCAATGTGGTATTTTCATCAGCACCATCAACACAGTCCGGATCACCATCGCATATCCATTTCTTAGGTATGCACTGTGCTCGTCCCCAAGCTTTATTTTCAATGCAAGTAAATTCGGTTTCCTCATCACATTTTCGGTCATCTAAACAGAAAAACGAAGTAAGCGCGAACGGGAAAGCATTAATGTGGCACTAAAAACTTTGTGATTATTGAGGAAACAGATACTCACTACATTGGTGTCGGCTATCTTCATCACTATTGTCCAGGCAATCATTATCGCCATCACATATGTAAATTCTGGGTATGCAATTACCATTGTCACACGTAAATAAATCGCCAAAGCAAGTCCGCCCCTCTGACTTGCAATATTCTGGCGGTTCATCAGCGCCATCACCGCAATCGTCATCGCCGTCACAATACCATGTCGCTGGTATACATCTATGATTCGGGCAACGGAAGCTATTTGTTGGACATGTCCGCTGGCCGCAATGCAATGGATCCTCGTCTGAATTATCACCGCAATCATTATCACCGTCGCACAGCCAATAGGGTTCCACACATATGTTGGTTTTTTCGCATTTGAGATGATTTGGCGGGCACGTCGTATTTTGAGGACAGCGTTCGTGTGTCTCATCTGAGGTTGTGTTATCTTTGCAATCATTAACGCCATTGCAGACTTGTGCCATTGGTATGCAACGTCCATTCCCGCATGTGAACTCGCCGTCGACGCAAGGTGGATATGTACAGTCAATCTCGTCGGAGCCATCTTTACAGTCATTCTCATGATCACATTTCCATGACTTGAATATGCAACGACCATTGTTGCAACGGAATTCAGTGGCCGAGCAGGAGTGGTAAGCGCAGTAGTTTGGATCTTCATCTGAGTTATCGCCGCAGTCATCATCGCCATCGCAGGACCACATACGTGATATACATTTGCCGTTCTGGCAATAAAATTTGCTTGATTCGCCGCATGTATTGTTGCGTGGCGCGCACATCCGCCCTTCATTTACAAGTTTCGAATTATCGTCGCATTTGCATTCCGCTTTACCGTTCGGCGCCGGGTGGCAACTTTGAGCACAGCCCCCGTTTTTGATCAAGCATGGATTTACCGAGCATTTCTGTCGGTCAGCGCTGTAGACACGTATGTCGCGTGGCGAGTCTTCCAGACGTTTCACCATCTCAACAACATTCGCCCCCGTATGCTTTTCGGCTCGATAGACGCCACGCAGCTGCAAGTCCGTCCAATAGATGTAGTTGCGGAATACTGTTATAGCGAATGGATAGATTGTAGCATCCACAAGCAGCTCCCGATTTTTACCATCTAAGTCGGAACGTTCGATTTTCTCACGTACTGCATCGGTCCAATATAGTTTACGTTCATCGTAATCGATTGCCAAACCACTGGGTTGCGATAAATCTTTGTCAACAATAGCACGTTTCAATGAGCCCGCCATAGTGGTACGGAAGATTTTGCCCGATGTTCCGAAGCGACCCCAATCAGTAAAGTACAGCGTACCATTGCATGGATCAAGTACGATGGCTCGTGGCCGTTCTACACGAGCAATCATAACTAAATCGGTGCCATCCAAGTTCATGGCGTAAATAGAGTTATTTGAACTATCTGTCCAGTAAATCTTCTTTTGTGTCCAATCGTAAGCGATACCTTCGGGATTGATGCCCCGGCTCAGCACCACATTGACGTCATTGCTATTTGGGCTGTCGGCTTTGGTGTAGGCTATCTTAGCCCATGGACGGATTTGTGTGAACAGCATGTGGTTGTCCGCAAAGTCAAAGTCAAGACCAACCACATTTGTGAGATTGCTCATCGGTGTGAAAGGTACTTGTGTGGAGTGCGGATCCAAATTGACCGCACGTATTTCCGTTCTCGTGGCAAACACGAGGTACTCGTTGACCACTTCACACTTGCGTTCGTCGGCAGCCAGCTTACCGGTTGCACAGTCGCAACGATAATTTAGACGTGAGGGATTCGTTTGGTCTGGCGGGAAACTAAAACATAGCTGGTCGCAGCCACCATTTCCGAGACGGGCGCAAGGATTGCTGTCGTCTTGTGGCTGGTTATTAATATTGTAAATGGCAATGTCGCGCAATTTCTGTAGATTGGTACGCACTCGAACTGGAGTCGTTTCATTGCCCGACAGCTTTGATGCTTTGAAAACTGTCATCAAATTGCGATCCACCCAATACACATCACCCAAATAAACGGCAATGCCCATAGGGTTAGGCAAGTTGCGACGTATGATTTTGCGATTGCCACCAGAGTATGAAATTTTCTGTATTGTATCCAATTTCGAATCGACCCAGTATACATCGTGCGTAAGCATATCCACAGTTAAATCACGTGGATTGGATATGCCCGATGTTACCATTGGCGTCCATTTTGAGCCATCCAAGTAAGCTTTACCGATGCGCGGATGTTGTCCATAATCGATCCAGTAAAGCAGTCGCTTTATTGGATTAACAGCGAGTTCGCGTGGTGCGTCTGTGGTCGTCTTCACTAGCACTTTACGATTGCTGCCATCCAACCAGCAAACCTCTACATAGTTTTCGTGAGGATAAATATTTGTGAAATACATATTGCCAGCTACCCAATCTATAGTAAGGCCACGAATACCGTTACTGCCAATGCCATCCTTAACGATATGCTGTAGTTCAGTGCCATTCGGCCGACGCCTGAATATGCCATTCCATGTGCCGCGATTGTATTCCGCCCAATATATCCATTGCTCGCGGAACAGCACATCCACATGGAGAATGTGATGGCCGGGTCCGCTAATGGGCACCATCGCCTCGGAGCTATCCGTTAAACTGTAGCCACGTGTCACGTCCAATTGTGAAACGACCGCAAAGGTCTTGTAAGCCACACAGTTGATGTCATTATCCTTGCGATAGCCAACACCACAACCGCAGGTTCGCGACGAGACATCATCGGGTATGCATAAATGCTCACAGCCGCCATTGTTCATTTGGCATGGATGTTGCATAATGGGACGCTTCTTAAAAATAATCATACTCTTGAGATCGGGTTCATTGTCCAATATAATTTTCGGGTTGTCACCACGCGGCAAGTCGATGCGTACAATTTTCTCGTAAACTGGATCGAGATAATACAGCCTAGAGTCCAGAATACCTAGGCTACGTGGCCGAGAAATGGCATTTTCTTCGGTAAGCAATACGCGATGGTCTTCGCCATGGTAATCCATAACACAGATGGATGCCGGGTATTGTGTGCTATAATAGACAAGCTTCTTTTCAATGTCCAAAGCTATACTTTCAGGATGGTCGATCTCCGATTTTAGCACAATCGGATTGTTACCATTCATATTCACACGTCCGATTTTAACAGGTACACCGAAGCCTCCTTCATCAATCCAGAAAAGTTTACCATCATTAGGATCTAGCACCATTTGTTTGGGTTTCGAAACAGATGTTTGATTGCCATCATTGGCCAGTATGATTGAGCGATATTTGATTTTGCCATCTACACGAACCGCTTCAATATTACTTGCCATTCGATTGCCCATATAGAGATTACGACCCAGCCAGTCGAAAGCGATGGTATAAGGTGACCCCACAATGCCGGTGTCAAGACCAAGGAATTGCGTTTTGTTACCACCGCCGTAGGGCGTGGAAAATATCGTACAGTTCTCGTCATCATCTTCATGTCCTTGTACCCAATAAAGTGTCTCACCCTTACGATCGAAGTCAAGTCCCGTACTGCTTTCAATGCCAATGACCGGAGCTAGCGAACCAGCACGTGCATCACCGCCATTCAGTGGTATGTCAACAATTTGGGTACCTTTAGCGACCACCAAGAATGGATTCTCCTCTTCCAAACAACGTCCTTCGGTTATTAGACGATAACCCGGCCTGCATTTGCACGTATATCCTTCCTTAGCACTGGGACTCAATAAGCAAAGATGTTGACAGTTTGACTTTTCACACGGATTAGCATGCATCGGTTGTAGCGAGGGATGGTGTACATGTATTGACAGTGGTTGGCTAATAAGATGTGAAACAACTGTCTGATTCTTACCACGGAATTTGTTTGCAGATAGCACCCGATTTAGTTGGCGATCGGTCCAGTAAAGTGTATCTTCGAAAAGGGACAAGGAGTGTGGATGCAATAGGTAATGACTGTTGGCCAGGACCTGCTGGCGCCCAGTGCCGTTATAGTAGCAGAAATCAATAAAGTCGAGTTTAGAGTCAGCGAAGTACACACGTTTTGTAGTAATGTCCAAAGTTAGACCGTTGGGCCAATATATTTTTGTACTTATTATCGTTTCACGCATCGTGCCATCCATTCCAATACGTTCGATACGTGGATTCTCACCCCAATCTGTCCAGAAGATGAAACGTGCATCGGGACTGGGGTCTAGGCACATACCACGTGGCTGTGTGATGTTTTCGCGAACTAATACTAATCTATTCGAACCATTCTCAGCGGAAACTTCGATCGTATTCAATTTGCTATCCAACCAATAAAGGTTACATGCAACCCAATCATATGCCAAGCCTTCGACCAAATCTAAACCGGTATTAATTATGTCTTGCGGCTCCTGCCCACGATCCAAACGGGAAATCTTCTTCAATTTCATGTCACTCCAGAAGATGGTGCCGGTGTGCATATTAGAAGCGGTAGCTACTACATTTTCTACAATTATTGGAACACGTTCTAGGCCTTGTTCTTTCAAATCTGCCACGAGAATCGAATGACGGTTAGATATGATTAAGAATGCTGCCGAATGATTTACAGCTTTGCAAGAATGTTTGTTGGGTTCCAAAAGATAACCATCTTGGCAAGAGCAAAAATATGAACCTTTGGTATTGGTACATTGCTGCGAACACAGACCTGGTGGTATGCATTCGTTCATATCAACGCAAGTATAACCATCTTCACCAATCTCTGAACCCGGTGGGCAGACACATGTAGCACCCAGGGGCGTTTTTTGGCAACCATTAGAGCAGAGTCCACTTTGATGAGTACACTCTGCTAGATCACAGCCTTCACCTTCATCAGAACCATTTGGACAGTCAGCCACACCATCGCATACCGAAGTCATGTTGACACAACGTTCGCTTACACCCGGACATTTCCACTGACCGTACGGGCACTTAAATGGTGGTGGTACACATGCATGCAATGAACTCTCGTCTGAGCCATCACCACAATCATCTTTGCCATCGCAAATATATGCCTTGAAAACACAATTCGAATTGTTACACTTGAAGAAGTTTTGTGCGCAGGTAATCTGGCCGCAATCCTCTTCATCTGACTGATCCGAACAGTCATTGGAACCATCACAATGCCATGCAATCGGTATACAAAAACCGGAAGACTTACAGCGAAAGTGCTTCTCCAGATTACATTGGTTTGGACCCATCGATGGACAATCCAATTCATCACTGCCATCATTACAATCCGGTATTCCATCACATTTGTACGACTCCTCCACGCATTGACGCAGATCGGCACATTTAAACTGATTAGCCAAACACGTTATTGGCGGACAGTCTTTCTCGTCCTGTTTGTCGAAACAATCATCATCACCATCACAAACCCAACTCTGTGGTATGCAATGCCCGGTACGCGGACAGGTGAATTGGAAATAAGCACAAGTTTTCTCTGCACAGAAATCACCCTCATCTGAGCCATCACCACAATCGTTTTCACTGTCACACTTCCACATATTCGGTATGCAGCGGCCATTATCACAGGCGAATTGTGCGGTGCCACAAGTCACATTTCCACATTCAAACTCGTCAGAATTATCGCCACAGTCATTCTCTTGATCACAGCGGAAGTTGAGGGGTATACAACGGCCAGACTTACATTGAAACTCATTGGAGCCGCAGGTCGGTTCTGTGAGAAATAAAAAAATAAGCATGCATATATGTATATAAGTAAATTTTCTCTTAAAAAAAACATAATAAGATTCAATATCTTATTAAGGTACACTTACTTGTGCAATTCTGTTCCTCATCACTATTGTCCAGACAGTCATCATCGCCATCACATACCCACGACTTTGGAATACAACGCTGGTTGTTGCAGGTAAAGTCCCAAGAGTTCGGACATGGTTGCATCGGCGGCTCGGCATTGGGGTCTGCCACACACGACCGCTGATCCTCTGCTAATCGCTCGCCATACGGACAAGAGCAGCGCGACTCCAATGAAGGCAGCATTGAGTCATTTCGTGGTATGGCAAAGCAAATCTTCTCACAACCACCATTATTAACATGACATGGATGTATTTCGGTTATGGTTTGCACTTCGTGACTATATACCTTAACGCCATAGAGCCGATTTGTCTGTGGTTCACGTACCATCATTTCCTCTTGTTCGCCTGTCAGCTTGTGCAGGCGTATGATGGCGTCCAGTCGCCAATCGGTAATATACATCCAGTCATTGTGTATCACAATTGAGAATGGATGGCGAACCAAGCGCGAGTTGACCGTACGTATATCGCTTCCATCTAGATTAGAATGTTGTACATGATCTAATAATGCATCGCACCAGTAGACACGATCTTCTTTGAAATCGATCGACAGACCGTTAGGCCAGCCGAGTGTGACATTTTTGAAAACTAGCAAATTAGTGCCGTCTGTGTTCGCGCGTGTAATGTTTGCTGGCCGATCCCATTCAGAGAAGAAAATGTAGCCTCGATTGGGATGGACAACAATAGCACGAGGCCGTTTGAGATTTTTCAATAGCGTGCGGCGGTATGTAACGTTACGCGTGGAGAGCACATTTAATGTACCTTTCCGAGAGTCAATATAGTACAGGGTCTTTGAAACCCAATCCACAGCCAGACCTTCGACACCTTCGTTTTGCGAGGCAAGAACAATTTCGCGACCGGTACCATTGCGGTGCACGCGATAGATGACATCCTGAAGCACATCGGAATAATAGATGAACGCATCGCGAGAGTCAAAATCTAATCCGACGAAACGTGCCCGTCTTGACACCACGGGCAATATAGCATCACTGAACCCCTCGATAACCGGTTCCAGCACCTTGCCTTTGATGAAACGCTGCTGCGAATACATAAGGAACTCACGTACAATTTTACAATTCTTTAAGTCCGTCTGTAGTTGGTAACCTGTGTGACAGGCACAACGATAACCAAGACCGGTGGGCGCACCTTTAACAGCTGTCACAATGCACATGTGATTGCAACCACCATTATTATTGCCACAAGGATTTGATACACGCGGCTGACTAAGCGCATGGACAGCGACAATACCCTTAGGTTCGCGTATATCCTTCGCCTTGTAGGTAACTTGAATCGAAGTGGGTCCGGCGTACTTGTCCACTGACATAATACCTTGCTTTGTGCCATCAGTCCAGAATATGCGATTCTCAAAGAGGGCTAAACGTGATGGACTCGGCACCTGTTGACCACGCAGCACCATTATACGATGATTACCCTCATAGTTCACTGTTTCGATATAGTCCAGCAGTGAGTCACACCAGTACACACGTTTCGCAATTATATCGACTGTTACGCCCGACGCCTTGTAAGCAGCTTCGGAGACTATCGAACGCGCATGAGTACCATCCATATGTGCACGCAAGACTTGTCCGCCATCGGCAACGAACATCAGTCCCGATGTTGGATCTAGCGCTAAATCAGCCGGGCTTGTGAGATTTGAGCCTAAAACGACTGCATGCCAATTGCCGCTCAATTCGAATACATAAATTTTCTGCCCAATCAAGTCGGCCACATAGATCTTGTCGCCTACCCAATCAACGGCTAGCGCCACAGGTGCCCACGTTCCGGGCAACGTTAGGTCCAGTGGGGAAATAGCACCATTGAATACATCTAGCGGTATGGATTGCACCTTGCGTGTTTTAATGTCTGACACATATAATGTGTTACGTTGGTAGTGGTAAGCGACCCCCGAAGCTGCGGTAGTATTCACAAGTATGCGCGGATCGCTGCCATGTGCGGACATTCGCACCACCGCCCGATCATGTGCGAATATCAGCTGCAAATTATTGGCATCGGGTGCAATGCATTTGGAGTTATTAATTAATCTGTAACCCTGAGCGCACTGGCACGTAAATGAGCCGTCAGTGTTAGTGCACAGCTGATCGCAATGTCCCCATTCGGCACATTCGTCCAAATCTGTACAAGTGCGATTATCCGCAGCAATTGCCTGCCCACTCGGACAATAGCAAGCACCACCCGTCAGTGAGGGGCCACAACGATACGCACAGCTGAGCGCGGGACAGGAACCGGTTGCTGTGAGAGAATAATGAAAGAAGCAAATATCAATATCACGGAAAGTCGATTTTTTTTTTGGGACACTTACAACAAGCGGTCTCCTCGTCGCTGCCATCTTCACAATCGCGGTTGCCATCGCATAGCTGAGATTTCAATATACACTTGGGTGTGCCATTTGGTCCACCACGCGGACAAAGGAACTTGTTATCAGGACATGCGATTGCTGTGCAATTGGCTTCATCACTTTCATCCGCACAATCGTGATAGCCGTCGCAGTAAAAATTCGATGGAATACACAATGCATTTGTACAACGGAATTGGCCATGATGGCAGGGTGGAAAATCTACAAGAAGAAATAATAGCAAATTTTATGTTTAAATGCGAAGGAGAGTGGGTGAAATGATTTTCGTTATTCGTGCATAAATCGGCGCTTCCGTGCAATACTGTATAAAGTGCGAAAACTGTGTTTTTCAGTGGAAGCTCTCAAAGATCAAATTCGATATGAAACTTCAGTTGTATGTTAAGTACATATGTACATATATACATACATATATCTTCGTTTATAACTTCTTTTGGATTGAAAGGTCAATACCAAAAATCGATACCATGTAAGCTAGGGTTCGCTTTAGATAAAATCGTAAGAAAAAATAAAAACGTGCTACGTTGTTTTTCATGGTAAGCTTTCATATCGCTAGCTTAGAGTGCAAATTGTGTAAGTCCTTTTTTCAAATTTTACAGCAGACAAAAAACCAAAAATTAAAAAAAAAAAAACGAAATGAAATGTACATAAATATTTTGGACTTACTTCGCTTTTTGGACTTTGCCAATTTGCATATCACTGAATAACAACGAGTAGAAATATGACAAGTATCACAGACTTGTTTAGCGTGGTGCGTATTTGATTTTTCTAGCGTTCTACATAAAAATACACTTTTTAATAAAAATGGAATTACACAGTTTGCACTCTAAGCTAGCGATATGTAGGTGCTTTTGATTGGATTGGTGTGTGATACCAAAATTTGACAGCATCGAAATTAAGACACGTCATACCTGAAAACCGCCAAAACATATGTATATGTATTAAAGTTTAGAGGTCGCGCAAATGCCCCCAAAAGTCCTTCTGCTTTTATATCAGTGATGGTACATAATTTTTTGGAAAGTTCTTAATGAACACGAAAGATGTTTTTTATTATTAATAAAAAAGCGAAAACATATTTTTTAGGAATAATAGAATAAAAATAGCCTTGTTTCGCAATGATTTTTTCGGCTTTAATTTATTGTACACAAGTAAATGTAGTAAGTATATGATGATAATGGATACTGATGAAAATTATCATTTACCTATTGTAAAACTGAATACTTACTGCAACCCTGTTCATCCGATTTATCGCCGCAGTCGTCTTTGTGATTACACTTTAGCGAGGCATCAATGCACTTTTGCCCATTGGCACAACGAAACTGATCTAAACGGCAGGAGATGCCAGCGCAACCCTCCTCGTCACGCCCATTGCGACAATCCAAATAACCGTCACAGCGTTTCTCTTTCGGCGCACAGGGACCGGACAAGCGACTGCCGTCGGAGGGAGCTAAACCGCCGGGTGCATTACAAAATACATCGCTCGATTGACATTTTCTGTAAGCTATTGAGTGGTTTCGGGCCGTACAGCAAGTGATTGCAGCACGCAAATGACGATGGTGATGATTATGGTGATGGCGGAAATTTCATGTTGACAGCCAATCCCAGTGTAAGCATGGAGCGGAAGTGAAAAGTATTAAGCAGAGAAATCGAATTGAAAATGGGATGTATCGAGGTGTGAGAGCGCAGGTGTGTGCGTGGGTAGATGCGTGACCATCATCAACATCATGATGTAGTTGTCAATATCGTTGGTAATACATAAAGCACACATCGATTGTCATCAAAACGGACGGGCGGCAGATTGTAAAAGCAATAAAGCGAAAAATTTCAGAAGCACAAAAGGCGGTAGAGTAGCAAATGTTGTTGTTGTTGTCGTCGTCATCGCAACAGATGCAGTAACAGCAGCAGCAGCAGCAGCGTGATAAACATAGCATTCGTTAGTAAAACGGTCCAGACAGGCGACGATTGAAATGTTATGAAAGGAAAAAGATTAAGAAAAAATGAACAAAGATTTAGTAAATTAAATTGATTTTTTCGGAAGTGCCACCTGCACAGTATAAATATGTATGTATGTATATATAAGGGATTCCAATTTTTACGATCCCGGGATTTTCGATTTTTTTTATAATCCCGGGATCCCAGGATTTGGACATTAATTACACAGTCCAACAAATTTGCAAAAATCTTACTCAATACGAAGAAACGCTAGTAATTATGAGAGAGGATGTTTCCCAAACCAACTTTGCCCAACAGAGTACTAGTCCAGAGAGTCTGAGATTTTTTCTTAGGGGGGGTTAAAGTTTTATGGTCTTAGCTGGAGGTGCAATTACTTTTTTGAAAATATCTTATAAAAGATGACCCCAAATGAAGTTTTTGCGCTCGAACTTCTACCTTCCCAAAAAACCGAATACGCCATTCGTTTTAGCGGTTAACTCTACGTATAGGTAGATATCAATTTTTTATTCTTGTGCAAAATCATATCTTTTTTCATACATAAATCTAAACTTGCCTTCAAATTCTTGAAAACCGCGCGGTGTTTGAAGTATTCCCACTCAGTTTTTGCAAAAGCGAAATTTTTTCTTCAATTTACTTACTCTACAGAACCCTATTCTCGTATTCCGCTGATCTAAAAAAAAAATTCATCTAATGTACATATATATGTACATATAAAAGTTGTAGCATATTTCATGGCGTAATTTGTGATTATTATATCCTGTAGTCTTTTGCGTTATTTGTACAAAGATTTTGTCTGAGGGGACACCTAGTGAAATTTTATGCCGAATAATTTTCTAGAACATTTTAACCCTCTATCTACATTTTTTAATTTATATTCTCTCCATGTGTTTCCAAAAAGGGTTAAAAACAGCCATTTTGTTGTAATTGCATTCTGTTCGGGAATGTTGGTCTGGGAGACATCCTCTTTCATAGTTACTAGCGTTTGTTCGTGTTGAAAAATCACAAAGTAAATATATTTTTGGAGAAACGCTACAAATTTAAAATACAAAGGAAAAAATTGATTTTTATTGCCATTTTTTATTATTTCATTAGTAACAAAATAAAATAGGAATGTAAAATTATGCGTATTAGTTAATAATACTTAAGAGTTACTTTAAAAGACACAACCAAGAAAGATAAGTAAGGAAGCCTAAGTTCGAGTGGAATCGAACATTAGATACTCATTGTTTGTTAGCGTTTTTTCGATATAGGGTGTAGTTTATATGGAACGAGTGCCGCAAGAAGTGGGCGCAGGCACGCCATTTTCAAAATTTGTATCAATCATCCAATGCAAATGTTAGTGCAAAATTGCATCCCTTTATGACGTTAAGCTACAAAGACGTAACGTTACAAATTCCAGGATGTTCCAGAAATATCTTTGTTAAAAAGTGGGCGTGGCCATAAACCGATTTCGCTAAAATTTTGAACATGTATTACCACGTGTCATAAAATTTATGCACACAGTTTCGTCATAATATCTCAATTATTTTTCGAGTTCCGAAATCTCGTAGATTCTTTTGTCTACAAAGAGGCACTGCCACGCCATTATTATTATTATTTTCTAAAATTTTTCTGTTTTTTTTTTTTTCAGGTCTATTGTGGAACTCATGTCACAAAATTTCAATGAATTATATTTATATTTGGCAAAGATATCGCTTAAAATGTTTTTATTGGGCCACTTCATAATACCCATCAGTGTTGTTACCGCCAAATTTTAAAGTGAAGTGAAGCGGCTGAAAAATCGATGTGATTCGAAGTAAATCGAAGTGAAGCGCGGCTAAATGGTTTTTCATACGTTTTCCGCGAGGTCATACATTATGTACATATGTATATTAGATGCGTTTTTTTGATCTAACATACCCTTCCGGCCACAGAATATGAAAATAGGATGTTGTAGAATAACTATGCTAATTTTTATTTTTTTTAGAAAAAAAAAAACTGAGTGGGCTACTCCAAAAACAGCGATTTTTTTTTTTAATTCCATGATAGGTTTAGATTCATACATGAAAAAAACTACAGAATTAAAACAAGTAAGGAAGCCTAAGTTCGAGTGGAATCGAACATTAGATACTCAGCTGTATGCTTTCATTGTTTGTTTGCGTTTGTTCGATATAGGGTGTATTTTATATGAAACGAGTGCATAAACAGGGCGCAGCCACGCCCATTTTAAAAATTTGTATCAATCATCCAAATAAGCATATAAATATTATTGTTAGTGCAAAAATGCATCCCTCTATGACTTTTAGTTACAAAGACTTCACGTTACAAATTCCAAAAGGGTGTTCCAGAAATATCTTTGTTAAAAAGTAGGCGTGGTCATAAACCGATTTCAATACATTTTTGCGTGTCTATTAACACATGTTATAAAAGTGCATAAACCAAGTTTCGTCATAATATCTCAGTTATTTGTCGAGTAATAGGCTCGTAGATTTCTTTGTATAAAAAGAGGCGGTGCCACGCCCATTTTATAAACTTTTTTTAGTTTTTGTTTCCGGTCTATTGTAGAACTCATGTCACAAAATTTCAATGAATTATCTTTATATTTCACAGAGATATCGCTAAAAATGATTTTATTAGGTCACTTGGTAATTTTTCGTCCACACATTTGGCTAAGTAAATATATCACGCGTACCAAATTTCATCGATATATCTTTAACGGTTTCTGAGTTATGGCTTATAAAACTTTCAATATTTGCCCCTTAATAAGTGGGCGTGGCACCGCCCATTTTCAAAAATTTTTGTATTTTTTGTTTTATGTCCGTAGTTGGACTCCTGCCACAAAATTTCAGTGATAGATCTTTATATTTGACAGAGATATCGCTTAAAATGTTTTTATTAGGCCCTTTATAGTTCCCATATATAAAAGTGGGCGTGGCCGTCAACCGATTTTGATAATTTTTCGTCAAAACATTTGCCTAAGTAAGCAAATTACGCATACCAAATTTCGTCGATATATCTTCAACGGTTTCTGAGTTATGACATATAAAACTTTCAATGTTTGACCCTTAATAAGTGGGCGTGGCACCGCCCATTTTCCAAAACTTTATCAAATTTCCTCATAAAGGCCTGAGCTCAATACGTGGGTAAAATTTTATCACTCTAGCTATATTAGTGGCTGAGATACAAAATTTCCGATTTTTTCTATATAGGAAAAGTGGGCGTGGTCATGGTCCGATTTCGCCCATTTTCAATACCAACCGTCCCAGTCTCGATACCAACTTGCATTTCAAATTTAATCAAAATATCTCAATTTTTGAGCGAGTTAGAGTGTTTACAGGCGGACGGACGGACATGGCTCAATCGATTTCTCTTTTCACCCTGATCATTTTGATATATATAAGTCCATATCTATCTCGAATATTTCATTATGTTACAATCCACCGTTATGAAATCAAAATTATAATACTCTGTGTACTAGTACAGCTGAGTATAAAAAAAAACCAAAGATACATACTTTCATGTAAAATTAACGGCTTAATCGAATGGTGTACTCAGTTTTTTAGTGCGAGCCATAGGGAAGGTACCACGATAGCCTAAAGTGGAATTTTATTTTATTTAGTCACGGATTTTCAACTTTGGACCCGGGAACTTTCAAGATACGTTAAATTTCTTTTTAATCAAAATATAAAGGAATCTGCGCAAATTAATGCAGTTTTCAGAAAAGTTTGTTTGATCGAAATCGAGCTTTTTTTATCCAAGCTTCTTTGGTTTAAATGAAACATGCCAAAATCATTTTGATATTGAACATTTTTTATTGTTGCAAGTACAAAATACATATGTAAATAAAAATTTGCAGAAGAAAATAAACTTTCAAAACTTGTTTAGCACAACATTTAGGTTCAACATTTTAGGCTTGTTTCATGTGAAAGTAAAAGAAAAAATGAATTACGCAAAACGAACAGGAAATCAAGAAACGGAAAAATGGTAAAAATTAGCAAATAGTTATTTGAATGCTATTTTTGGCTGTTAAGCCTCTTGCATACTTGCATATGCAACTTTTATTAGAATTTGTAAGAATAAATTATAAAAGTAAGTTAATTCTAATTGGTCAAAATCGAAGTGATTTGGGGAAAGAGGAAGTGTCGAAGTGACGGGCATAAAAGTGAAGTGAAATACTTCGATCGAAGTGAAAATGACATCACTGATACCCATATATAAAATTGGGCGTGGCCGTCACCCGATTTCGCCAAAAATGTGGGACATGTATTATCACAAGTTATGAAAGTGTATACACCAAGTTTCGTCATAATATCTCAATTATTTCTCGAGTTATGATCTCCGAAATCTCGTATATTCCTGCTTCTAAACGGAGGCGGTGCCAAGCCCATTTTCCAAAATTTTTGTGTTTTTTGTTATGTCTTTAACTGGACACTCGCCTCAAAATTTCAATGATATACCTTTATATTTGACAGAGATATCGCTTAAAATGGTTTTAGTAGGCCTCTTTATAATACCCATATATAAAATTGGGCGTGGCCGTCAACCGATTTTGGCAATTTTTCGTCCAAACATTTGCCTATGTAAGTAAACTACGTGTATCAAATTTCATCGATATATCTGCTACGGTTTCTGAGTTATGACCTATAAAACTTTCAATGTTTGCCCTTTAATAAGTGGGCGTGGCACCGCCCATTTTCCAAAATTTCACCATATTTATTAATAAGGGAGCATAATACGTGAATGAAATTTTATCACTCCAGCTATATTAGTGACTGAGATAACATATTTCCGATTTTTACTATATAGAGAAAGTGGGTGTGGTCACAGTTTTCCTAATAATATTAAAGACTTCAAGCCTTCATTCTATGGCTTAATCCATGGCAAATAAGATTCCCTATATTTCTCTTACGGAAACCCAATGGCACACTGAGAGAAAAAAATATATGGAGGGGTCAAAGAAATTGTTTACCTATTTTGAACACTACTTTCTTTGTTTTGAGTAAATTTTCCATGTTAAAAGGTTTATAAAATATTGTTGTTACATGCGTTACCATGGTTTCATATACTTGTTTTGAAAAAAATCATACATTAAAATAATGAAAAATTCTTTAAGCGCCATTCCATTCCTAACTTTCCTTGTTTTGAAGACTTGATTTCTTTAATTTTGAGAAATTAAATTCCCATACAAATCCCCATGGCAACGAATTTGTTTGAATATTTTTTTATGTTTTTTCCACATTTTTGAGAAAATTTACACAAAACAAAGAAAATTTTGTATTGGGACGCGTGTTCAAAATAAAGAAAATTATGTCTTTGATCGAGAGAATTTTTTTTTTTGAGTGCAGCTACTTTTATTTTAGTCTTTTATTGATTACAAAAGGTATTTTAAATTGATTATAATAATCGGTGAAAATAAGAAGTAGTATCGATTTCAAACTTCTGAGATATTAGCATTTAAAGGGTGATGGCGAACGTGACAAAATAAGGATCAAATTTTTAGGTGCTATTAGAAAAGTGCAAAATTCTGCGAATTTTTTTCCAACATTTAAAAAGTCATGATTAGAGATCAAAGTAGAATAATGTGGCTCTCCATTTATGGTTTTACCGTGAAAACATATGCACTAGTTTCATTTTTATAAGCTTAGGAAAAAATTTATAACGTGACATGGCGGACGCTACACAATTTCCCAACCAGACTTTAACAAATTGACCAGTACCGTGTGCATAACTACATACATATCGCATACTAAATCATAAAGGGCACAACTCAAAATTCAAAAATTTTCAGGAGAGCCAAAAAACTTTTTTTCATTACAAGCAATCGTATGACAAAGGGCCAGGTATAATGGTTATTTTTCGGTCGAAAGAGACAGTTATTCAAAAGTTTTTTTTAACAATCTCCAGAGATATGTTCCGTATACCCGTTTATGAAAAAAACTCGATTTTGAAAAATTTTGAGTTGTGCCCCTTTATGATTGCTATTGCAAGCCTTGCAATCAAACATTTTTCAATCAATTTGATTTAAGATGAAAATTTATTACAATACAATTATTGCTATTGTAATTTTTACAATGCAAATGATTTACGTTGGAAGTTTATTGCAATGAAAAATTTTGTAAATTATTGTAATGAAATGATTTACGAGGAAAGTGTATTGCAATGAAATTTTTTTGAATTATTGTAATTGTAATTTTTACAATTAAAATGATTTACGGTGAAAGTTGATTGCAATGAAACTTTTGTAAATTATTGCAATTCCAATTTCTGAAATCAAAATAATTCATGGTGAAGGTCGATTGCAATAACATACACCTAAATTTTTGAAGTTTTTATTTTTACAATCAAAAAATTTACTAGCAATATGATTTACAATCAAAGCTGCTTGCAATAATATAGACTTTTTATGATTGCAATACAATCTGATTGCAGCTTTTCACAGCTCTGGTGAGACCGAAGAAAATCGCTAATTTGATTTTAAGGACTACCCTAATGTACATAGAAGGAAATTTTCTTTCTTTTGGTAAAATTTGCATAGTAAGTTTATGGAATTGAGTGTTAGACTGATTAGACTGATTTAATCCCCATATGAAAAAAGCTATAAAAGTAAACCCTCAAATTATAAGCTTGTGTTGAGAGGGTTTCGGAGCAAATTGTTTTTTTTATCCTTTCAAATTTCGCCGAAATAGTTTTTTTATACTCAGCTGTACTAGTACACAGAGTATTATAGTTTTAATCACATAACGGTGGATTGTAACAGAATGAAATAATCGAGATAGATATAGACTTATATATATCAAAATGATCAGGGTGAAAAGAGAAATCGATTGAGCCATGTCCGTCCGTCCGTCCGTCCGTCCGTCCGTCCGTCCGTCCGTCCGTCTGTCCGTCCGTCCGTCCGTCCGTCCGTCTGTAAACACTCTAACTCGCGCAAAAATTGAGATATTTTGATGAAATTTGGAACGCAAGTTGGTATCGAGACTGGGACGGTTGGTATTGAAAATGGGCGAAATCGGACCATGACCACGCCCACTTTTCCTATATAGAAAAAATCGGAAATTTGGTATCTCAGCCACTAATATAGCTAGAGTTTTAAAATTTTACCCACGTATTGAGCTCGGGCCCTTATGAAGAAATTTGATGAAGTTTTGGAAAATGGGCGGTGCCACGCCCACTTATTAAGGGTCAAACATTGAAAGTTTTATATGTCATAACTCAGAAACCGTTGAAGATATATCGATGAAATTTGGTACGCGTAATTTGCTTACATAGACAAATGTTTTGACGAAAAATTATCAAAATCGGTTTACGGCCACGCCCACTTTTATATATGTGTATTATAAAGTGACCTAATAAAACCATTTTAAGCGATATCTCTGTCAAATATAAAGATCTATCATTGAAATTTTGTCGCATGAGTCCAACTATGGACATAAAACAAAAAACACAAAAATTTTGGAATATGGGCGGTGCCACGCCCACTTATTAAGGGGCAGACATTGAAAGTTTTATGAGTCATAACTCAGAAACCGTTGAAGATATATCGATGAAATTCGGTACGCGTAATATAATTACTTAGTCAAATGTTTTGGCGAAAAATTATCAAAATCGGTTGACGGCCACGCCCACTTTTATATATAGGAAATATAAGGGGGCCTAATAAAAACATTTTAAGCGATATCTCTGTCAAATATAAAGATCAATCACTGAGATTTTGTGGCAGGAGTCCAACTATGGACATAAAACAAAAACTACAAAAATTTTGGAAAATGGGCGGTGCCACGCCCACTTATTAAGGAGCGAATATTGAAAGTTTAATAAGCCATAACTCAGAAACCGTTAAAGATATATCGATGAAATCTGGTACGCGTGATATATTTACTTAGCCAAATGTGTGGACGAAAAATTACCAAAATCGGTTGACGACCGCGCCCACTTTTATATATGTGTATTATAAAGTGACCTAATAAAACCATTTTAAGCGATATCTATGTGAAATATAAAGATAATTCATTGAAATTTTGTGACATGAGTTTTACAATAGACCGGAAACAAAAAATAAAAAAGTTTGGAAAATGGGCGTGGCACCGCCTCTTTTTAGACAAAGGGATATATGAGATTTCTTAGCCTTTAACTCGACAAATAATTGAGATATTATGACGAAACTTGGTTTATACACTTTTATAACATGTGTTAATAGACACGCAAAAATGTATTGAAATCGGTTTATGACCACGCCTACTTTTTAACAAAGATATTTCTGGAACACCCTTTTGGAATTTGTAACGTGAAGTCTTTGTAACTAAAAGTCATAGAGGGATGAAATTTTGCACTAACAATAATATTTGTATGCTTATTTGGATGATTGATATAAATTTTGAAAATGGGCGTGGCTGCGCCCTGTTTATGCAGCACTCGTTTCATATAAAATACACCCTATATCGAACAAACGCAAACAAACAATGAAAGCATACAGCTGAGTATCTAATGTTCGATTGCACTCGAACTTAGGCTTCCTTACTTGTTTTAATATAATTTCGTTGTCATCCGTTTTTTTAAATTGATATATTGGTATTGATATTTCGACAATCTCTACATATTTACGTCTAATGTCGTTTTGAGTTCTGAAGGCGTTTTCACATAGTTGGGTCACCTAATCGCGTTGTACGTCAGCAAAGTATCCTCTTTGTTTCACCCTTTCTTCACCAAACGAAAGTATTTTAATTTCATTACCACACGGAAAAAACTATATTGATGTCACGTCCATATAATGGATGCCATATCTATATGTTTTTATATATTACAAACTTTCTTTTGATATGATGCCCATTATATTGATATGACATCCATAGTTTATGGATCAGACAGGATTATCCATAAATATGGATATGATATCAATATAGTTTTCTCCATGCAGGAACGGACTTTTCCAACTTTTTTTCGAATCTCCCTAATGTGCATACATACTAAAAGGAAAAATTCCTAACCCAAGCTCGAAATGCTGCGCAAAATTATCCACTAAAATAAAAAAATAAAAATAAAATATATGTTGTGTAAAATAATTTTCGTTTTTACTCACTGCACTGCGCTTCGTCGGATTTATCTTCGCAATCCTCCGTCATATCACAACGAAAATGCGGCGGTATACAGTAAGTCTTATTGAAGACATATTGGCCGCAGCTAATTTGTCCTACTTCGCATTCAGGTGGCGCTAATAAAAACAAAGAAAACATGTGAAAGTAGTTTGTTTATATATGTACATAAAAATATTTAATATCCCTGCAGGAAGAAAAAAATCAATTCCTAAAAGTAGTTGGGCATTTTGAGACAATTGAAAAAAATAATCAACTTGTATCAAACATCAAGAAATCCATTTTTAGTTAGTTGCTTTGTCATGCAGGAATACCAAGAAAACGTAAAGTGTCCATTGACAAAAGTTTCCAAATGCCTGATGAAAATATTTTTATTCAAAAATATTTAAACTGATAGAATTTTGATGTGAAATCTCCTCATTTTGGATTTGGGAAGCGAAGCAATGGAAATATAGCGAAATTTTTGCGAATTCCATTAATGTATACATGTATGTATGTAACATCTACATCTGCAACCATTTCCCTGCAGGGATGGTTACGTTTAGGTATGTACATATGTATTTACAATTTTGTCTAGCTTGGATAACATTTTCAGGAATGTAACGCGATAACTCAAAAAGTACTGGACCGATTTTAATAACACTAAAATTTCTGACCTAAAAAGTGTAACTCGAGTTACCGACTTTTTTAGTCAATTTTTATCTTTTTCCTATTAATGTAAAAAATCATGACCATACTAAATAAAGCTCCATTACTGGATTTTAATGTAATTTTCGTATTATCTGCAGAGTCCATAATTAAAGAGAAATACTAGATTAAATGCTAAATTTTTGCCTCTGATGTAACGCGAGCATGGAAGTGCCCATATATCTTTTGAACGGTAAAAAAAAAGTTGTGCTCCGCCACCGGATTCGTATTCCTGACACCCCCGCGTCGTTTGATACCCCTTTCAAAAACTTCGTCCATTTTTAGCCGTTGTCACCTAAACTAGAGAAATACCATTACAATTGGGTGTTTTTTAACGGCAAATATTTTAAAAGATAATAAAATTTTAGTGAAACATTACATATATTTTTAATAAGCATCACCCCCTGAACGTTCTCTGTGATTTTCGTAGTCTAAATTCCATAGGACTAAGGCTAGTAAAGTAAGGAACCGCCAAAGTTTTTGTTAATAACTATTAACGGGCAAAAAATAAAACATTTCCGCATTCAGATTCATGTTCCTGAGGTAAAACCACGTTGTTTTTTTTTTTTTTTTTTTAATTTTGAAGAACTTTAGCAGTTAGCAAATTAAGACAATTACGTACACATTTCGCTCCTTACGGGTATCCCTCGCCGGTTCACGCCGCCGCGCCGATACGCCGATTTAACGGATTATGGCGGCGGCGGCCGAATACTCTGGATCACAAAATTAAATTTGTTGTCTGTACTTTGGACGCCACTATCATATCTATATGTAAAATCGGTTGCTGATTTCGAAAATCTAGTTCATTTTTAATTCTATGTAGTGATGGGCGAGTCCGAGATGTTTTATTCGATTCTCTCGATTGTTGAAACATCTCGAATGCTCTCGATGGTTTTCATTCGTATTCAAATCAAGTCGTAAATGGCCGTCAGTCGAAACAATCGCTAAAACATCTCGGACTCGCCAACGATTCCTCTCGTTTTCAAAGCAACCCTACAACATCTCGGACTCGCTGCAAAAAATACATAATATTTGTTGTTGCCGCTTGAATATTAAAATTGCTTTACAAAACATACAGAGTGGTACAAATCTATTGCCGTTGTTGCTACTCGTAAAATTCATTTGTTTCATAAGCGTCTCACTTCAGAAAATTTATTAATGTTTAAATAATTAATTATTATTATTATGCACGACACTGTTTAGTTGTGATTGCAATAATGCAGCATCTATGTATAGCATATTTTTCAATTTGGTTAATTTATTTATGTATTTGCCTCACTTCCATTAAAAATCCTACTTTCTTTATCAACAAGTCTCATTCAGTTTATTTTATCAACTAAAACATATCATCAAAACAAAAGCCGGCCCGCCGACTCGGAACAATCGCAAAAACATCTCGCTTGTGTAGTCGAGATGTCATCGAAACAACCTCCGACTCGCCGACTCGGAACAATCGCAAAAACATCTCGATTGTGTAGTCGAGGAGCGAGTCAACTTTTGACTCGATTGTGATTTTGCAACGATGGCGATTCTCTCGATTGTCTAAACATCTCGGACTCGCCCGTCACTAATTCTATGGGAAGGTTTTTGAGATATCGGCAATTTACCGTTATTTTGCCAATGGCTCCACTTAATCCAGTATGTCTCTTTAACGAAAGAAAATTAAATTTCCTATACATGGCTCCTATAATATTTTCCTCTAGGTATTACAGTTTCTGAGATATATGTATGTACAAGTAGATGAATCAATTTGAAAATTTTCAATTTTTTACGAAAATTTTAAGAAAAAATTTACTTTGCCAGGCAAGATCTTTAAAACAAACGTTTTTACCTTTAGTTTTACTACTTTACGTGAAGCCACATTCTATTGGCAAAAGATATAAGGAATTGCATTTATTAATTTTCACTTGACTCAAAGTAATATGTTTCGTTATTTTGTAATTGTTTTAATTTATTTAGTAATGAATCCTTTATGAATCATTGATGAAATTCACCTATGACTGAGGAGGCATCCGTAAATACTTTCATATAAAGACTGCTGAATTTTTCATATAAATGGTTTGCTTTCCTCAGAGAAAAAAATACTAAAAAAATAAAGTTGTACTCAGTTATGACGACAGTGATGACTACTCAACAAAGAATCATCAATGATCACTCAGCAGTGAAACAAGTTTACTGCAGGGTTGATGAAAACATACATACATATGCACTTATTATGTAAAATTACAAATACTGAATTACAGGCACGGAACCATTGACGAAGTTTTAATGAGCCTTATAGCCATTATGGTAGAGGGCATATGTAAGTAGATATGGCTGCCGAGGGCGCGAATTTGCCTTATTATGCGAAGTGGAATGTAAGGAGGGGTTGAAATTATTGAGCGCTGTCTATCGACGTATTTCGTATGAATATCTGGCGGAAAAACTAGCGGATAACATCAGGTGACCTGGCGTATACCTACGAATTTTAGGAACTTTTTTCGCAAGCATGCGACCTGTAGCAACTTTGGTAATAACCTCAGATTTCTGATATAAGTAATAAAAAGAACTTAGACAATACTTACGACATGACTGCTGTTCATCTTCACCGCCATCGCAATCTTTTTGGTAATTGCACACCCAGAGCGCTGTAATACATTTACCATCGTTGCAACGAAAAAATCCTGTCGGACATGGCACGTTGAAGGCTGATATAGCATCGCTACCGTCGCGGCCACTAAAGCCAATGCGACCACCATCTGTGTGACTGACTGCAATTGAAAGAGAAAAACAAAAAACAGAACATTAAAGATAGTGTCCTAAATTAAAAGAAAGTTAGAAAACTGCTTATAAATATTTCATAAAAATGGGTATAATTATTGCTTTGGGAAAGACACTTTCAGAACTCAAAGGAATTTTGAAAATTGTGTGTAATAAGTATACTGCGGATCTTTATGCAAAAAATTTAAAATTATTCACTAAGGCCCGATTTCAGATCAAAAATTTAATTGTCATTTAAATTTTAATATGGATTGTTATTTAAATGCCAATTATCTTTTTTTCGTTTTCAGATAAACCTTAATTAAATAAAAGTAATAAGTGGCATCATTTGATTTTTGCAAATAAGTATCTGTTTAATTTTTATTACATTTCAATTTTCAGGAAAATGGATACACCACGAACAAAAAAATTTTCATCTACAATTTGGTATAAACCAGGTAACTCCAAACGGCAATTGCTCAATTTCTTTCTTCCACCAATTTTGTAAATGGTTATAACAGGTTCTACATATCTTGTTGGGAACCTAAGACTCACGTTTGATAACACTGCTCTACAAATAAATAAAAATAGGTAAAAAAAACTTTTTAAGTTAAACGGTTTTATGTTATACATACATTGCAATGTTTAAGATAAATGTACTAAAAACCAAAAAATAATAAAATAGATACAGTCGTGGGAATTATAAACATTTGCATAGACTAGACTAAAATAAAACCGGGGGGCACGTCAATTGTCTACAAATTATCGACTTAATGTGCGATAGAAGAATCGTTTAATTCGTCGTTAGGCAGTTGGCCCGCAGACGGTGAGGAAATTACTTACTATTTTCTTGCTCATGGAAATTCCAATAGTTATACACTCCATGTTAATAAAATAGATGTTTCAACTAGTTTATCGTTGGACATTCACACGAGGAATCGTTTCACTGCTCGTAGTTTGTCTTTAATCGACAAAACATATGATAAAAGTACTACTCGCTCACCACTATGAAACCCTAAAACTTGCTTATAATCGAGCTTGCTAGCTTTTTTCCACATTCTAGCCCTACTTATCACACGTCCATCGTTGTCGGTTGAACAACTGCCTAATTATAGTGAACATTACAAAACAAACATTTTAATCAACGATTGTAGACAATTGACGTGCCCCACGGCTTTATTTTAGTCTAGTCTATGCAAATGTTTATAATTCCCACGACTGTATCTATTTTATTATTTTTTGGTTTTTAGTACATTTATCTTAAACATTGCAATGTATGTATAACATAAAACCGTTTAACTTAAAAAGTTTTTTTTTTACCTATTTTTATTTTCTAGTTTTTAGTTTTTATTTCGCATTCTGTTTAATTCATTTAGTGCTTCATTATTGCAAGGTTTCTTCCCCGTTAGTTTATTGCAGTCCAACGCCTCTATACGTAGTCCCTGCAAATAGGATTTTCAATTTTAATTACCCCGATCTCAGCTCCACCTAGCGGAATTTTTTTTTAAGAAAATATTTCTTTTCAAGGTAGTAATACATGTTCCGAATTTCAGCCAAATCGGACCATAAATGCGATTTTTGTAAATATAGCGACCCACGCGCCACCTATCGGAAGTTTTTTTTAGGAAAATATTTCCTTTCAAGGTAGTAATACATGTTCCGAATTTCAGCCAAATCGGACCATAAATGCGATTTTTGTAAATATAGCGACCCACGCGCCACCTAGCGGAATTTTTTTTTTCATAATATTGCATTGTCATCGGGGTTATACATGCGTACAAAATTTCAGATTAATCGGTTGGCAGGAAGAGGGTGAAATTTGAATTACTAAATTTGACCCAAGAATAAAACAAACGGGGTGAGCTAAATAAAACCGTTTAAAAATACTCTAAACGTGACCATCCTATCTAAATGTAAAATCGGTCGCTGATTCCGAAAATCGAAATGATTTTTAATTCTATGGAAAGGTTTTTGAGATATCGGCAATTTAACACAGTGAGCTATCTTCCTTGGGGTGACACCGTAAATGGGCTCGTATCTACTGCGCTGCGAATACGCTGCTACTGCAGATATAGGTAAAATGTGCATAGAATGTACCGTATATTGGTATTGCGCGACTTGGCTGTATTTACATGATCGCCTATAACTTTTCCATTTTACCATGGCCTTTCTTCGTTGATAGCTTATTTTTTTGCTAATGGAATGGAGCTTCACGTAGAGGAGTAAAACCAAAGGTGAAAACATTGGTTTTAAAGATATTGCCTGATAAAGTAAATTTCTTCTAAAAAAAATCGTAAAAAATCGAAAAAATTCAAACTGAATGGTCAATATTTCAGAAACTATAAGAGTTAGAGAAAAATGTTATAGAAGCCATTAAAAGTAAATTTAATTTTCTTTCGTTCGGTGTCACCCCAAGGGGTGACTTTTATCCACTGTACTCACCAACAATTGCAATTGATGCCGGTCAAGTGTGTCGTGATTTTAAAGTGTGTAAATGCGGACAAGGATATTTAGTATTAAATCAATCGCATCCGATTTTACTGGTACCCTGACATAATCCCAAGGGGCATAATCCCAAATTTCTTATTTGGGATTATGTCACTCCCCTTAGGGTACGTAGTGACATAATACCAATTGGGATAATGTCATTTTCAAGCCCAAAAAAACATTTCAGATTTTTTCCGTTATTTGGCCAATGGCTCCACTTAACCCTGTATTCTCTTTAAAACATTTAGCCATCTTCATTGGTGTGACACCAAACGAAAGGAAATTAAATTTCCCTTACATGGCTCCTATAACATTTTTCTCTTGGTCTTATAGTTTTTGAAATATATGTAGATGAGTCAATTTGAAAATTGAAGTCAGGCAAGATCTTTAAAACAAAAGTTTTTACCTTTAGTTTTACTCTTTTACGTCAAGCCCCATTCAATTGTCAAAAAGATAAGCTATCAACGAAGAAAATCCATGGTAAAATGGAAAGGTTATAGGCGATCAAGTAAATACAGCCAAGTCGCGCAATGCCACTATACGGCTACATTCTATGCATATTGTACCCAGTGTTGCCGCAGCCTCAAAAAATTTGGTATCAAAAATTGATACCTTCATGGTTTTTTTCGTATCACCGAAAATTTTTTGGAAAAAATACTTCAATTAATCAAAAAAGCTGTTTTCGAGCTTTTAACCCGTATAACAATTTGATACGTCCATTTTTTTTCGTATCACCAAAAAATTTTTTACAAAAACCCTCGATTTAATTGTATTTCGGGCAATGTGCATACATGAAGACGCGCGTTTTCTGCCGTCATGTGTGGCTAGCTTTAGTGAGCCGTGCTCATTCCTTCCATGGGCAGTGATGCCTACTATAAAGTTTGATAAAATATTGCTCTTTTTTGTATTTTCAAAGACATTCACAATACATGTTTTTCGTGGCAGTCACAGGTTGTTAAAATTTAAAAAAAAAATCTTAAAAATGAAAAAGAATCGGTTAATATTCTTCGATTTTGGATAAATTGTATCAAAATTATTTGATACGGATTAAAAATGTATCAAATTTGTTCTACGGCAAAATAAAAAGTATCTACGTATCTTCGGCTTAAAAAAGTATCACATTTGATACGATTGTATCAAAACGGCATCACTGATTGTACCAATACCTACACATGTGCAGTAGCAGTACAGTAGCAGCGCAGTAGATACAAGCCAATTTGATTGACATTTTTCTCAGTGTATGGCATCCAGCAATCGTCCGTTTAGCACAAGAATTATTTGCTACAAGTCATTTCCTTTTCCTTATTCCTCTTGCACTCGTTCATTCTGCCGCCGACCTTCCTTCCAGTTACCATTTGACAGCACAATGCTTGTATGTATGTATGTATGTATCTATGTGTTTACCATTTTATTGTTAAAATTTTATGAACGAATGGAGTTTGCGTTGAAAGCTTTCAGTTTCATATTTTCGACAGAAATGTGAAAAAATGGGCCGACAGCGCCCCATTTTAGACAAAGCATCTACGAGATATCGTTGCACATAACACGACAAATAATTAGATACAATGACGGAACTTGGAACGTATCTTTCTACCATTAATATAATATAATACAATGGCGCTATTATAACTCTGACGAGTTATATGGCCGAGCTTCTCTCCCAATTCGAGGTGTGCTCCTAAACTTTTGTTTTTCCTACTAATTGGGCGGACCTAGAGTTTTATGCCGGCTCCGAACGGCGAATGTATTTCTTGTGAGAAGCTTTTTCATGGCAGAAATACACTCGGAGGGTATGCCGCCCACTGCCGGGAGGTGATCGCTGTTTCTAAAAACCTATAAATTGGGTTTTAATTAATTAGAAAAATTTTTTTGGCGTTTGTCCGGACTGGGGTTTGAACCCGAGACCTCTGGCATAGCAGGCGAGCACTCTACCTACTGCACCACAGCGCCCACCATTATTATCACATACATATCGTCGCTATAGAAGAAAAAAGACGCAAACTGCTTTGTTGAGGAAGAAAGACGCAAACTTTTTTTCTTTCAAAGAAAGACGCATTAAACATATTTTTCGAAAGAAAGACTCTTTTTTTTTTTGCTAACGAAGAAAGACACTTTATTTTTTTTTACTATAAAGAAAGACGCATTTAAATATTTTTTAGGAAAGAAAGACGTATTCGATTTTTTATTTTTCTTTGTCAATATTAATGCTAATGCGTCTTTCTTCGCAGTTAATAATGCTAATGCGTATTTCTTCGTCGAAATATTTTTTAATGCGCCTTTTTTCGTCGACAAATTACTGACATGCGTCTTTCTTCTTAAATGCAATCAAATAACCATGAGTTGCACATGATATACGAGTATTATATCCATTAATACTGGTTATATCGTAATAAATAAATATCGGAAAATATTTTTATGTCATAATGAGTCTTTCACTCTACCTTTCCCTTTATCCTTCCATTTCCATTTTTTCTTTCTCCTTCCCCTTCTCCTACTCCTGCTCCATCTCCTAAACTGAGTACTGGGTGGAAGTGACCCCAATGGCGCACATAGGGTTAATAAAATTACAAAGTAGAAACCTTCTCTCAAGCCAAAGACATTGCTGTATCAGACTTAGGGATCGGACCATATATACCGAAGATATGAAAAATATGAGTTTTCGCGGTGTCAACAAAAAAATTTTTCTGGAAATGTTTTCCCAAAAGACATCATAGGGGGTCATACAGTGGCCTAATGTACATGCCATTTTTAATTCATCAAATAAAATGCTAGGTACGTATGTATGGATATGTGAGAGAAAATCTCGGAAGCCGACGATAAATTACTCCCTTACCATTGGTTTGGTTTGATAAGAACATACATACATACATATGTACATACTCTGAAAAAAAAACACTGCAAATCCAAAGACTTTTGGACCCAATACTTATGCCTTTGAAGTTAACAACGGAAACTGTTGGTCAAATTTGTTACTTAAAAATAAATTTTTGTTTGCATTATTCTCTTCATCTTCTCTCCATCCGGGTACCAACTACAAATATGTGACCTCCGCTTGTTCTCCTCTTCTTCTCCCCTTTTTCACCCTCACAGCAGTGTTCTTACATATATATTCTCCTCCAGATAGAAACCATGACATCAACCTGAAATTGAATCCTACGGCATCACTTCATCTTCTCTCCATACGGGTCCCACCTAAAAATAGGTACCCTACGCTTGTTCTTGCTTTTGAATCAAAGACGGAGATGCAACATCGGAAAGTTGTTGATTTAAATACGGTTTTTTTCATAGTATGAAATTATATACTTGCATTCATATCTAAATACATATCTACATACATATGTATGTACATACCTACATACGATGACAGTAGGAGGTTTAGTTCGGGTTAGAGTCCCACACTGACGGGGTAAAGGCTTTCGATGCTTCCTCCTCGTAAAAAAAAAAAAAAAAAAAAAAAAAAAACCTACATATTAATGCCAGTACCATTTAATTATATATGTATCTACATTTTAATTCATTAATTGCCAGTGAAATTACTCCGCTGAGTGCCCAATGCAAATGCATGCAGGTCCCCAATCACACATGTACATATATACATATGTATGTACATATGTATTTGATTTGTCAAAGGAATGCATGGAATTGGCTGGCAATTGCGATTGTTCTGCGTACGAAGTGTACACTGCTTATTAACATGCAAACCTCAAAGAGGGTATTGAGTGGGAAATTGCAGCAACTGCCTCATATGTAACGAAAAAATGCGTTCTTGTATCTGTGGCATGCCGTTGAGAGGAAAGTAATTAATTCTCATTAATGAATACGAGCACGATCTTTCGAGGGCTAGTCTTTTTTTATTATATATGTAGATATTGTTGTATTATTGAATTTATATAAACACTAGCAAATACTCGTCCCGCTTCCTCGCCCTTCCCTTTCTGTATCGCTCTCCCTTCCCTCACTCTATTCTTGTCCCTCTCCTATTCTTTATCCTTCTACTCACCCATTCCATCTTCGTTTCCTTTTCCCTTCTCCTTACCATACCCCTTCACCTTCCATTGGCCTTCCTATTTCCCAACACATTCCCCTTGCTCCATCTCCTTTCCTCGTTCTCTTTACTCTTTCCCGTGAATCGGGTTGGACATTACATAAAAAAATAGCTCTTTATTGAATTTAATACCAAAATCGTTCAAAAACATTCCGGAACGATAAACAGAGAAAAAGTTCCAGTACAATATATGAAATAACCTATGAAAAGTGGTTTTTTGTCCCCTATTTCCCGATTTTGGGGTATATTGGAAATTCTAAGTATGCAGCTTTTATATAGCTGAATAGACCTACAACTTGAGGTATGCCTCGCGAGAAGAACTTTTTCACTGTCACACAGTGTAATTTATGAAACGAAAAAATTATGTTGTTGATAAGCAGCAAAACAATATAATTTTTAGATATTTTTTATTGATATTTTTTTGAAACAAAATTATTTTGTTCATTTCGTTGAGCAGCCTTGACACAGAGTAACCCAGTAAGTCTTTGAGCAATATTGGTATCAAATGAAAGGTGTTGAGCATGGCGATGCCTAGGCCGGGTCCCTAGATATGGGTCAAAACGTGGAACCGATTTACCCCGGAAAGTTACTGAGGGATATTGGTATCAAATGAAAGCTGTTGAAGAGAACTTTAACAATGAGCTTTTTAGATAGTGATGCCTAGGCCGAGATCCAAGATATGGCTCAAAGCGTGGAAAGGCGTTGAGCAGTTCCTCAACACATAAAGTAAAGGTAAAGATAAAATTAAAGGAAAAAAAGGAGAAAGGGAAATCTAGAGGGAAACCCTCATTATAACATAAAAATGTTTTCGGGACGGGTATTTGCTGGTAACTTATAAAACTTTGAGAATTTGTCTTTGGCTTTGAATTACACTGTGCAACAATTTGAGGGTAGAAGACCACTTATTGCCACATTTGAAATTTTTTTGATATACCTTCATAGTTACTAGTTATTTTTATTTTCTGTGGATCTAGAGTTTTTATACACAGATTTTTTCCGAGGAGCCCCATTGTGAAGTTTTGTGCCGAATATTTTTCTAGACTATAGTAACCTTAAAGCGACCTCCAAAAGGCCATTTGGCGCGCTCCTATTTTTCTTTCTAGTTCTCTTTTTCTTCCCAGTCCCCCTTATTTGCGCTTTCTTTTCCCTTTATCCATTTTATTTTCCGTGTTCTTTCCTCTTCCGCTTCCTTTCCTTCGACATATCCGTCCCTTTCATTTCCCTCTTCCCTTTCCTTTTATTACCCATCTTCAGTATACCCTTTTTGTAAAAATCACACTCCAAATTTAAAAATGAGATAAACTGTAGCGTAAAAATGGATTTTTGAACAGGTGGCACCCTTTTTGTAAAAATTTTAATGAATTACTCATTTCCATGCCAATCCCTTTCATATGACACCTCAAATTTAAAAATCAAACAAACTATACAGGAAAATTAAATTTTCAAACAGCTGGCAACCCTTTTCAAAAAAATTAAACCTTCCTGAACATCTACAGGTCAAGCCCTTTCATTTGACAACACATTTTCGAAAATCGGTATAACGGTGTAAAAGTTATGGTGCGTACAAAAAATCGCTTAGCGTAATATACATATATCGTCGCTATAGAAGAAAAAAGACGCAAACTGTTTTGTTGAGGAAGAAATACGCAAACTTTTTCTTTCAAAGAAAGACGCATTAAAAATATTTTTCGAAAGAAAGACTCTTTATTTTTTTTTACTATAAAGAAAGACGCATTTAAATATTTTTTAGGAAAGAAAGACGTATTCGATTTTTTATTTTTCTTTGTCAATTTTAATGCTAATGCGTCTTTCTTCGCAGTTAATAATGCTAATGCGTTTTTCTTCGTCGAAATATTTTATAATGCGTCTCTGTTCGTCGAAATCTATATACTAATAGGCTAACATTTTTTCCATACAAACAATTGCCAGGCTGTTTAGCTCATTTAATATACTCATATCCACATAAAATTGATATGGATGTGTTCGTATGAGTCAGGAGCAGTGCATAGGCATATAATTTTTTCTATAAATTATTTAATTTGTTTATAATTAATAAATAAAATTTTTAGTTAAGAGAAATAGATATCGTAAACGTGTTTACAAATATCGTAAACACAGTTGAAGATTCGCTTTAATTTAAAAGCGCTATCTCTATTTTATATGCATTGGCCCAGTTTACGCTCAGATCAAAATCAAAGCGGCCAAATATCTCCTATTGCTTTTCCATTAAAGCGAAATATGAGAGAGAGTGCGGGAGAGCACACTGAGTAATTTTAATTTTGACCAAGGCATATCTAACAGGTAGGCTCGGCGGCGAATTGAAAAACTTCTTTTTTTTTTATTTACAAAGGTAGAGTGTAATGTCAAAATCAAAACGAATTCACATCATGGCAAATAGGAATGGACGAGCCCCAAGCGAATTCAGATTTTAACCACGGCGAAATATCATAACATTACACTCTACCAATTACAATAACAAAATACATGGGAAATTTCTGAATTCACCACCGGGCCTACCTTCCTAGATCTGCCTTGATTTTGACCATGATTTCGCGTCGGACCGTGACCAAAAGGGCAAATCAGTGTTGCGGTACAACTGAAATTTGGAAAGTGTTGCTTATCTCCGCGAAAAGGAATAATTTTTGTACCAATACAAAGTTGAAAAAATTAATTGCATGGTCGAATTTCGAGCACCGGCGATACTAGTATTTTTTAATGCGTCTATCTTCCCCGACATATTTTTAATGCGCCTTTTTTCCTCGACAAATTACTGACATGCGTCTTTCTTCTTCCGGAGCAACGATATAAAGATCAGAGAATAGGATATCGCATTATAGATAACATACGGAAAGTGGGTGTAGTTAAGGTCCGATTTCGCCCATTTTCAATACAAACCTGTCCTGTGCCGATATGAATCTGTATACCAAATTTCATCAAAATAGTTAAATTTTTGCGCAAATTAGAGTGTGTACGGGCTGACAGACGAACTAACGGACGGACGGATGTTGTTCAATTTCTTTTGTTACCCTGATCATATTGACATATATCCATATGTCCATATCTACATATGAAATTAAAATTATAATAATCTGTATGCTACATACAGCTGAGTATAATTACTTGCACCATCAACACGGCGCGAGTGTTACTGCCAATGATGTCGATATAATCGGCGTACGCCAGCAGTTCCAGATGCTTCCTCTACGGTGGAGTTCTGCAGCTTGTATTATCTTTTCCAGTATCAAGTTAAAGAAGACACACGAAAGGTAGTCTGAAGTTGTCTGAAACCTCATTTGGTCTCGAACGGCTCGGAGAGGTCCTTCCCAATTGTGACGGTGGTGGTGGTGTTAGTCAGCGTCATTTGGCATAGCTGCATAAGTTTTGTAGGGAAACCAAATTCAGACATTGCGGCATATAGGCAATCCCTATTCGCGCTTTTAAAAGCGGCTTTAAAATAGACAAAGAGATGGTGTGTGTCGGTTCCTTTTTCATTAGTTTTTCCAGGATATGGCGTATTGTGAAGATTTGGTCGATGACAGATTTACCAGGCCTGAAGCTACACTGATAACGTGATGGTGGGCTTCAATCTTCCGCACAATACTCTTGCTAAGACCTTATATGCGATAATCAGAGGGCTTATCCTACGATAATTGGCGCGTACTGTGGATTCTCCTTTTTTGTGGATTCGCAGAGCACACTTAAGTTGCTATCGTCGGGCATGCGCTCGTACGACCATATTCTGCATAAGAGTTGATGCATGCTCCTTATCAACTCTTCGAGACCATGTTTGAATAGCTCGCTTGGAAAGCCGTCAGTGCCCGGGCCTTGTCATTCTTACGCCGAGATATTGCTATTCGCACTTCGTCTGCTATTGGGGATTCGATTTGGACATCTTCTCCCTCCGCAATTGCACTATTGCTTGTCTAGCAAGCAGGAGAAGTGGTCCCTCCATAACTTAAGTACACTCTGGACATCAGTTACCAGATCGCCATTATAATTCCGGCAGGAATTTGTCCCGGTCTTGATACCTTCAGCCATCCGCCTGACTTTTTGATACAATTTTGGAACGAATTCTACTTTTCGTAAAAATGTTATTCAATAAAAGCCCTTAAGTTATAAAAGTTAAGTTTTTCGCCATTAAATTTGCTTTAAGATTTCTGGTTCACAACTATTCCTTCTCTAACACTACAAATCCTATTTAGATATATATACCATAGTATCGGCCAAATTCTAAGCACTCTGCAACAAGAAAATTAAGAGATCAGGAGCTCTATGGACACGGAGAGTATATTTTGGTCATAGGTTTTCACCCTCCTAGTACGCATAGTAAGCCCAGTAGGCACCACAGCCAATTAGTCACTATGCCATGGAGAAGTAAGATTATGCTTGCTGATGAATTACATTTTATACTCTTTATTTCTTGTATTTACATATACATATGTATGTACATATATATATATATATATATTGATGTATTTGTATTTGTGTTTGAGTTATATCAGCATCTGTCACGACAAATTGCGCACCAAAGAGTTCAATTGAATGCCAACAAAGGAACTTATTGAAATAAAAATAATAGCTTAAAAAACTAAAAAACACGCTTTAATCTTAAAAATCGTACTAAAAATTGAGAAATAATTTAATTAGAAACAAAATGATGAACGAAAATATAAGTATTTAAGGAAAAGCGTGGGGTGCTCAGTATGTCAAAAAATATTTAAAATCGGCGTTTTTTTACTAATAATTTTATTTTGACTTTTTTGAGATTTCATATATCGTACTCTTTAATTTCGCAACTAGGTATATTTTTGTACTAGTTGTACGAATCGAATATTTTCATGTTCAAATATTATTAAGCACCCCCACGCTTTTCCTTAAATACTTATATTTTCGTTCATCATTTTGTTTCTAATTAAATTATTTCTCAATTTTTAGTACGATTTTTAAGATTAAAGCGTGTTTTTTAGTTTTTTAAGCTATTATTTATTTTTGACTTTTTAGTGAAATTTTTCATTAAAGGATGTTTTATGCGGACGCAAGAATAAAAGTAAAAAGAAGTCTGATGGGATGTGGTGTTCTCCGAAATAGATCTACATACATACATATGTATTTATAACTTCTACCAAAAATCCCAACATGCAGTGAAGTAAACTAGCTTATTATGCAATATTTTCCAAACCCTTTTATTCAAGGTTTTCCAAACTAGTTTGGAAATACAAAATTTCCCAAACGTTTTGTTATATTTTACAATCAGAAAGTGAAGAGAAGTTGAGGTGAAGCATTTGAAAAGAACAAAAAAAAGAAACCTGATTGAATAAATTCGAATTTAGACAATAAATCTCCGAATACGTTTGTAGCGTAATGGGGAGGTATGCTGCCTACGGACCAAGGAGCTCAGGTTCGAGTCCCGAGTGGCGCATTTTTATTTTTTTTTTTTATTTTTTTTTTTTAGAGAAATTTTTTTCACCTCAAGTTTACAAAACATTGTATAAAAATGTAATTAGGGTTCCTTTTCGTTGATTCAGCACTTACTATTAAATGAATTACAAACAAAACCAGTTCTTGCTTTGCATACATATGTATGTACATGCGATTGTTTTTATTGCAAACAAAACAACGACAAAACAGAAAGCTTGTTACACAAAACACAAAACCAGTTCTTGCTCTGCATACGTATGTATGTACATTGTACATGCGGTTGATGTTATTGCAAATACAACAAACCCAAAACAGAAAGCTTCAAGCTTTATTTTTGAGTGAATTTATGCATTGAGTTTATCGCCATCGCTATGAGCGATCGCTGGCTGTTGTGCGTTAGTTCGCTCGCTATTTGAGTGGTTATACGTTTTTCTTTGAACATTTGTTTGTGATTTGAGAAAAATGTATTTTTGAGCGTTCGTGAGTGAGTTTTTCCGTACCCTGCAAGCTTGTTACTTTTTGGCTTGTATACGGGAGTGAATTGAAATTCATAGAGGCTATTTTGAAGAAAGGTAACATAAAAGCCGCAATGAAGCATAAAATATAATGTTGAATGTCCTACTATATGATGCCGTTGGGCTGTTGATGTCATGTTTCGAATCCGGAGGAGAATAGAAATAATAGAGAGAACACAAAAAAGTGAATGTTTGAAAGATATAATAATTTAGTTAAATGTTTCAACTTTTAGGACGGGATGAAGTTACATACATACATACATACATACATACATACATACATACATACATATATACATACATACATACAGGTGAAGCTAATAAAAGCGTGTTAAAAAAAGATTGCGATTTATGTATTGTGAATTGTATTGGCTGATTGCACACTTTTTGTGTCAAAGGATCATATGCTATAAAGGGTTTAAATGCAAAAAATTGTAGTGAAACAGGGAATGCAAATGGCATAAAAAATGCAAATTTGGCAGTAAATTGACTATAATGTAATACATGAAACGAAAATGCGCTTGAGTAACGAGTAAAAAATCGTGGTGTGAGAGAGGTAAGCAGCAATGTGCACATATGTAGATGCATGCATTTATATGTATATAAACATTTGTATGTGCAAACATCCAACACGGCTTTTGGGTGGAGATTTCATTTCCAAGATTTTATATTTATCGTTTAAAAACAAACTGTAACACCGATGCCACATAAAAGTTTGCGCTACGTGACACTTTCTGCTTGACAGCTGATATAAATTCTTGTTTCTATATGAGACTTAACACATAACAATAACGGTTAAAAAAATTTAAAACCCAAACAATCATTACGAAACAAGGCTACTTTTATGCTATTAAGCCGGGTATCCACATCACAAGAAATGCTAAAACTCCATATAAAAAAACGCTCAAGAAATAGTCAAGAAATTTTCTTGTGTCAAATTTTCTTTAGGCAGTATCCACTTCACAAGAACATCTATTACAAATTTTGACGAAAAATGGGGTTGACAACGCTGGTTTTGCCAAGAAATATATACGATTGTATATATTTCTTCAAGAAAAAATGAAACGTCAAAATTACTTAAGAAATAAATGCCAATTTTTTCTTGAGCAATTTCTTATGATGTGGATACCCAGCTTTACTCCTAAAACAATATGTGTTCCCTTTTTAACACGCTTTTATTAGTTTCACCTGTATGTATGTATGTATGTAAACAAGTTACGTATACGCAGTGTAGTTCACTGTATGTTTGCTTGTACGCATTTATGTAGCCGAGTCCTTCTTGCGTTGCATAAGTTAACGTAAAAGCGTGTGTATTGAAAATGGGCGAAATCGGACCATGACGACCACGCCCACTTTTCCTATATAGAAAAATCGGAAATTTGGTATCTCAGTCACTAATATATGTATGTAGCTGCAGTGATAGAATTTTACCCAGGTATTTAGCTCAGGCCCTTATGAAGAAATCTGGTGAAATTTTGGAAAATGGGCGATGCCTCACCCGCTTATTAAGGGGCAAACATTGAAAGTTTTTGCCACTATCACCAACATTATTACAACCGACGGCGCGCCGTATCTTTCGAAGTTCGGTAAATCGGCATTATGAACACCGAATGAGCGAACATTTTGACAGTTTTTCGTGTCGAAATTTGCCGCAAGTGTTTGGTTGCGGCGATATTAACAAAATATCAAAAAATTACAATAAAAGTTTAAGTAAATTGTGTAAATGCATGTATGAAGTTGGAATAAGTGTTAATAAATGTGAATATATGTAAGTAGATTAATCAACTGATCGCGAGAAGCCACAAACATGGCGTGGCTCCATTGTATTTTCCACCGAGATTGAATTGCTGTTATATGCAAAGAAAAACTTCAGAGAAAAAATTGTGAAATAATGATAATAACAGTGATTGATTACGTGTGTATGTAGGTTTTGGAAAATAAAATATATTTTCACCCAAGAATAATAATGCATTTTCTGAAGTTGATAATTATTGTTTGACTACTATAAAAAAGCAACTAACGAATTATTTTCAAACCACTAAGAACGTTTCAATGAATCCTTCAGGAAAAGTTCTGTGAATGATAATTTTACTAGTTATAACTAGACTGCAGATCTTTATGCAAAAAATTTAAAATGATTTATTAAGAGTTATATTGATTCAAAACTATATATTCACATTTCAAAGCGAATTTTCTTGCTCTGTTTTGGATATGCAAAATATATGCACCTTATATGCAGGTTATATGCAAGTTATATTCAAATTAAAAGTACACCTTTTTTTACATCAGATATGGAATTTTAAGTTATATACACAATAAGTAAAGTATAGTTGAATGCAAAAATCATATGTTCTATGCTGAATCTTTTGTTCTATGCAAATATAAAACCCATTAACACCCAAAAAAAAACTGCAAATGGGAACTAATTTTTATTATAATAATTTTTAATGTAAAGAGGTAATTTTAGTTGTAGTTAAGACAACAGTTTACTACAAGTGTTTTCTCCACATTTTCAATGGAAACATTGTGACGCTTATCGGTTAAGATCCGTTTATATGCTGAAAATGAACGCTCAACATCACAAGATGTCACCGGAGCATATTTAAATTCGCTCCAAAATTGACTGGGAATCTGTATTCCAGTTTCTAATATTTTGTTGTCACCTGAAAGTATATTGGCTACTCCTAATATGACTTCAAAAGCAGGTTCTTTTTTGAAATAGCTTCAATTTTGACCAAAACTATTTGCCCACATGATCCTGACGTAGCGTCAAGTCCTTCAAAAGCTTCTGTTATTAGGGCCATTGAAGCCATTAGGGGAACTAACTTGCGGATTAAAACTGCTAAACCTCAATTATTATGCAAATATGCAAGTTATATGCAAATATGCAAGTTATATGCAATATGCAAAATATGCAGAAATAAATATGAAAATTTAGAATATTTTGTTAATAACTTTCATTTTTCTCTTTGGAACCATATCGCTATCTCTTTTCCTTAAAAATATGCAATTGCATAAAAATCCGCAGTCTAGTTATAACACTCCCGCAAAATTACTGTAAATCTATCCAGATCTAACTCCAGAAAGGGAGTTCTGTCGGCTGAGGGCTACTTTTCAAAGCGCAGCGGCCTTCGCAATGCATAAGGGTGCTCTACGAAAAAATACTGTTTTATTAATGAGTTTCCGCAAGATATCGCTTGCATTTTAGTGATTTATCCCCAAAAATAAGAAACGAAAAATTCCGGTGCCGGATACATTGTTATTGAAATTTTCCCCTGTTTTGTATACAATTTGCTTTTATGTAGTTCAAAATAGTTCTATGAAAAACAGAAAAAAGGACAAGGTAAAGATTTCTTTCACGCAAAATTAAGACTATTTTTTTTTTTCAGCCTCTAATTAAATTTATGTTTAAATTTTGTTGGCGCTTTCGATTCGTCATCGAAAAAGCGACGTCGGATTGAACAAGCAGCTCGAACCCATAATAAGTAGTAGCAATACTTGCTAGCTGGTTGCTAAAAATTTCTCTCTGTTCGCTTTATTTCACATACAAATTTGGCAGGAGGAAATTTATTGCGAGTAGAGATGTTGTGAATCGAAAGCAACTTATGTTAGACACAAAATATTACTCATACGCCGTGGTCCATCAATTTAGCATTGCACAAACATATGTACACATTTATATAAGTACCCACATACACACGAGTATATACATAAGAGCGTATCGCCAAAAAAAGTTTAAAATGTTCCCCCCTGGTTCGAATGTTTACTTGTTGGAGATTTCAAAAAAGGGAAAAAAAAATTTTCGGCACCCTGTAAAAACAGCATACAAAAAAAAATAAACCTGCGACACCAACTTTAGCTTTTATTCAAATTTATTTAAAACGAACACCCTGTATTAAAAAAAAAAAATTTAATAAAGTAAATATAGCCTTGAATATAATTATGACATCATTATATGAGTAAAAAGAGTATTACTTATTAATATTAGGTCTGTTTAATGAAAAAACAAAAAAAATTTCAGAGCAGGTTAAAGCAGAGCAGAGTAGGGCATCGTATACTCAAATGATCTATTGGAGGTCATTTAGAATTACAGAGCCACCATACTTGCAATTTTATTCTGATACGCACTTGCAGGAACTACAAAATTCTAATCTATATATATATAAAAATCAAGCCCATTTCTTTGCAGTTCCCTAGGGAAAGGGGAAGAGTAATGAGACTGGGAAAGGCAAAGGGACAGAAAAGGAGAGGGAGAATATAATAATAATGGAATGAAGAGGATGGGGAGAGAAGACAGGGAAGTAGAGAAGGAATAAGAGGGGGAATAAAAAGGAGAAAGACAGAAAAGGAGAGGTAAGAGAGAGCGATAGAGAAAGCGAAAGAGGAAGCAGAAATGTGACGGGAAAGGAAAAAGGAAACGGAAATGAAAGGAAAGATAAATGGAAAGGGAAAGAGAAAGAGAAAGAGAAAAGTAGAGGGAAAGGGAGTTGGAAACTAATACGAAGAAAAATGGGATAAGAACATGAAGAGGACAAACTTTTGAAAATATCAATTTTTGCCTTCACTTTTTCAAACTTATCTGAATTGTGCTGAGCTCTGCAGCCCGAGGTAATTTCGGTTTCTAGATACTTCCAACATATTTTAAAGTGTGCCGTTTTTCGCTTCAAGTACATATAATAGGAAGTGGGCCAAAGCAAAGCTTGGCCGGGTACAGCTAGTGATGTTATAAAAATACCTGGTTAATATTTCCAAACAGCAGTGATTGATACTAATTATACTAATTATAACCCATTAATTTACTTAGATTTTCTATGCCATTCTCAAAATACTGAACGATTTGTCCACGTAGTAAGTGATTCTTGTACAGAAGTTTCCGACGAGGAACGCCTAGGTTATATATTCTAAAAAACTAAGTAGCCGAGAACATTACAGAAAATTTGAGCCAAGGAAAGATTTAGCATAACTGCATTACATTTATTTCCTCCTTATATGCAGATAAATATTCTTTTTTTTTTCTTAGTTTTCAGGAAACGATTTTTTTTCAAATACAGGGTGTTGGTTTTAGTAAAAATAGAATAAAAGCTGAACTTGGCATGATGGGCTAAAAGTTTCTATGGATGAAATATTGCCTTGGTGATTACCTTTCTAAAAATGTATCACTTTTGAAAATCGAACGTAAAATATAGAAATTATAGAATAAAACAAATTTCGCTGTTTTTACAGGGTGACAAAAAATTAAAATTTTTTTGTTTGAAAACCCCATAAGGTAAGTGTTCAAACTAGGGGGGAACATTTTCAACTTCTTTTCCCTCCTTACACCGTGATACGCTCTAATATATGTACAAACATGTATATTTGACATGCACGTTAAAAAAAAACAGTCTTTGCTAAATGTTTACCAGCAATTTCGCTTGCGATTGTTGTTTGTGAATTGTTTGACACCCACACCTATAGAAAATTCTTTCAAATACTCACAATGCATACCTTGTTTGCTTTATGCTTCCATTCATTATTGTTTTCTGTTATTATTCTCAGCTATGTGCTGCTACTATACGCATTTTTTATTCGGAATTTTACTTGCACTTCTGACTCTTTTGTGTCGCGCTACTCTTTATGAGAACAATACCCTTTCAGACCTTTTAAATCGCATAAGCTACAGAAAATAAAAAGTGTAGTATTAATCTATGGTGACATACATATCCAATGTATGTATGTATGTATTTCATATGAGTTGGAATCAGGCGCGGATCCAGGATTTCGGCAAGGGGGGGGTTTTGAAAATTTCTAAGTTCTAAATAACATGTATAACGTACATGTATTTAATAAATTCATAAATTAAGAAAGCCGGCATATGCGGGTGTTAGGCCTTCAGATGGCTCTGAAGCTACTTTATTATAAACTTGACCACTGCGCGACACCTAGTGAAGGGTAGCAGTTATTATATGATATAATTTGAAGCGCGAGGTCGCTACTGCGTGTTCTAAATTTTCAAACGTGCAACCAAAGAACGTATGTTGTATACCCTGAAAAAAATACCCGTAGCTAAACCAACAACTTTCCGCTGTTGAATCTCCGTCTTTGATTCAACAGCAAAAGTATTTGTTCTTACAGCAAAGTTTTTGACCCAACAATTTATTCAAAAACGGCCGTTGTTGTTTCAAAAACTTTCTTGCTTTTAAAATATTTTTTGTGAGAAAATATTTTTTTGTGAGAAAACCAACAAAAAAAAAAAATTATGGAGAGAAGATGAAGAGAAAAATCCAAAAAAAAGTTTATTTTTAGCAACAATTTTCTCCCCGTTGTTGATTTAAAGGCAAAAGTATTTGACCCAACAGTTTCCGCTGTAAACAAAACTAATGAGAACATATTTTTTTAAAATTTTGTTTTTACAATGATTCAAATAATTCATGGATTCTTTTTTAGGAAATGGAAGTATAAATAGGTTACTGAAATTCAATATAATGTTGAATGTTCCTATGTGATGATTGAATAGAATTTCAGGTTGATGTCATTGTTCGAATCCGCAGGAGAATATAAAATAAAGAAGAAAAATCAGAATAAGAAATAAGGATAGCAACCAGTGAATGATAAGAAGGAGAGAAGAATAGGAGAACAAGCGGAGGCTACATATTTGCAGTTGGGACCCGGGCGGAGAGAAGATGAAGAGTAAAATGCAAACAAAAATTAATTTTTAGGTGAAAATTTTTTCCAACAATCTCCGTTATTGACTTAACTCAACAACGCTCGCACCTTTGAAACAACAACGGAGCGTTGTTGGGCACATTTCAACTGCGGAAAGTAGTTGATTTAACAGCGAAAGTCTTTAGATTTACAACGTTTTTTTTTTCAGAATAGGAAGAGAAAATTCGGTATTTTGACCGAGTGAGGTGGAAATCGTTTAGTCAAAAAAAGATGATGACTTCGCGAGTTCCTTCCCATCATTTTTCAAGCTCGAATTCGTTTGTTTTTTCGCGGCGAAAAATAAATTTATTTTGACATTTCTTTTGCTTGACATTTAGTTATTGTTTCTATTCATACTCTACCGCCACTGCAAAGATGGTTGAAAATGAGCCGGGCTGCAAATTTTAGAATTTTATAAAAACCTTGATCTGATGAAAAGCTCTGTTGCCACTTTTTTATCCTTTGTTGAAACATTTCAATTTTATGAATGAATCGCTTGTAGTACGCGCTTATTGTATTAGATTTAATTCCTCTAATGTTTACTTGAAAGAGTTTTTTAGTGCTCAGCACGAAATTTTTATTTAATTCAATTTTTAGTTGTTGGGGTAAGTGGAAAAAAATTCAACAACTATTTACAGCGAAGGTTGAGTGTATAGCTATTTCACGAAAAACCATTTTCGATCATCAGCACTCTTTCCGGAAGTGGATGCTACCGGGGATTGAACCCGAGTACATTCCATCTTCCGCCGCTATGACCCAATGCATAAACACACTCGGCCATTGAGACTCTGTGCAACCTGTTGGATTTTCCCCACTTTTGCCTTTTTCATTTTCAATATGTTTATGCGTTGGGTCATTGAGGCTGAAGATGGAATGTACTCGGGTTCAATCCCCGGTAGCATCCACTTCCGGAAAGAGTGCTGATGATCGAAAATGGTTTTTCGTGAAATAGCTATACACTCAACCTTCGATGTAAATAGTTGTTGAATTTTAATTCCTCTAAATTTCCGGTATTTTCTATTTAACTATAAGTTGTAATTGTATGTTATTATTGCCTACAAGGACAACTATTTTAATGAACTGATTCAATTGTACCTGTTCCACCTTGTGGATATGTGCATATAATATATAATCTGAAAATAAATGAAAATAAATGTCGAGTTTTGCCTTTGGATAGCTAAACCCATCCAACCATTGCTTTTGGAATGATAGAGTTTTCCTTGATCAGTTTGGGAAATTTGGGCGCAGAATCTATAAAGGCATTAATTTGGGATCTATGATAAACCACAAGGGGGGTGTTTGAACCCCCAAAACCCCCCCCGTGGATCCGCCACTGGTTGGAATATGTAGTTTAAAACTATTTTTACAGATTGTTTTATTATCCTCTTTAATTATTTGGGACCACCAAAGAGCAGCAATCGCAACGTAAGAATTTTTGCCATACAATTTCATCACCAATATTTACGCAGTTTCACACCCGGAATGGGAGTAAGCGAGCTCTATTATATAGTCAGAGACGAGTAACGCAATTTATTGAACTCGGCCAAAATCGTTTAGACGGTTAGGCGCCAGTTAACAATGTGAGTAATTCACGAGATATATTTGATATATCGTCTTCTTATAAACTAAAAGGAATAAGCCTCTAAAATTAGTATGTTTGTTTGGATTAAAATTAAAACAAAACAAGTAAAAGCGCAGCTGTCTTCGGCCGTACCGAAGACTTCATACCTTTCATGAGTGGGGAAATGAAAAGTTACCTATGTATGTACTAGGGATTCCAATCCCGGGATCCCGCCCTTTTTGACTCCCCGGAAATCCCGGGATTGCTAGAATTTCATCCCGGGATTTTCGGGATAAAATAAAGAGAGAATATTCCCCTATTATAGCAAAGAAAAATTGTATTATATATAATTTTTATTGGTCTCAGATCTGTATACTAATAGCGCTTCCTATTCTGAACGAAAATGTTGCATTATTACATGGAAGCATTATCAACATGTGCCCTGTGCCCTATGAAAATGATGATACATTTTTCATGTGATAAATGAAACAAAAATAATGCAACCCTTTACTTGTGCTAAGAACAGAAAATGTTGCCCTTAGTCGGGCCAGTTTTACATTTTGTCAATAGAACAAACAGCCATAAAAAATATGTGGAATCTTTGTGGAAGGGAATAAAAAAATTTAAGAATAAGTTTGACTTTTTTGCCAGAATAAAAAAGGCAAAGTAAGGATTAATATTTTTGATTTAATATCACTAGGCTACAAATAATTAAAAAAAATACCAAGAAATTCAGGTTTGGGGGAGAATAGATATGGGCCTGCTGAGCTCGGAACTATTTTTTTTTTAATTTTTAGTATGGTTAGGTTTTTTTGGTTATCACTTCATTGAAAAAATTATTTTCACGGGAGTCACAAATGCGATAATCACAAGCAGTACCTCGTTCGAAAGACAACTAAAATTGTCGATGTACAACTTATAGTAATTGGACATAACCTCGTTGAGTGAAAGCTGGTCAAAATCAAAATTTTGTTAATTACTTGCGATTTTTGAAAAAATTTTAAAATTAAGTTTTTTGTAGGAAGTTGTAAAATTCAGGAAAGTTTTATTCTTTTAAAAATTAGCCTGCTTAATTGTCGCAGTTATCGCATTTGTGATTTCCGAAAATAATTTTTGAGTGAAGTGATAACCAAAAAAATACCAAATTACGGTTATTTCAAAAACCTAACAATAAAATTCATTTGATAATTTCTATTTCCTGATTTTTGGTCATTTATTTATCAAAGGTTTTTGCAATTTCCTCCCATGAAAAGTAAATAATGGAAGAAAATGCAAACAATATTCAGAAAATAAAATAAGCAAAAATCAGGAAAAAGTTGAATTTTATTTGAGAATTTCGCATTACGTACTAAAATAAAATACGCAGCTGTATACTCGGAATTCATCTCAAAATTTGTGCATCCGATTTTTAATTTTTTTTCGAATTTTGCATTAATTTTCAGTATTTTTCGCAAGCTTGGAAATATTTGCTTAAACGAAGTACGTCGTTAAATTCTACAAATTTTTATTGGAGATTATCAAATGATCACAAGCTTTATTATTAATATCTTAAAAGTACCAACTATAAAGGCAAATGTTTTGTTCACCAAATGTATGTAATTTTCTTTGTTGGTTGGTTTTTTAAAGTAACTCTTATTATTAAATAATACGCATGATTTTACGTTCCTAGTTTATTTTGTTACTAATGAAATAATAGAAATGGCAATAAAAATCAATTTTTTCTGTGCACTTTAAAGTTGTAGCGTTCCTCGAAATATATATTTACTTTTTTCAACCCCAAAATGTGGAAAAATAATTAATGTCCAAATCCCGGGATAAATCCCGGGATCCCGGGATTATAAAAAAAATCTCGAAAATCCCGTAGTATGTACATAGCCTGATTAAGTTTAATTTATAATTTTAATTCTGTGGGTTATTTATGGAAAGATTTATTAGAAAAAATGGTGTCTTGGCTATTTAAATGGAGGAGCTACACACCAAAATGTCCATATCTGAACAATCGGTTGTATGGGAGCTATATGTTATAGTGGTCCGATCTTGACAATTTTCGGTAATCCCGTTTGGGCCCATATGGGTACAAATACTTTAAAATTTCACGCCGTTAGCTGTTAAAATAGAGGAGTTATACACCAAAATGTCCATATCTGAACAATCGGTTGTAGGGGAGCTATATGTTATAGTGGTCCGATCTTGAAAATTTTCGGTAATCCCGTTTGGGCCCATATGGGTACAAATACTTTAAAATTTCACACCGTTAGCTCTTAAAATAGAGGAGTTATACACCAAAATGTCCATATCTGAACTATCGGTTGTAGGGGAGCTATATGTTATAGTGGTCCGATCTTGACAATTTTCGGTAATCCCGTTTGGGCCCATATGGGTACAAATACTTTAAAATTTCACGCCGTTAGCTGTTAAAATAGAGGAGTTATACACCAAAATGTCCATATCTGAACAATCGGTTGTAGGGGAGCTATATGTTATAGTGGTCCGATCTTGACAATTTTCGGTAATCCCGTTTGGGTCCATATGGGTACAAATACTTTAAAATTTCACGCCGTTAGCTGTTAAAATAGAGGAGTTATACACCAAATTGCCCATATCTGAACTATCGGTTGTAGGGGAGCTATATGTTATAGTGGTCCGATCTTGACAATTTTCGGTAATCCCGTTTGGGCCCATATGGGTACAAATACTTTAAAATTTCACACCGTTAGCTGTTAAAATAGAGGAGTTATACACCAAAATGTCCATATCTGAACTATCGGTTGTAGGGGAGCTATATGTTATAGTGGTCCAATCTTGACAATTTTCGGTAATCCCGTTTGGGCGCATATGGGTACAAATACTTTAAAATTTCACGCCGTTAGCTGTTAAAATAGAGGAGTTATACACCAAAATGTCCATATCTGAACAATCGGTTGTAGGGGAGCTATATGTTATAGTGGTCCGATCTTGACAATTTTCGGTAATCCCATTTGGGCCCATATGGGTACAAATATTTTAAAATTTCACGCCGTTAGCTGTTAAAATAGAGGAGTTATACACCAAAATGTCCATATCTGAACAATCGGTTGTTGGGGAGCTATATGTTATTATCAGCTGCATATAACAACATACCTGTGTTCCGAATTTCATTCAGATATCTCAAAAACTGAGGGACTAGTTTGCGTTCACACAGACGGACGGACGGACAGACGGACATGGCTTAATCGACTCAGCTCGTGATTCTGACCATATGGGTATATATTTTGGTGGGTCCCCCACGCTTCCTTCTGGTACTTTCGACAAAAATTTTTTGGCACTAAGTTATAATACCATTTCATTCTCATGAAAGGTATAATTATAAATATGTATACTAGATGACCCGCCAAACGTTGTTCTGCCTCAAATTTATTCCTAATAATAATAATATAATACAATGGCGCTATTATAACTCTGACGAGTTTTATGGCCCAGCTTCTCTCCCAATTCAAGGTGTGCTCCTTTTTTTGTTTTTCCTACTAATTGGGTGGACCTACAGTTTTATGCCGGCTCCGAACGGCGAATGCATTTTTTGTGAGAAGCTTTTTCATGGCAGAAATACACTGCGAGGGTATGCCGCCCACTGCCGAGAGGTGGCCGCTGCTCTTAAAAAACCCAATAATTGGATTTTTACTAATTAGAAAAATTTTGTCGGTGTTTGCTCGGACCTATAAAACCTAAAGAAAAAGTCCTTGATTACCGTGTTGCTCGCCATAATCTTAGAATCCATCGTAATGACCGTGAATACTAAATATTTGTCAATCCTCTGAATAAAAGTTATACATACATACTTACATATATGTACATACATACATTCCTATCTCTATTTATTAAGGTAATATTGGTATCAAATAAGACAAGACGTCCCCAGGGCTTTAATACGGAGTTATTACCATTGATACATATGTCTTGTTTTCACAAATCACGGATGCTCAACAGTTGCGGAGCAGCTTTGTCTTAAAAACTCAACCAAAGGCTTTTGAAGTATTGTTTGTATTGAAATACATATGTATGTAACTTAAATTGCAGTTTGGGTATGAATACTTTTGCTATTAACAAAAATTCAAGTTAAATTTAATTCCGGAAGCCTCACACCCACAGTCTCAGTTTACGTGGAAAAGAATTTACTTAACTACATACATATTAGGGATTCCAATTTTTCCGATTTTCACGATCCCGGGATTTTCGAGATTTTTTTTTTACAATCCCGGGATCCCGGGAACCAAATTTGCATTCCCATTCGCTACTGAATGGTAATGCAAATCAATTTTGCACTACCACTCATCATTGATTGGTGGCTGCAAGGCTGAATGCAATCAAAATTGAATGCAGCTTGCCCAACCCTGAAAGAAAATTAAATACAAAACATTTTCCTTTATAGTTGGTACTTTTAGGATATTAGGATAAAAAGGTTTGCGATCATTTGATAATTTCTAATAAAAATGTTTAGAATTTAACGACACACTTCGTTTAAGCGAATATTTCCAAGCTTGCCAAAAAATTCTGAAAATTAATGCAACTTCCGAAAATATTTAAAAATCGGAGGCACATATTTTGATATGAATTCCGAGGATGCAGCTGCGTATTTAATTTTAGTAGAGTAATGTAAAACTATCAAATCTAATTAAAATTTTGTTTGCATTTTCTTCCATTATTTACTTTCCATATGGGAAAATTATAAAAACCATTTGGGAAATAAATGACCAAAAATCAGGAAATAGAAATTATCAAATGAATTTTACCACAAGAATTCTAAAGGCTTTAAAAATACCTAACGTACGTTTCTTTACAACGCGTACTTCACGACAAAAAAATTTGATTATTAAAAAAAAACATCAAAAATATTAATCCTTACTTTGACTAATGGACTTTTTTATTCTGGCAAAAATGTCGCACTTTCTTCGGGCTGTCACATTTTTTGTTCTCTTCCACACAGACTCAACACTTTTTTAAGGCTGTTTGTTCTATTGACAAAATATAAAACTGGCCCGACTACGGGGCAACATCTTCTGCTCTTAGCACATTGCATTATTTTTTTTTCATTCATCACATGAAAAATGCAACATTTATAGGGCACAGGGCACATGTTGATAATGGTGCAATGTAATAATGCAACATTTTCATGCAGAATAGGAAATACTGTTAGTATACAGATCTGAGACCACTAAAAATTATATAAAATACAACTTTTCTTTGCTATAATAGGGGAATATTCTGTCTTTATCTTATCCCAAAAATCCCGGGATAAAATTCTAGCGATCCCGGGATTTTCGGGGTGTCCAAAGGGGCGGGATCCCGGGATTGGAATCCCTAATACATATGTACATACATACATGTATGTACATATATATATATATATGTATGGGACATCTGTATGCTTTTGAAAAGATTGATGGTTAAAGCAGTGTATTCAATGCGAAGAACGTTATATTCATCGAAATTCCACACGAATGCTTTTGGCACTTTACTACGTTAATTTTGGTGCAACGTAGCACGAAGGTATTAGCTGTTGCAGCAGATAAATCTTGCTGCGCTAGAAGCTGGTGCTGGTGCCCGGCCGGTGTCCAAAGTTACAAAGTTGCCTCCTATGGGGAATGTTAGTTATTCCGGGTCTAGTAAATTTGTGTTCTATACAGCGTTGCCATTTTCAATTCTTGTGATTACAGACACAAATTTTTAAATCATCCAGAAATTCCCAAAAAATATTTGAAAGAGTTTTAGTGCTTAGCACGAAATTTTTATTTAATTCAATTTTTAATGTTGAAAATGAAAAAGGAAAAAGTGGGGAAAATCCAACAGCTTGCACAGAGTCTCAATGGCCGAGCGTGTTTATACGTTCGGTCATTGCGGCTGAAGATGGAATGTACTCGGGTTCAATCCCCGGTAGCATCCACTTCCGAAAAGAGTGCTGATGATCGAAAATGGTTTTTCGTGAAATAGCTATGTATACACTCAACCTTCGCTGTAAATAGTTGTTGAATTTTATTCCACTTACCCCAAAAAATAAATATTTTCAAATTTATTCTACTGCAGAACGGTTTGTATTATTTTTATACTCAGCTGTACTAGTACACAGAGTATTATAGTTTTAATCACATAACGGTGGATTGTAACAGAATGAAATAATCGAGATAGATATAGACTTATATATATCAAAATGATCAGTGTGAAAAGAGAAATCGATTGAGCCATGTCCGTCCGTCCGTCCGTCCGTCTGTCCGTCTGTCCGTCCGTCCGTCTGTAAACACTCTAACTCGCGCAAAAATTGAGATATTTTGATGAAATTTGAAATGCAAGTTGGTATCGACACTGGGACGGTTGGTATTGAAAATGGGCGAAATCGGACCATGACCACGCCCACTTTTCCTATATAGAAAAAATCGGAAATTTGGTATCTCAGCCACTAATATAGCTAGAGTGATGAAATTTTACCCACGTGTTGAGCTCAGGCCCCTAAGAAGAAATTTGATGGAATTTTGGAAATTGGGCGGTGCCACGCCCACTTATTAAGGAGCAAATATTGAAAGCTTTATGAGTCATAACTCAGAAACTGTTGAAGATATATCGATGAAATTTGGTACGCGTCATATACTTACTTAGGCAAATGTTTGGACGAAAAATTGTTAAAATCGGTTGACGGCCACGCCCACTTTTATATATGGGTATTATAAAGTGACCTAATAAAAACATTTTAAGCGATATCTCTGTCAAATATAAAGATATATCATTGCAATTTTATGCCAGGAGGCCACCTGCGGACATACAACGAAAAACACAAAAATTTTGGAAAATGGGCGTGGCACCGCCTCTTTTTAGAAGCTGGAATATACGAGATTTCTGAGCCCATAGCTCGACAAATAATTGATATATAATGACGAAACTTGGTGTGTACACTTTTATTACTTGTGGTAATACATGTTGAAAATTTTAGCGAAATCGGTTGACGACCACGCCCACTTTTATATATGGGTATTATAAAGTGGCCTAATAAAAACATTTTAAGCGATATCTTTGTCAAATATAAAGATAATTCATTGAAATTTTGTGGCAAGAGTTCCACAATAGACCGGAAACAAAAAATATACAAATTTTGGAAAATGGGCGTGGCACCGCCTCTTTTTAGACAAAGGAATATACGAGATTTCTTAGCCTATAACTCGACAAATAATTGAGATATTATGACGAAACTTGGTTTATACACTTTTATAACTTGTGTGTTAATAGACACGCAAAAATTTATTGAAATCGGTTTATGACCACGCCTACTTTTTAACAAAGATATTTCTGGAACACCCTTTGGGAATTTGTAACGTGACATCTTTGTAACTAGAAGTCATAAAGGAATGAAATTTTGCACAAAGAATAATATTCATATGCTTAGTTGGATGACTGATAAAAATTTTGAAAATGGGCGTGGCTACGCCCACTTTATGCAAAACTCGCTTTATATAAAATCTATCAAACGCAAACAAACAATGAAAACATACAGCTGAGTATCCAATGTTCGATTCCACTCGAACTTAGGCTTCCTTACTTGTTTTTTTTGACATTCATATCATCATTAAAATCTTGACCTTGTGCCATTGACTTAATTACACACCAAAAATTAATTCAAGAAGAAGAAGAAAAAAGCACGCTTGCGTGTTTATAAAAATTAGATCAAGCCGAAAAATACGTACGAGTAAGTATGTATGCGCTTATATTGAAAAAAGTATTGGCTTGTATTTTTTTGAAACAAAAATTAGCCATCTAATTACAAATGAATCATATTTAATAATTGAGGCACATATTCATGTAACCAACACAGATGTATGTATCTTGATATATAACAATTATGAAGACACGCACTAGCCCCAAGAGGTGTCTAAAACTACGTAAGACGAGTGGCAAGCAATGCAGTTTTTGGTTTTTTTTTATATTTTAAAAAACTTGTTATTCGATTAGTAATAGCTTATATTATTTGCGCCTAAAGTAATGATTTATATATTTGCGCTTTTTCTGCGCGTATTTTTAAAGCAAGAGCAATTGAGTTTAGCTGCAGGAGATTTCTGCTTCTTTTTTATACTCAGCTGTACTAGTACACAGAGTATTATAGTTTTAATCACATAACGGTGGATTGTAACAGAGTGAAATAATCGAGATAGATATAGACTTATATATATCAAAATGATCAGGGTGAAAAGAGAAATCGATTTAGCCATGTCCGTCCGTCCGTCCGTCCGTCTGTCCGTCCGTCCGTCTGTCCGTCCGTCTGTAAACACTCTAACTCGCGCAAAAATTGAGATATTTTGATGAAATTTGAAATGCAAGTTGGTATCGAGACTGGGACGGTTGGTATTGAAAATGGGCGAAATCGGACCATGACCACGCCCACTTTTCCTATATAGAAATAATCGGAAATTTGGTATCTCAGTCACTAATATAGCTGGAGCGATGAAATTTTACCCACGTGTTGAGCTCAGGCCCCTAGGAAGAAATTTGATGAAATTTTGGAAAATGGGCGGTGCCACGCCCACTTATTAAGGGTCAAACCTTGAAAGTTTTATATGTCATAACTCAGAAACCATTGAAGATATATCGACAAAATTTGGTACGCGTGATTTACTTACTTAGGCATACGTTTGGACGGAAAATAGTTAAAATCGGTTGACGGCCACGCCCACTTTTATATATGTATATTACAAAGTGACCTAATAAAAACATTTTAAGCGATATCTCTGTCAAATATAAAGATCTATCATTGAAATTTTGTCGCGTAAGTCCAACTGCGGACATAAAACGAAAAACACAAAAATTTTGGAAAATGGGCGGTGCCACGCCCACTTATTAAGGGGCAAACATTGAAAGTTTTATGAGTCATAAATCAGAAACCGTTGAAGATATATCGATGAAATTTGGTACGCGTGATATACTTACTTAGTCAAATATTTGGACGAAAAATTTCCGAAATCGGTTTAGGGCCACGCCCACTTTTATATATGGGTCTTATAAAGTGACCTAATAAAAGCATTTTAAGCGATATCTCTGTCAAATATAAAGATATATCATTGAAATTTTATAGCAGTAGTCCAACTGCGGATATAAAACGAAAAACACAAAAATTTTGGAAAATGGGCGTGGCACCGCCTCTTTTTAGAAGCAGGAATATACGAGATTTCTGAGCCCATAACTCGACAAATAATTTATATATAATGACGAAACTTGGTGTGTACACTTTCATTACTTGTGGTAATACACGCTCAAAATTTTAGCGAAATCGGTTGACGACCACGCCCACTTTTATATATGAGAACTATAAAGGGGCCTAATAAAAACATTTTAAGCGATATCTCTGTCAAATATAAAGATCTGTCATTGAAATTTTGTGGCATGACTTCCACAATAGACCGGAAACAACAAATAGAAAAATTTTTGGAAAATGGGCGTGGCACCGCCTCTTTTTACACAAAGGGATATACGAGATTTCTTAGCCTATAACTCGACAAATAATTGAGATATTATGACGAAACTTGGTTTATACACTTTTATAACATGTGTTAATAGACACGCAAAAATTTATTGAAATCGGTTTATGACCACGCCTACTTTTTAAGAAAGATATTTCTGGAACACCCTTTGGGAATTTGTAACATGACATCTTTGTAACTAGAAGTCATAAAGGAATGAAATTTTGCACAAAGTATAATATTGATATGCTTAGTTGGATGACTGATAAAAATTTAGAAAATGGGCGTGACTACGCCCACTTTATGCAGCACTCGCTTTATATTAAGTGCACCGTGTTTCCATCAAACGCAAACAAACAATGAAAGCATACAGCTGAGTATCTAATGTTCGATTCCACTCGAACTTAGGCTTCCTTACTTGTTTAAATTTAAATTCACGTAAATCTATGGTTGAAAAAGGTTATAAAGAAACATATAACAAGTAAGAGCGCGGCTATTTTAGGCCGTACCGAAAACTTTATACCTTTCACGAATGGGGAAATGAAACATTACATAGTCCGACTTTCTTTAATGTATACCCCCAATTCACGGTGTATTTTATATAAAGCGAGTGCCGCATAAAGTGGTCCTAGCCACGCCCATTTTCAAAATTTTTTGTTTTTTGTTTCTGGTCTATTGTGGGACTCAGGGCACAAAATTTCAATGAATTAACTTTATATTTGACAAAGATATTGCTTAAATTGTTTTTATTAGGCCACTTTATAATACCCAAACATATGTAAAATTGGGTGTGGTAGTCAAACGATGTCGCTAAAATTTTAAGCATATAATAATAATAATAATAATAATAATAATAACCCACGCCCTCCAATCCCGCCCGACCGCACGAGAGGCGCACCCGCATGACGTACGGATATTTTTTATTTACATAAAATGCCGAGGTGTTGAGTGGCAGGAGTTTGTTAAGCGTCGAGATCTTAAACTGCTCAGCTACAGAGAAATAAAATCATCAGCTGAGTATAGTACAATTGAAGTTAGTCTTGAGAATTATAACAGAATAATCGCTACTATGTGTTAAGATAAGACAGTATTTTTTCCCTTATAATGAAAAGTGAGTCCGAAATATCTAAAAAGCTGGAATAGGAATTAAAGCTCTTACATAAACCCCGGAAAGGTTCATTTAATTCAAAGTTTGATTTACACTGCTTTAAGTAGATAGGGTTGAAGTGTCTTGTTGAACGAGAAGGAATGTTAAAGTTTATTTCAGCTAGCAAGAAAGGAGAAAGAATTAAGCCATTCAAGAGCTTAACGATAAATATTACCCCTAACATTTCTCGTCGACTTGCAAGAGTCGGAAGATTAAGGAGTTTTAAACGGCTAGTATACGGTGGAAGATTGTAACCAGAATCCCAAGGCAAATTTCTTAAAGCAAAAAGCAAAAACTGTTTTTGGACTGACTCTAAGCGATCAGAGTGAATCTGATAGTATGGATTCCAAACTATGGAACCATATTCCAATATAGGTCTTACTAAAGTTGTAAAGAGTGTTTTAGTTATGTATGGGTCGCTGAATTCCTTTGACCAACGTTTTACAAACGCTAAGACACCTCTTGCCTTATTTGCTGTAGCATTAATATGAATGTTAAAACTAAGTTTGCAGTCCATTATTACACCTAAATCCACAAACTCATTTACTTGTTCGAGGCCTAAGCCATTTATTGCATAAGAAGCTGGCTGTACGGTTTTCCGGGAAAAGCGCATGAATTTACATTTATTGAGGTTAAGTGGCATTAAGTTAGTGTCACACCAAGAAACTAAGGAATTTAAATCTTCCTGAAGCAAAGTTCTATCATCAAATGAAGAGATTAATCTAAAAAGCTTTACGTCGTCCGCATACAATGAAATTTTTGAGTGTTTAATTGTAGTAGTTATATCGTTAATAAATAGCAAAAACAGAATCGGGCCAAGGTGACTGCCTTGAGGAACTCCTGAAGTAACATTAATAATAGACGAGTAAGCATTTTTGAAAATCACCCTTTGTGTCCTATTTAAAAGATATGAAGATATCCATTGCAAAAGGCTGGGCTGAAAGCCAAGAAGATCAAGTTTAAGAATCAGCAAGGTGTGATTGACTTTATCAAATGCTTTGCTGAAGTCCGTGTATATAACATCAGTGGGCAAGTTTTGAGAAAATCCATTTGAAATACTAGTGGTAAACTCCAGTAGGTTTGTGACCGTTGATTTACCCTTACAGAACCCGTGTTGGGAATCACAGATTAATGAGGACGTTGAATGAGACAATCTATTGGTAACTATTGCTTCAAATAATTTAGGAATAGCCGAAATATTTGCTATACCTCGATAATTTTCTATGGAGGACCTACTCCCGCTTTTATGAAGGGGGATAATGAATGACTCTTTCCAGAGCATAGGGAAAATGCCTTGTTCTAAGGAACTATTGAATAATGCAGTTAGTGGTTTAAACAGGTTTATGGCACATTTTTTTAGAAAGCATGTTGGTATCTGGTCAGGACCATAACTAAATGACTCTTTTAATGATAATAAAGCTGATAACACGTCATCTGCAGATATATATGGTTTGTAAATTGATGTATTAGGAGATAATCGATATGGATAATTACGAAATGGAAGTTCTTCTATGTTGGAATAATTATGTTTGAAAAATTGTGCAAAAAGATTGGAAATTTCTTGACTATCACTTGAAGTGTTGTCTTGATATCTCATAGCAGACGGAAACCCATTAACTTTTCTCTTGGAGTTTACGAAACTGTAAAACGATTTTGGATTACGAATAAAATTAGACTTAATTTTACGTATATAAGCTCTATAGCATTTTTTATTTAACACAAAGTATTGGCGTCTAAGCTCAGCATACTTTAAGTAGTCGGCATGCAAGCCCGATTTCTTGTATGATTTGAAAAATCGGGATTTCTTATTTTTTAAAGTTTTAAGCTCTTTTGTGAACCAAGGTTGTAATGGCTCACTGTACTCACGAACACGTTTAGGCACAAGTTTTTCAAATAGGCAATGAATAATTTTATTAAAAAGTAAAACGTTTTGCTCGACATCGTTATTGAATTTTGGCCATGTTAAACTAGCTAACTCATGATTAAGTTTTTTAAAGTTGGCCTTGGAAAAATTATAATATGTACTTGTGTTAGCTGAACTAGAAATGCAGCCATTAATATTGTTTACAATTTCGTATGTAATCTCTAGAGAAGGGTGGTATAAGTCCTCCGGTAGAACAAGAGGGTCACAGCGGTGAAGGACATACTTAGAGCTATCATCTACAAAAACTAAGTCTAAGATTTTCCCGAACGCATTCTGAAATATGTTCACCTGGTTGAGGGAAAGATCGGCAATCTAATCGAAAAAGCTATTCATGTCCGATCTCGATGAGTTCGGAATAATATTCTCCTCTGAAACGCTCCAAGAAATGCACGGAAGATTAAAATCGCCTAACACAAGCATAGAGTCAGAGGAGTTCATCAGCGCGTGTACATCTTTAAGTACAGATGCTAATTCCATATACACGCTTATATTGCAGGCTGGCGGGATATAGCAAGCAAATAAATAAATCCAATCCTTTCCTTGCTTAATTCGAATGCAAATCGACTCCACACCACCAATATTAGGTGTACTGACCACCTCAGAATGTAATGAGGACTTTACAGCAAACAAGACACCACCGCCGATTCTGTTTACGCGATCATTTCTATATACCTGATAATGGTTACAAAAGATTTCAGAATCGAAAACATGAGGCTTAAGCCATGTTTCGGTAAAAGAAATTACATTATAGACGCAGTCAATCGTTTTTAAATAAAAATCACTTAATTTGGTGTTCAGGCCCCTGACATTTTGATAGAAAATATTTAATGCGGAATTTAAGGTTATACTCAGTTTTTTGAAGCAGTACGAGAAATTTTCGCCGTATTGTGACCATGTATTTTAGGCCTGTTTTCAAACTCGCGAACAAAAGCACCAGTTGGCCAAAATGAACTGTTCAGTAAAGTTTGATAATCTTGAGGAGATACATCAATTTTAAAAGAAGAAATGTCTCTTGTGTATGAAAAGTTGAATTTTTTGATAAAAATATTTCCAGTAGAGATTTTGGACGAAATATAGCCCTTTAGATCATCCGCGGTTGTGTCTTTATCAAACCTAGATACGAATATTGATTTCTTCGGAGGAACGACAACCAACTTATTAACAATTGGTTCAGTCGTTTCGGGCATAGTTGATTGTACCGTAATACTTTCGAGAGGTACATTAGAAGACCTAGAATTAGAAGATGAGTCCTTTGAAGAACAAGACCCCACAGTATGCGGATTCGGTGAAGCTAAGTCAATAAGTTCCTCCTGTGGTTGTACAGGATTTAACTGAAGATTTTTCAACATTGGCACATTACGTGGTCCAGAAGTGGAATCACCCGTCGTACCAAGTAAAGAAGGTAAAGATGCCGATGATGAAGAAGAGAGTTCTAGGCATTTAAATGAATTAAACAGATTTTCGTAGTGCTTGAATTTTTCAGTCAAAGAAAGTAGCTCTTTTCCAATCTCAGAGAAACCACTCCTCGTTTGACTGAAAAGTTTAGAGAGATCTACTTCGGTCGACCTACAATTCACGCATGACCAACGCAAGCCCTTTCTGTCATTAATCAAATCCAGCATTCTGCCTGTTATGCCTGCACATTTTATATGAGCTAACCCATCACACAGCCAACAAGACACGAAACGCTCGGACTCACTTTTAACAGAACAGTTTTTATAAATGCAAGACATATTTAGAGTATAAAATTCTATTACAGATAATAAAAGTAAACAATCAGAGAGAAATTAAATAAGTGTCAAAACGAATGATAGAACCGAAAGGGTTAATAGCTGCAAACAGTTTGAAAGACTGTAAAGTTAGTAAGTTAGTGACAGTTTGGAAAGTAGTGTAGTGTATATGACAGTGAGCAGTTTGAGATGCACAGCAAGACGCTTAAAAAGCAGACGCAAACAGCTGTGACAAGAGAAAGAGAATATAAAAATGTAAATGAAAAAGTGCAAAATAAAGAACGCAAAAAACACAAAAACAATTTATGTTAAAAAGATTAGCCACACAACTGCAACAACAATATGCAAAATGACTCGGCAATCACACTTGAAATTTTAAATTAAAAATATTCAATAAATAATTAACCAAACTCTGTTTAACTTTATTGCTTCTGTAGTGCACTAAATTAATCACTTTTTCGCAAAGAACTTTTAAATTAAAGTAAATTATTATACAATATTAAAGCACAAAATTAAGGAGCAAAATAATTATCGATCACACAGCTTTGACGTTTATATATTACCATAAGTTACAAAAGTGCATACACCAAGATTCTTCATAATATATTAATTATTTGTCGAGTTAAGGGCTCAGAAATCTCGTATATTCCTGCTTCTAAAAGGAGGCGGTGCCACGCACATTTTTCAAAATTTTTGGGTTTTTTGTTTTACACCCGTAGTTGGTCACAAAATTTCAATGACAGAGATATCGCTTAAAATGTTTTTATAAGGCCGCTTTATAATACCCATATATAAAAGGGGCGTGGCCGTCTACCGATTTTGGCAATTTTCTTTTTCGGATATAATTTTTATTGTATCATTCTTGGAGAATATGACAATTTTTATAAAATCTTAACCTAGAATACAATCACGTTACTCGTTGCCACCGCTTCAAATAACATTTGGATGAAAAGAAATTTTATTTGATATAAAATAAAGACTTGTGAATACATTTATTATGTGTATGTGAATGTTTTTGTTTTTACTAAGAGTATGTATTTATCTACGTTATTTTATTTTATAGTACCTGGATGACCGAGCTTATCTAGGGCTGCCATTTTTTCGCAGGTCCTCGCAAGCGAAATAAAAAGTTAAAATAAACAAATTAGTGGAAAAATTAAAATTTTCAGAAGTTTGCGCCCGAGACCCCTTGTATACTAAATTTCATGAAAATTGTTGAAGCCATTATTGAGATCCAGAACTAAGGTAATTCCGACTCGCTTGGCCGTGATACCTCTACCTCTTCATGTCCTTCTCCCTCATCTTTTCTTTTTCTTTTCTCTTTATCTTTCATCTCCGTTTCCTTTTCCCTTTCCTTTCCCTATCGCTCTCCCTAACCCCTCGTTTTCTCTCACCCTCCTATTCGTTCTCCATTCCCCTCTCCCATTCTATATTGGTTTCCTCTCCCTTCTCCCTTTCCCATTCCCATTCCATTCCATTCGACTTTCTGTTTTCTTTTCATGTTCCCTTTACTTAGGGAACCAGGTTCAGCATTATATCGAAGAGATCTCTATATTGAAGCCATGATTCCCAATTTTCGGAGTCATCTATGTTCAAGTCACCAAAAAGACCTTTAATTTGATACCAGTTTCGCTCAAAAACATTCGAGGGTCAACCGGGTCCACGTTTTGTCCCATATCCGAGGACCCGTCCTAGGCATTACAATTAAAATAGTTCTATGTCGAAGTCCTCATCAAGACCTTTTATTTGATACCCATATCGCTCAGAGACATTCTAGGCTCATCCGGGTCCACATTTTGACCCATATCTCGGGACCCGGCCTAGGCATCACAATTAAAAGAGCTCTATGTTGAAGTCCTCATCAATACCTTTCATTTGATACCCATATCGCTCAGAGATATTCGAGGGTCATCCGGGTCCACGTTTCGATCCATTTCTGGGGACCGGCCTAGGCACTACAATTAAAAGAGTTCTATGTTGAAGTCCTCCTCAAACCCTTTCATTTGATACTAATATATCTCAGAGACATTCGAGGCTCATTCGGGTCCACGTTTTGACCCATATCTGGGGACCCGGCCTAGGCATCACAATTGAAAGAGTTCTATGTTGAAGTCCTCATCAAGACCTTTCATTTGATACCCATATCGCTCAGAGATATTCGAGGGTCATCCGGGTCCACGTTTCGACCCATATCTGGGGACCCGGCCTAGGCACCACAATTAAAATAGTTCTATGTTGAAGTCCTCATCAAGATCTTTCATTTGATAACCATATCGCTCAGAAACATTCGAGGCTCATCCGGGTCCTCGTTTTGACCCATATATCTGGACCCGGCATAGGCACCATAATTAAAAGAGCTCTATGTTGAAGTCCTCATCAAGACCTTTCATTTGATACCCATATCGCTCAGAGACATTCGAGGCTCATCCGGGTCCACGTTTTGACCCATATATCTGGACCCGGCCTAGGCATCACAATTATAAGAGTTCTATGTTGAAGTCCTCATCAATACCTTTCATTTGATACCCATATCGCTCAGAGACATTCGAGGCTCATCCGGGTCCACGTTTTGACCCATATCTCGGGACCCGGGATAAAAGTTAGAAAAAAAATTATATTTTTCGAGAGTTAACCTCCGAAGCTCTCTGCATACCAAATTTCATGAAAATCGTTGGAGCCGTTTTCGAGATCCTGATTATATATATATATATATATACAAGAATTGCTCGTTTAAAGGTATTAGATTCGTTCATCATATTATTCATTTTCATTATATATGTATTTATGCCGTCGGAATGGAATGGAATGGAATTCCAAGCACCTGATTGTATAGTATTAAAAGTTCATACGGCCTGACAGGGTAGGCTTATCGATGACACAATCGTGTGCTGCATTAGTAAGTGCTGTTGCAGTTTCGTATTGGAAGGAATTCCAATAAGCTGCGTGTATGAACTTAGGAATTTTTACGGCCTAATGGGATAGGCTCGTACGGAACACAATCATACATATGTTATACATGTGTATTAATTAGTAAATGCTGTTGTAGCTTTCTGAATGGAAGGAATTTCAGTAAGCTGCTTTTTGTAATTTAGAGGTTTTACGGCCAAATAGGATAGGCTCTTCGAAGTTTTAATTTTAGTGGCTCTAGCCATGGTCACAATTTAGCTGGATATCCTTTCTCTTTAACCGCCTGGGGTATCTCTGTTCTAACAGACTTTTAGCCAGTATGTTTGGATGATTGCGTAGTCTTGTGGCGTAGCTATTTTGTATATTTCTTACTTCTTCAACAACTGTGCTAATCTTTAGATCCCTGTGTATAGCGGAATTTTTCACGTACCAAGGCGCCCGACATATTGATCTTAATATCTTAGATTGTAGCCTTTGTATTCTTTCTAAACTGGATTTGGATGCTGAACCTCAAAGCTGTATTCCATATGGCCAGGATGGTTTTATCACCATATTCAATAAAAGTATTTTGTTGTCTAGGCTTAAATTAGATTTTTTACCAATGATCCATTGCAAATTGCTTATTTTCAGCTTTGCTTGCATTATCTTATTATCAATATGATATTTCCAAGTAAGTCTTCTGTCTAAGGTAACACCAAGGTCGGTGACGTAATCTTTTTGGGTTACTATTTTACCATTAATTGAGACAGTGGGGCAGGTATCTTTTTTTAGAGTAAAAGTTACTTGTACACATTTAGATTCATTGACTTTAATTCTCCAGTCTGAAAGCCATTGTTCTACAATTCTTAGATGGCTTTGCAATCGTCTGGCAGCCGTTGAGGGATTTGAGTGCACACTAAGTATTGCTGTGTCATCCACAAATGTTGAAGTAACGAGATTTTCATTAGTGGGCAAGTCACTTGTGAATATTAAATATAGAATGGGTCCCAAAACACTACCTTGTGGAACTCCGGCGAAGATCGGATAGCTTTCAGTGGTATAAGTTTTTTGCCTTACTCGAAACTTTCTTCCCGTTAGAAAGTTCTCTAAAATAAGGCATATATTGTACGGAAGTGTACGTCTTATTTTAAATAATAGTCCTTCTAGCCATACCTTGTCGAAAGCTTGTGCTACGTCTAAGAACAATGCAGTGCAATACTTTTTGGTTTCAAAAGCCGATCGTATTTGAGTTACTATTCTATGCACTTGCTCTATCGTACCATGTTTCTCCCTAAACCCGAATTGGTGACTTGGTATAGCCCCGTGTGTGTCTAGTATGGGCTGCATTTTTTTCAGCAATAACTTTTCAAATAGTTTGGAAAATATTGAAATTAAGCTAATTGGCCTATAAGTGTTTAACAGGGTTGGGTTTTTGCCTGGTTTTGGAATGATAATGAAAGTAGTTTAGTCGCAGGAGACTATTGAAAACGTATAATAGTAACGTGGTACCAACTTGAGGGAGTTGTCTTACCATTTCACCGGTTATTCTGTCGTGTCCGGGTGCCTTATTTTTCTGGATGTCGTTACAGATAACATTATTCAGGTCATTTATGTTGAATTGGAGAGAGACTGTTGGTAAGCGAATGGCATGTTCTGAGTAAATACCCGCGAAAGGTGGGATGCAAATGCGGTTCCTTTTTCCTGGTCACTTCGAGCAAAGTAAGTGCTGTTGCTTGGTAACAAATCACCTAAGCTTTGTTTTCCATGGCCGTGTATAAATTGCGTAAGTACTTTGGTGAGTTGGACAAGTTTCTTGGGTCCCATACAAAATTTTTTATCTAAGCCAACTTCAGTGGACCCACTATAGTTTTTTCTCTGTGTGAGTACCTATAGGTTACGTAAAGCAATAAAATGACCTCAAACGCATACACATTGGTAGAATAAACTTATTTGCATATTCTGCCAGAACAGTCAAAATATTTACAAACAAAAACGCTATACGGAGCACACCAAAACTGGGAATAAAAGAATGTCAAAAGAGTATACTCAAACAATTGAAACTGTGTGAAAAAAAATTAGAATTACCAAAGGGAAAGTAAAAAAAAAAATAAAAATATAAATAAAAGAAAGAGATGGTATAATGTAAAAAAAGAAAGCAATCGAATGAACCGAACTGTTATTCAACGAACCACACCAAAAATCACACAATATTCTCTGCAAATATGTATGTATGTACATATTTACAGATAAAGAAAACAGTTGCGTAAACGTACATTGGTGATAAAATATTAACATTATCAATTTTTTAAGAAGATCCAGAGCTCAGTTAGTGTCCTTTATAAGCTACATTTATTATATTATATTATATTATAAATATCTGACAATACTAAGACTTTTTAAAGATGACATACCAATAAAGCTTTGTATAACTTCACTTATGGCAAAGCTGGCCAGAATACCGATTGAAAAGAAGGTAAAAATTTTCAGTAAATTTGCAGTAAAGTAATTTTTTGCTCAGAAGCGAGCTGATATTGGATTTTAGTTGGAAATTAATGGATTACCACTGTATATAAAGAGTATATATATACCCACTAAAAAATTTAAGCCTTATTTAAGAATTAAAGCAGCACATTTAAAGGCTTCGTAAATAAGGCCTGAAAATTATAAGGGTAGCAAATTTGTATGGCGTAAGGCTTAAAATAAGGCTGATTTTTCTTTGCTAATATCATCAGGCGGCAAGGAGTACTCTCTCTCTGAGCGCACACCTTATTCCAAAGGCTTATCCACCATGCAAAATAAGTCCTAGATAAGTATAAGTAAGAAAGTTAGGAGCAGACAGAGTGAGTGCTTAACAGAAGCAGCGCTGCTAGCGTACTCCCTTTTTAGACCTCATTTGTCAACAATAAGCCAAACTTTTTTGCAGGGTATGTAAGGATATGTGTATAGGTAAATGAGCGGTCATTGCAACAACTAAACCAAAGCGTACAAGTCGAAGCTAAAAGCCACCAAACCCATAAATTCAGTTCAACGTGAAAGCTGTTTGCATGCATGGGTAGCGCGAATAGTGACGTACATACATATGTATACATGCATTTTGACATGAATAGATATGTACATATATATGCTTGTAAATGCTTAGAAAAGTGGTTTTGGAAAACTGTTTCGATAATGCAATAGCAACATCGACGTTGATTCGGTGGCTAGATCCCCAAACCCATCTGACACGGTCAATGTTGCCATTATTGTTGCTGTCGTTGTCAGTTGAATACTGATGTCCTCTAATGGGCATTGGTACTGACAGCGCACACAATGTGTGCATATATGTACATACATGCATACCCTGCAGGGAAATCAATAACTAGTCAAAGAACTAGCGAAAAGGTGTCAAGGAGTCACCAGTTCATTTGCCGTCGGCTTTGCATATTTCTGCAATTCTAAGATTGTTATTGAAGCATATTATATAAGGAGTATTTACAGTTTGCATCTTCACTTAATGATATCTCATTTAATAAAATAAAATGTTATCCTAATTATGCTTTTCTGGTCTCTCAGAATTGAAAAAAAACTTCTATTAAGCGAACACGAACCTCTCTTCAACGGACACTTTGATTTTTTTTTTTCATAACCAATCACATAAAAACTTCTGTTAGGCGGACACGCATATAAAAAAAGTTCGCGGAACGTTTGTTAGGTAAAAGGCGCTACGATGAAAGGGGAATCACCAACTAAAGGAAATGTAAGCATGACTTTCCCTAAGATAAAAGATCAAAAATGAACTAAAAAGCTTTGTCGGCATGTTCTTGCGCTTCGAGTTTTCGCGTCTTTTGTTTGTACGATAGTTCGTTTTTGCGCTAGAAAATAATATAACGCATTTTTGCACTGGGGTGTACATATATTAAAAAAAAATAGCATAGAAAAATTCGTTTTGATTTAGTTAAGAACATTCTTTACGAAATCGTTAAGACTATTTCTTTACGAAGTCGTGTCAACCCTCTCATACAAAAATCGCAACGATTTCGAAAATAAATCGGAACAAATTATTTAGTGGGAAACTAAAAACAGCCCTTAAATGTAATAATAATACAATCGACGCGGTGACCGCTATTTTTAATAAGCCAATAGTTTGGTTTTTATTAATTAGAAAATTAACTAAATTAAAATTTTGGTAGCCACATCGGCCAGCGACATAATAAATATACAACATAAAAGAAAGAAGTTTTTTTCACAATAGCTGTTTCTTATTTATTTAAGTTAATATTATTATTCCGATTTACTACAACAAACCCTTATTATGATTTCTAACTAGGTTTTTGGTAGTTTTGTTCGCGACATGCTCCCTAATTTTTTTTTTTTTTTTTCAATAAATAGTTTTACTGATACCGTCTCCGTACGGCAGATGGATTTTGATTAAATTTAAAATAGTCACCACGGCTAAGTGGGGTGTGGATAAATAAGTAACGCAATTTTACTTCCTCAGCGCATTAATTAAATGGAGAAAATTATATGGATGACACATCCATATATGTGTATGGATAATTCTGTCTGATCCATAAACTATGGATATCATATGAATATAATGGGCATCTCATCAAAAAAAAAAATTCAATATATATAAAGAAATATGGATATGACATCCATTATATGGATGTGACATCAATATAGTTTTTTCCGTGTAGATAATAAATGTACATGCTTTGCGTATAGAAAACAGACTACATATTTAGACTTTAAATTTTAAAGAGTAGTATGACCTTAGTTCATACAAATACACCCGTTATTGTACTAAATAAGTAAAGTTAAGCAATTACTTTCTGATATCGACATTTTAAATGAAACGAATTTGTTATTGCTTCCATTAATTTTAGCGAATATCCCATGTGGTTATGTGCGTTGCATATCATAGAATGAATGAAAGTTCGTTGTGAACTTAAAATAAGGGACCCTAACAAGTATTACTTTTACAATAAAAGTTACAAAGACAGGTATATTTTTACTTATAAGTTTGTTCAACAAATAATGACTGTTGAAGTTTGACTTCTTTTTTTTAGTTAAAAATAAAAGGCTTGAAGAAAACACCAAACATTTCTTAGAAAATTAAAAAATTAAAAATTTGCCGGTAAATTTTCCAAAAATTTCTCGTCATTCGGTAATTGAACCAAAATATGTATAAAAAAAAATAAGTCAAATTTTGACAGTTAATATTAGACTTTTACCAAAACTTAGAAAAATAAAAGTCATTGAAGACCTAAGTGATATCGAAATTTCTTGTCTACTACAATATTTTCCCTCTGACTTTTTTATCTAAAAGAAATGATCTGTTTTTGTGGGCCCCTGCTTAAAATTTTAATGCTCGTTTATTTTTCTGAACGTTGCCTTTGCTTTAGGGTGAAATTTCATTTGCATATTCTACTTTGGCTCTTGTTCATTAATGTAAAATTGACGAACAAAATGAAAATTTTTCACTTGCGAAGATAATTTAATTTTTTTATACTACAAAGAGTACATTAATAGGATAATGCAAGTAAGGAGGAAAACATTAATGGAAAAAGGTTGAACAGTTAAAACAGCGAAAAAGTTCCAATTATTCAAACTAATTTTAATGAAATGAAATGAAATTTTGTATAAAGCCGATGGTCGAAATGTATTATTTATTCCTTTCCGATGGCGTTGTAGTGTTGTGGTTATGTGCTCGCCTAATATGCAAGATATCCCGAATGCGATTCCTGATATTGGCAAGCATCAAAATAAGGAAGCGTAAGTTCGAGTGGAATTGAACACTAAATACTCAGCTGTATGCTTTCATTGTTGGGGTTGGTGTGAAACTGTAAGCCCATCCAATTTATAGGAAAATATTACGAAGCACATAGTGAATGGGCCTCAAACTCGTAAATTTTTTCGTCTTAGGTTTAGAAGATACTTACATATGGGTATTTCCGCTGGGGGTCCACCGCCAGCGAAATGTAAAATGCTTGCAAAACAATGTTTTTAACTTTTATTAAATAAGATATCGAATTATCATTATCTTATAAAAAATTTTATTTTTCAAAGTTCGGGCAGCCCCCTCTTACAATTTAAAATTTTTCATTGTGGATTCATCCTAATGATTATTTCTTGTGTTCCGTTTTCATTAATAACAAATTTATTTTGATAATTTATATTTAGGGTGCCGACAGTCAACAACGAGTTGACGACCCGTTTCCGAAGCCCGAGTTCGTTCCGAGTTAGACAAAGTGCGTGCCCATATGAAAAGATAAAAATCAGCTGTTTTCTATTTTGAACAGCCGTGTGAGTGTTGCCGTATTTGAAATAATCGGAAGACACAAAAATTTCGCATGAAATACCCAAGCTTAGTACCGATGTTTACTCTCAATTTAAATTTTTAAATATATTATTTTCTTTAAGAAAAAAAGCGACACAGGCGAAAATTTTTAATAAAAAAATGCGCGATTTTGTATTCCAAGTTTTGGTAATTATCTAGTTTAGGTGACAACGGTGAAAATTGGTAAATTTTCAAGAAGTGGGGTGTCAATCGACGCGTTTTGATCACATGAACACGAATACGAAGCGGAACTTAATTTTTTAACGCAACAACAAATGACGGCGGTGTAAAAACGGGTTTTTGAGTGGCGGGTCCTATCCCTCCTCAGGAGTCAGAGTTGCATTTCTGATGTATTTTGTTATTTTCTTGTTGAAAAGTGAAAAATAAGTAAAAGAAAATACACTTTTTTGGCAATGAATAAAGGAATAACCATACGCAATTTTTATTTCGTGCTTACACAAAAAAATTTCTAAAAGCTGCCATTGTCGCAATTTTGTTTGCCTGTGTGAATTTTATGACGGAAAATATCAGTTGTTCACTATCCACTGGCCCGCTATCCGTTGACCCATTCAAAAATGGTAAAAAGGGATAATTTTGAAATAAAAATTACTTTTATTTATCGTAAATTACTAGTTACTAACATCATTTATGTAACTTTTTTATTTCATCCTGTGCGAATTTATGCTCCGAAAAAAGTTTTAACTGGATAATCTCGATTTTAAGTTTATTTGAAACTAAAATAAACGTATTAAAAATGGTTTCATGTGAATTAATAACATATACATAAATGATAATTATTTTCAATAAATGAGCTAAACAATTATCTAATAACTCATAGTTCGCTTAAGTAAACTTAAGCTGTTTTTCCTATAAAGAAAGATATATTCCATTACATTTTACACTCGCATTGATTTCGTTTAATAATACAATGAAAAATACCGTTCAAATGTTTTAGTGGCTAAAAAAGTTCGTTCGGCAACACCGCGTTGAGCAAAAGCAATCAGCTGACACGTTTTCCGGCAAAAATCAAAATGCTCGTTGATTTCTACGGTACGGGCTGCGTACTCGTATGTTTCGGTCGTTGGTGAGTTTTCATTTATATGGCACTCTCATAAGGTAGATCGTGTCAGCTGACACGGGTTGCGGCAACTCGTTGTTGACTGTTAGCACCATTATTTTCTACATGTACTAAAATGTTCTGAATCAAAATTTATTTTGCCTTTTTTGTTTAATAAAAACTGAAAAACGAGTTTATGTCAGGGCTGCACATTAACGTTATTTTTTTATCAATAACCGAAAAAATATTTTGTTTTCAATTCAACTTTGAAAAATTTTAACGTTAAATGCTGAACAAAAAAAAATTGTTTTGATAATTATCAAAAAAAAAGAAATTATGAAAAAAAATTCGTTTTGTTGATTATCAAAAAACAAATATTGAAACAATTTCGTTTCGGTAGCCAACAAAAAAAATTATCAAAAAAAATAACGTTAATAAAAATTCAAAGTAAAATGAAGCCGTAAGCCCGAAACAATTTTTTATTATTATTTTGTTTTTGATGATCAACGAAACGAAATAATTTTGATAATTTTTTTTTTGATAATCAACGAAACGAAATAATTTCAATGATTTTTATTTGATATACAACAAAACAATATTTTTTTTTGTTAATTTTTATTTGATATTCAACTAAACAAAATATTTTTGTTTATATCGTTTTGCAGCCTTGGTTTATGTAAGTAATTTCTTCAGTAGTAGTTACGAACGTTACGTTACGTATCTTACAATATAATTATTTATTAAAAATACATAAAGAACTGGGTGTGATTGTGGATAAAATTCGCACTCATTATCAATACCATCAATTGACTTATCGATAGTCAAAATAGTGTGATTCTGATCCTGGTATCATTCCACCCCATTAAATTCAGTAGGTAGTATTGCGTAGTCATCTTCGAGGCGCAATGCATGCTCGCATACTTATGTATGTGTACTTATATACATACATACTCGTCTAGATACTAATAAAGAATCGATTGGCATTTTAAACCAATTCAGTGCAAGGGGAAGGTAAAGATAAAGACACCGCACATGTTCTCCACACTTAACAGTAGCCACAACTTGGCGCTTTTTAAGTAAAATAGAGAGTGGTAAAATGGGATTTTCTTTTAAATTAAATGGCAGGAGCGTGAATTGAAACAAATGAGATGTAATATTTGCCGTGTTTTTATTCAAGCGCATATCGCCGGCTGAGAATAAGATCGCCCTATTTCAAAAATTGTTTCAAATATGACCTATTCCAAAAGTTGTTTGAATAACGTCCTATTTAAGATTTTGCTTCAAAAACGCCCTATTTCAGAATTTGGTTCAATAACGTTTTTGAATAATTGTCTGAAATAGAGCGATCTTATTCTCAGCCGTCGATATACATCTGCGCTTAAATTTTGTATGGACAACAAAGCGCGGATAGAGATGTGCGCTTAAAAAAAACAGGGCTATTGTTTCTAATCTGAGTTAGTCATAAATAAAAAGGGAGTAAAGTAGAATCAACGACAACTGAATGTTTGTTTCCTATCATCACATCGTAAAAAAATGGATATGTGTGTATATATATTTGACAAATATGTATATCGCTTAAAATTTTTATTACTATTATTATTATTATTGTTATATATAAAAATAAGCGTGGTCGTCAACCGATTTTGGTAATTTCGTCCAATAATTTGCCTAATTAATTACATCGATGTATCTGTTACGGTTTCTGAGTTACGACTTATAAAACTTTCAAAGTGTGTCCTTTAATGCGTGCCACCGCCCATTTTCGAAAATTTCACATTATTTCTTCATAAGGCTCTGAGATCATTACGTGGGTAATGATTGAGATACCCAATTTTCGATATACTATAGGGAAAGTGGGCGTGGTCATGGTCCGATTTCGCCCATTTTCAATACCAACCGCCCAAGTCTGGATAGTATACCAAATTTCATCAAAATATTTCAATTTTTGCGGAAGTTAGGGTGTTTACAGCCAGACAGACACACAAATAGACGGACGAACAGACACGGCTCAATCGATTTCTTCGTTTACCCTGGTCATTTTGGGATATATTTGAGCTTTAGGTACCCGGGTATCGAACAATTCGAGCTTAAACCTAGTACTAAGTTCACAGCCGTGAAATTTCGCCAGCAACATGCATTTATTTTGCCGTGAAATGTTTCAAGAAAAATTTGTTGTCAAATGAAAATAAATGCCAAAACAAGAACTGAGCAACGCGAGAACAAATACACTCGGAAAAACAGAACAGAAAAATAAAATTTTTGTCTTCATAATCCATGTTTTAAACCAAACCATTTTATTTTAAAAATGAAAATTTTTAAATTAAGAATGTAATTTTTGAATTAAGAATAAAATTTTTGAAGTAAAAATGCATTTTGGATTTAAAAAGAAACATACTTAAATTAAAAATGAAAATAAATGTTGATTCAAAAACTCGCTCTTTGTTCAAATTTTTTTTGTGAGAAAATATTTTTTTGTGAGAAATTCAACAAAAACAATAATGAGAGTCGATTTTTTTTTTAATTTTGTTTTTACAATGTTTCATATAACTCATGGATTCTTTTTTAGTGAAAGGGAAGTACAAATAGCTTACTACATTTCGAATCCGGAAGAGAAGATGAAATAGAGAACACTCCAGCGTTTTTTTTTTTCTCATAGTGCTTAAAATAAAATAAACATTTTTAAATTTAAAATGTTTTTTCTTGATTTAAAAATATTACAATGAACATTTTTAAAATAAAAATGTTGGTATTTACATCATACACAGAGCCAAATAATCCTCATAAAAATAAGAAGATTGTCTCTTTGAACAGCTTCGTGGCCCAAAAAGAGGACAGAAGTCAGAGACGAAGATATTTCCATAGAGATTTCTTCTTATTTTTGGGAGGTAAATCTTTTTAATTTTATTTAAAAGTATATCTTCTTACAATAAATAGAAAACTTCTTACTCAATTTTTCGAAGATATTTCCATAGAGATTTCTTCTTATTTTTGGGAGGTAAATCTTTTTAATTTTATTTAAAAGTATATCTTCTTACAATAAATAGAAAACTTCTTACTCAATTTTTCGAAAATATTTCCATAGAGATTTCTTCTTATTTTTGGGAGGTAAATCTTTTTAATTTTATTTAAAAGTATATCTTCTTATTTTTGGTAGGTAAATCTTTTTAATTTTATTTAAAAGTATATCTTCTTATTTTTGGTAGGTAAATCTTTTTAATTTTATTTAAAAGTATATCTTCTTATTTTTGGTAGGTAAATCTTTTTAATTTTATTTAAAAGTATATCTTCTTATTTCTGGTAGGTAAATCTTTTTAATTTTATTTAAAAGTATATCTTCTTATTTTTGGGAGGTAAATCTTTTTAACTCAGTTTACATATTCAACATTATATTCCATGCTTCATTGAGGCTTTTAAGCTACCTTTCTTGAAAATAGCCTCTATGAATTTCACAATTCACTTGGTATATACATCCAAGTGAATTGTGAAATTCATAGAGGCTATTTTCAAGAAAGGTAGCTTAAAAGCCTCAATGAAGCATGGAATATAATGTTGAATGTCCCACTATATGATGTCGTTGGGCTGTTGATGTCAGGTTTCGAGTCCGGAGGAGAATGGAAATAATAGAGGAGAGAACACATTAAAAGTAAAGTGAATGTTTCAAAAAAATAATAATTGAGTTAAACGTTGCAACCTTTAGGATGGGATGAAGTTACATACATACATACATACATACATACATACAGATGAAGCTAATAAAAGCGTGTTAATAAAAATAAGAAGATTATCTTTTTAAAAACTTCAATGAGATAACCTTATTAAAATAAGAAGACTAACTTTTTAATAAATTTAATTAGATAACCTAATAAAAATAAGAAGAACGCCTTTTTAATTAATTCAAGGAGATATCCACATATATATTCGAAGATTTCTTCTTGATTTTATTAAAAAGACTATCCCAGTAAAAGTAAGTAGGGATTCTTCTTAAAGAAAAACTATAGAGATATCTTCTTACTTTTGTTCTATTTTATTAGGTGGTTTTCGCTCTGTGTACGTTTTTGCCCATTTTAAGCACGTTTTCATATCTTTTTATAATTTTTTCCCTGAGTGTGCGTGTAGAACGACGACTGCCGATTGCACTAACACAAGCAAAAAAACACTCGCCCATATACACTGCTTGACAGTCCAGATTGTAAGTGGCCAAGGGCCTTTAGAAATTCTTCAGCACGGATGGAAATTGCATTGCTAACCAGTGTGGCCAGGTGATTATAAAAAGTGAGGCTATTGGCAAAAAAAAAGTTATAAAAGGCTCAAATTAAAAAAGAAGCTAAACAAGTAAGGAAGCCTAAGTTCGAGTGGAATCGAACATTAGATACTCAGCTGTATGCTTTCATTGTTTGTTTGCGTTTGATGGAAACACGATGTACTTTATATAAAGCGAGTGCTGCATAAAGTGGGCGTAGCCACGCCCATTCTCTAAATTTTTTTCAGTCATCCAACTAAGCATATCAATATTATTCTTTGTGCGAAATTTCATTCCTTTTTGACTTCTAGGTACAAAGATGTCACATTACAAATTCCAAAAGGGTGTTCCAGAAATATCTTTGTCAAAAAGTAGGCGTGGTCATAAACCGATTTCAATAAATTTTTGCGTGTCTATTAACACAAGTTATAAAAGTGTATAAACCAAGTTTCGTCATAATATCTCAGTTATTTGTCGAATAATAGGCACGTAGATTCCTTTGTCTAAAAAGAGGCGGTGCCACGCCCATTTTCCAAACTTTTTTTTATTTTTTGTTTCCGGTCTATTGTAAAACTCATGTCACAAAATTTCAATGAATTATCTTTATATTTCACAGAGATATCGCTTAAAATGGTTTTATTAGGTCACTTTATAATACCCATATATAAAAGTGGGCGTGGTCGTCAACCGATTTTGGTAATTTTTCGTCCACACATTTGGCTAAGTAAATACATCACGCGTACCAAATTTCATCGATATATCTTTAACAGTTTCTGAGTTATGGCTTATAAAACTTTCAATATTTGCCCCTTAATAAGTGGGCGTGGCACCGCCCATTTTCCAAAATTTTTGTATTTTTTGTTTTATGTCCGTAGTTGGACTCCTGCCACAAAATCTCAGTGATAGATCTTTATATTTGACAGAGATATCGCTTAAAATGTTTTTATTAGGCCCCTTTATAGTTCCCATATATAAAAGTGGGCGTGGCCGTCAACCGATTTTGATAATTTTTCGCGAAAACATTTGTCTCAGTAAGCAAATTACGCTTACCAAATTTCATCGATATATCTTCAACGGTTTCTGAGTTATGACATATAAAACTTTCAATGTTTGACCCTTAATAAGTGGGCGTGGCACCGCCCATTTTTCAAAATTTCATAAAATTTCTTCATAGGGGCCTGAGCTCAACACGTGGGTAAAATTTCATCGCTCCAGCTATATTAGTGACTGAGATACCAAATTTCCGATTTTTTCTATATAGGAAAAGTGGGCGTGGTCATGGTCCGATTTCGCCTATTTTCAATACCAACCGTCCCAGTCTCGATACCAACTTGCATTTCAAATTTCATCAAAATATCTCAATTTTTGCGCGAGTTAGAGTGTTTACAGACGGACGGACAGACGGGCGGACGGACGGACGGACATGGCTCAATCGATTTCTCTTTTCACCCTGATCATTTTGATATATATAAGTCTATATCTATCTCGTTTATTTCATTATGTTACAATCCACCGTTATGAAATCAAAATTATAATACTCTGTGTACTAGTACAGCTGAGTATAAAAAAGTCAAAATTTTTTTTTAAGAAATCCATTTAAATTTTTCTTATATATATACCTTAAAGGAAATGTTCTTGTTTGAACACATAAATATCGTTGGCTTCGTGAGCAAATGTGCTAAGTCCATTTCTGGTAACTTTTCAGGAGAGACAAAAAACCTCCTAACTTTTTTTGTTGTTACTATTTTAAAAATCTGAAAATGCAGTTTTCTTCCTCAGATGGTGGTGCTAAAATACCAGTTATCGGCACATTTTAATATAAAGCTTGTACAAAGTTATGAGCTTCTTTAGGACTTAGCACATTTGCTTTCTACGATTTTGTTTTTTTAGGTGGACTTAGCACATTTTCTCACAAATTATTATACTGTACGTAGTAAAATTGAAATATTTTGATGAAATTTGGTACAGAGGCTCCTAACTAGACAGGAAAGGTTGGTATTGAAAATAGACGAAATTGGATGATAACCACGCGCACTTTCCATATATAGTATATATCGAAAAACACGCAAAAAGTGATAATGGATGAAATTCCATCCATGCGATGAGCTTATGCCGTTATAAAAAAGAAATAAATTGAAATTCTCGAAAATGGGCGGTGCCACACCCACTTATGAAAGGATAAATTCTAAAAGTTTTATAAGTCATCAATAACTCAGAAACGGTAGTAGATATATAGCTGAAATTTGGAAAGCGTGATTTACTTGCTAAGGCACACGATTGGACTAAAAATTGTCCAAATCGGTGGACGACCACGCCCACTTTTATATATGGGAACTATAAAGTGGCCTAATAAAAACATTTTAAGCGACGTCTTTGTCAAATATGAAGATAATTCATTGAAAGTTTGCGGCATGAGTCCAACTGTGGACAAAAACAGAAACCATACATGTTTTTGAAAATGGGCGTGGCATCGTGAATCTAAGAGATTTCGGAGCCCATAACTCGACAAATAATTGAGATATTATGACGGAACTTGGTGTAGGTACATATGTAATTTTATTACTTGTAGTAAAATTTTACCAAAATCGGTTTGTAACCACGCCCACTTAAAAAAAAAATTGTAAAACTCCCTTTGGAAACTTGTGACGTGTAACGTGGCATCTTATAAATTGAAAATGAAATTTTGCACTAACAAGAATATTTTAGGCTGGGTCTGATGAGAGATAACACTGTTGATAATGGCTGTGGCCACTCCCACATTATGCTGTACCCTCTCTATAGAAAATACAATAAAATGTAAAAATGTATAATAAAAATGTAAAAAGTACCGCAAACTAGTTTGCATATCAAATTGGTGGGAAAGCTAGCCACTCCCGCAAATTATTAACGTTTACAGTCCCAAGCCATGCTTATTAAAGCAATGTAGTAATAATTCTTTATCATTCTACAAAAAAATAATTTAAAAAAATTAATAATTTCTTATTTTCACCTGGACTTAGCACGTAGAATTTGAAAAAAAAAAAAAATTTTTATGGACTTAGCACATTTGCTTAACACTGCATTACACCATGAAAAACAGACATTATGGTAACTTTTTTTGGCAGACGATGTATTTTTAGTTGTACTATCTTACTGCATTAAAATCTCGATTTTGAAAAAAATTGGACTTAGCACATTTGCTCACGAAGCCAACGATATACGGCACACTTTATTGACTAGTATGAAATTTTTTTTAGTAAATAGGTATCTATCTATATACACATAATAGAATAAATAATAATAGAGCCACTGCTGATAAATTCGTTTGGCGAAGGAGTATTCGGCAACCTTTTTAAATACTTGAATTAAATTAATAAAAACAAGCAAGAGTGCGACTGTCTTCGGCCGTACCGAAGACTTCATACCTTTCATGACTGCGGTTATTATTGGAAACGAATATAACTACGATCCTCTGTTTTAAAGATAGTATATGTATTTTTTGTTATTATTGCATATGTATTTGTATGAATATATGTTCGTGCACGAAAAAGGATATTCCACATTCAACATAAGTCGTTTGACACTTAGTTGTCCTTCCTTTGCTTCTTCAAAATGAGCAATGCTTACAACATCCACAAAGACTCCTTAGACAATTTAAAATGTATACATACATACATACTCGTATACATATATATGTAGGTATACAAAGTGCCTACACTTAGCTAAGGATTTATCTTTTCAAGTAAGTAGTATTTTTAGTGCATCCCGTAGTAAATCATCCAAAAAAAAAAAAACAAAAAATACAAACTCATCAAATACATTTCTTTAAAGGTTTCAACTGCCTCCTCTAAAAAAGCAAGCTGCCACTACTTCTGTTATATTTTACGTTCTTTCTTATTTTATTATTGTTTTTAATTTTCCCTTATTCGTTTGTCAAATTGGTGCTTTTTGGGATTTTAGCCATTTTGCGCTGCCATTTTTACGCTTGAATTCGAAACTTTCAGCCAGCACAGTTCTGTGCGATAAATTACTTTTGTTTTTATTGCACTTTCACTGATATATTTTCTTCCTTCTTTGCGTTCTTATGGCTAGGTGCCAGCTAGTTTAGCGGTCACAATCAAAATTTATCCTTAACTTAAGTGGATGTATTCTGTGAAAATTAACTTTTAATTATCTTCAGGGCACTTTTCAAACCCAAAGTTAATTGCTTTTAGAAGCTTTTGTTTACATAGAGCTAGTCACTTAGGGCTCTACAGAGTGCGCCGCAATGATTAGAAAGTTATATTACTTTTTACCTATTTTACTTCTCCATTTTCAAATTTAAACTTACCAAACATGAAATAATTTTCGAATTAGGGCAAAAATGAATATTTACCTGTAGAAAGAAAAAGCAAATGAGAATTAATTTATTGCCATTCTATAAATATACATCTATATATATAAAAATGATTTGGTTTTTAATTGTAACGCTAAAACTTGAAAACGGCTGAACCAAATCAAATACTTCCTTAGGGAGGTTTGTTTGTTGTAACCCCGCGAAGGTTTAGTCGAAGAGAAAATTAAAAAATATTAGGGGGGCGTGGCACCTCCCATACAATCTTAATTTTTAAAGCTGATTATCTCTAAAAGAGTTCAAGGTAGGGAGCTGAAATTTGGTATAGAGGTAAGTGATATCAAAACCCTTCTCACGCAGAAAAGTGGGGTTTATCAGAAAAGAGGGCGTGGCACCTCCCATACAAACTTAATTTTTCATGCTGAATATCTCTAAAATTGTTTAAGGTAGGGACTTGGAAATTGGTGCGGAGATAAACGATAACAATTCCATATTAACGCAAAATAATAGGAGTTATACGAAAAGGGGGCGTGGCACCTCCCATACAAACTTAGCGTTGGAAGCTGAATATATCAGAAAGAATAAACGGCAGGATCCTGAAAATGGCTATAGAGCTAAATGACATGACCACTTTCCCGCATAAAAGTGGGGGTTATCGAAAAAGGGGGCGTGTCACCTCCCATACACCCTTAATTTTTTAAGCTGAATATCTCTAAAAGGATTTAAGGCAGGGACCTGGGCATTGGTACAGAGCTATATGATATCAAAACAATTTTTGCGCATAGAAGTGTAGGTTATCGGAAAAGGGGGCGTGGAACCTGCCAATTAATCTTAATTTTTCAAGCTGATTATTTCTAAATGACTTCAAGGTAGGGAGCTGAAAATTGGTATAAAGCTAAATGATATCAAAGCCATTCCCACGCATAAAAGTGGGGGTTATCAGAAAAGCTGAATATCTATAAAAGCGTTTAAGGTTGGGACCTGAAAACTGATCAGGAGATTAACGATATCAATAGCATGCTTATGAAAAAAACAGTTGTTTTGGGAAAAGGGGGCGTAGCACCTCCCATGCGATCTTAATTTTTAAGGCTAAATCTCCCTAAAAGCGTTCATGGCGAGCGTGCTTACGATATAACTCACTTGCAACAACAAGTACAAAAAAATTTTCCACTGTTGAATCAACAGCAAAGCAGTGCGTAAAATCAACTAATAAACGCTGTTGATAATGGAAACGGTGGCATATTTTTTCTCGATGCGCCCGTGGTATTCCATTAGCTCTTGCATCTACCGGAATTGCTGCAACACTGTTGGAAGGGGGAAGAACGGCACATTCAGCATTAAAGCTTCCATTAAACTTGCAAATACACGAGAGTCCTGTTTACAATATTTCAAAGCAATTGGGCAGAACGAAGTTTGCCGGGTCAGCTAGTTATCTATAAGTATTATTAATATAGATAAACGAAAATATCGACTACCGACAATTGTACAAATCGTAGGGAAAGAGGGAAATAACTCGTACATATGTATGTCTACGTTTCAGAAATTGGCATGCAATTACTTTTGTCGAACATAAAACCAAATCTCATGCACCTACGCCGCACCCTTACAGCCTTTTAGTTTCGATAACTTTTGCAATACTGCAACTTGTTTTTTTTTATGGCAGGGCAGTGCTCCATTGGCAATTATCCAACAAAAGTTTAGTTGCCAACGAAATCGAAATGCATATTTTTCATGGCAAGCAAAGTCTCGAGAGAGTTTTTAGCAGTTGGCCGATTGGCGGATGTGGGTTGAAATTAATTCTTGTATGTAGTTAGAGTAACACTGATTGTAGTTGTTGCTGATTTTTCACACTACTTTCTGACTACCCTTTATGAGTTACGGCGACCGTAAACTAGAAAAAAGTATACAGTTGCATTTGTATACAATCAACAACTTTGACAGTTATTTAAGGAAAGTCTTAGTTGAAAATGCTAAAATAATTTCCGGTTGAATTAAAAACGTATTTCCGTTCATTCAAATGCAAACGGATACACTGAACCAGTATTTGATTGTATATTTTTTTTGAATATAGAAAGTTTCTGGTAAGGAGGCCACTTATCTCCTCACTTCTAATCGATAATAACTTAAATTTTAGCTAATTAATTATAGCGTCGTTGTGATTGCACTACGCAAGTACATACTTTCACTGAGTAATTTTTTATAGATAGATTTGAAAGCATTTAAACTCATGCACTTATTTGTATTGTATGTATCTATCAAAAATAAATAAGAGCGCGACTATCTTCGGCCGTACCGAATACTTCATACCTTTCATAAATGGGGAAATTAAATTTAGCATTCATTAATTCATTAATTTTTACTGCCATTTCTGTTGGATATTTGTACAAAGATTTATTGGACACGTTCTAGTAGATAGTTTCAATGTAGAAGTTATCCCAAGGCGAAAAATAACAAGCAAATTATTTACACAGCAAATCAGGAGCGTTAGACAGATCTTCATAGATTTAAGCCACATCTTACCAAGGAAAGAGAGTTAATAGGGAATGGCTGAAATAAATAAGCCAATATATGACTTCAATACAAAATGGTCCTCTGTTTCGGGTATCGAATAATTCCGACGAACCGACTTTCATAGCGAGTCATGGTGGAACACTTTTGGCGATATTCATTTTTTGATAGGAATAATCAAGGCCGTATCTAGGGGGGGGGATGGCAGGGATCAATCCCCCCCGGAAATTAATGCGATTAAATTTTTTTTTTATAATATAAATATGCTTAATTGTATTTTTTAGAAGCATAGAAATCATGTAAAAAGTTAGTCTCAATTATTATTTGTATCTATGTATGTACTAGCAAGTACCCGGCTTACTTCGTTGCGCCGCAAAAATTATATATACTGATGTTTAGCTTTGAGTAGAGTGTAAAAATGGGTTACACACAGGGATGCCACTTTTGGACTTTTCCTACCAAAACTGGTAGGTTTTATTCCTTTTGGTAGGTTGGTAGGACGATTTGAATTTTGGTAGGTTTTTGCGTTCGTTCAACTAATATCACTGATTTGATACATTTGGTCACTTTGCCACGACACTGTTGAGAAAACGTGTCTTCTCAGTAGAGTTTTGTCACAAAACTCTGCTAAATAGAAATGTCCGCTATTTCCCTAGATAAATTTTCTTACGTTTCTTCCTCTTTTCCTTCACATTTTTATCACTCATTCTAAAATTTAATTAATTTAATTTAATTTAAATTTGTACAAATAATATTAAATTTAATACTAAAGTTTTCAAAATAAAAAAAAAAAAATAATAAACAGGTTTTTTTATTTTAAGCGTTAAAAAAACAAGAGTGTCCGGTTACTGCAGAGTGGTCGGTTACTGGCACAGTTACCCTAAATGAATTTGTTGAATATGGTTAAATCTCACATTAAAAAAAAAAATTGGTAGGTTCGAATCCATTTTGGTAGGTTTTTGGTAGGAAAAAAATTTTCTTAGTGGCATCACTGGTTACACATTCATATTTTGTGCTTGTTTTCTGCAAGGAATGTAATATACCACCCTCCTTTAGATGAAATGCAAACACTTTAAAATTAAACAACGTTATAAACAATACATTTATTAACAACAAAAAACTCAAAGTTATAATAATTCAAACAACGTTTGGTACCTACACAGAGCGAAAACCACCTAATAAAATAGAAAAAAAGTAAGAAGATATCTCTATAGTTTTTCTTTAAGAAGAATCCCTACTTACTTTTAATGGGATAGTCTTTTTAATAAAATCAAGAAGAAATCTTCGAATATATATGTGGATATCTCCTTGAATTAATAAAGAGGGCGTTCTTATTATTTTTATTAGGTTATCTAATTAAATTTATTATAAAGTTAGTCTTATATACATACATATGTAAACTCAGTTAGCGGTTCACAGTCGACAACAATAATGCGTAAAGAAAAGTTGAGTAGAAAGTTTTTTATTTATTGTAAGAAGGTATACTTTTAAATAAAATTAAAAAGATTTACCTCCCAAAAATAAGAAGAAATCTCTAAGGAAATATCTTTGAAAAATTGAGTAAGAAGTTTTCTATTTATTGTGAGAAGGTATACTTTTAAATAAAAGTACCTGGATGACCGAGCTTATCTCGGGCTGCCATTTTTCGCAGGTCCTCGCAAGCGAAATAAAAAGTTAAAATAAACAAATTAGTGGAAAAATTAAAATTTTCAGAAGTTTGCGCCCGAGACCCCTTGTATACTAAATTTCAAGAAAATTGTTGAAGCCATTATTGAGATCCATAACTAAGGTAATTCCGACTCGCTTGGCCGTGATACCTCTACCTCTTCATGTCCTTCTCCCTCATCTTTTCTTTTTCTTTTCTCTTTATCTTTCATCTCCGTTTCCTTTTCCCTTTCCTTTTCCTATCGCTCTCCCTAACCCCTCGTTTTCTCTCACCCTCCTATTCGTTCTCCATTCCCCTCTCCCATTCTATATTGGTTTCCTCTCCCTTCTCCCTTTCCCATTCCCATTCCATTCCATTCGACTTTCTTTTTTCTTTTCATGTTCCCTTTACTTAGGGAACCAGGTTCAGCATTATATCGAAGAGATCTCTATATTGAAGCCATGATTCCCAATTTTCGGAGTCATCTATGTTCAAGTCCCCATTAGGACCTTTAATTTGATACCAGTTTCGCTCAAAAACATTCGAGGGTCAACCGGGTCCACGTTTTGTCACATATCCGAGGACCCGTCCTAGGCATTACAATTAAAATAGTTCTATGTCGAAGTCCTCATCAAGACCTTTTATTTGATACCCATATCGCTCAGAGACATTCTAGGCTCATCCGGGTCCACATTTTGACCCATATCTCGGGACCCGGCATAGGCATCACAATTAAAAGAGTTCTATGTTGAAGTCCTCATCAAGACCTTTCATTTGATACCCATATCGCTCAGAGATATTCGAGGGTCATCCGGGTCCACGTTTCGATCCATTTCTGGGGACCGGCCTAGGCACTACAATTAAAAGAGTTCTATGTTGAAGTCCTCCTCAAAACCTTTCATTTGATACTAATATATCTCAGAGACATTCGAGGCTCATTCGGGTCCACGTTTTGACCCATATCTGGGGACCCGGCCTAGGCATCACAATTGAAAGAGTTCTATGTTGAAGTCCTCATCAAGACCTTTCATTTGATACCCATATCGCTCAGAGATATTCGAGGGTCATCCGGGTCCACTTTTCGACCCACATCCGGGGACCCGGCCTAGGCACCACAATTAAAATAGTTCTATGTTGAAGTCCTCATCAAGATCTTTCATTTGATAACCATATCGCTCAGAAACATTCGAGGCTCATCCGGGTCCACGTTTTGACCCATATATCTGGACCCGGCCTAGGCACCATAATTAAAAGAGCTCTATGTTGAAGTCCTCATCAAGACCTTTCATTTGATATCCATATCGCTCAGAGACATTCGAGGCTCATCCGGGTCCACGTTTTGACCCATATCTCGGGACCCGGCCTAGGCATCACAATTAAAAGAGTTCTATGTTGAAGTCCTCATCAAGACCTTTCATTTGATACCCATATCGCTCAGAGATATTCGAGGGTCATCCGGGTCCACGTTTCGACCCATATCTGGGGACCCGGCCTAGGCACCACAATTAAAATAGTTCTATATTGAAGTCCTCATCAAGATCTTTCATTTGATAACCATATCGCTCAGAAACATTCGAGGCTCATCCGGGTCCACGTTTTGACCCATATATCTGGACCCGGCCTAGGCACCATAATTAAAAGAGCTCTATGTTGAAGTCCTCATCAAGACCTTTCATTTGATACCCATATCGCTCAGAGACATTCGAGGCTCATCCGGGTCCACGTTTTGACCCATATCTCTGGACCCGGCCTAGGCATCACAATTATCAGAGTTCTATGTTGAAGTCCTCATCAATACCTTTCATTTGATACCCATATCGCTCAGAGATATTCGAGGCTCATCCGGGTCCACGTTTTGACCCATATCTCGGGACCCGGCCTAGGCATCACAATTAAAAGAGTTCTATGTTGAAGTCTTTATCAGTACCTTTCATTTGATACCCATATCGCTCAGAGACATTCGAGGGTCATCCGGGTCCACGTTTTGACCCATATCTCGGGACCCGGGATAAAAGTTAGAAAAAAATTATATTTTTCGAGAGTTCACCTCCGAAGCTCTCTGCATACCAAATTTCATGAAAATCGTTGGAGCCGTTTTCGAGATCCTGATTATATATATATATATATATATATATACAAGAATTGCTCGTTTAAAGGTATTAGATAGATTAAAAAGATTTACCTCCCACAAATAAGAAGAAATCTTTATGGAAATATCTTTGAAAAATTGAGTAAAAAGTTTTCTATTTATTGTGAGAAGGTATACTTTTAAATAAAATTAAAAAGAAATCTCTATGGAAATATCTTCGAAAAATTGAGTAAGAAGTTTTCTATTTATTGTAACAAGGTATACTTTTAAATAAAATTAAAAAGATTTACCTCCCAAAAATAAGAAGAAATCTCTATGGAAATATCTTCGTCTCTGACTTCTGTTCTCTTTTTGGGCCACGAAGCTGTTCAAAGAAACAATCTTCTTATTTTTATGAGGATTATTTGGCTCTGTGTACATTAGTAGGCAAATTAGTTCATAAAATAAGGTACATCTTGTTCATTAATTAAAAACTTCCGTGAACACAACATTCTTTGTTCTGTTGCCATTTCCAGGTATAAGAAAACTCTGGTTTTGTGGTGAACCAGTTCGCGACAGAGCGACATACATTTGACCGTGAGAAAACACCTCGTTGCGAAGGTCTACCCCAATATAGCTAAATGTTTGCCCTTGGGACCTACAAAAAAAAGCAAATTTCACTCATGCGACCCATGAAAAGGGAAGAATGTTCCATATATTTTAAATCCGGTCTGTAGTTAAATGCTGATTTCGTATGAATCGCCACATGTCTCCTCTGCATTCCACGCAACCGTGAGTTCTCTAAACGATTTGCATGTTCAGCGACTGTCCCGTTTCTTCTGAACCTAATTTGGCGCCTGTTTCCAGAAGATATAGATAACTGCGGTTTTGCTTTTGGCATGTCTAAGAAATTGTTTAACAAAATCATAAACTTATAATTAACTTAATTGGGTTAGAGCTTAATTTAAAATTTTACCATTGAAATTAATGGTGATTTCGTTTCATCAAAAAAATGCGCATTTTTGTTACACTCTTCAATTTTCCGTTTTCGTTTGCAAAATGAAGGTAAAACGTCAAACAGAATATGTCTTCTTTTTTTAGTGGTTTTATTAGGCTAGTGGATCTAGTGGTAATTTAGTGTAAAAAAACTACATAAGTTTTTCACTTGCTACCCAATTTTCGTTTCCTAAAAATGTACACTTCAGTGGTGTAAAAAACTCACACTTTTTACCCTCTGAAGCTTTGACAGGGTAGCTGGTTGCACTGAAAATCAGCTGACGAAAATTTTATTTGACAGATAAATTTGGTGAAATTAATTGGATTTTGCAATAACAATTAAATATGGGTGATAAGCGAAACCTAATTATTCATGCACATAGCATAGCAAACGGGGCAGATATGTATGTAATTTGAATTTGAAATGTTTTTTTTTAGTTAACCCCCCCCCCCCCAAAATGAAATCCTGGCTACGGCCTTGGGAATAATACAACTTTTTAATGGCAGAAATCGTCGCTATAGAAGAAAAAAGACGCAAAGTGTTTTGTTGAGGAAGAAAGACGCAAACTTTTTTTTTTCAAAGAAAGGCGCATTAAAAATATTTTTCGCAAGAAAGACTCTTTATTTTTTTTGATAACGAAGAAAGACGCTTTATTTTTTTTTTTGGATAAAGAAAGACGCATTCAAATATTTTTTAGGAAAGAAAGACGTATTCGATTTTTGTTTTTTCTTCGGCAATAATAATGCCGAAATATTTTATAATGCGTCTCTTTTCGTCGAAATATTTTTAATGTGTCTTTCTTCGTCGACATGTTTTGTAAAGCGTCTTTTTTCCCCGACATATTCTTAATGCGCCTTTTTTCGTCGACAAATTACGGGCATGCGTCTTTTTTCTTCAGGAGCGACGAAATACACTCGGAGGGTATGTCGCTCACTGCCAAGCGGTGACCGCTTTTTTTAAAAACCTCAATAACTGGGTTTCAATTAATTAGACATTTATTTGAATTAAATGTTTGGTGTTAAACTCCGACCCCTGATATGGCAGGCGAGCACTCTATCCACTACACTGAAATAAATTTTGATATACATTTTAAACTTTTTTTTAAGGTTTAGATTTTATTTCAAATTGAGATTTATTTTAAGACTTTCAAAAGTTTAAAATTTAAAAATTTTCTCTGCTCCCAAATCCTCTTCATGCTTTTCCCTATCGTGTCTTCTTTCCTATCCTCTTTTTCTCCTTTTCTTACATATTGTTCTCCCCCCAACATCCCCTAAATCCTTTTCCATATTGTATCTTTTTCCTATCCTCTTTTTCTCCTTTTCTTCCTTCTTCATTTTATCTGTTTCCATAATTATTTTGTGTTTGTCTGTTTCTCCATTCAAACAACGCCACACAGTCGTTCATTCAAATTGTCTACTAACTATAAGTGAGCCTTTTATATTGTTCATTTCTCGAAAAAGTAAGTTGGAATTTCAAATCAAAAATTAAAATTTTTTCGTTGAAATAAAGTCTTACGACCAATGAAAGCTTAAAATTTAAACCTTAAAAGTTTAAATGAGAAAAAGTGTAAGATTTAAACTAAAAAAGTATGAAATTTATTCAAAAAAATATTTAGAAATATTTAAACTTTTGTAAACCAAAAATGAGCAATAACTTTTAAACTTTCGAAGGTTCAAAATTCATCTCAAAAAAAGTTTTAAATTCCTTTCAAACCAAATCAAAGTTTAAATAATATTCCAATATTTATGACAGTGTACACCAAAGTGGCCCATATTGTTATTTTTTGCTGTTGCTGTTGTTAGATCTGATACACAACGAATTGACAGCATTTCTTTTTTTCTGCCATTTGCGAGCGAGATTACAAGCATCAAGTGAAAATTTTTGCAAACATGTAGTGCGTGCGGTGGTGGTGGCGTATGAGTAACATTATCATGCGATGCATATTTTTTCATATTTATTCAAGTTCTACACGCAATTTACATTACATATTGCATATTTTGCACGGAAATTTTGAATTTACGTTGTGAGTATATATATGTATGTACATATGTATCTTTGTATGGATGTTTATGTGCATGTATGTTTTTAGGCAAAAGCATGGCAGCTCTACTCAAATGTATCGACAGGCGCTCCAGTTTTGATCAAAAAATCTCAAAAGTGGTCTAATTTTCGAAGAACAAAGGCGCACGAGATTTGTTTGGATTCTGCAAAATCTTTTGATGGATAAGAACTGTAATTTCAGTGAAGCGCTTGCTAATTCTGAGTGAAATAGAAGCGGTATATACTATGTGCAAAGCTTTTATGTGATTTTATATCTATATTTTTTAGGATAAATAACAAAACTTAGAGAAAGCTTTATTTTCCAATCACGAATTTTTGGAATTTTCCCTGAATAAAAAATTCTTCCACTTATGCCTCAGACACACATATGGTATGAATATTATAATATCAATACATACTATGATTTGGTTTTACTATGAAAATTTTCAATTAAACTACAATACGAGAGTGACACATATGTGGTATAGATCGCAATATTTCTACTATACTACGATGTCTGTCTCTAGCATTACTTTAATAATAAATATTTTTCATACAAACAAAAATAGACAAAAAAGTAATCAAGCCATTATGCACATCAATTTCAGTGAAAAATGTTGCCTTATTTACAAGTTAAATTTTGTTAGTTGGATAGTGCATAGTGAAATTTGCTATTAAAATTGGGAAAAATTTTGTTGCTTGAATTTCGGTTGTATGTCGACCAATTTTCGTTTTTCCGTTTTAGAGGAAATACATAAAATCATATTCATAGTACATCCACCCATTTTCATTATACACACATATGTACATGTGCACATACATAGCTACATCGTTGAAAATTGAATTGTGAGTTTTAAGCAAAGAAGAAAACCAATTTAAATGTGAAAAACTGAATTGTTTAAAATTGCAAAACTCCTGAACAAGACTTACATATTTCGTTATAGATATGAAATGAAATAATCGAATTAAAGTTGAAAACATTATTTGCTCATTTTAGGTTAGCTCCCATTTATTGCTTGAGTGAAGTGCAATAAGAAAACTCTGTTAATATTTTCATTTAAAATTTAGTTTCTTTAAATGTATTCAAATTTTCTTCTTTCTCCTAGCATAGGAATATTTTGTAAGAAAAATCATAGAAATATTTTACGTTCATACTTGGATGTACATTTATACACTAGATGCGTTTTTTTTTCGGCAAAGTTTCTCAGATCTTCCCTCCGGCCACAGAATATGAAAATAGAATGTTGTAGGATAACTAAGCTGATTTTTGTTTTTTTTTTAGAAAAAAAAAACTGAGTGGGCTACTCCAAAAGCAGCGATTTTTTTTTAAATTCCATGATAGGTTTAGATTCATATATGAAAAAAACTACAGAATTAAAAATAAAAAAAACAAAAGATACATATTCTCATGTAAAATTAACGGCTTAATCGAATGGTGTACTCAGTTTTTTAGTGCGAGCCATAGGGAAGGTGCCAAGATCGCAAGGAGAACATACACACCGTTGGCCATATATGGTGCGGTTAATGTCGAAAATTACATACAGTTTGTCAATTAATTCTTTGCAAAATGAAAACAGTTCAGAAATTTGTTTTCATACTGGTATTTGTTCAACTAAGCTTAACTTTTTAATTTTTTTTTAAATGCTAATATTAAGTTAAATATGTTTACAACATTTAGGACCAAAAAGATCCAAAACTTAAAGCATAGAAAGAACAGAAAAAACAAAAGTTCAAAAAATTATAAAAAACATTTTGTCAATTAATTCTTTGCAATTTTTTCATATGTGACAGAAACTGAAAAAAAAGCAGACCGGATCGTTGAAATTTTCGTGTGACGGCCACTAGCCTCAACCACACATTGTAGACGAAGGGTTATGGAATAAATCAAGTCCTTCAGCTCATAAATTTAGCGTATTTTATGCCATTCTTCCTGAATGGCATTAATTACAACATTTTTCGCTAGTAGACCTTGGTTTTCTGCCTCGTTATTTCAAGAAAGGCCAAAATTTTTTGATTGGGTTTAAGCTAGGACTTTGGGCAGGTGCATAAATTGCTTTGGTGCAATTATGCAGTACCAAAGTCCTGCACAGGAACGATTTATATTTAGGATCGTTGTTCAGGTACAGCTTTTACTTGAATTTATTGGCGCTTTTTGGTTAAAAAATGCAATTTTGCATTGCGATTCTCGACTACTCGTGTCAAGCTAAAACTCCTTCGTCATCAGGTCATTAAAAATCCGCAGTCCGCCTTCACCCTTTTGAGAATAACGAACTCGACATTATTGCAGTCAATTTTCGAAACATCACATCTGGTCTAATATTCTTCTGTAGCAGAGCTGTGCAAAAAAAATTGGTGTTCTTTTTCGGGATGAAACAAAAATACGCACGATGCATCGCGATGGACACAGAAAAAATTCGAGAACGACCAACACAGCTCTGCTACAGAAGAATATTAGACAAAATCTGATGTTTCGAAAATTGTGTGCTATAATGTCGAGTTCGTTATTCTAAAAAGGGTGAAGGCGGACTGCGGATTTTTAATGACCTGATGACGAAGGAGTTTTAGCTTGACACGAGTAGCCGAGAATCGCAATGCAAAATTGCATTTTTTAACCAAAAAGCGCCAATAAATTCAAGTAAAAGCTGTACCTGAACAACGATCCTAAATATAAATCGTTCCTGTGCAGGACTTTGGTACTGCATAATTGCACCAAAGCAATTTATGCACCTGCCCAAAGTCCTAGCTTAAACCCAATCAAAAAATTTTGGCCTTTCTTGAAATAACGAGGCAGAAAACCAAGGTCTACTAGCGAAAAATTTTGTAATTAATGCCATTCAGGAAGAATGGCATAAAATACGCTAAATTTATGGGCTGAAGGACTTGATTTATTCCATAACCCTTCGTCTACAATGTGTGGTTGAGGCTAGTGGCCGTCACACGAAAATTTCAACGATCCGGTCTGCTTTTTTTTCAGTTTCTGTCACATATGAAAAAATTGCAAAGAATTAATTGACAAAATGTTTTTTATAATTTTTTGAACTTTTGTTTTTTCTGTTCTTTCTATGCTTTAAGTTTTGGATCTTTTTGGTCCTAAATGTTGTAAACATATTTAACTTAATATTAGCATTTAAAAAAAAAATAGAAAGTTAAGCTTAGTTGACCAAATACCAGTATGAAAACAAATTTCTGAACTGTTTTCATTTTGCAAAGAATTAATTGACAAACTGTATTTATTCCTTTTTTTACGCTGTATTGCGTCTGGTTCTGTTAGACCGCACATGCATACCTATGGATGAATATTTGCATGCTCGAATATGCTGGAGCGTATATGGATGCTTTGCTTTGTGCTTAGAAAATTACACAATTTTCCTTGGCAATTATCTTTTTCGGTTGTGTTGTGGTTCACATTTTACGTACATACTCGTAAATATGTACAATTATTCAAGCTAACAAAATTGCATGTGGTTACTGGCGTTTACTTAATGCTACTCAAACCATTGGCAAAATGTACATAGTACATATGTACATACGTACATATTTACATATATACATATGTAAGGGTATACATAACTACTCGGATATCTCTAGAGATGTTGGCTGGCACTTGCCGCTATTTGTTACTTTCTTAACACATTTCACTAATTTGCACCAATAGTGTCATAATTTGGAAAACACAATTTTTAAGTTAAATACAGAGTCCAGCCATAACTGTTAAACTTTTCACGGTGTTCTAACATTACAGTTACGGCTTAACAGGAATGAATATCAGTTAAGAAAAACCGACGGCCCGGGCTTGTTTCGAACTCGCGATACCTGGCATAACAGGCGAGCACTATACCCACATCAACACAGCGGCCGCCCGGATATCTGATTGAAATTTAGCACATAAAGTATTTATATCATTTGTCGGAACCCGCCAAATAGGACCACTGTTGCTGCGACATAAACTGTAGGTTAGCCCATTTAATATGAAAAGCAAAAAATTAAGGAGCTCTCCTCGATTTGGGAGAGATGCTAGGCCTTAAAACTCGTCAGAGTTATACCGGCGCCGGTGTATTATTGTATGTATGTGTCTGTAGCATTATCTAAAATTACAATACCCAACAAAAAAGTATCTTCGACATTTGATACATGATTCCTAAGTAGAATTTTCTGCTGATTCCTAAAATGTAATCAGTTGGTTCAAAAGTAGAACAGTTTTCGATTTTTACGTTATTTAATTACGTTTTGAGAGGATAAAATACCCTTTCCAAAAACAAAAACAATTAATATCGATGTTAAATTAACGGAGATATGGCGAACAAAAGATTTTTTTAATGAAAATTTTCAGTTATTTTCGACATTCATATTCATTTTTGTAATTTTTTTTACGAAATATTAAATAACCTTCTCGTTTCACATAGAGAGTCAATAGCCTACTTCTTAGTGAACATCTTGCCATCTGTGGAGGTTTTTATAAGAAGTTTTGAAAATCAGACAAAGTTTTATTTTTTTAAAATTAGTCTATTAAAATCCAAACACTTCAAGCGTAATGTTACCAAGATTCAAAAAAGTACTTATTTTTAGCGATTTTTTTCAAGTGATACGAAAAGGACATTTTATAGACGAAAAACTTGGTTAGGCGACCCAACTATATGAAAACGACTTCATAGCTCAAAAGGACATTAGAGAGATACCGTCGCTCCGGAAGAAGAAAGACGCATGTCAGTAATTTGTCGACGAAAAAAGGCGCATTAAAAATATGTCGGGGAAGAAAGATGCTTTACAAAACATGTTGACGAAGATAGACGCATTAAAAAATATTTCGACGAACAGAGACGCATTATAAAATATTTCGACGAAGAAAGACGCATTAGCATTATTAACTACGAAGAAAGACGCATTAGCATTAATATTGACAAAGAAAAATAAAAATCGAATTCGACTTTCTTTCCAAAAAAAATATTTAAATACGTCTTTCTTTATAGTAAAAAAAAATAAAGCGTCTTTCTTCGTTATCAAAAAAAATAAAGTCTTTTTTTCGAAAAATATTTTTAATGCGTCTTTCTTTGAAAGAAAAAAAGTTTGCGTCTTTCTTCCTCAACAAAACAGTTTGCGTCTTTTTTCTTCTATAGCGACGATACATATATAAATAGAGCCTCACAAGACTAAAATAATGAATTCTAAAAATTGGATAAAATTTTTTTTCCCGAAACCATCTCAATATAAGCTTCAAATATAAGTGTCGACTTTTACAATGGTGAGCGTTCTCTCTAATAAATAAAAAAATGGAATTGCTATACCATGGACATTGGATGATGGGCCATTTTTGCTGGTTCCTTCTTCGAGAAGAACAAAATGTACCAAAACGGCGAAAACTATCAATATTTAAACACTTTTAATATACTAAAAAATAAAAAAGTAAAGTAAGGAAGCCTAAGTTCGAGTGAAATCGAACATTAGGTACTCAGCTGTATGCTTTCATTGTTTGTTTACGTTTGATGGAAAGACGGTGTACTTTATAAAATGCGAGTGCCACACAAAGTGGGCGTAGGCACGCCCATTTTCAAAATTTGTATCATTCAACTAAGCATACAAATATTAATGCTAGTGCAAAATTTCATCCCTTTATCGCTTTTATTTACAATGATGTGACGTTACTAATGCCCAAAGAGTGTTCCAGAAATATCTTTGTTAAAAAGTAGGCGATTTCGCTAAATTTTTGAACGTGTATTACTATAATTGATAAACAAAGTTTCGTCATAATATCTTGATTGTTTGTCGAGTTATGGGCTCCAAAATCTCGTATATTCCTGCTTGTAAAAGGAGGCGGTGCCACGCCCATTTTCCAAAAATTTTCTATCATTTGCTTCGGGACTCATGTTACAAAATTTCAATGAATTATCTTTATATTGCTTAAAATGTTTTTATTAGACCACTTTATAATATCCATATATAATATTGGGAGTGATATTCAACCGATTTTGGTAATTTTTCGTTCGTTCGTTAATTGGACTACATTTTTTGTATTAAATGTGGCAAGTTATGGAGTACTCGGTTGGTCCATAGCGAGCAATCTATGGATTAGCGAACGGAGCGCTCGGAATTTTTGCATCGTCCTTCTATGGAAATACTCGAACAATGTTTCAATTGCAAAAACAAAATCAAACATTGACTGTGCTTTAAATGTGATGCGCTTCGCTACAGTGAAATATGCAAATTGCCATTTGATGTTTATGTGCTAATAATGCCGTTGTTATTGCGCACATAATTATGCAGATAAACAAATAAACAGTGACTTTTCAGACAGCGGAAGGATCGAGGATATATGTATGTAGATATATGTATATCTAGTAAGAGCATATACACGCTGGTGCAAATTGATTAATTTAAGAGACTTCATCATAATGAAAACTAAAGCTTGTTTACATATTTTCAAACATAAAACAATTTATTTATTTGACACAATTTCAACAAATTTTTGTACAGAAATTCTACTTTTCTAGAGGACTTAATATATAATACAATGGCGCTATTATAACTCTGACGAGTTTTATGGCCGAGCTTCTCTCCCAATTCGAGGTGTGCTCCTTTTTTTGTTTTTCCTACTAATTGGGTGGACCTACAGTTTTATGCCGGCTCCGAACGGCGAATGTATTTTTTGTGAGAGGCTTTTTCATGGCAGAAATACTCTCGGAGGGTATGCCGCCCACTGCCGAGAGGTGACCGCTGCTCTTAAAAAACCCAATAATTGGATTTTTACTAATTAGAAAAATTTGTTATGCTCGGACCGTGGTTTGAACCCGAGACCTCTGGCATAGCAGGCGAGCACTCTACCCACTGCACCACAGCGGCCACTTGAGGACTTGGTTGCGCTGAATCTGAATCTGAAGTCAAAAGAGGCGAAAAACGCGTTTTCACTTCTCACTATCTTTTAATTACTTACTTTCTTTAAAAATGTATTTAAGCTATTGAAAGCACGGCCATTTCTCTTGAAGACAACGTTTCAATTTTTCGGATACCTTTTTGTAACTTGCAATATTGAAAATCAAGCCTCATTAGTTTTCCAATATTTTCTCCATACAAAAGAAAATAATATTATTATTTTTCGAGTTATAGGCTCAGAATTCTCGTATATTTCTGCTTCTAACAGGAAGCGGTGCTACGCCCATTTTAAAAAATTGCTGTGTTTTTTGTATTATGTCTTTAGTTGGACTCATGCAACAAAATTTCAATAAATTATCTTTATATTGGGCAAAGATATCGCTCAAAGTGTTTTTATTATGCCTCTTTATAATATCCATATATATAAAAGTAGGCGTAGCCGTCAACCGATTTTGGCAATTTTTCGTCCAAACAGTTGCCTAAGTAAGCACAACACGCGTACTAAATTTCATCGATATATCACCGCCCATTTTCGAAAATTTCACAATATTTCTTCATAAGGGCCTCAGCTCATTACGTGGGAGAAATCTTATCACTCCAGCTATATTAGTGACTGAGATACCAAATTTGCGATATACACTATATAGGTAGAGTGGGCGTGGTCATGGACCGATTTCGCCCATTTTCAATACCAACCGTTCCAGCATGGAAAGCAAACTATTTAAATTTTTGCGCAAATTAGAGTGCATACAGACAGACAGACGGGCGGAATTGGCTCAATCGATTTCTTTCTGATCATGTTTAAATCCATCGATTATTTTATGACGTTACAATCTACCGTTATGTCATTAAAACTATAATACTATACTAGTAGTGTAGTACTAGTAGTGTACTAGTACAGCTGAATATAAAAAAAAAAACAATCGAAGAAACAGGAGTACAAACACCCTCTAGTTGCAAGTTGTGAACTGCGTGTCAAAATGCTCTCTTGTTGTTAACTACTTTTTGTTTAAAAACTGCACAATTATAACTTTGTGAAACCAACAACTTCTCACCACCATATTCAACCATAGTTGGTATATATCCACGACACGCTTTTCAGCTTTTACTTGCTTCAGCAGCTGCTCCTCGCTTCAAGCCCGTCCGCATGCCGCGTCTGCTGTAACTTCACTCAGTACTATTTATGTTTGCTTGCTTTCATTTCATTCTGACTGTGACTTATGTATGTTATTGCGTTGTTATTGGTTGCTCATTTGGATTAGTACTTACATTAGGGTTGCCAGATACATTTCCAAAAAAATCAGTACATTGCCTTCCAAAAAAAAAAAAAAAAACAATATATGCGGAGAAAATCGTCTTTATTACTGGCATTTTGTTTCCGTATCGTTAACTGTCAATCATGTTTCTATGACATTTAACGTTCGCGTTGCTTCCACCTTCCTAATTGTTTCATGGTTATGCCGGGGTTATGCTCACGAGCAAAACACCGATGTAATTCGGACACGTTTTCGTCATCGGTGAGAGGTGGTTACGCTTAAATCGATGATTAGAGCGCACATACACAACATAACACATTATTACCCCGAAACCTCGGCGTGCTGGTTGCTTGTTTCACCTAGCAAATTTGACCGATGTGAGAGTCCGAAAATTCTCTCACTCGTCGGAGTGCACAACAACAATTACACGTTGCTCGTCGAGTATTGTCGTAAGCATAACCACGGCATTACAAACGTCAAATGAAAACTGTTGGAAAATTAAGAACAGTGCAGGGTGATAAAAATCAATTTTTTAGTGTCGGCTAAAAATCAGTATAAATCAGTACAAAATCCAAAAAATCAGTATTTCTTAAGGTTTTTAAAACCATCAGTACGGAGCACGAAAAATCAGTATTGTACTGATCAAATCAGTACGTCTGGCAACCCTAACTTACATATATGTATACATATGCGCCCGCAAATTGAAGTAGCCTAACTCGAGATACTGCGAAATTCAGTAATTGTTATACAGTTAATCTTTCGAGGAAAACCCATTGATCTGTCTTATCCCCATTTGAATCGGAAAAATATTAAAAAAGTTATTCAGATATAAAAATTATCCTAGCTCAAAAGTAAACATTTTGCATGAGTTAAAACAAATTACCTTCACTTAAGTCTAGTATTGTATGAAAAATAATTTTATTAAAACATCCTAACTAGAATTAGTTACAGTTTAATAAAAACACTTAACTCGAATTAAATGGAGATAAAACCCTTATTGGAAAGAATTCAATTCAATAAAAAAAACTTAACTGGAGTTAATTCTGCTTTTCGTAAAAATTGTATTCAATAAAAGCACTTATTATGAGTTAAGCTACTTTAATTTAACGGCACAGATATGTACATATGTATGTACTTGCAAATTTTGTTTATTATTATTTCCTCGTTTTTGTTTTTGTTTTTTGGCGCGGGATAGTTATGCTAACAATGCCAAATTGGCATTCCAGTATGTTGGCTGGCGACTCACAAAAATAATTTTATTGCAAGTGTGCAACAATTGGGTTAATTGGACGAAGTACTTAAGGAAAAGCCAGACATTCATTCGTAAGCGGAAAGCACTGGTAGGGTAAATGGAAATCTGGCAAAGCTAATAATGTCACAGTTGCCAGTACTGCTTCTGCTGGTTGACGATTGGTTTAGTGTGGTAGTGGTGTAGATTCGAGCGAGTGCTTGGGAACTGTTGCCCTTGGATGCTTCGTTTATGATGCTCTGTCACTTCGGCAGCTGCTGGTTACAGCGATTATGGCGGTGATTCTACGGAGCGCGGAGTTAGATAATGGCCGCTGCGTCGATTCGAGTAACTGAGGCGCAATGTGAGACAATTGCAGCTTAAGAACCCTCAGTTATAATTAGGCCGCCACGGCGTATGAGCAATGCTAATTTTTTGATTAAAATGCGTTGCAATGCGGTAGAAAGTCGCATTTCGCATCTGCAGAAAATTTAAGTTATTGTCTTTAATGGAATTTAAAATTATGTTCATGAAGTTAGAAGCAGAAGTTCAACAACCATACATGCTATAACCAATTTCATGTCATTCAAGTTTCAGTCTAGTCATCCCTCAATTCATACTTCTTTATTTATTGTTCCAACATTTTTTTTAAGTTAAGTTTTAAGCTAACGATGGAAGAGCGAAATACAAACATGTCGAAGATAAAGAAGTACTTAAGAAGTCTAAATTCGAGTGGAATCGAACAGTGCATACTCAGCTGTATGCTTTAATTGCAATACTATGTAAGAATTATGGGGAGTGGGAAAGTGGGAGTAGGTAATGTCCGATTTCTTTTTTGGCACATCTATTTCATGTCATAATCTACAAAAATGTGTGTAGTGAATTTTATGAAAATTTTGGAATCAACTTGCAAATTATGCCATTTAATGGAAACACGGTATATCTTATCTATATCTATGTATATCTACATATATCTATATCTATATCTATATCTATATCTATATCTATATCTATATCTATATCTATATCTATATCTATATCTATATCTATATCTATATCTATATCTATATCTATATCTATATCTATATCTATATCTATATCTATATCTATATCTATATCTATATCTATATCTATATCTATATCTATATCTATATCTATATCTATATCTATATCTATATCTATATCTATATCTATATCTATATCTATATCTATATCTATATCTATATCTATATCTATATCTATATCTATATCTATATCTATATCTATATCTATATCTATATCTATATCTATATCTATATCTATATCTATATCTATATCTATATCTATATCTATATCTATATCTATATCTATATCTATATCTATATCTATATCTATATCTATATCTATATCTATATCTATATCTATATCTATATCTATATCTATATCTATATCTATATCTATATCTATATCTATATCTATATCTATATCTATATCTATATCTATATCTATATCTATATCTATATCTATATCTATATCTATATCTATATCTATATCTATATCTATATCTATATCTATATCTATATCTATATCTATATCTATATCTATATCTATATCTATATCTATATCTATATCTATATCTATATCTATATCTATATCTATATCTATATCTATATCTATATCTATATCTATATCTATATCTATATCTATATCTATATCTATATCTATATCTATATCTATATCTATATCTATATCTATATCTATATCTATATCTATATCTATATCTATATCTATATCTATATCTATATCTATATCTATATCTATATCTATATCTATATCTATATCTATATCTATATCTATATCTATATATATATGTAAATGGTGTAAAAAATTTATAATATAAAATGAGATCGGCTGGGTCAATTTCTGTAAAATATTGGAAAATCCCTCCAGATCTATATATATATGTAAATGGTGTAAAAAATTTATAATATAAAATGAGATCGGCTGGGTCAATTTCTGTAAAATATTGGAAAATCCCTCCAGAAAAGTCGGAAAATTGGAAAAATCGAAAATCGTGTTTTTGTATGAAATTTTGTGTGAAATTATTCCTTAATGAAAAAATAGAAAGTGAGAAATAGAGATAAAAATAGGGATAGAGATAGAGATTAAGATTAAGATTAAGATTAAGATTAAGATTAAAATTAAGATTAAGATTAAGATTAAGATTAAGATTATGATTAAGATAGAGATAGAGATAGAGATAGAGATAGAGATAGAGATAGAGATAGAGATATAGATAGAGAGAGATAGGGATCGGGGGAAGTAGGTTTGTCGTAACGAATATAACTATATAAATTTTATTCAGATAATAGACAATTTTTGAAGTTAACTTCTTAGGCGGCGATACAGAGATTTTATGGAGAGTGAAATTTTAAAAAGGAAAGAGTAGGTACACTTCCGCTGCACTGAAATAGCAAACAGGAAACAGCAAAAGGTCAAAGCGTTTACCCGACTTTCCCCTAAATATTTTGGACTATATTGGTATCAAAAAAAAGGTATTAAATATGGCTTTTAAATGTAGATGTACTCATTATGATTCCCAGGTCGGGTTTCCAGATATGGGTCAAAACGTGGACCCGGATGACCACGGAATATTTCTGAGCAATATTGGTATCAAATGAAAGGTGTTGAGCAGAGATTTCACATAGAGATGTACTGATTATAGAGTTCTAGATCGGGTTCCCAGATATGGGTCATAATAGGACCCGGATAACCCCGTTATGTCATGTCATGTCAAATTTTAGAGAGTTACTTTTGGACTTTTTCGATGAAAATAACATTGGATTGACTATCCGTGGCCCACGATCATCACATTTGTGTATATAAATGTTAGAAATATTAACTCTTTCCTATAGACTTTTTGAGTTGAAATTCAAAAATAACTCTTATTTTCCATCCCTGGCATCAAACGAAAGGTGTTGAGCAGAGCTTTTACATAGAGATTTACTGATTATGATTCCCAGGTAGGGCCCCAGATATGGGTCAAATTGTGAACCGGAATGACCCCGGAATATTTCCCAGCAACATTGGTATCAAATGAAAGGTGTTGAGCAGAGATTTACTGATTATGACTTCTAGATCGGGTCTCCTGGTATGGGTCAAAACGTGGTCCCGGATTATTGTTCGCAGTCATTAAGATGGACTCTAAGATATTGGTGAGCAATACGGTAATCAAAGACTTTTCTTTGGGCTTCATAGGAATAAATTTTGGCAGAAGAACGTCTGCCGGGTCAGCTAGTTTTCTATAAATTGGGTGCATCATAAGGATGTGTCTATCATCAGACTAAGAGTATTAATCTCATTGTTTGCGCAAAATTTCACACCTTTATAAGTTTTAGTTCCAAAGATGTCACGATAAAAATCCCTAAAGGATGCTTTATAAATATTATGGTAGTTATTAGACAATTTAGCAAAGGGTCGGTGTCACGACCATTTTCAAACATTTATATTTTTTTGGTCTGATATCACAAAAAATGTTTTTATTAGACCCCTTTACAATACACATATATGAAATTGGGCGTTGTCGTCAACCGATTTTTTTTCAAATACTTACTTGACATAGAAAGTAAATCACGCTTACCAAATTTCATCGATATATCTGCTGCAGTTTATGAGCTATGACTTATAAAGCTTTGAAAAATTGTCCACATTTTCGGAAATTTGAAAGTATTTCCCTAAAACAACACGAGGTATTGCAGGGGATTAACCCGGAATGTTTCTGAGCAATATTGGTATCAAATGAAAAGTTTTTAACAGGGCTTTGACATGGAGCTCTATTCATAAAGATATGGGCCAACACGTGGACCTGGATGGCCATCGAATGAGGACTTCGACATAGAACTTTTTTATTTGTGATGCCTAGGCCGGGTCCCCAAATATGGGCCAAAATGTGACCCCGTATTAACCCGGAATGTTTCTGAGCAATATTGGTATCAAATGAAAGGTTTTGCACGGGGCTTTTACATGGACACAACACAAGATTCTTTTAATTGTGATTCCTATTCCGGGTCTCCAGATATGGGTCAAAACGAGGACCCGTATGGCCCGGAATATTTCTGACCGATATTGGTATCGAACGAAAGGCCTTGATCAGGACTTCAATACAAAACTCTTTTAATTGTGATTCCTAGGCCGAGTCCCCAGATATGTATGGGTCAAAATGCGGACCCGGATATTTTTGAGCGATATAGGTATCATATGAAAGGTGTTGGGAACAGCTTCAACATAGAGCTATTTTCATAGTGATGCCTAGACCGGGTCACCAATTCCACCCAGATAACCCCGGAATAACTTAACATAACTTAACATAACTTAACACAACTTAACTCAACTTAACTTAATTTAGATTAACTATTATTCGGCATTGCGAAGCAACGGGGGGTATTTGCTAGTCAAACTATAAAACTTTCCGTACAACGCACAGCTCAATATAAAAATCTGAAAAGTCGAACTGTGTTCACTCATTAACCAATACAATTAGCAATGCAAAGTAGCCGAAAGGAATTGCAGCGCCGAAATAGAAGAAAAACATATTTATGTAGATGAGATAGAAACAAAACATACATACATACATATGTACATAGGTATTGGTATTGCCAATGGCTGTCAAAACATCCGCTAAACTGACAAAGTGACCGGCGGTTTAATGAGGCGGCTAATGAGAAAATGTAAATGAAAGCAGAAAACAAAATTAGGAAGAAACAAAAGCAGTGATATTCTTGGATAATCTTTAGTTTTTTTTTTACAATATTTTTAGGGGCAAACAAAAGTGGCAGCAAATCTTATTGGACTTCATTTTACTTACCGGTAAAATGTGCTAATTTCGACGAAGGGTTATGCCAAAATTACTAGAGGTTCCTTTTCATTGCGGATTTCATGTTATATGGAAGTATGTGCGCTTAATATCATGTTCAGATATAAAAATGTAATTAATTCAATTGGGCTTTATTGAGCATCTCTAGATTTGGTGTTCAGACATATTTAATTTATTTGGCCCATTTAACAGGTCGGATCAAGATACATACACACATACACGCCGTGAGCTGAATATCAAACTCTCGTGACTTAAATGTCAAAACTGCAAGGACGAAATAATTTGACATTCAGCTCACAACTTTTGCCAATCACAAACACGAATGCATGTATAGAATAAGCAGAAATAAAAACAAATTTGATAGGTGATGAAGAAGAACAAGAATTCAGCTGATCTGACGATCCAACCTGTTTAGTGGGCACTGACGCTAATGACATTTCTCTGAACATGACATTTCATTTTGCTTATGAAAAAAACAGGGTTGCATGCAGAACTGTTCTTCATTAAGAACTCATTAATTTCTAATGAAGCATTAACTTGGTAAATTTTTGTATGGTAAATTGAGAATCACGCCGATGATATCGACATCATTGGCACTAACACTCGCGCCGTATGTTCTGCCTTCTCCAAGCTGGATAAAGAGGCTAAGAAAATGGGTTTGGCGGTTAACGAGGACAAGACGAAGTACCTCCTGTCATCACACAAAGAAACAGCACGCCTTGGCAGCCACGTCAATGTTGATAGCTACAAATTCGAAACTGTTAAGGACTTCGTCTATCTGGGAACCAGCATTAACACCAAGAATGATGTCGGCACGGAGATCCAACGAAGAATCACGCTTGCCAATAAATGCTACTTCGGACTGGGTAGGCCACTGAAGAGTAGAGTCCTCTCTCGAAAAACAAAAATCACACTCTACAGGACGCTCATCGTTCCAGTCCTCATGTACGGCGCAGAAGCATGGACAATTTCAAAATCAGATGAGATGGCACTTGGAGTATTCGAGAGAAAAGTTCTTCGTAAGATTTATGGACCTTTGCGCATTGGCGTGGGCGAGTATCGACGGAGATTTAACGATGAGCTGTACGAGCTTTACACAGACATCGACATTGTTCAGCTAATAAAGATCCAGCGGCTGCGTTGGGCAGGTCATGTCGTGAGAATGGACGAAGGCGCTCCGGCCAAGAAAGCATTTCTATCGAAACCCGCTGAACGCAAAAGAAAAGGGAGACCTCAACTGCGTTGGGAAAATCAGGTGGACAGCGATGCTGCCTCCCTAGGTGTTCCCAAGTGGCGCCATGCTGCATGAAACAGAAGCAATTGGCGCGCTCTGTTGGACTTGGCCAGAATCGTCTAGACGGTTAAGCGCCAATCAAGAAGAAATTGAGAATCATCAGGCTTGCAAATTGAACGAAGGCTGTTCAGAGTTCTGAACAGCTCCCAACATATGTAGATACACACATGTATAAAGACACAACTATTACTTGCATAGCATTCATAGCTATGCATATTTAGTTATGGCGAGACCGCTATCGCACTCTTGTGTTTGTCGTCTAGGACGATAACGATGAGACTCAAGTGTCTTATCAGATAGATAAGACACCTGAGTAAACAAGATGTTTAAATGCATTTAAATAGTAGTGATAGATTTCACATACATGTGTTATCTACGTTGTTGGGTTTATTTAGGATTAAGATATATTTAAGTAACGCACATAATGTACATATGTATATACATATAATGTACATATGTATACACTTATGTACATGTGCAAATTAGATTAGGAAATTTAGTATAAATAAAGGCACTCCAGGAAACTGGAGTTGAGTTTTCTATTATTACCAAACTGTGCGTGTCGGTATTTTCCTTTAACATTTTGGTGACCCCGACGTTGGAATAAAAATCGCGACAAAAAAAAAAGAAATCTTAAAAACAAATAATAAAAATTAAGCTTAACCTTAATAAATTGTTTGTGTTTTTTTTTCATATCGCGAGTGCCCTTCGTAAAAAAAAAAAAAAATTAAATAAAATGGATCAGCAAATAATATTGGCCGAAAGCATCCAGAAACTTCACTTCAAGGCCATGGCGGTGACCTTGAGTGATGGGCTGGAAAGCATTTCAAAGCTCCAAGAGAGTCTGGATGACTTATGGAAGACATTCAGCAGCTCCCACTTAGAGGTAATAAAAGACCCAAAATCACAAAAAAGTGATTATGTGAAAAACGACGTGGCTGGTAAGGTAAGCACGCTGTATACAACAGCGCATGCAAGGGTAAGTAATTTAATAACTAAACTAGAAAACTCCTCTAAAATAAAGGCAGAAGAAAGCAAGCCTGGTCTAGTTCGCAGACTTAACTTTCTACTTGCCGATTTAGAAAAGAAAATTCTGCAATGCGGTCTAAATGAGTGTTCATTAGAAAGCACTGAGAAAATTCTAGAAAAAACGAAAGATGTCGTGTTAGAACTTTTAGATCAGTTTGAAGAAAACGAATTAACCCTTAAGTTCTACGAACTAAATGACTGTTTCGATGAGTTAGCAAAAACTAGAAAAAATCAGAATTCAAGTAATCAATATCTTTTGCCACAAATAGACATACCTGAATTTTCTGGCGACTATGCAAAGTGGCAAACGTTCAAAGAATTATTCGAGCAATTGGTAGTTGCAAAAAATGTTTCTGATACATATAAAATGTGTATTTTAAAAACCAAACTAAAAGGTTCAGCAGCCAGTTGTATTACAAATCTGCCATCAACTTCAACAAATTTCGGTGTAGCCTGGAATCTACTTAATGAAAAATACACAAATAAGAGATTACTTGCAAACACGTATTTTAAAAATCTTTTAGATGCACCAGTTGTGGCTGAGACTGCTTCTAGTGTGCAGTTATTTAAGGAAAAATTGTCTGAAAGCACACAAGCCTTAGCAACTCTCAGCTTGTCCAATGAAAAAATGTTACAAGCTTTATTATGTTATATACTTGTACAAAAGTTGGACAATAATCTTAGATTAAGGTATGAGAATTCCTTAACGAATTCCAAGGAAATACCACAACTGGAGTCGTTAGAGAAATTTTTAAATCACGAAGCAGATGCCTTGGAAGCAGCACAAGGTTCGGTGTTATCACCTATCCCACAAAAAGTGCTAAAGAGATGCGTACTGGGATGCAATTTCTCCCATCCGATTTTTTACTGCCAAAAATTTAGGGCACTTAATACGCAAGAAAGGTGGGACAAAATACTGCAAAACAAATTATGCAGTAAATGTTTAAAGGCAGGGCACGGTACAAAGGAGTGCAAGGGTATTAATTGCAAAAGTTGTAATGGCAGCCATCACTTTATGCTACACAAGGAAAAAGAAAGGCAATCCAAAGCAAAAAGTGTTATTGTAAAATCCAAGGTAGATGATGCCAGTCAAAAATATTGTTTCCTTACCACTGCCATTATTGGTATTAAAACGGGTAAGGGGAAAGTCGTTAAAGCACGAGCTTTACTCGATAATGGTTCCCAAGTGCATTTAATAACTAAAGAACTCAGAAAAAAGCTTAACCTTAATTCAAATAAAGAGTCACTTGTTATTGAAGGCATTGGGCAGAATAAAACTAATGTAAATGAGAGGATTAATCTGAAATTAAAATCCTTAAATGATAATTTTGAAACGGATATTGAGGCATTTGTGGTACAAAATATAGTTTCACATGTTCCCTCAGAACCTATAAAAATTTCAAAAATTCCCAATAATATTCATCTTGCAGACCCTTCATTTGGCAACCCGGGTAAAATAGACATACTTCTAGGTGCTGACATATTTTTTGATTTATTAAAGAAAGAGAAAATTGAGGTTAAGAATGAAAATTATCGTTTCCAAAATAGTGTCTTAGGATGGCTAATATATGGATCAGTTAGCAACAAGTCAAACTTAGTACATTGCGGCGTTGTTATAAACTCAGACAAAACGATAAATGAACAATTAAAGAAATTTTGGGAAATTGAATCTCTGGAAAATAGTGATGTTGGACAAACCACAGAAGAAAAAGCGTGTGAAGAACACTTCGAAAATAATTTCGAACTTAACACAGATGGTAAGTTTATAGTAGGCCTCCCTTTAAAAATAAAAAATGTTGGTATAGGGGATTCATCCTTACATGCAAAAAGACGATTTTTCTCCCTAGAAAAGCGGTTTAAAGTAAATTCTGAATTGAAAGCTCAATACAAAAAATTCATGGACGAATACAAAAACCTTGGACATATGGTAGAAGTAAAAAATTTAAGTCAATTAGATACAAAATATTACCTACCACACCATTGTGTTCTAAAACCAGATAGCAATACAACTAAACTGAGAGTAGTTTTCGACGCCTCTTGCAAAACAAATAAAAACATCTCTTTAAATTCAGTTATGCATACTGGACCTAAGTGACAAGAGGATTTAATTAATATTTTGCTAAGGTTTAGAAAACATAGATATGTCTTAACTGCGGATATTGAAAAAATGTTTAGACAAATATGGATTCGACAAGAAGACGAAAAATATCAACTAATCTATTGGAGAGAAAAAGAAAATGCACCATTAAATACATATGCTCTTAAAACAGTTACTTATGGAACTGCTGCTGCACCTTACTTAGCGGTTAAATGCTTACACAAGATTGCAGAAAAAGAACAAAACCATTATCCACAAATATCCGAGATAATCAAGACAGACTTCTATATGGATGATCTAATGACCGGTGGAGATAATCTAGAGGAGCTGAAGTCAATACAAGAAAACATTAAAGATATTTTCATAAGGTATGGTTTCAATCTTAGAAAATGGTGTGCTAATAACATAGAGCTTCTAAGAAATATTCACATTAATAACAGAGAAAACCACTTAGAATTAAATAAGGAATTATCTAACGATGTGAAGGCCTTGGACGTAACGTGGACTCCATTCGATGACCAATTTCGCATTAAATGTAACTGGGAATGCAACACCACAATCACTAAAAGAAATATTTTGTCAGATATCTCAAAATTGTTTGACCCGTTGGGCCTCATTAGTCCAGTAACAATAACTACAAAAATGTTAATTCAACAACTTTGGAAATCGAAAACAGATTGGGACGACAAACCTTCTAATGAAATAATAAACCACTGGAAGAAAATTACAGAAGAGCTACCCCTTTTAAATCAGTTAAAAATACCAAGACGCATCCTTTGTAACAACCCTTCAACAGTTGAGTTACATGGATTTTGTGATGCATCTATGAAAGCTTATGGAGCAGTCGTTTATGCGAAATCCTCCAATATGGAAGGCGTAAAATGCATAAACATTGTAGCTGCGAAATCTCGGGTTGCACCCATTAAAGTAGTCACACTGCCACGATTAGAGCTTTGTGCTGCAGTGCTCTTAGTAGAATTAATGAAAAAGGTTATAGAAAGTTTAAAAATAAATTGTCCTTCATATTTTTATACAGATTCTACAATTCTGCTGAATTGGCTGCGGATTGATCCTGGGCGCCTTCAGATATTTGTTTCCAATAGGGTTAACTTCATTCAGTGCAACACTTCCATTGATCGGTGGAGGCATATATCTTCGAAGCAAAACCCAGCGGACATCATTTCCAGAGGAGTGACACCAAAAGAAATAATCAACAACAAAATGTGGTTAAAAGGACCATCAATGCTGCAAACAGGTGAGTATAATCCAATACAAAACCTTAACTCAGGAGACGTAAGTATACCTGAAATCAAGAAGGCTAAAGTGGTTTCACTTACTATAGAAAAATACTCATTACTAAAGGTTATCAACCACAGAAATAGTTTTGAATTTCTACAGAATGTTACTGCAAACATTTTAAGATTTGTCGACCTTCTTAAAAAGCAACGGAAAACCCAATTTTTTTATAAACATCAAGCCTTGAAATTTATAGTTAGAGAATTACAACAAAAATACTTCAGTTTAGAGTTAAGGTTAATTGGTGCAGATAAGCAGATACCAAGAAATTCAAAACTAGTCACATTAGCGCCAACTTTAGACAATGATGGCATAATCAGAGTAGGAGGCAGGTTACATAATTCGACACTTCCAGCAAATGTGAAACACCCTATATTACTGCCATATGGATGAATTCGTACGACTTCTAATGACGTACCTGCATAAAAAACATCTGCACGTTGGCCCGCAGGGATTATTGGCAATAAGCAGACAAAAATTTTGGATTCTGCGCGGCAGGCAACTAGCAGGCAAGGTAGTAAACAATTGCTACAGATGTTCTAAAGCTAGCCCACGGCCCTTACATCAGCTAATGGGGAGTTTTCCACATGATAGAGTAGTAGCTACCCGACCTTTCTATAACGTAGGTGTAGATTTCTTAGGTCCAATTTGGATTCACCACAAAATAAGGGGGAAAAGAGCAGACAAAGCTTATGTTTGTGTTTTTGTATGCTTTGCAACGAAAGCGGTCCATTTGGAAGTAGTCTCAGACTTAAGCTCAGCAGCGTTTATAGGAGCCCTTAAAAGATTCGTAGGAAGGCGAAGTTGTCCAAATAAAATATACTCCGATAACGGAACCAACTTCATTGGAGCAGCCAATAGTCTTCACGAGGTTTATAAGCTTTTTCACCAAAGTAATCTTAAAAATGAGCTCACAACGTATTGCAACGAGAAAGAAATTACTTGGGTAAATATACCAGCTAGGTCTCCCCATGTAGGAGGGCTGTGGGAAGCGGCAGTTAAATCAGTAAAAAAGCATTTCTTCAGAGTAATTGAGGGTACAATGACTTTTGAAGAAATGTCAACTTTAATGAATCAAATTGAAGCTATGCTAAATTCAAGAACGCTTACACCACTATCTGATAACCCAAATGATCTTCAGGTACTAACTCCCGGCCACTTTTTAATTGGTGAGCCGTTAGCTACAATATTTGATGATACAGATAATCAAAGCTATCATGGTATAAAAGACCATTTTGGAAACGCTGGAATTCCGAATATTTAAGCGAATTACAAAAAAGAAATAAATGGAGAGAGGCACATAAAAATATTGAAATTGATACATTAGTGCTCCTCAAAGAAGACAATATTCCACCCATGCAGTGGAGAAGAGGGCGTGTAATAAACACCATACTTGGCCCAGACGGCAAATGTAGGATGGTAGACGTAAGAATCAGCAATGGCATATCGAAAAGATCGATACACAATGTTTGTCCTTTTCCTACCGAAGAATAGGAGAAAACAGAACCTATTAAAAACTATGACCAAGCAATAGCGAGGCGGTCGGCTCGTATAAAAATAAAAACCTTTTGATTACATTATTTGCACTTTTCTTAGTCTTACAAGGCATAGCATGTAAACAAATTAATGTTGAATATATTAAGAATAGAGCAGGAATATTTTTAGAAAAAAGGGGACCTGTAGCGCTAACGAGAACTGCATGGGATTTAATTGTTCACGTAGATATGCAAGCGTACACAAAGGAAAAAGAAGGCATTCGAAACTCTCTGGAAGTTATTAAGGCGTCGAGTGGGGTATGGAACGTAAACGCTATCCAGCAGTTACAAAGTCAATATTCACACATAGAGCAAAACCATGAGATCATCGTGCTCACGGGAAGGAGGAATCAGAGAAAAGCCCGATCAGTGTTACCGTTCATAGGCTCAATGTATCACTCCCTGTTTGGGCTGATGGACGAAGAACAGGCTGACATGCTACAAGAAAAGATAGAAAAAGCCAAAGATAATGAGAACTATCTTCTTGATTTAGTACGTAATCAATCTTCTGTCCAAGATGTCACCTTAGATGTACTCAAAAGGCAGAATCAGGTTCACGAAGGCAATATCAAACTACTTGATACTTCAATTCAGGCACTAAAAACAACATTAAATTCGTACCTCAGTTATGAGCAGCTGTTCGAAGCAATCACGGCACTTAATGAAGAAATGGCAACTTTTGATTTGATGCAGAGGGACATCATTAATGTGCTTTGGAATTCTAGAGGTAACTTTCTACAACGAATACTACCTATGAACAGATTCCAAGAGCAAATAAAATTGATTCACGAAAACATCGATGAGGGCCTAGAGCTACCAGATACTGACCCATTGGTGCTTGGCCACTTGGCAACTACTACCGCAAAAAACAACTAAGGAATATATATTATTTAATATAAAAATACCTTTGATAAGCAAACCTAAGCTTGAAGGATATACTATTCACTCTTACCCCACCATACATGATGGGCGCTTTGTGAGTATAAAGGTCAATAGTCCTCATATTCTATTGGACAAAAACAGGACAGTATTCTATGAAATGAATGACGAAATGTTCAATCGATGTCAACACATGCTAAAGATGACTGTATGCACACAATGGCATCCTACCTTCAGGATAGGAGATATGCAAAATTGTGAGATGTCTCTACTCAAATATCCAAACACGATGCCAGCAAACTGCGAGATTAACATCATGCCACTTCAAGAGTACTGGACTCAATTACATTCACCAAACACCTGGCTTTTCTCATTGGCAAGAGAGGAAAAAGCAACAGTAAATTGTAACGGCAGTATACAAGTCCTTCAATTAAGTCATCAGGGCATTGTTCGATTAGACACCAACTGCAAGTTGAACACAACGAATGTCGAGCTTTGGGGATATGAATCAATAAGCACGAACGCTGAATTTGAAATACCACAAACCAATATTACCGAACATCTTCCACCTATCAGTCATATTGAACTCAAGGGCACTGTCAAAACGTTTAAAATTCCCGAAATACCGAAACTGAAAACAATTTGGGGATTTCCTCTGGATTTGGACTGGCACCACATTGCACACTACGGCATGAGCACGACAAATCTGCTTCTTCTAATCGCAGCAGGAATCATCGTATTTTTCGCCTTGCGACGCATATACAGTGCTGCAAGGTCCGCGTATCCTATTGGAGGATACATATTTAGAAGTTAGATATGTGTAAGCATTTATTATAATGGATAAGAATGTTAGTTTAAGAGATAAGTTTGTATATTGAAACACGATGATCGACCGCCAGATAACCGCTCGTATGTTTTAAAAAAAAAAAAAAAATAATAATAATAAGAACTAAATATCATGGTTTATGTTAAATGTATAGAAAGAATTTAGTTTTGAAATGTAAACATTTCAACGGAGGCAGTATGTTCAGAGTTCTGAACAGCTCCCAACATATGTAGATACACACATGTATAAAGACACAACTATTACTTGCATAGCATTCATAGCTATGCATATTTAGTTATGGCGAGACCGCTATCGCACTCTTGTGTTTGTCGTCTAGGACGATAACGATGAGACTCAAGTGTCTTATCAGATAGATAAGACACCTGAGTAAACAAGATGTTTAAATGCATTTAAATAGTAGTGATAGATTTCACATACATGTGTTATCTACGTTGTTGGGTTTATTTAGGATTAAGATATATTTAAGTAACGCACATAATGTACATATGTATATACATATAATGTACATATGTATACACTTATGTACATGTGCAAATTAGATTAGGAAATTTAGTATAAATAAAGGCACTCCAGGAAACTGGAGTTGAGTTTTCTATTATTACCAAACTGTGCGTGTCGGTATTTTCCTCTAACAAAGGCTCTTAATGTTCAATTAAGGTTGTGTCTGAACATATCATAACAGTGGGGAAAGTATCTTTAATGTATATAAAAAAGTTAACGGTTTTGAATTTATGTATACATTCCAAAATGTTGGTTATAATTATAGAATGTTTATTTTTGTACGCTTGATGGCTTCGCCGACCGTCATCTCGGTTTTGAATGGTACCCATTTCTGATTTGTGAATACATATATATTTTGCATTTGTTAATACATATGTATAAGGGGCATTTCAGTTATTACATCTGGTTCTGGGCCAAGATAATTTTTTACTGAAACAATCGGGATAATTATTGTGTAAATGCTACCAACATATGCACAATATGTGAAAGTGTTAGTGTGGTATACCCTGCAAAAATTGTTGGACTACTTGGTACATTTGTGCGACATTCAACTAGCTACGAACTTGCCACATACAGCCAATAATTGGGCCAGTTCATATATATGTATGTATGTAGATTCGTGTTTGAAGATCGGTTTTAACCGCTGCACGATGTTTATTAACAGTGCTGCCAAGAAGCATTAATCTAAATATTTAAAAAAAAAAAATTGGTCTTGAGAGCTCAAGAATGAAGTAGTTACGAAAATAAAAACGACCAAAAAAACCAAAAGTAAAATTTAATCGGATGAGCCAGCCGATAAACAAGCTCTGCTAATTAGCACAAAGAATTGCTTGAAGAGATGTGGTGGTCTCCGAAATGGATCTATAACTTCTACCAAAAAATATTAATTTTTCACATCCATTTTTCCTTAAAAAAAAAAATTAATAAAATTGGTCTTGAGAGCTCAATAATGAAGTAGTTATGGAAATATGTATTTTACATTTTTAACTCCTTGGAGTAGTTTAAAAAGTAACTTGCCGTAGCTAGTTTAAAAAGTAACCTCTTGTAGATGGTTTGCGAAGTAGCTACGGCAAGTTAGTTTTTAAACTAGTTTGATGCGATCGAGCGATGGACCATGTGGTCCTGTGCTAGGACATTGCAATGTTAATTGGACCAATATTTTTATATGGAATGTGGCAGGTTTTGGGCTAGTTGATTGCCACAAGCGGCTGGTTTGTACATGCATGTATGGACTATTCCGTTTTCTGCAGGGTATTTAAATTAATATTTACGAAAACCTATTCATTGTTGTCTAGTGCAACCATTCACTACATTTTTTGTTAAATAAGAAACGATTAAAAAATAATGCGAAATAAAAACTAGGGAAGTCATGGCCTAATTTGGCCAACATTTTTAACACGCTTTTATTAGCTTCACCTGTATGTATGTATGTATGTATGTATGTATGTATGTAACTTCATCCCATCCTAAAAGTTGCAACATTTAACTAAATTTAACTAAATTATTATATCTTTCAAACATTCACTTTTTTGTGTTCTCTCTATTATTTCTATTCTCCTCCGGATTCGAAACATGACATCAACAGCCCAACGGCATCATATAGTAGGACATTCAACATTATATTTTATGCTACATTGCGGCTTTTATGTTACCTTTCTTCAAAATAGCCTCTATGAATTTCCATTCACTCCCGTATACAAGCCAATAAGTAACAAGCTTGCAAGGTACGGAAAAACTCACTCACGAACGCTCAAAAATACATTCTTCTCAAATCACAAAAAAATGTTCAAAGAAAAACGTATAACCACTCAAATAGCGAGCGAACTAACGCACAACAGCCAGCGATCGCTCATAGCGATGGCGATAAACTCAATGCATAAATTCACTCAAAAATAAAGTTTGAAGCTTTCTGTTTTGGGTTTGTTGTATTTGCAATCAAATCAACCGCATGTACAATGTACATACATACATACGTATGCAGAGCAAGAACTGGTTTTGTGTTTTGTGTAACAAGCTTTCTGTTTTGTCGTTGTTGTGTTTGCAATAAAAACAATCGCATGTACATACATATTTATGTATGCAAAGCAAGAACTGGTTTTGTTTGTAATTCATTTAATAGTAAGTGATGAATCAACGAAAAGGAACCCTAATTACATTTTTATACAATATTTTGTAAACGTGAGGTGAAAAAAATTTCTCTAAAAAAAAAAATAAAAAAAAAAAAATAAAAAAAAAAAAAATGCGCCACTCGGGACTCGAACCTGAGCTCCTTGGTCCGTAGGCAGCATACCTCACCATTACGCTACAAACGTATTCGGAGCTTTATTGTCTAAATTCGAATTTATTCAATTAGGTTTCTTTTTTTTTGTTCTTTTCAAATGCTTCACCTCAACTTCTCTTCACTTTCTGATTGTAAAATATAACAAAACGTTTGGGAAATTTTGTATTTCCAAACTAGTTTGGAAAACCTTGAATAAAAGGGTTTGGAAAATATTGCATAATAAGCTAGTTTACTTCACTGCATATTGGGATTTTTGGTAGAAGTTATAAATACATATGTATGTAGATCTATTTCGGAGAACACCACATCCCATCAGACTTCTTTTTACTTTTATTCTTGCGTCCGCATAAAACATCCTTTAATGAAAAATTTCACTAAAAAGTCAAAAATAAATAATAGCTTAAAAAACTAAAAAACACGCTTTAATCTTAAAAATCGTACTAAAAATTGAGAAATAATTTAATTAGAAACAAAATGATGAACGAAAATATAAGTATTTAAGGAAAAGCGTGGGGGTGCTCAATAATCTTTGAACATGAAAATATTCGATTCGTACAACTAGTACAAAAATATACCTAGTTGCGAAATTAAAGAGTACGATATATGAAATCTCAAAAAAGTCAAAATAAAATTATTAGTAAAAAAACACCGATTTTAAATATTTTTTGACATACTGAGCACCCCACGCTCTTCCTTAAATACTTATATTTTCGTTCATCATTTTGTTTCTAATTAAATTATTTCTCAATTTTTAGTACGATTTTTAAGATTAAAGCGTGTTTTTTAGTTTTTTTAAGCTATTATTTATTTTTTATCAATAACTAAAAAACCTGACGTGACGGAACTTTTTCAATATGATATTCGCAATCAACGCCCCAAAATCCATTAAAATCAATCATCAAACCATAAAGGAGGAGAAATTCTCATTTTTTGCGCACCAGTGTAATTAAAGATAATAACCTTGTAATTTAAATGTAAATACATTACCTATACCTACATGTATATAAATGAATATAAGTACATACAGACATATATGTATGACTTCTCAGTAAGTTTATTTATTGATTTTCTCTGCAGTACTAAAAAGATTTTGTAATTTCTTAATTAATTTAAAGTCGCCTTAGACAAAAGTGGAGCGTGTCAGATTGCACGGAAATGCTCATAATCAATTTGAGCAAAATTACATTATTAATTCACACAAATATGTAAATACATAAAATAATGCCTGCAGGAAGAAAAAAATCAATAGCTAAAATGCTTTTTTGAAACAATTAGAAAAAAAATAATCAATTTGTATCAAATAGTATGAAACCCTAAGAATCGGTTTCTTTGTCATGCAGGAAAGTCCAAAGAAGCGTATACTGTGCATTGAAAAAAAGTTTCCAAATTCCTGATGAAAATATTTATATTTATTTTTGAACACTTATGTTGAAAAAACATTTTTGGTGTAATTTTTTTTTAGGCCCGCGTTAAAAACAGCTAAATCGAGTTTTTTGTAATAACTTCCTTATTTAATGTCGGATTTCTATCATCTTAATGTTGCTGAAAAGGTCTCGCTCAGCACTATATTTGGCCCATATAAAGTTTCGACCTCAAAGGTTGTTCTGATTTTTACCTTTAAAAATTTTGAATTTACTATCCCTAGATTTTTTTATTTTTATTACTAATACAAAGCTCTCAAAAAACCATGAGGACTCCGCTAAAAAAGTTGTAGCCTTTATTCACAAACAAAAAAGTTATACCGTTTTAAAATCAGGGAACCTCTGTTTTTTGAAAAATTATCCCAAGTTCTTATTTATATAAGGCAGTAACCAGCATTGCCGTTGGAAAATTTTCGTGGTGGCTAGATTTGATCTAATTTGTGGCTAAAAATGGCTAAAAAATTTGGTTCGTAGCTAAAAATGGTGGCTAAAAAGTTTTGTTTCAAATTAACATGTTTTAAATTTATTTTTCAAATTCGGGCACAAAAGTATTGCATACATTATAAGGAAAAAATCATAAATTTGGGTAAAAATAAAATATTCATACATACATACATACATAGTATGTACTTAACTATATCTAAAAAAAATAGATATCACATTCAATATCTATCATTATGTCGTCATCACTAATTGACTCTTTCTCTTCATAAATTAATTCTTTCTTCATTAATTTAATGAGATCTTCTGTTATTTCAAATTCATTGCAACATTGTTTTACATTCTTTAAGCCATATCCATGATTCAATAATAAAGGTTTTCGCATGCCGACATACCTTCATATATAGTGGGGCCAGAAGTGTCATGGAAACCGGAATGTAGAAGAATTTGACAGAACCGGCCCCTATGGAAATGCTAGGGTGCGTGTGTGTGTGTGGCATATGTCAACAAAATGTTTGTGTTTATGAAGATTGAAGAAGAAGTAAGCTGATCTCCTGCATTCTCCTTCATAGTTCCTTCATGGCCATATCTTATAGTTAAAATTGCATTCAACATTGTCTGATTCATTTTGTTTCGATTTTTCATTAGGGAAAAGGTTCTTTCCACTTCAGCGTTGCTAAGTGGTAGAAGTAGCAAACAATATACAAAGTCAGTTAGATCCTTATACGGACTTTCATCGACAGCCTACTATTCCACTAGCGAGTATCAACAGGCATTTATCGATAGTTGCGTTACTTGTTTTGTTTTTTAACACTTAAATCGATTTGCGATAATCGCTGAATTGAATTAGCGTTACCACATCCTTCCTATGTGCAAAATTATGGTTCATTACCAGCGGTGGCTAAAAACGTGGCTAGTGGCAAAACCTAAATTTTGGTGGCTAAAAAAACACGGCGGTGGCTAAATCTAGCCACCAAATGGCTAAAACGGCAACGCTGGCAGTAACGCCATATAGTATGAGGTTTTGATTAAAAAGTATTCCAAGTCCTCGCTTGACTATAGTATGCTGTACCGCGATGGAACAGCTACCAATACTCGACACATGATATGCAAAAAATTACTGATTATTGGACTATTTGTGCTGATCAACGTTATTTAAATTGAATGATAATGGCTGTAGTGAAGATTTGGCAAGTATTCAAGTGGGACCTCTAAGCACAGCGCGCTGGCTTACAATGGCTTCACGATTTCTGCATCCGTGCGTATCGTAAAATCATGTAAGTTATTTAGAAAAACTGCTAGAGTTCGTTGTAATATTATACGCGCCTTAAGGGACAACGGAAGTCTAAATGTATTATCAATACTTGCGCTGGATGCGTCGCCTGCCCCTAGAAATGCAGTTAATTATTCAGCCTACAATTGAAAACAACGCATTTTACTTTAATCCTGAAAACGTCTTCTTGTCTATGATAACCGAGACCGAAAATGACGATGCCCTCCAAATTTTGAGATATGTATGAAAGAAGTTTCAGAGCTCTGAAAGTGAATTCTTGGTCGCTTATATTACTTTGCTCACACTCAAAAAGAAATTACTCAGATTATGGAAAAACAGGAATGATGTCATTATTTTCAATACAATTTTCTTTCAAAACGTGATATTCTCTTTCCTCTCATATGCATTTTATATACATATATGTACGTATATACTATGAACGATATTAAAAGCAGTTTTCCCCCTTTTCTTTATTTTTATTACCTCAACAATAATTACTCATACGCCCATCCCCTCAATCGGATCGCTTTGTATGTGAAAACTGAAAATTCTTTCTTAAATATCTCGAAAATTAGAGCTAATCCGGATTTTCTAAAAACTCCATCGTAATCTGGAGCCATAAATTAAGCTGACGTGTTTCGCCGTTTCTCTGTGGAATTTTTTACAAAAAAAAAAACAAGTGTTTCATTTTACATCGTTATAACTTTTTTGTTTGTGAATAAAGGATAGATTTTTTTTGGAGGATTCCTCATGGTTTTTTGAGAGCTTTGTATTAGTGGTTAAAAAGAAAAAATCTAGGGATAGTAACTTCAAAATTTTTAAAAGTTAAAATCATAACAACCTTTGAGGTCGAAACTTTATATGGGCCAAATATAGTGCTGAGACCTTTTCAGCGACATTAAGATGATAGAGATCCGACATCAAATAAGGAAGTTATTACAAAAAACGCGATTTAGCTGTTTTTAACGCGGGCCTAAAAAAATTTTTTTTACACCAAAAATATTTTTTCGACATAAGGGTTCAAATAAAACTGACACACACTAAACTTTTTTTTTGTCCATATAACGTGATACGGCTTAAGTAGTCACCTTTTCCAAAGAAAACATGTAAACCTACAAAGCTACCGCCAAAATTTAAATTTTACATGCGCCTGGTAGGATTTTCTGTTATTTTTAAGTGTTTTATAAACAGGCTTGCTATAGCAGGAGCAGAAATTCATTGAAAACCCAGCGCTGATGTGCAAGCCTAAGAAATGTTAATGTCTGGGTTAAAGTTTATGTGACTTGTTTCTTATAATCTCTGGATCACGGGATTGTTACGGGATTTGAGTGTTCATTATTTAGAAACCCACAAACTTTTAAACAAATAGGATATACATAAATGATTTTTAATATGATTTTTTATTCGAAATAAAAGTAATTTCTTAACAAACAAAACAAAATACAAACAATCACCAAATAATAAGGCTTATAAAAATGCAAATGCGATAAAGATAAGATCGGTTTATACGACACGGATGGATATCTAATAATATATTGAGAAATATCTTGCGATGCCGAAAATCCCAGTATTGCTGGAATGCCACATATCCCAAAATCCCGGAATTGGAAACCCTAGTACGTACTCATCTCTAAACAAGTGTGCATTTTGTCCGGCTGTTCATGTTACCAGGCACGAATGTACTATACATATGTAACATTTCACCACTTTGATTTAGAAATATGTATTTATATACGTCGGCATATGTCTGCGTGCATTTGATTTGAGCACAATCTGTGGTAAATTCTCTTTGGAATTTGTTCAAACATAATATGTAAGTTTAGACTTTATATGCTAAGACAGTCTGCAAGCAAAGCATAGACAAGTAGGGAGAACAAGTCTATATGACAATGGGAAATCTCAACTTATATACATATATATGTATCTCTTAACCTTTGTTGTTACAAGAATATTACCTACGACTGAAAATTTTAGTTCACAAATTTAAGTCGAACAACATATACACAAGTCAGATTACAATTTTACCAAATACATATGTACATATTAAAATGGTACAAATATGATTTTCATTTTTTTTCGTTGAGATTCGAGATGAAGAATACATGCATTCATATGGGCAATTTCATTACCAAGAGGTGTTCTTCCTAGTATTTAATGTGAATTAATAATTATCAACATGTTCAACTGTCGCATTTCCTGCAGGGAGCATTACTTTAATCATTTATAAAACTTTGCTCGTGAGTTATTTTGTAGTTGAGATGGATGACAGCGTTTACTTAAAACCAAAACCTCGCATTAACATATTTACATACATATTGAATATACATATGTATTTCCTTACAGAGGATTTGCTATCGTCCTCTACAGCTTATAATGCTTCTTTCTTGTTAGTACAGCAGAAGCTATGCTTCTGTACACCCACTCCAGCGTATGTGCTGCCACGGGCATGAAGCAATTTATGTTGATGGCGTTGTGTGTGCGTATGGGTGTTCTTGTTTTTGACATAATGCTTGAATGGTGTAAGTGATTTTGCACTCAAATATTATATTGTCTTGTACTGTTGGCTTTAGGACTATATCTCAATAAACGTCAGGCCAAAAAGTCTCAAATGTTTGACAAAATGTTAATTCTCAACTTGATTTTCAGCATACATTCTCAAATGTTTTTCCAACCTTAGTTATCAGTGGCTTCACATCCTGATCTTGGAGGAGAAGTCAGAACTGTTCGCCGGCCCATAGTTTTGATGAAAGTAGTATCTAAAGTTGCAAAAAATATCGACTTAACCTCACTTTTCTCACAGAACTTACTACTCGCTGATAGCAATGTTTTTCGGAAAAGTAGTTTTAACGCTATTATTTTATAAAATTTTCAAAATATATCGACGGCTGAGAATAAGATCGCCCTATTTCAAAAATTGTTTCAAAACGCCCTATTCCAAAAATTGTTTGAATAACGTCCTATTTCAGATTTTGCTTCAAAACGCCCTATTTCAGAATTTGTTTCAAGAACGTCCTATTTCAGACAATTATTCAAAAACGCCCTATTTTAGAGAAATATATATATGGAATTTTCTGTGAAATAGGGCGTTTTTGAAGCAAAATCTGAAATAGGACGTTATTGAAACAAATTCTGAAATAGAGCGTTTTTGGAGCAAAATCTGAAAGAGGACGTTATTCAAACAATTTTTGGAATAGGACGATCTTATTCTCAGCCGTCGATATACATATAAAAATTCAATTATTTCTAATACATAAATATATAATAAATAAAAATAAATGTGAAAATGTGTTGAAATTGAAAAAGTGTATGATTAATACAGAAGTAGTGGGTGCACGGAAAGAATTTTCGACTAGAATCAATGCCGAGCCAAGAAAAATAAGACTTGATTTTGAACTTAGAAAATTATTTCTTAATATCAAGAAAATTCAAGAAAATTGGATTTTAAATAAATAAGAAACATTTAATTCCTTCAAGTAAAATTAAATTTTAAATAATAAATAAGAAAACATTTACAATGGTAAGTGTTTTTTCTTGTTTTTGGAAATAAATAATTAAGAAATAATTTTTTTGTTGCAAGTAAAACTTTTCTTATACGAGCTGAAGTACATAAGAAAATATTTACTTAAATTAAGGAAATATTTTCTAAGAAGGATCAGAAGAGCATAATTAGTCAACTAGTATTTTCTTAGGACTTGTTCAATTAAATGGCATTTCATTTAATATAAATTAAGATGCAAATAGGGAACTCCTTATAGCAAATGATTCACTAACCATCTGTGAATTGCAGAGATATGCACAGTGGATTGAAAATGAAAAATACAAGTAAATTTGGCAATGCAAATTTAACAAGAAATATTTTACTTCGCTCAAGAGACCGTTTTCTTATTTACTATCAATTTTATCAATAAATATTTTACTTCACTCAAGAAAACACCTTCTTATTTATTATCAGTAAAAAGATTTTCTTCATTTAAATAAATTAAAAACAGATTTTCTTATTTATTTAAACATTTTATTCAACATTCTACTTGTAATAATTAAATAAATTTTTCTTATTTCTCTAAAAATTTTCTAAATTGAGTTCAAGAAAGCAATTTTCTTGATCCAAGTATAATATTTCTTTCCGTGTGGTTTTTCAATTACAAATACATATATCGAAAACTCTTAATACTCGAGTGAACATTTTTATACATATTGATTTATCAGCCCCGTGAATTCCATTGAAAAATTTGTGGTATTATAGAAGATAAAAGGACTGAGACGATTAAGGAAAGAACACCCATATTTTTAAATACATATCGTCATACCATACGAAAACTAGCATACGATTTTTTGTGGCTGACGAAAAGTAGATAACATGTTCGACTTTTGGCTCACGAAAACTTCAATTTCGTTTAAACAACAACAATTTTAATGTAAAAACGGTATTCAATTACTGCTACTTTTCGTCGGTCAAAAGTCAAATATGCGACTTTTCGTACAGAATTTTTTAATTACTAGCTTTCGCCAGGAATTTTAAATGTGCTAGCTTTCGTATGGTACGACGATATGTACATACATATGTACATTAGGCATATAACTTTTTACAATTTTTGCAAATACGAAAAACGGCATACCATAGTCGAATAGAGCATAAAAAAATATGAACCCCATAATTTTTTTTTTTGCGAAATTGCAAAAAAGTTTCCGCGCAAAACAAAAATAATTTTTTATCAGAACTGCTGAAAAAAACAAAAAGTTTTGTACAGTGTACACGTTTTTCTTCATAATAATAGATATTTATTTAACTAATAATCTTCCTATTATTCCAAACGCCTTTTAATGGACCTAAGGGAAGTGCCCCACCCACCCCAAACTAATTTTTCTTCAGAAAATTCCGATTCAATATAATAATAACACAGCTGTGCGCGGAACGTTTTTAAACCGAAATCACCTAAAAAAGTGATACTCATTACTTGTACAATATTTGCCACCACGTGGTGGTATGCCAAATTTTTCGTCAACATTTGTTATATGCCTAATGTACATTAGATGAGTTTTTTTTTAGATATTTGTATATATGCTTATGTACATAAAAGCACATATTATTTATGTATGTTTACACAAGAATTTATACAAATAATAATTTTTATTACATCAATATATACCCGTTAAAGATCAGACATCGTGCTTAAAAAAATTTTCACATTCGTGTTTCTGGCAGGAGACCGACGATATGTTTTTCTTTAACATTTCTTTGTGTAACCATTTTCCGTACTGACATTTCATTCCTTATGAAGTTTGGTTTGGAGACACCTTTCAATTCACACCAATATTACCCTATGCCAAAAAGCGTCGCAGGACACCCTTCGGCTTTGGTGGCGTTAGTTTCGCGGGCGTTACTGCATTGCACTATTATCAATATTGGTCTTCTTTCTGGAATCAGTTCAGCGCTCTTTCTGACCTATATCTATATATATAAAAATGATTTGGTATTTAATTGAAACGCTAAAACTTGAAAACGGCTGAACCAAATCAAGTACTTCCTTAGGGGGGTTTGTTTGTTGTTACCCCGCCAAGGTTTAGTCGAAGAAAAAATAAAAAAATGTTAGGGGGGCGTGGCACCTCCCATACAACCTTAATTTTTAAAGCTGATTATCTCTAAAACAGTTCAAGGTAGGGAGCTGAAAATTGGTATAGAGGTAGGTGATATCAAAACCCTTCTCACTCAGAAAAGTGGGGATTATCAGAAAAGGGGGCGTGGCACCTCCCATACAACCTTAATTTTTAAAGCTGATTATCTCTAAAACAGTTCAAGGTAGGGAGCTGAAAATTGGTATAGAGGTAGGTGATATCAAAACCCTTCTCACTCAGAAAAGTGGGGGCTATGAGAAAAGGGGGCGTGGCACCTCCCATACAACCTTAATTTTTAAAGCTGATTATCTCTAAAACAGTTCAAGGTAGGGAGCTGAAAATTGGTATAGAGGTAGGTGATATCAAAACCCTTCTCACTCAGAAAAGTGGGGGTTATCAGAAAAGGGGGCGTGGCACCTCCCATACAACCTTAATTTTTAAAGCTGATTATCTCTAAAACAGTTTAAGGTAGGGAGCTGAAAATTGGTATAGAGGTAGGTGATATCAAAACCCTTCGCACTCAGAAAAGTGGGGGTTATCAAAAAAGGGGGCGTGGCACCTCCCATACAAACTTAATTTTTCATGCTGAATATCTCTAAAATTGTTTACGCTAGGGACTTGGAAATTGGTGTGGAGATAAACGATAACAATTCCATATTAACGCAAAATAATAGGAGTTATACGAAAAGGGGGCGTGGCTCCTCCCAACAACGCTTAATTTTTTTAGCTGAATATCTTTAAAAGGATTTAAGTCAGGGACCTAGAAATTGGTACAGAGCTATATGATATCAAAACAATTTTTGTGCATAAAAGTGTAGGTTATCGGAAAAAGGGGCGTGGCGCCTCCCATACAAACTTAATTTTTCAAGCTGAATATCTATAAAAGCGTTTAAGGTTGGCACCTGAAAATTGATCAGGAGATTAACGATATCAATAGCATGCTTATGAAAAAAACAGTAGTTTTGGGAAAAGGGGGCGTGGCACCTCCCATGGGTTCTTAATTTTTAAGGCTATATATCCCTAAAAGCGTTCATGGCATGTACATAGAAATCACTATGCAGATATACGATATCAATACCATGTTCACCCAAAAAAAGAAAAGATTTATCGAAAAATGGGGCATTGCATCTCCCATACGTACTAGACTTTTGAGGCTGAATATATCTAAAAGGGTTGGAGGAAGGGCCTGAAAACCATTATGGAGGTATACTATACGTATCAATACTCTTACTAAATTGGTTAAAATAGCCAATACTCAGTGAAAATAAATATGCGGAACAGAAAACTAAAAATTTTGTGTATCGTGCAGCCTTAAACTAAATACTAAAATTATATACTTTTGAAGTTGTATACACAATGAAGTAGTGAAAAATCGTTAATTTTCTATTAAAAACAATACCGGTGTAATAAAAATTTTTGAAATGAAATTAATAAAAAATCTATTTTGGGCAGAACGAAGTTTGCCGGGTCAGCTAGTCTATTTATATATATACTTATATACACATATAAAAATAATAGCTTAAAAAAACTAAAAAACACGCTTTAATCTTAAAAATCGTACTAAAAATTGAGAAATAATTTAATTAGAAACAAAATGATGAACGAAAATATAAGTATTTAAGGAAAAGCGTGGGGTGCTCAGTATTTCAAAAAATATTTAAAATCGGTGTTTTTTTTACTAATAATTTTATTTTGACTTTTTTGAGATTTCATATATCGTACTCTTTAATTTCCTAACTAGGTATATTTTTGTACTAGTTGTACGAATCGAATATTTTCATGTTCAAATATTATTGAGCACCCCCACGCTTTTCCTTAAATACTTATATTTTCGTTCATCATTTTGTTTCTAATTAAATTATTTCTCAATTTTTAGTACGATTTTTAAGATTAAAGCGTGTTTTTTAGTTTTTTTAAGCTATTATTTATTTTTAACTTTTTAGTGAAATTTTTCATTAAAGGATGTTTTATGCGGACGCAAGAATAAAATTAAAAAGAAGTCTGATGTGATGTGGTGTTCTCCGAAATAGATCTACATACATATGTATTTATAACTTCTACCAAAAATCCCAATATGCAGTGAAGTAAACTAGCTTATTATGCAATATTTTCCAAACCCTTTTATTCAAGGTTTTCCAAACTAGTTTGGAAATACAAAATTTCCCAAACGTTTTGTTATATTTTACAATCAGAAAGTGAAGAGAAGTTGAGGTGAAGCATTTGAAAAGAGCAAAAAAAAAGAAACCTGATTGAATAAATTCGAATTTAGACAACAAAGTTCCGAATACGATTGTAGCGTAATGGTGAGGTATGCTGCCTACGGACCAAGGAGCTCAGGTTCGAGTCCCGAGTGGCGCATTTTTTTTTCTATTTTTTTCTATTTTTTTTATTTTTAGAGAAATTTTTTTCACCTCACGTTTACAAAACATTGTATAAAAATTGCTTTCCAAACGTGAAATGCAATTATAGAATTAGGATTCCTTTTCGTTGATTCAGCACTTACTATTAAATGAATTACAAACAAAACCAGTTCTTGCTTTGCATACGTATGTATGTACATGCGGCTGATTTTATTGCAAATACAACGAACCCAAAACAGCAAGCTTCAAGCTTCATTTTTGAGTGAATTTATGCATTGAGTTTATCGCCATCGCTATGAGCGATCGTTGGCTGTTATGCGTTAGTTCGCTTGCTATTTGAGTGGTTATACGTTTTTCTTTTCTTTTTTCTTTGTTTTTGATTTGAGAAGACTGTCTTTTTGAGCGTTCGTGAGTGAGTTTTTCCGTACCCTGAAAGCTTGTTACTTATTGGCTTATATACGGGAGTGAATTGAAATTCATAGAGGCTATTTTGAGGAAAGGTAACTTAAAAGCCGCAATGAAGCATGAAGTATAATGTTGAATGTCCTACTATATGATGCCGTTGGGCTGGTGCTGTCATGTTTCGAATCCGGAGGAGAATAGAAATAATAGAGAGAACACAATAAAAGTGAACGTTTGAAAGATTTAATAAATTTAATAATTTAGTTAAATGTTACAACTTTTAGGATGGGATGAAGTTACATACATACATACATACATACATACATACATACATACATACATACATACAGGTGAAGCTAATAAAAGCGTGTTAAAAATGAATCGCTATTTCCGTTGTCATCGCATAACGCCTGACCGGATGGAACGACTTCGATAATTCTTTTTTTTTGTTGTGTTTAGTATTGTCTGGAAAAGTTTCTATTGGAAAAAAATTTCAAAGAAGTTAAAAGGGCGTGGCACCTCACATACAAACAAAACGTTTCATACTGTATATTTCTGGAAATATTCTTTGTAAGGCTTAGAACTTGGGAAGATATATTAACGTGATGCCAAGCTCACAAACAGAGATGAGCGTTATTCCTATAGCTATTCCTCTATCTATATCTATATCAGCTAGTATGTACATATTTATTAAAAATCTTCTAGGACAATTTCATAAGAAATTTACATATAAATATTTTGGTGAGAATTATTTGTAGCGTCTCTATCCCATAGTCTCAGCACTTACCGAATAAGCAGTGACCAACATAAATTTTATTGTCCAATACTTAAATATGTACATATGTACATATATATGTATGTGACGCCACCAATTTTAAGCCGAAACAAATATACGCAATGAGTTCTAGCTTTTCCACTCACATCACTTTCTCCCACATTTTTGCTTTAGTATTCTCGTTTTCAACAAAGATTAAAACGAATTTGAAACATACCTGTAAAGGAAAGAAACATCTTATTAAAATCTCATAAAATTAAAACATTCTTATACATATACTAGCTGACCCGGCAAACTTCGTTCTGCCCAACATAGATTTTTTTATTAATTTCATTTCAAAAATTGTTACTACACCGGTATTGTTTTTAATAGAAAATTAACGATTTTTCACTACTTCATTGTGTATACAACTTCAAAAGTATATAATTTTAGTATTTAGTTTAAGGCTGCACGATACACAAAATTTTTAGTTTTCTGTTCCGGATATTTATTTTCACTGAGTATTGGCTATTTTAACCAATTTAGTAAGAGTATTGATACGTATAGTATACCTCCATAATGGTTTTCAGGCCCTTCCTCCAACCCTTTTAGATATATTCAGCCTCAAAAGTCTAGTACGTATGGGAGATGCAATGCCCCATTTTTCGATAAATCTTTTCTTTTTTTGGGTGAACATGGTATTGATATCGTATATCTGCATAGTGATTTCTATGTACATGCCATGAACGCTTTTAGGGATATATAGCCTTAAAAATTAAGAACCCATGGGAGGTGCCACGCCCCCTTTTCCCAAAACTACTGTTTTTTTCATAAACATGCTATTGATATCGTTAATCTCCTGATTAATTTTGAGGTGCCAACCTTAAACGCTTTTATAGATATTCAGCTTGAAAAATTAAGTTTGTATGGGAGGTGCCACGCCCCCTTTTCCGATAACCTACACTTTTATGCACAAAAATTGTTTTGATATCATATAGCTCTGTACCAATTTCTAGGTCCCTGACTTAAATCCTTTTAAAGATATTCAGCTAAAAAAATTAAGCGTTGTTGGGAGGAGCCACGCCCCCTTTTCGTATAACTCCTATTATTTTGCGTTAATATGGAATTGTTATCGTTTATCTCCACACCAATTTCCAAGTCCCTAGCGTAAACAATTTTAGAGATATTCAGCATGAAAAATTAAGTTTGTATGGGAGGTGCCACGCCCCTTTTTCCGATAACCCCCACTTTTCTGATTGAGAAGGGTTTTGATATCACCTACCTCTATACCAATTTTCAGCTCCCTACCTTAAACTGTTTTAGAGATAATCAGCTTCAAAAATTAATGTTGTATGGGAGGTGCCACGCCCCCTTTTTTGATAACCCCCACTTTTCTGAGTGAGAAGGGTTTTGATATCACCTACCTCTATACCAATTTTCAGCTCCCTACCTTAAACTGTTTTAGAGATAATCAGCTTTTAAAATTAAGGTGGTATGGGAGGTGCCACGCCCCCTTTTCTGATAACCCCCACTTTTCTGAGTGAGAAGGGTTTTGATATCACCTACCTCTATACCAATTTTCAGCTCCCTACCTTGAACTGTTTTAGAGATAATCAGCTTTAAAAATTAAGGTTGTATGGGAGGTGCCACGCCCCCCTAACATTTTTTAATTTTTTCTTCGACTAAACCTTGGCGGGGTAACAACAAACAAACCCCCCTAAGGAAGTACTTGATTTGGTTCAGCCGTTTTCAAGTTTTAGCGTTTCAATTAAATACCAAATCATTTTTATATATATAGCAACAACAAATGTTATGTATTTTTTGCAGCGAGTCCGAAATGTAGGGTTGCTTTGAAAACGAGAGGAATCATTGGCGAGTCCGAGATGTTTTAGCGATTGTTTCGACTGACGGCCATTTACGACTTGCCTCGAATACGAATGAAAACCATCGAGAGCATTTGAGATGTTTCAACAATCGAGATAAAACATCTCGGACTCGCCCATCACTAATGTGCGATAACAGCTAACAGTACCTCGTTCAAAAGGTAATTAAAATACGCTTTTAACGACATACAACTTGTGGTGGTTGATATATAGAGCTCCACCAGCCTAAAATAATGACATAAATTTTACAAATCGGGTGTCAAATAAAAAAGTTGCAAAAAAAAAATATTTTCGCGGCATTTCGCGTGATAAAAAAAGAAAATTGTCCCGAAACCCTCTCTACATAAGCTTCATATATAAGTGATGACTTTTACAACGGTGAGCGTTCTCACGGAGAAATAAAAAAAAAACATGGGATTGCGAAACCAAAGCCATTGGAATGTCAGGGACATTGAATGATGAGCCATTTTTGCTGGTTCCTTCTTCGGGAAGAACAAAATGTACCAAAACGACGAAAACTATCAACATTTAAATACTTTTAATATACATAAAAATAAGAAAATGGAGGCTAAGTACAAGATTGTGATAAAAAATAATCATAGGTTTGTTCATTAAATCTCTTATAGCATTGTAATTTTTCTACTGATTATAATCCGGAGAGTGCCAAAATGTTCTCTAAGAAATAGGCTGTTGACTCAAAGTGTGAAACCAGGAGGGTATTTAATATTTCTTTAAAAAAATTACAAAAAAGGATATGAATGTCGGAAAAAAAACTGAAAATTTTCATAAAAAAAATATTTTGATCGTTATAACTCCGTCAATTTAACGTCGATTTTATTTATTTTGGCTTTGTTCGAAAGGGTATTTCATCCTAATTAGTAATCCTACTTTTTTCTCTTATCTCAAAAACTGAAATTTAAAAATATCTCGAAAACTGTTCTACTTTCGAAATATGTAATCAGGAGAAAATTCTAAATAGGAATCATGTATCAAATGTCGAGGATATGAAAATTTTTGAAATTTTGTCGGGTAGTGTAATTATGTTACGTATACGCCACAGCGCACTGGTAATTTGATCATGAGTGAGGGCCAAATCTGTCGAATAGATGTAAACACAAACCTAACTGGAGTGTATACATACTAAGCTGCTTACGATTTCAACTCATTTATGCTAGTAGTTATGTTCCTTATTTCTATACTCAGCTGTAGTAGTAATAATAATAATACAATGGCGCTATTATAACTCTGACGAGTTTCATGGCCGAGCTTCTCTCCCAATTCGAGGTGTGCTCCTTTTGTTATTCCTACTAATTGGTTGGACCTACAGTTTTATGCCGGCTCCGAATGGCGTATGCATTTTTTGTGAGAAGCTTTTTCATGGCAGAAATACTCTCGGAGGGTATGCCGCCCACTGCCGAGAGGTGACCGCTGCTCTTAAAAAACCCAATAATTGGGTTTTTACTAATCAGAAAAAATTGTTTGGTGTTTTCTCGGACTGGGGTTTGAACACGAGACCTCTGGCATAGCAGGCGAGCACTCTACCCACTGCATCACAGCGGCTGTAGTAGTACACAGAGTATTATGATCTTGATTTCATAACGGAGGATTGTAACAGAATGGAAGATTAGAGATAGGTATGGACTTAGTATATACATCAAAATGATCACGGTGAAAAGAGAAATCGATTGAGCCATGTCCGTCCGTCTGTGCGTCTGTTTATGACCACGCCTACTTTTTAACAAAGATATTTCTGGAACACCCTTTGGGAATTTGTAACGTTACATCTTTGTAACTGGAAGTCATAAAGGAAGGAAATTTTGCACTAATCAATAATATTTATATGCTTAGTTGGGTGATTGATACAAATTTTAAAATGGGCGTTGCAACGACCACTTTATGCGGCACTCGCTTTATATAAAATACACCGTGTTTCCATCAAACGCAAACAAACAATGAAAGCATAAAGCTGACTATCTAATGTTCGATTCCACTCGAACTTAAGCTTCCTTACTTGTTCTATTTCAACATACATATGCATCCGCCTTCTAGTTCCGAAGGTGTCCAACTGATAGCCTGAAGTGAACGGGCGCTCATTATGCCCGGGTAGCAGCAAAGTTTAAATGTTTAAAATTTCCTACACATCGTTTCCGTTTCATTTTCTGTGTGTAAACTATAAACTGTCTGACATAAAAGTGCAGACCGTATTCACTCACATACATAGCTATGTATATATTTGTGAAGTTTATGGTGACCCTCACGGAAAAAAAAAGTTAGTTGCTGTTAAAATTGAAACACAACACTTCTTATTTTATATTAATATTTATTTTAATAATATTATATTTCCGCGCACAACCGAATTCAATGAAGCATCAATAATAAGTGAGAGAAGATCTTAAGGATTGCTTCTATTTATACATAAGTAGATCAACATCTGTTGACCATCTGTGTAAACAAAATTATCAGTTTTTGTTTATTACATGCGAGGATAACAATTAGTGGTATAGACACCGCGGTAGTTAAGACAGGCGCCATAGTAGCAGACGGTTCAGCTGTATACAAAACAATACGCATGCTTACATGCATGCACATCTGCATACTCGCGCACACATGCGTCAGCGCGCCGTATTTTCCACCAGCTGTGTCAACAAAGGATTCCGCATATCCTTTTGTATTAATAAAAATGTATACAAATACACATATTGAAACTTATTAATTTGCATGTGCGAGCATGTATTTCAACACGCCCCCTCAAAAACTGAAAATTTTCTTCCTATTAAATAAGTTCACAATTAATTTGTTCTTGATAAATATAATGAAATTCGGTTGTACATTATTCATTATGGGAGATATTACATAGCCGATCCAGCATTTGCTGTATAGATTGGGGAAAACCCATAAAAACCCAATCAGACCGTTTGCTTATAATTCTAAGTATTAATTATAGCCTCTTAAAACTATTATTTACATACTAAACTTCTGACTGATTAGTTAATGTTGCTGGCAGTGATCCATTTGAGTTGTTGCAGGGTTCTATTGTCCAGTTAATGTAAGCCCATAATCTTCCTTAGTGCCAAAAATCTTGGAGATGGTAATACTTTGGTCATTGCATCAGCAACCTGCTTTTCAGTGGGAATATACAAAAGCTTAATATTATCAATGACTTGAGCCAGAGACTCTCTCTAACTGCCTCAAATAATGTCATGTACTCGGCTTCCGTTGAGGAAGCAGCGACTGAAGTTTGTCTACGAGTACTCCAACATATTGTGCATGCCTCGTATAATTTAAATATGAACCCTGTTGTGCTCTTCCTATCATTAGAGTCACCTCCCCAATCTGAATCTACAAACCCAACCAATAGGTTTTGATAATTATTTTTAGGATATTCTAATTTAAGATTTATATTGCCTTTCAAATAGCGCAATATACGCTTCAAACTTTGCCATAATGCTGTATTATTTTTATTTGAATATCTACTCAAAATATTTACTGATATGCTTAAATCTGGCCTTGTACACACCATTAAGAACATAAGACTCCCAATTAGATTGCGACATGGAGCAGAAATATCCTCATCACTATTGAGGCCTTCAAAATCTATTTTACTTGGTAACGGCGTGTCCACTGGTTTACAATCTTCCATCCAAATTTCTTTAAAATTTTTATTATGTATGCACTCTGACTAAGTTTAATTGTACCATTATCTCTTTCCACACGAATGCCAACAAAATGCTTAATGGAACCCATGTCCGTCATATCAAATTTTTGGTTTAAATAACTCTTAAAATTCTGCATTTTGTTCTGTGAAGCAGTTATTATAATTACATCGTCAACATATAAGGCTACATAAATATTTTCCATAATGCAGCCCTTGTTCAAAACATAAATACAGCGATCAACACTAGAACTTTGAAAGCCATGTTCTTTTAAAACTTCATCAAATTTCTGAAACCAACATCTGGCAGCCTGCTTGAGTCCATATATTGCTTTGTTCAATTTACATATTACATTGTTAGAATTACTAACGAGACCGTCAGGTAATTTCATGAAAATATCTTCTTTGATTTCACCATTTAAAAATGCAGTCTTCACATCCATATGGTGAATTAAAAGGTCATTGTTATTAGCAAAAGCTAACAATAAACGAAAACTTGTTATTCTCACTACCGGAGCAAAGGTCTCATTATAATCAACTAAATATTCCTGTGTAAATCCTCGTGCTACTAGTCTAGCTTTATATCTTATTACTTTACCAAATTCATCTGTTTTAATTGTAAAAATCCATTTGCAATCAACTATATTACTTCCTGTGTATTTACTCAAATCTACTAGTGACCAAGTTTTATTTTTCTGATGTGACTGTATTTCTTCTTCAATTGCCTTCCGCCAAAAAGCTTCATCAGCTCGGCCTGCAATTTCTCCAAACGAATTTGGAACATCATCATTTTCTATACTGGCAGACAAAAGGTATGAATTATCTTCTTCATATGAAATATTCGGATTTTTCTTTAATCTTTTACTTCGTCTTAATTCAGAATTGTCTGACTCTGTACTTCTGCGTTCACTTGTGTCTTTATTAGACCCGGTATCATTATGTTCACTAATGTCTTTATTAGACCCGATACCCCTGTGATCACCTTTGTCTTTATTAGACCCTGTACCATTATGTTCACTTATGCCTTTATTAGACCCGGCACCCATGTGATCACCCTTGTCTTTATTAGACCCGGTATCAATGTGAACATGTGTGTCTTTATTAGACCAGATACCCCTGTGATCACCCTTGTCTTTATTAGACCCGGTACCCCAGTGAACATCATTGTCTTTGTTAGACCCGGTACCCCTGTGATCACCCTGTGAACCTGTACCAATATTTTCATTTATATCTTTGTTAGACCGGGTATAAGTATATCTTGACCCCGCTCCTTTTGACTCATCACAATTCAGTTTAGGGGTAATAGCCTGTAAATCTTTATCGTAATTGTTTGCACTACATATTTGAAAATTATTTTCATCAACTACAACATCCCTTCCCGTTATAAAACATCCACTTTCTATGCACATAATTTGTACCCATTTGGTACATAACCCACAAGCACAAACTTTGATGATTTTTCTTCAAATTTTGATTTCCTTAATGTTTTAAGTACATGTGCTGTAGAGCCAAATACCTTAAGGTATTTTAGCAATGGTTTCTTACCATGCCACAATTCGTAAGGTGTCTTTCCATACTTAATCAATGCATTACTTGGTGTTCTATTTATAAGGAAGGTTGCTGTAAGAACAGCCTCACCCCAAAATTCTTTTGTTAATTTTGCACCGTGTAACATTGCGCGTGCCTTCTCTGTAATAGTTCGAATCATTCTTTCAGAAACGCCATTTAATTGAGGAGTGTATGGGATCGTCAAGTGATAACTTATACCCTTCATAACACAGTAATCCTTCATTTCATTTGAAAGATATTCACGGCCGTTGTCGCAGTATAGGTTTACAACTTTTGAATTAAAATGAGCTTCACTCTTTGCCACAAAGTCCTTGAACATATCGAATACTTCAGATTCTTGTAATCAAATAAACAACACAATAGTGTGTATACTGGTCAACAAAAATTACATAATAATTTTTGTCATCAACTGTGGTGGGTGTTATAGGTCCACAAACGTCTGTATGTATGACAAAGAGTGCTCTTTTAATATTTTCTTTATCCTTACACTTTTGAAATTTGTTTCGTGACTGTTTACCCTCTATGCAAGCTTCACATAATCCTTCTTTTGGTTTTACTGCTTTTATTTCTTCAATGTCCTGAAACATATTTTTATTTTTTATTTCTATGAATTTTTGTTTTCCTATATGCCCTAATCGTCTATGCCAAAATTCAGATTTATCTTTTTAATTGAATACCACGGCCAAACCTGCCTCCTGCATTCTGGACACCGACAGCAAATTGTGCGGAATATCCTTACAATATAGCACATTTTGGAGTTGAATTTAGTGTCCATCGTTCGTAAGAAGAGACACTGTTCCCTTTTTCGTAGCCTCCACGTAGGCACCATTTTTCGCCACTAATATTTTTGTTGATGGGTGTAGGGTTATCGCATCATCCATCAAATGTTCATATTTTATTAAATGGTCTGATGCACCCGAATCGATTAGAAAAGTCAGTGATTCGTTTTTTGTTTGATAACGTGCATCAGCCATAAAAGCGAATGCGACATTTGTACTGTTTACTGATTTTTTATTTTTGTTTGGTCCATTTTAAATTTAAAACAATCCTTTTTAAAGTGTCCAACTTTTCCACAGTAAAAACACTTCTTTTTTATATTATTATTATTATGATTATTTTTATCGAATTTAAAATTGAATTTCTTTTTCTGTCGATATTTTGCCACATTAGCCACTATCGATTGCAGTACTTTGGTACTACTATCTTTTTGCTCGCTACACAATTTCGTTTCATGGTCAAGCAAACGAGTTTTAACAAACGCAAGAGATATATTTTCTTCAGACAATGTTTCTATAGCTGTAACCACACCGTTATAGCTTGGGGGCAAAGTTAGTAACAAATGAGATACTTTATCCATTTCATCTATTTTGGCGCCCGCCGCCAAAAGTTCACTCACAAAATTATCAAAAACAATAAAATGGTTATGTAGCGAGTTTGCACTGTTCAATTTTAATGTCAAAAGTTTTTTTCTTATTGCTAGCTGAGTGGCGAGGCTTTTTCTTTCATAAACTGTATCTAAATTTGTAAATATATTTCGTGCCGTACTGCCCTCTTCTTTAACAAAGTTAAGCAAAGAGTCATCTAGATGTTCTATTATAAGGCTTTTAGCCTTTCGTTCCTTTCTCCTCCAACTGCTGCTAGGTTCAGCTGGAGGATCGTCATCGATCACTTTAAGTTTAACGTTAGTTTCTGCAAGCAAAGCACGAACGCGAAACTTCCACACACTATATTTTTCACCATTAAATAGTTTAATGTTCCTTTTGTTTTTATCCATTGTTACTATTATATATATATTCTTTTTTAATTTTTTTATTTTGTTCAATTTCCTCAAACCGATCTTAATAGTTTTTTTTTTATTTTATATTTTTTTTATTTTATATTAATATACGTGAACTGGGCCCATAACCTGTTAAAATTGAAACACAACACTTCTTATTTTATATTAATATTTATTTTAATAATATTATATTTCCGCGCACAACCGAATTCAATGAAGCATCAATAATAAGTGAGAGAAGATCTTAAGGATTGCTTCTATTTATACATAAGTAGATCAATATCTGTTGACCATCTGTGTAAAGAAAATTATCAGTTTTTGTTTATTACATGCGAGGATAACAATTAGTGGTATAGACACCGCGGTAGTTAAGACAGGCGCCATAGTAGCAGACGGTTCAGCTGTATACAAAACAATACGCATGCTTACATGCATGCACATCTGCATACTCGCGCACACATGCGTCAGCGCGCCGTATTTTCCACCAGCTGTGTCAACAAAGGATTCCGCATATCCTTTTGTATTAATAAAAATGTATACAAATACACATATTGAAACTTATTAATTTGCATGTGCGAGCATGTATTTCAACAGTTGCAAAAATAAATATATTAAAAAGTGATTTATATTCAACTAATTTTAAAGTAGCTTTAAACAAATGCAGCGCGGGACAGTTTCTTGTATATGTACATATTTATATGTAAACACATGTTTTCAGATCTAAGTATGCCAAGATTGTTTTTTCCTTTTTTTGGTTACCGTTTTTCAGCTTCACTTCCCATTAAACACTGAAAACGAAATTCTCAAACGGAGAAAATATTGTTTCATATTTATCATTTGAAAATTAAGATAAATTCAATTGTTTCTCAAATATTGTTTATCAACTTGAGAACAATTTGCGAAATTTGAGGAAAATTTGCTTCGCATTTTTACCATTTCTTGAATTTCGACATCAAATGCAGGATTAAGTTATTTATATTAAACTACAAGTAAAGTAGTTGAAAAGAAACTCAAGATAAAGTTATTTATTTTAAACTGCTAGTAAAGTAGTTGAAAACAAATGCAGGATAGGGCAATTGACTGCTTGCTATGACATCGCCGTGTTAAAAAAGTCAGTTCATTGCAAAGGAAAAAGTCACATTTTCAATTAGTTGTTATAGAAAATAAAGTAGTTTATAAAGTGATTTAAAATTAATTAAATTTCCTACAGGGGAATGCCAATGTGTGCACGTATGCAGGTGTGGCATGAGTTGCACTCGCAGCTCGTGCGTGAAAGTGTACATAAAAGGAATGAAAAGACCATTAACCTGCTGCAAATATGGCACACTTTTGAACACAATACGTATACCACATACATACAAATCCACACACACTGTTCAAGCCATTTTAGTCCAACAAACAGCCCATTCGACTTAAACCACCATCCATTTGGGTGAGACTTTATACCCACTTGCTATATATTCCTACATATTAGGAATACTTTCTCAATTACATCATTCACACGGCCGTTAGCATGTAAGTCGATTACCCTGCAACAAGTAAGTGAAACAAGTAAGAATGCGGCTGTCGGCCGTACCGAAAACCTCATACCTTTCATGAATGGGGAAATTAAACGATACATAGGCCCGGTTTCACCAACCGGTCTCAACTTAGTTAAGCCGATTTTTTTACGTTTTCAGTTTCACCATGCAACTGAGCTAAGTCACAAGTTAGTCAAGTTTTTTGTCTTGACTAAAAAAAAACTAAGGGCCGTTTACTCAACCTCTGATTAACGCTAATCACGGTTAAAGTCCGGTTAAACATCATTATCGACTTCATCACACCACACATTTACCATGTGGTCGATAATGCAGTCCATAAGTTAACCGGGCCTTTATCCTCCGGTTAGCATTAATCAGAGGTTGAGTAAACGGCCCTAAGAATTTGAGTCGCTTTAGCAAATTCAACAACCAAAAGAGCGAATATGACAAAAAATGAGCAAATACAGCAACCAAAAGAACAAAAAAAACCCAGTATTTGCCATAAAAGGTTGGTTGCAAAACTATTTTCTTAGACTATTTGGTGAAACCCAAAAGTAAGTTAGCCCCAAATCTGGGCTAACTTAAGTCAAAACTTAGTTTTAGCCTTAGTCACGTTGGTGAGACCGGGCCTAAGTTTTGACTTAAGTTAGTGAAACTGAAATTATAAAAAATTATATTTTCATGAAATTTTGGGTTCAGCTTAAAGCTCGTACTTAGATTTTTCTGATTATGAAATTCAATTTCAACATTTTTGTCCCTACACTCATAGAAAAACAGCATTTTAAAATCAAAAATACAATTTTTATTTTCATAATGCACGTTTTAAACCAGATCATTGTATATATAAAAATGGTGTAAAAAATGTATAGTACTTCATAAAATGAGAACGGCTGGGCCGATTCCAGTAACATTTTTGTCAGTTGTTCGTATTCTCGAGGAGAAGGTTCTCACTGCAGAAAAGTCGGAAAATTGGAAAAATCGAAAATCGAGTTTTTTGTGTGAAATTATTCCTTAATGAAAAAATAGAAAGTTCTGAGTAAAATCCTATAGATAGGTATAGGGATAACGATAGGAATAGGGATAGGGATGAGGATAAGGATAGGGATAGAGGTAGAGATAGAGATAGAGATAGAGATAGAGATAGAGATAGAGATTGAGATAGAGATTGAGATAGAGATAGAGATAGAAATAGAGATAGACATAGAGATAGAGATAGGGATAAAGATAAAGATTGAGATAGAGATAGAGGTAGAGATAGAGAGAGATAGCGGTAGAGGTAGAGGTAGAGATTGAGATTGAGATGGAGATTGAGATAGAGGTAGAGATAGAGATAGAGATAAGCATGAGGGAAGTAAGTTTGTCGCGGTGAATATAACTATATAACTTTTATTCAAAAAATAGACAATTTTTTTATTATTCGCAGGCATTAGGATGGACTCTAAGATAATGGTGGGCAATACGGTAATCAAAGACTTTTCTTTATGCTTCATAGGAATAAATTTTAGCAGAACAATGTATGTCGGGTCAGCTAGTTTTTAAATTAAAAATTGAATCAAGAATAAAGTTTTTGAAGTAAAAATGTATTTTGGATTTAAAAAGAAACATACTTATATTAAAAATGAAAATGATTGTTGATTCAAGAGCTCGCTCACTGTTAAAAATTTTTTGGTTCGAATTTCAGGTTGATGTCATGGTTCGAATACGGAGGAGAATATCAAATAAAGAAGAAAAAGGAGAATAAGAAATAAAGATAGCAAAAAGTGAAGGCGAAGAAGGAAAGAGAGGAGAACAAGCGGTGGCTACATTTTTGTAGTTGAGACTCGGATGGAGAGAAGATGAAAGAAATGGCGTTCGATTTTGCTTGAGGTTGATTTCTCGGTTCAAATCGGGAAAAGAATATAAAATAGAGAACGCTGCAGTGAAGCAACATTTTTTTCAAAATAAAAATGTTGGTATTTACGTCACTTTTAAATATGTACGGTTTTGCCCATTTGAAGTACGTTTTCATATGTTTTTATAATTTTTTCCCCTCAGTGTACTCGCAACACTGTGGGAAGGACAGACGGACAAGGCTTAAACCACTCAGCTCATGATTATGATTATATCGGTATATATATATTGGTGGGTTTGTCGCGCCTCTTTCTGGTACTTTCAAGATTTGAGTTTCAGCACAAAGTTATAATAGGGGCATTTCAGTTATTACATCTGGGTCTGGGTTAAGATAAATTTTTAATGAAACAATCCGGCTCATAATGAAAATTGGCTGCACTTGAAAAAAACTAAAAAGAAGAAGAAACATATACAACATATACCCAGCAGTAAAAAGCTGAAATGAATCCTTTATGAATCACTGATGAAATTTATCATGAGGAGGCATCAGTGAATACTTTCATATAAAGGCTGCTGAATTTTTTCAAATAAATGGTTTGCTTTCCTCATGCCTATATGACTCCGTTCGGAGCCGGCATAAAACTGTCCAATGGTAGGAAAAACAAAAGGAGCACACCTCGAATTGCGAGAGAAGCTCGGCCATAAAATTCGTCAGAGTTATAATAGCGCAAAAACAATTCTTCTGTACATTGAAAAGAGACAAATACTCCCTCAAAAACAATTTTATTGACTTTAAACTTCAAACTAAATGAAAATAATGCCGGAATCGCAATTTGGCGTTCGGTCGGTCGCGCTTCTGACAAGTGAGTAGAAATGTATGGAAATATATGGAGCAAATCGCATTGTGACCTCAAGCGTTTGATCGTAAAATTTTTGTAATATCGTATGTTCATTGCAACCCTGTATAACGCCTGAGTTGAACATTTCTCTACTAAGTCGGGCGTTTGACATTAAAAAAAATTCAAATTGTTTCTTTCGATGAAATATTTTTAAATTTATGAAAAAATTCAAGAAAATATATTAGTGGCAGTGAAAATGTTTCCAGTCCAGCATCTAATATCGAATGTCAGTGTGAAGCGGCTTTGAGGTACGATCAACACGCGACCGACCTAAAGCCAAATTGCGATTCAGGCATAATTCCGGAATCGCAATTTGGCGTTCGGTCGGTCGCGCTTCTGACAAGTGAGTAGAAATGTATGGAAATATATGAAGCAAATCGCATTGTGACCTCAAGCGTTTGATCGTAAAATTTTTGTAATATCGTATATTTATTGCAACCCTGTATAACGCCTGAGTTGAACATTTCTCTACTAAGTCGGGCGTTTGACATTAAATAAATTCGAATTGTTTTCTTTCGATGAAAAATTGTAAAATTTATGAAAAAATTCAACAAAATATGTTAGTGGCAGTGAACATGTTTGCAATCCAACATCTAATATCGAATGTCAGTGTGAAGCGGCTTTGAGGTACGATCAACGCGCGACCGACCTAACGCCAAATTGCGATTCCGGCATAACGATTTCAAAAATTATCTTTTTTAAAATTTGAATTTAAATTACTGAAATAAATTATGAAACTCAAATGGCGGGATAGCTATGTATTCCATGTTATAAGGAGAAGCCAGTGCGCAGTATAACTTTTCTTCCGGACTTGTTCTTTGACCTTACGGCCAAAGCGGAAGCTTACAAGATGCAAATTTGAAATTTGTATTTCCATATATTTTTTATTTTAAATATAATTTGTTTCATAGTTGTCAAATTGAAAACTTTGTCAGAAAAGCTGCCGAATGTCAAAAAACCTACCGAAATACAAGCTGGCTCGTTGGTTTTTAACCGCCTAGATGGTATTTCGTTTGGTTTTTTCAATATAGCTTGCTCGCTTGCACCAACGCAAAACGATAGTGATGAATATTCAACAAAGAATCATCAATGATCATTTAGCAGTGAAACAAATTTACTGCAGGGTATATCTATATATATGTATACATACACAAATGTCACTTTTCAGTTCTGCCAAATCAAAAAAGCACTGTGCTGCCAAATCAGCACGGAAAAAACAAATCGAACAGGGCGGATCAAAAATTGAACCAGCAATTTATCTGGTTTAATCGAGTTGAAATCTTTGTTGTTGCATTTACGTGCAAAATTTTTTATCTGGGTTAGGATCACCGTATGTGAAACACGGCTAATATTTCATTTTCATGAAAGGTATAAAAATTAGGATTTTTGTTGTTCAAGCAAGCATTTTGGTATTTACATATGTATGTACGTATGTTTACGAAATTCTCTCACTCTTAGCTAACAACCATCTTTTGTGATACATAAGAGTTCTTTACTTTCCGAATACAGCTTGAATGCACTTAATAACAACAACTACTACAAGAAAAATATAAACATTTTTCGCATATCGAATGAGGAAGCAGACGCAGGCCATAAGAACATTTAAGAACGATTGCTTTCGCTTAGGCGCTGACTAGATGTCGGTGCATTTGAGAGCATGCAGATATGTATGTATTTAAGCCTGCACTTTCTGTGGTTCGATTGGTGACACGCCATTTGAGCTTGGCAAAAAAGCATATTTGTACACTTACACACAAACACGTGCACAATCGAGATATTTATGCCCTCAATTAGTTTCCTCGCTTTACCTATGTACGTGTACTTTTCGTTGCGAATCCATATATGTATTTACATAATGTTGCGATGAATTTCTCAAGTGGATACTACTAACAAAATAGGACAATATTCGTAAACTTCAAAACCGAGCCACAAGAATAATAAAAGCAATAAATAATAGCTTAAAAAACTAAAAAACACGCTTTAATCTTAAAAATCGTACTAAAAATTGAGAAATAATTTAATTAGAAACAAAATGATGAACGAAAATATAAGTATTTAAGGAAAAGCGTGGGGTGCTCAGTATGTCAAAAAATATTTAAAATCGGCGTTTTTTTACTAATAATTTTATTTTGACTTTTTTGAGATTTCATATATCGTACTCTTTAATTTCGCAACTAGGTATATTTTTGTACTAGTTGTACGAATCGAATATTTTCATGTTCAAATATTATTGAGCACCCCCACGCTTTTCCTTAAATACTTATATTTTCGTTCATCATTTTGTTTCTAATTAAATTATTTCTCAATTTTTAGTACGATTTTTAAGATTAAAGCGTGTTTTTTAGTTTTTTAAGCTATTATTTATTTTTGACTTTTTAGTGAAATTTTTCATTAACCTTTAAGTGACGAGGTGAAATTTTGTGACATAGTTTACGACGTGGTGGTAAATTTTTTTCTACGCATTTTACTTAAAACTCTCAATAAAAAATAAATTTTTTTATAATAATTTTTGCATTGGAAAGAGGCCAGTCCTTTTTCAAATGAAATTAATAAAAAAAGTTAATTAAATTTTTTAAATCAACAAAGTTTTTACTATAATTCACAAGGTCTTGTTCTTTCAAAATAGCGAAAACATCACATGAGAACCTTATAGATAAAAGGTAAAACAAAAACTTTCTTTAAACTTTAGAGACGGGTTTTCATAAAAAAATATATATTTTTAAATATATAATAGGAATTTTATTTAAAAAAATTTTTTTGTAGAAAATGCTGGCCAGTCTTTTTGAAGTTTTTTTCATAATAACGTGAGCGTATAAAATGAATCACGAAACGAATTTTTTAATTTTTCTTCCAATAATCATTTGAAGAAGTGGTAAGATTAATAGCCCATGTTATTCAAATTGCCAGTGAGAGAAGTTTTAAATGGAAATAAATTATTTTTGAAGAAAAAGTTACGTTAACGTCGAGGTGTGGTAATTTTTACCCCGATATCATAATTTATCCGTTATTGGAGATCTTCCACCATAGAAACTATACTGATCGATAATTATGATGACATGAGTAGATTCCAAACGCATCAAAATGCTGCAGAGAAGTGAGAAGTGGTAAATTTCCAAAAATTGCATTCGAAGAAAAACTAACGTTACCCTAGACGTGGGGTAATTTTTACCCCACCATCATAATTTCTCGTCAAATGTTACACCTTCCTCCATAAAAACAAAAGGGGTCAATAACTATAACGAGATGGGAAGATACTAAGAGATTAAACTTGCTGGATGGTAAGTTAAAAGAGATATTTAAAGAAACTGTAAGTCGGTGTAAAAATTACCACCACGTCGTATGTTAAAGGTTAAAGGATGTTTTATGCGGACGCAAGAATAAAAGTAAAAAGAAGTCTGATGGGATGTGGTGTTCTCCGAAATAGATCTACATACATATGTATTTATAACTTCTACCAAAAATCCCAATATGCAGTGAAGTAAACTAGCTTATTATGCAATATTTTCCAAACCCTTTTATTCAAGGTTTTCCAAACTAGTTTGGAAATACAAAATTTCCCAAACGTTTTGTTATATTTTACAATCAGAAAGTGAAGAGAAGTTGAGGTGAAGCATTTGAAAAGAACAAAAAAAAAAAGAAACCTGATTGAATAAATTCGAATTTAGACAATAAAGCTCCGAATACGTTTGTAGCGTAATGGTGAGGTATGCTGCCTACGGACCAAGGAGCTCAGGTTCGAGTCCCGAGTGGCGAATTTTTTTTTTATTTTTTTATTTTTATTTTTTATTTTTTTTTTTTAGAGAAATTTTTTCACCTCATGTTTACAAAACATTGTATAAAAATGTAATTAGGGTTCCTTTTCGTTGATTCAGCACTTACTATTAAATGAATTACAAACAAAACCAGTTCTTGCTTTGCATACATATGTATGTACATGCGATTGTTTTTATTGCAAACACAACAATGACAAAACAGAAGGCTTGTTACACAAAACACAAAACCAGTTCTTGCTCTGCATACGTATGTATGTATGTACATTGTACATGCGGTTGATTTCATTGCAAATACAACAAACCCAAAACAGAAGCTTCAAGCTTCAGTTTTGAGTGAATTTATGCATTGAGTTTATCGCTATCGCTATGAGCGATCGCTGGCTGTTGTGCGTTAGTTCGCTCGCTATTTGAGTGGTTATACGTTTTTCTTTGAACATTTGTTTGTAATTTGAGAAGAATGTATTTTTGAGCGTTCGTGAGTGAGTTTTTCCGTACCCTGCAAGCTTGTTACTTATTGGCTTGTATACGGGAGTGAATTGAAATTCATAGAGGCTATTTTGAAGAAAGGTAACATAAAAGCCGCAATGAAGCATAAAATATAATGTTGAATGTCCTACTATATGATGCCGTTGGGCTGTTCATGTCATGTTTCGAATCCGGAGGAGAATAGAAATAATAGAGAGAACACAAAAAAGTGAATGTTTGAAAGATATAATAATTTAGTTTTTAGGATGGGATGAAGTTACATACCCTCACGGAAAAAAAAAGTTATTTGCAAAAATAAATGTATTAAAAAGTGATTTATATTCAACTAATTTTAAAGTAGCTTAAAACAAATGCAGCGCGGGTCAGTTTCTTGTATATGTACATATTTATATGTAAACACATGTTTTCAGATCTAAGTATGCCAAGATTGTTTTTTCCTTTTTTTGGTTACCGTTTTTCAGCTTCACTTCCCATTAAACACTGAAAACGAAATTCTCAAACGGAGAAAATATTGTTTCATATTTATCATTTGAATATTAACATAAATTAAATTGTTTCTCAAATATTGTTTATCAACTTGAGAACAATTTGCGAAATTTGAGGAAAATTTGTTTCGCATTTTTACCATTTATTGAATTTCGACATATCAAATGCAGGATTAAGTTATTTATATTAAACTACAAGTAAAGTAGTTGAAAAGAAACTCAAGATAAAGTTATTTATTTTCAACTACTAGTAAAGTAGTTGAAAACAAATGCAGGATAGGGCAATTGACTGCTTGCTATGACATCGCCGTGTTAAAAAAGTCAGTTCATTGCAAAGGAAAAAGTCACAGTTTCAATTAGTTGTTATTGAAAATAAAGTAGTTTATAAAGTGATTTAAAAGTAATTGAATTTCCTACAGGGTACATACATACATACATACATACATACATACATACATACATACAGGTGAAGCTAATAAAAGCGTGTTAAAAAAGAGAAGAAAAGTAGGCAAACTGTGGCGCAAACAACTAAAAAATGAAGAGATGAGAAATAGTTTTAATAGGATATGCATAAGAAATGGTTAAGAAAATAAGTTACCGTAAAAGCCCAATTGCAAAGTGCAATTGCTATTACAAAACTTAATGGCCTGTGAGTACAACTATTCAATTGAATATGTGTTAATGTGTTAATGGAAGTATGTAGACGTGACAATATAGATAACCTTACTAACAGGACAAGCATTTCAGCTTAACTAGCGCCGTGACTACGCTATATGCTATATCGTAGTCCACTAGATGGCACCAGAACTGAGGAAATAAATAAATAATAGCTTAAAAAAACTAAAAAACACGCTTTAATCTTAAAAATCGTACTAAAAATTGAGAAATAATTTAATTAGAAACAAAATGATGAACGAAAATATAAGTATTTAAGGAAAAGCGTGGGGTGCTCAGTATGTCAAAAAATATTTAAAATCGGTGTTTTTTTTACTAATAATTTTATTTTGACTTTTTTGAGATTTCATATATCGTACTCTTTAATTTCGCAATAAGGTATATTTTTGTACTAGTTGTACGAATCGAATATTTTCATGTTCAAATATTATTGAGCACCCCCACGCTTTTCCTTAAATACTTATATTTTCGTTCATCATTTTGTTTCTAATTAAATTATTTCTCAATTTTTAGTACGATTTTTAAGATTAAAGCGTGTTTTTTAGTTTTTTTAAGCTATTATTTATTTTTAGCTTTTTAGTAAATTTTTCATTAAAGGATGATTTATGCGGACGCAGGAATAAAAGTAAAAAGAAGTCTGATGGGATGTGGTGTTCTCCGAAATAGATCTACATACATATGTATTTATAACTTCTACCAAAAATCCCAATATGCAGTGAAGTAAACTAGCTTATTATGCAATATTTTCCAAACCCTTTTATTCAAGGTTTTCCAAACTACACCATTTCCAATTGTAAATGCGAAAAGGTCAACTAAAAATAAGATTAGTCAATTTTAAATGCGAAAGAGTCAATTGAAAATAAGATTAGTTAATTTTAAATGAGAAAGCGTCAGTTGAAAATTAGAAAAGTTAAATGTAAACTCGAAAAGGTCAACTGAAAATAAGATTAGTCAATTTTAAATGCGAAAGAGTCAATTGAAAATAAGATTAATCAATTTTAAGTGAGAAAGAATCAGTTGAAAATTAGAAAAGTCAAATTTAAATGAGAAAGTTTCAGTTGTAAATAAGAAATTGCAATTGAAAATGAGAAAGGGTCAATTGATAATGAGAATAGTCAGTAGGAAATCAGAAATCTTCAACTTTAATTGCGGAAGCGTCAATCGTAAATAAGAAAGATTCAATTCTATGTAATTACGAAAGCGTCAAATGCAAATAAGAAACAAACAATTAAAAATAAGAATAGTGAATTGTTAATGCGAAAGTGTCAAATGAAAATGCGAACACGGCAATATATTATAGAAATTCATTTTTATTACATTTTCCTTTTTAAACCAATTTTAATAAACAAGTTTTTAAGTACCAACGGGCATACCTTCCTGCATTAATGCAGCTGCGTGAAAAGATGAAGAATGTTGAACTGCTCTTGCGCAGTCACCCCTGTAATGGTGGCCGTTGCATCATCCACGAGCTTTTCTAAATACTGGAGTCGTTGCTCACCAACATTTGGACCATTAACGCTAGGGTTTACATTATGACCCTTAACATACATCTTAATTTTACCCCATATTATCTCAATTGCGCTTAGCATGGAAGAATATGGCGCCATGCGTAATATCTCTGTACGTCCACCCGAATGCTGATATACTGCGTTTTCTAAATCCGAGTGGCATGGAGCATTATCGCATATAACCACAAGATCATTCTGCGCCGTTAAGCATAAACTGTATAAATATGTATATACACATATTCACATTAACGCAATGCCAACTTTGATTTTTATTTTATATTTTTTAAAAAAGCAGGTGCCGAATTTCAAAGTGATTATTTATATGACTTTTATTTAATTTTTTCCATTTACATTCGACGCTTTCGAAATTACAATTGGCTCTTTCTCATTTATAATTGAATATTCTTATTTGCAATTGATGCTTTCGAAATTTCATTTGTTGCTTTCGCAATTACAACTCACATTTTCTCATTTAAAATTGACTATTCTCATTATCAAGTGAGTTTTTCCCATTTTCAATTGACTACTATAAATTTCAAATGACGGCTTCGAATTTACAACTGACTATTCTCATTTTCAAATGACGCATTCTCATATGCATTTGACGTTTTCGCATATACAATTAACGTATCCTCATTTACAAACGGCTACTCCCACATTTAATTGACGATTTCGTATTTAAAATTGACTAATCTTATTTTCAATTGACATTTTCTTGTTCACAATTGACTTTTCTAATTTTCAACTGACGCTTTCTCATTTTCAATTGACTAATCTTATATTCAACTGACGCCTTCGTATTTAAGTTTGACGCTTTCTCAATTACAATTGGAAATGGTGTAGTTTGGAAATACAAAATTTCCCAAACGTTTTGTTATATTTTACAATCAGAAAGTGAAGAGAAGTTGAGGTGAAGCATTTGAAAATAACAAAAAAAAAAAGAAACCTAATTGAATAAATTCGAATTTAGACAATAAAGCTCCGAATACGTTTGTAGCGTAATGGTGAGGTATGCTGCGTACGGACCAAGGAGCTCAGGTTCGAGTCCCGAGTGGCGCATTTTTTTTTTTTTTTATTTTTTTTTATTTTTATTTTTTTTTTTTATTTTTAGAGAAATTTTTTTCACCTCACGTTTACAAAATATTGTATAAAAATGTAATTAGGGTTCCTTTTCGTTGATTCAGCACTTACTATTAAATGAATTACAAACAAAACCAGTTCTTGCTTTGCATACATATCGTCGTTTAAAGTGCATTTTTGCGTAAGAGGTACTTTCATTTTCGCGTAGCGGACATTGGTTGAACTTTACAGGAGAGCAAAAAAACTATTTCATTTAAAAACCGTTACTTATTTCTGCGTACAAACTTAAATTTAAATAGTTACGTAGATCAGTTTGTTAGCTATAACATCAACTTAGTGTAAAAAAGAAATAAATTGAATTATTAGGACTCTTTTTTTCATGTGAGGTTGTGCAATTTTTATTTGGCACAAAAATCACGCACATGCGGTTATGAAATGGCAAAATGTTCAATATAATTCTTTTTTTAGTATTTTATAAAGAAAAAAAGTAACAAAACTTATACTTATATTAAATTTAAAGCTAAAATTAATATTTTAATTAAGAAAATGTAATTTTGTTTACACATTGCTGGAGAAGTCGTAAGGTAAATGTGGTAAATTGTCATAAAAGCTATGACAATCGTAGGGCATCCCTCGTTTTAAGTGTTTTAAATGTTATTTACTTTTTGTAATTTTGAGGTGACTTTTGTGGATTGGATTAGGAACATCCGTGTTCTATCTGGTTTATAAATTTTCGCATAAGAATCATGGCCTACAAAAAACATGTTTTTTCCGCAATGTAATACATTAATTTTTATACACAGCTGTAATAATACACAGATTTAAATATATTCATGAAATTTCGTATACAGGTTCCTATCCAGACTGGGACTGTTGAAAATGGGCGAAATCGGACCATGACCACGCCCACTTTTATATATGGGTATTTCAAGGGGGCCTAATAAAAACATTTTGAGCGATATCTTCGTCAATTATAAAGATAATTCAATGAAAGTTTGTGGCACAAGTACCACGATAGGTAGAAAACCATAAACAGAAAAAATTTGGAAAATGGGCGTGACACCGCCTCTTATTAGACACAGGAATCTACGAGATTTCGGAGCCCATAACTCGACAAATAATTGAGATATTATGACGAAAATTTGTGGACTTATTTCTTGCGGTAGTATATGTGCAAAATTTTAGCGAAATCAGTTCATAACCACGCCACGTTTAGTCGGATTATTGATACGAATTTTCAAAATGGGCGTGGCTGCGCCAACTTTATGCGGCACGGACTTTATAGAAATTGCACCGTGTTTCCATCAAAGGTAAAAAAACGATGACAGCTTATAATATTTGGCTCCACTCGAACTAAAACTTCCTTTCTTGCTTTGTTTTTTAATTTTTGATATCTTTAGTCATAATTTGGTTGGGAACATTGTAAAGATTGTAGCAAAAAAACGTAGTATCAGAGCTTACCAATAAGCAACTTCATTTAATTCGTTTAAAATAACACCTGCTTGATATTTACCTGACATTATTTGTTTAAAATATTTAACTTTTGCTCCCTTTCATATAAATTCGCCATTTAATTTATTTATCTAATAACATATAACTTCGCTTGTATGAATGAACTGAAATCATACGCGGTAATGCTGCCAAATTTTAACAATACTCTTCATAAGCGATTATGCAATTTACTGTTACTATGCCTTTTTGTAGTTAGAATTGCAAAGTTTTGGTATGGATCGATAGAGCTGAGCGTCAGGAACTCAGGGTTGGAAAATCTCATTTTTGGCAAAAATGTCCCTTACTCCAAAATGAAAATACCTCTTACGCAAAAATGCACTTTAAACGACGATATGTATGTACATGCGATTGTTTTTATTGCAAACACAACAACGACAAAACAGAAAGCTTGTTACACAAAACACAAAACCAGTTCTTGCTCTGCATACGTATGTATGTATGTACATTGTACATGCGGTTGATTTGATTGCAAATACAACAAACCCAAAACAGAAAGCTTCAAGCTTTATTTTTGAGTGAATTTATGCATTGAGTTTATCGCCATCGCTATGAGCGATCGCTGGCTGTTGTGCGTTAGTTCGCTCGCTATTTGAGTGGTTATACGTTTTTCTTTGAACATTTGTTTGTGATTTGAGAAGAATGTATTTTTGAGCGTTCGTGAGTGAATTTTTCCGTACCCTGCAAGCTTGTTACTTATTGGCTTGTATACGGGAGTGAATGGAAATTCATAGAGGCTATTTTGAAGAAAGGTAACATAAAAGCCGCAATGTAGCATAAAATATAATGTTGAATATCCTACTATATGATGCCGTTGGGCTGTTGATGTCATGTTTCGAATCCGGAGGAGAATAGAAATAATAGAGAGAACACAAAAAAGTGAATGTTTGAAAGATATAATAATTTAGTTAAATTTAGTTAAATGTTGCAACTTTTAGGATGGGATGAAGTTACATACATACATACATACATACATACATACATACATACATACAGGTGAAGCTAATAAAATTGTGTTAAAAATTATTATTTCGCGGATTTCCAACTTCATAGCCTAAGTCGATGTTATTTCTTGACGTGGTGTTTTGTGAGTTTATTGAGAGCCCATTGTGATTTTTCTTTGCCAGTCTGAAATAAATGAAAATATTTTCCAAGCACTGTGCCAGCTGCTCAAAAGCACATTGACGCTTTTAGTTGCTGACGACGAATTTAATGGATTCTAAATGAAACAGCATACATATTTTACGACAGCTTTTTTTACCGCCTTTTATAGTTGCGTGCCAGAATCACGTTTAATGCTTCAGTTTTTTTAACTACAATTTTAAGGAGGCCAGTGATAGTTAAAACCATGAGTAGAACTTGCACACTTTCAATTTGTCATACTTTCTTTTCGACTGAAAGGGGCTTACGCATCGCTTTGGCCCCAACGTTGCATGAAATTCGCGGTGACCCTGTTTTGTGGGCTTTTAAAATATCAATAACTGAAAACTGTTAGACTCTAAAGTTTTAAGTTAAAAATCACATAAAGTCGGGAAAGAAAGTTTTTATTAGATACATACATACATACATACCTAAATCATACGGAACTTTAGAATACAACTTTTTAGCAATAACTGTTTTTTTTACACTCCGTGCTTTTAAGTCATCAACACCACAGCAAATGCGTAAAATAATGCATTAAAATGAATCCAACAACAAAAGGAAATGAGGAGTGGAAATTTCGAAAAAAATAAAATTTGTCCATGCGAAGTTGTAATTTCTGCATGTAATCTTTTTTCCGTGCTGTTTCCTTTTAACCACTCAGACTCTGGCGCAGGGCCGTAGCTAGACTTAAATTTAAGGTAGGGCAGCGTTGGTTTAAGGTAGGGCGGAAGTAAATAATGTATCACAATTAATCTTACATCGAGGCATGGCTTCCAAAATCAATCAGCATATATATCACTTTTCTCTTGGTCAGTGACGTACATTGGCTCAGATTTCCATCTGTCTACCGAAAGGGACGGCTTTACGTTAAGGAACCACGGTCCGAGAAAAATTACTTTCGAAGAAAAAAAGTGTTCTACATACATATATACATATGTGCATGTTTTTATAAGTGCCTTTCCTCGCTAATCGTTAGGGATGGCAACAATAACTGGAAAAACGATTATAATCGGTTAATTTCTTTCGGTTAACGGTTAAAATGTATCGGTTTTTTCTTTTTGATTATTTTTTCGATTAACCTTTTTCCTCTCAAGTCGAAAATAATCGAAAGGAAATAATCGACGTTGAGAATTTCCGCCTTTTCATCCGAGTCCGAATTCGGTTACCTACTTTTTTGTGAGTATATCCAAAAAAAACCGCAATAAATGTTCCCTCCAGTTCCCGAATAGACGATTTTATTGTCATTTTGACGATTTTTCCTAATAAATTACGATTTTTTTCGTTTATTATATATTTTTTTTAAGGAATAATTGTAATCGAAAAACGGTTTTAATCGGTTAGTTTCCCACAATTATTCGCGATTAATAATCGAACACTTTCGATTAACCTAAAAAGCGGTTAATCGGTTATTTCATTTTTTTTGCCATCCCTACTAATCGTACGCAGTTTTGGGGGTTTGTTTGGAAAATTTTACAACTTACAAACATCTCCGGTCGACGGGACTTTTGGATTTAGAACCAGGAAGACCTCCTCTACTGCCCCCAATGACTTTTTTTCAACGCGTGGTAGACTGTTGGAAAAATTTCCCCGTACATTTAATACCTATTTGTTGACACATAATTATTGTGACAGTACATAAGCAATACTCATTGAGAATAAGCCAACAAGATGGTTCAGCTTCCAGACTTAGATGTGGAGATGTGGATATCTTTAAATTTGGTATGTGGGTCGCCTGTAGGTATGCACGCAAGTCAAGGTGAGAAAAAAACTCTCGATAATGATTAACCATAGAAAATTTAGACACCTCATTTTTCCACCGAGTAAAATGTTTTAGATTAACACACAGCCTTAGTAATCAATTCCGCGCTTTGGTGTTGTTTGCTCACAGTGAGATTAGTTTTTGTCAGAAAAGTGCCGGAATGAACCATTCCTTTAACCAAACTACAAAAATTCGATTGTCTTATTTAATTATGTATATATGTGATGCACGGTGGATTCTCACGGTGGATATCATACATTGCAACCGCAATAATTTTTTATCTCAAACTATGACAAAAAATTTAATTATAATAATTCATCTCATTTGTTGGCCTTTTTAAGGTAGGGCATTCTAATTTTAAGGTGGGGCATTGCTCTGGCGTGAATATGTGAGCATCTAATATGTATGTCAAACACTAATCCCGGCAAATGTAGCATACGGATCACAAAATTATTGTTGCATTTGCTTGCAAAATTCGTATCCGGATCTGGATCACTGCCACGGGAGCTCAGCTAATGCTCCTAACCGTCAGTTGCCACTGTAACGTGTCAATACTTAGCTGCTTTGTATACACATTGTACTTAAAAGGTTTATAGCAAACAAAGAAATAGGAAAAAATACATGTGCATTAGACTAAAATGTAAAAACAATAGCTACACCGTTAATTGCATCGGACACTCTTGTGTAGTTTGCACATCATTTATGTACGCCCATTGTTTCTTGCCACTATTTTTTTTACACCTGCATAAAACATATGTATGTATTTATGTACACATTAGTAGTTTGCATTATAATTATAAAATTGGCTTCTTATTCGTAGTTAGTGTAGATTGCAGCTTTGCGTTTTGTAGCTTTACGGCATTAGTTTGAGGCGAGAGAGGCGAGTTAGGCATTAAAATGCAAATTTTGCGTAAAAAGCAGACCTTTTTTGCGAACACAGCAATACCAGCAACGTGAAATATATCCTCACAGAAGACACAATAAATACACATCAAGTGAAAATCTTCAATAGGTGTGATTTGGGGGTTTAGTTTTAAAAATTCCTAGTGGCAAGCAAGCACTGAACTGTCTTAAGAATTTTTTATACGTTTTTAGCATGTTTGCAACGCGCTGGACTATTTTCCAAATATGTATCCCGAAATGGTCCAATCGAAGTATCGCCAATTTTTTATACTGAGTAATTTTCAAACATCGATGTTAAGCATCGAATTTTCGTTCGATAGTATAGATGTTTCAAAAACATCGATATATCGTTTACATCCCTAATCTTCAAATAATGAAATGTTCCCCGAATTAGTTATATGCTTTTAACATCCCTCAGGCTTATTTTTTTATTTTATTACTTTTTGAATATTTTTTTACATTTTCATTTAATAAATAAATAAATAAAAAAAATTATTAACCGCCTCGACACCTAAGAGATTCGAACCCGCGTCGCCAGATGGACCGCTGTACCATTGCGCCACTTGCATTAACCGTTTCAAATGCTGCACTTAAGTGGCAGATGTAAAGCTGTAGAATGTTTGCGATTTTTTAGCTAGTTCGGAACTATCGAATAAGTAATGCAGCGGTAGATAATTGGCATCGCCATGTTAAATTCGCCAGTTGTTAACATGCATTAGCTGCGCACCAGTTATGTACTAGAGAATTTCCCCACAGGGAAAGTATAGAAATATTTCTACAATTGTAATGGGAAAAAGGAAGCTAAATATAATACTTTTCAAAATTAAGACAGTTTTAAAAATTGAGTCTAAGCTTAACTCTTCAGATTCTGTTGCATTTATGGACAAAAAAAAGTTCACCGCACGCCCTGGAAAAAATTTTTATTTTTTTTACGCCGCTAGATGTCGCTGGTTAAGATGTTCCAGAAAATTATTCGCCATAAAATTTCACAATGGGTCTCCTCACAACAAATCTTTGCAAAATGGACCTAAAATACAACAGGAAGCGAAAACATACGTACATATATTCCTCCAAATTAGAGGTGGGAAACTATCGATAGTGCCACCATCGATAGTTTTAAAAAAACTATTGATAGTCTTCGATAGTCTTCAAAAAAATAAACAATCGATAGAACTATCGCCGAAAATTTGAAAAATTCAAGAAAACATCAAAATCTTAATATTTTACATTCAGTCCAGTATATTTTAGTACACGAAAGTGAAAGTTTTAAGTCGAAACAAAAAAATCTTCAAAGCCTTCTATAATGTCGTTTCTATTATTTGGTACATAGACGAATATAAAACCTTAACAGAATCCGAAATAGTAATGTGCAATATGGAGATGTAAAAGTTTTAAAACTATCGATAGTACACATTAATATCGATAGTTTTTGATAGTTTTGAAAAAGCCATCGATGGTCTTCGATAGTGTTCAAAAAAATAAAATATCGATACTGTCGATGGTGCCATCGATATTTTCCCATCTCTACTCCAAATGTTAAATCTGTTTTATTTCGGGTTCTGCTGAAGTGAAGGAAATACTTCTTTTGCAAAATATTAATGATTTTTTACGATGTTCAACGTGCAGCCAATAAATGGTGCATTAAGGTGGTATAAATTAAGTACTGGGTGCTAGTGACCCCAATGGCGCACATAGGGTTAATACAATTGTAAAGTAGAAACCCTGCTCTAAAGCCGAAGGGATTGGTGTATCAAGCCGATGATATGCAAACAAAGAATTTTAGCGACATCTAGCGGCGTCAAAAAGTAAGAAAAATTATGCAGTTTCTCGAAAAAGAAATCATATTTTTTTTTGCGATACGCTCATATACACAAAATGAAGTTAATGAAATTAGAAGTTACGGCTGCCGCTAATTATCTTTATTATTTCAAATAAAAAAGAGAAATAGTGTAAGATTAGTTGCAATCAGCGTTCCCATTCTAACTTTTTTCCACATTGATTTAGCTTTTATTTCTGTCTTTTAGCCGTAAAAATTCTGATTTACCTTTGGATTTTTGTAGAACTTTTTTTATTTGCAATCGCACATCGATACGTTAAAAGATGTACTTTTCTTTTCTAATGAAAATGCATTAAATGCAATAAAATGAAATATTTGTGACATTTTTAAACAGGAAAAAATTAATTAAAAAAAAAACTGGCCAATAGCTCATATAAAATTCACAAAAATTAATTAAATTTGCGCTTTTTTGAGTTTTTCGAAATTTAAAACCGATAAAAAGGTATTGTCGAGAATTTACAATTTATGACATTTTAAAAAAAAAGATTTATTAAAATTCGTCCAGTACTTTTTGAGATGTTTTTAAATGGTTCTCTAATGATCGCGAAAAACGCGTTAATAAAATGGACTGAAAGCGCGTTGCGAACAATTTTTTAGGGTCGGCTTCGGTATAATGTGCCCGCCGTATTTATCTTCGAATTACTAAGAATTTTTCAATAAACGTTTCAGCAAATGTTCTGGGGATGTACGCAAAAATCCTGTATTATTAATAAACTATAATCTTTCTAGGGATTTCGTTTTAATTTTAGTCATATACATATATGACCCCCAAAAAAAAAAAACGAAAAACTCCGGGGCAGGGCGCATTCTATCGAAATTTTCTAAATGGTTACAGATTCGAAAATAAGATGCTTACTAATTTTTTTCAATTTTCACAAGCAGTAATTATGCATACTTACTTAAGTCATACTTGCCTAAACCATCTATCATATATTCGTACGCACTGTATCATACATACATATGTACATACATAACTGAGATATCATTGTCATTTTCTGTCATGGTAATTTAAAAATGTCAAACATATATCACCTCAAGATTAGTACATATGTATGAATGTAGAAGCGCGTGTTGATGCATTTTTTAAATTGTCTAAAAGCACGTTTGTGAAAAAATTTAATGTTATAATTAAGAATGATGACACAATTATTCAACTGCGAACTTGTCTATTCACTGTATAACAAAAAAAAAAAAAAATACAAAAAGCAAGTACAAATAGAAAATTAATGTATGTACATATGTAGGTACATATCTGTGCCCGCAAATTAAAGTAGCCTATCTCGAGATAGTGCGAAATTGAGTTATTGTTATAGTGTTAATCTTTGGAGGAAAATCCATCGATCTGTCTTATCCCCATTTAAATCGGATTAATAGTTAAAAGTTATTTAGATATAAAAATTATCCTAACTCAAATAGAAACATTTTGCATCAGTTAAAGTAACTTATCTTCACTTAAGTCTAGTATTGTATGAAAATCATTTTAATAAAACATCCTAACTAGAGTTATGTGGGCACATTTATTTCTGTTTTCTGTTTATTAAAAACACTTAACTCGAGTTAAATGTAGACAAAAACCTTGTTGGAAAGAATTCAGTTCAATAATAAAAATTTTACTAGAGTTAATTCTGCTTTTCGTAAAACTTGTATTCAATAAAAGCACTTAAGTTATCAAAGTTAATTTTTTCGCCATAAACTTTGCTTTAAGATTTCTCTTTCACAACTATTCCTTCTCTAACACTAAAAATCCATTGCTTTCACTTTTAAAAATCCAAATTGGTCCAATAGTTTAAGTTTTGACAAAAAATCGATTTTTCTCCGTTCACCATATTTTGAGTTAAGCTACTTTAATAACGTCACAGATATGTATGTGCGCATTGCTGAATGAAATGCTGACGAAACGAAAAGTTGGTGATTGACCCGTAACAGATGTTCCATATACATATGAAAACATCAACCAGCAGTTCAGGCATACTGGCATACTAACATATCTCTGTCAAATATAAAGACATGTCATTGAAATTTTATGGCAGGAGTTCTACTACGGACATAAGACAAAAAACACAAAAATTTTGGAAAATGGGCGTGGAACCGCCTCCTTTTAAAAGCAGGAATATACGAGATTTCTGAGCCCATAACTCGACAAATAATTTGTATATAATGACGAAACTTGGTGTATACACTTTTATTACTTGTGGTAATACATGTTGAAAATTTTAGCGAAATCGGTTGACGACCACGCCCAATTATATATATATATAAATATAAAGATAATTCATTGAAGTTTTGTGGCATGAGTCCCACAGTAGACCGAAAACAAAAAACAAAAAAAAAACATTGGAAAATGGGTGTGGCACCGCCCCTTTTTAGACAAAAGAATCGACAAATAAATGCGACATTATGACGAAACTTTGTGTATAAACTTTTACCACCTGTGGTAATGCATGTTCAAAAATTTAGCGAAATCGCTTTATGACCACGCCTACTTTTTAACAAAGATATTTCTGGAACATCCTTTGGGAATTTGTAACGTGACACCTTTGCAACTAGAAGTCATAAAGGAATGAAATATTGCACAAAGAGTAATATTCATATGCTTAGTTGGATGATTGATAAAAATTTTGAAAATGGGCGTGGTTACACCCACTTTATGCGGCAGTCGCTTTATATAAAATACACCGTGTTTCCATTAAACGTAAACAAACTATGAAAGCATACAGCTGAGTATATAATGTTCGATTCCACTCGAACTTAGGCTTCCTTACTTGTTCATATCTGGTTTGGTTTAGAAGTTATCAAATAAAGTACGTGCGTGTAGTACTATAAATGTTCTGAGAAAAAGGTATGACAGGCATACAGGGATACTCAACTTTTTCACATACAAACTAGGCATACATTTTTACAAAAAAAAAAGTCGCAAATCTTTATCATGTCGCAATGGGTAAAAAAGTGATTTATTTTTTTATAAATCAATAACATCCTTTCTGAACTAAAAGTTTGCTAAATTTTGCTAATAGACGCCGGAAATTAGTTTCCTTTGCTCTCATGAAAAGTTACTGAAAAATACATAACTATTTTTTATTCGCAGAGACGATATGTACATATGTATTTCCCAAACGTTTAAACATTTTTGGGAATTTTCCTAAACTCAAATTGAGAATTAAGATTTTCTGAAACGTTTTTGGCCTGATGGTTATTGGGTAGTATTACTTGAGGCGATTTATCTTGATGTGATGTGATTTCATGTATGTACGTGGCCTGGTGTGACTGCTTTCAGCCCAACGTGACGTGTCATCATTTATATTACGGCTGACCTTGTAATAATATGAAGGTGCAGTTACCTTTCCAAAATCGCTCCAGATAAGATAAACAAACAATGCAGAGAGAACACAGAAGATGTCATAACTCATCCGTACTTATTGTGTGCTTAGCGAAAGTAACAAAGCCTCATACGAATGAATACATATTTGCTATTGCATGCTTATCTTGTCAGTTATTTAAATATTTATGACAACGACTAATTAGTGATTAAGAAGGGGAATATGAAATCTACAACACAATTCCTATCTGTATTTTAAAGTATAATTTGGACAAAGGCTTCGCAGATTCTATGCCTTAGACAATAAATAAATTTTGGTAGTTTTCTAGTCCCTTTGTCTTCTCAATACTGCATTAGATTAACAATACGATTATGAGAACATTTCGTGTTTTATAACAGTCCAAGCAACTAGAAATAGTGGAATGTCACTCTAAAATATATCACCTTCTTGGAAATTCAAACGTCCAAAAATAAATGTTTAATATACTTGATTCGCCATTTTAAAAGTTAATGAGACATTTAGGAATTGCATTTGCGTAAAATTGAGATAAGGGAGATTAAGGTAAATTCAACACAGTGAGCAATTTCATTCAATAAAATTACAAATATTTATTCTTAAAAAACAAGCACTTGGCGAATACGAAATATGTAGTATCAACATTTTTCTGTATCGTCCCCATTGTTTTTTAAAACAAAAATTTAACGACGCCCATGGGATTTTGCCCCACTTTCTTACAGTATACCTACCCATACTGTAGTGTTGTGCTGACTACAAAATTCAACACAAGCAATATAGAAGTAGTATACATATGTATGTATATATGGTCGACATGAAACGTGATCATCATTTGATCCATCAATTGATGGTCATTTGTGATGGATATACTCATCAGAATTTTCTATCGCATTCTTAAGAGCAATATGAACAAGTAAGGAAGCCTAAGTTCGAGTGGAATCGAACATTGGAGACTCAGCTGTATGCTTTCATTGTTTGTTTGCGTTTGATGGAAACACAGCGTATTTTACATAAAGCGAGTGCCGCATAAAGTGGGCGTAGCCACGCCCATTTTCAACATTTTTATCAGTCATCCAACTAAGCATATGAATATTATTCTTTGTGCAAAATTTCATTCCTTTTTGACTTCTAGTTACAAAGATGTCACGTTACAAATTCCCAAAGGGTGTTCCAGAAATATCTTTGTTAAAAAATAGGCGTGGTCATAAACCGATTTCAATAAATTTTTGCGTGTCTATTAACACAAGTTGTAAACGTGTATAAACCAAGTTTCGTTATAATATCTCAATTATTTGTCGAGTTATAGGCTAAGAAATCTCGTATATTCCTTTGTCTAAAAAGAGGCGGTGCCACGCCCATTTTCCAAAATTTTTATATTTTTTGTTTTCGGTCTATTGTGGAACTCATGCCACAAAATTTCAATGAATTATCTTTATATTTGACAAAGATATCGCTTAAAATGTTTTTATTAGGCCACTTTATAGTTCCCAGGTATAAAAGTGGGCGTGGTCGTCAAACCGATTTCGCTAAAATTTTGAACATGTATTACCACAAGTAATAAAAGTGTACACACCAAGTTTCATGATTATATATCGATTATTTGTCGAGTTATGGGCTCAGAAATCTCGTATATTCCTGCTTCTAAAAGGAGGCGGTGCCACGCCCATTTTCCAAAATTTTTGTATTTTTTGTTTTATGTCCATAGTTGGACACCTTCCATAAAATTTCAATGATATATATTTATATTTGACAGAGATATCGCTTAAAATGCTTTTATTAGGTCACTTTATAATACCCATATATAAAAGTGGGCGTGGCCGTCAACCGATTTTGACAATTTTTCGTCCAAACATTTGCCTAAGTTAGTATATCACGCGTACCAAATTTCATCGATATATCTTCAACAGTTTCTGAGTTATGACTCATAAAGCTTTCAATGTTTGCTCCTTAATAAGTGGGCGTGGCACCGCCCATTTTCCAAAATTCCATCAAATTTCTTCTTAGGGGCCTGAGCTCAACACGTGGGTAAAATTTCATCACTCTAGCTATATTAGTGGCTGAGATACCAAATTTCCGATTTTTTCTATATAGGAAAAGTGGGCGTGGTCATGGTCCGATTTCGCCCATTTTCAATACCAACCGTCCCAGTCTCGATACCAACTTGCATTTCAAATTTCATCAAAATATCTCAATTTTTGCGCGAGTTAGAGTATTTACAGACGGACAGACGGACGGACGGACGGACGGACATGGCTCAATCGATTTCTCTTTTCACCCTGATCATTTTGATATATATAAGTCTATATCTATCTCGATTATTTCATTCTGTTACAATCCACCGTTATGTGATTAAAACTATAATACTCTGTGTACTAGTACAGCTGAGTATAAAAATGTAATGGGATGAAATGTATACGTGTGTTTGCATCTCGCTCTCACTAATAATTTCTATCAATAAAGTAACTCTGGCCCCTCTCAGCTGACAAAAAAAGTGCAAATTGTGTGAAGCTTTTGCATGTGTTAGTTTCCATCACTCGGTTTTTGCTGGGGGTGATTGCCGCTTGCCAGGCAACACTCATGGCGTTTTCTTTTCTACGAAAAAATGTTGCCCTCCTATATCCCAATTACCGAATTACGTATCCTGACTTTCTATAAAATGGCTGAATTTGTAGATAAGGGTGCCCTCCTACTTAGTTAGAGGTCAATATTTGGTGAAAGTACCAGACAAACAGGGCAACATTATTTCGCCATCAATCAAAAAACTGCAATCGCCATTTGCATTGAGAATTCGCTATAAGAATATGTGTACCAAATTTCATAAAAATTTTTAAAATTTTGCCCAATTTAGAGTACTACGTACAGCTGAGTATAAAAATGAACGTGTTACTTGCTAGTGTGTCGGTTGGTTGGTCGATCACCCAATTGGTTTCAGTAGTTTCCTTAAATGACGCTGACTGCAAATAAGTCCGAATGACATGTGGTCAATCGATATGTCACTCAAATTGTCAGTTAACTTAATCAAATAAAAGTACAGTAAGAAAACAATAACAACAAGTAAGGAAGCCTAAGTTCGAGTGGAATCGAACATTAGATACTCAGCTGAATGCTTTCATTGTTTGTTTGCATTAGATGGAAACACGATGTACTTTATATAAAGCGAGTGCTGCATAAAGTGGGCGTAGCCACACCCATTTTCAAAATTTTTATCAGTCATCCAACTAAGCATATGAATATTATTCTTTGTGCAAAATTTCATTCCTTTATGACTTCTGGTTGCAAAGATGTCACGTTACAAATTCCCAAAGGGTGTTCCAGAAATATCTTTGTAAAAAAGTAGGCGTGGTCATAAGCCGATTTCGATGAATTTTCGGATATGTATTACCACAAGTGATGCAAGTTTATACACAAAGTTTCGTCATGATATCGCAATTATTTGCCGAGTTATGGGCTCTGAAATCTCGTAGATTCCTTTGTCTAAAAAGAGGAGGTGCGGCGCCCATTTTCCAAAACTTTTGTGTTTTTTGTTTTATGTCCCTAGTTGGAGTTATGGCGTTTTCTTTTCTCGAAATAATGTTGCCCTGTTTGATTTTCTTAGCTATTTTGTAAGATTGTCTGGTCCTTTCACCAAATATTGTCTTCTAACTAAGTAAGAGGCCACCCTTATCTACAAATTCAGCCATTTTATAGAAAGTCAGGACATGTAATTCGATAGTTGGGATATAGGAGGGCAACATTTTTTCGTAGAAAAGAAAACGCCATTAGAGTGCGCACAGACGGACGGACATGGCTCAGTCGATTTCTCTTTTCACCCTGATCATTTTGATATATACATATAAGTCCATATATATCTCGATTATTTTATTACAATCCATCGTTATGAAATCAAAATTATAATACTCTGTGTACTAGTACAGCTGAGTATAAAAATTGGGGTCGTAGTGCATCCTTTTTTAGATATAACAGCATCATCATTGCCGATGCATCGAGTATATGAGTGTTTCACATCGTTCGTTAGGAATTGATTTCCATGTCTGCTCTCTCGTTTCCCACAGTTGATTGTTATTTGTTGCATTGCACTGGACTACTTCCCTCTTTACGTTGCACCCTACATTTTCTATTGGATTGAGGTCTTGGAGACTGTACAAGCCATTGCACCACCGCAACCCTATTTTTTTGACACCATTGCTTCGGTAATTCGCTCGTGTGCTACGACCCTTGTTGGAAGGCCCAATTCAGCGGTACATCCTCCCGGACATATGGTAGCATAAGCTCCTCCATGATTCCAACATACACCATGCGATCCATGGTCTCATTATTAGCCAACTCCGTGGAACAAAAAACATACCCAAATAATAATACCTGATCCTCCATATAAACTATGGACGGATGAATCTAAAATCGTGTTGCATGGGACAAGAAGGACGCGGTAATGTGTAAGACGGCCTAGTAATTCAGGGTATAACACAAAATACCCCACTAAGTCAATTAAACATGGAGGATCAAGTATTATGATCAAAGTAATGATTACCGAACAAGGTAGAATAATGTGTGAAGCTCTCCGTTGATGGTTTAAACGTGAAAATAAATGCACTAGTTTGATTTTTGTAAGCTCAGAAACAAATTTGTAACGTGACAAATTGTCCCAACCGGGGTCATAACGATTAGTTCAAGTAGTTTAAACTTAGAATAACTTAAATTAACAAAAATTTGTATTTTTTCGATCAAGATAATTGCATACTAGTACATAGATATAGTGAATATAAATACAATAGTTAAGAGGAACGGATAAAATCGCGGAAAAATTAAATTTTACAAAGGCAAATATTTATTAATTTGCATTGTCAATTCGGGAAGCTACATATATGGATAAATGTTATTTAGAAATATTCTAATGGATTAAATGGAGAAGCATGGCAGCTATATGCTATAGTGGTCCGATTCAGCCGATTCCTACAAATGATCAGCTAGTCATAAAAAGATGCCCACATACCGAATTCCTCTAACATATGTTGAGAAATACCCGATGATTTTTAACAATTAAGTTTTTCCTCGTGCTGTTTTTTACACGGATTCGCCCATATGTATATATGTATGTATGTACTTATGTGATACTTCCACCCTGCAAAAATCAATGGATTATATGGTCCATTTTGTGGTAGGTTGGAGTATTTTCCAAGTGATCATAAACATAGTCCCAAGGGAGCAACTCATGTATCTGCATCGGCTCGTAGTTAGCCGAACATTGCTACGAAAACCAAATGCTTATCGCGATGACGACGAAGCAAGCTCGTGCATATGTATGTACATATGCTTGCGTGTTTGACCGTGAACATTTAGTAAAAAAGAGACATTGAAACGCAACGCAACAGATACCAAAAACAAAAAATGTAATATTTATTAAAAAAGTATACTAATAACTCAAAATGAATTGGTAGTCGTACGCACAAATCTTTTTCAGAGATAATTAAATTTCTTTAATTTGAGTACTCCATAAATTAAACCAATGTAGGTACTCCATGGATTACTCGGGTGTCATGCGTAAATCGGAGTATGTGATCCGTGCCTAGAATATCGCCATGTCAAATGGACCATATATTTTATATGAAATGTGGTAAATTCTGGAGTACTCGAATGATCCACAGGGAGTACTTTATAGACGCATGCATGGAGTACTCGGTTCCTTTGCAGGGCAATTGCAATATAAAACAGACAATTAAGTGTTTACTTGTGTAAGCGGCAGTGCATTTTAAAAGTAAGCTGAATACATACATACATATGTATGTACAAACAATTTGATTGTGCTTTTAATTGCTTAATTAAAATTCACGGCTATGCAAATTAAACCGAACAATAAACATTTTGTATGGGTGGAATTTGCAGCTTTGTAAATCGAAGCGCATACAAATGTACATACGAGTATGTATCTATACTTACTTAATTGACACGCAACCGTCTAGACGATTCTGGCCGAGTCCAATAAAGCGCGACAGCTATTTCTGGTTCGTACAGAATGGCGCCGCATGGGAATACCTAGGGAGTCGGCATCACTGTCCACCTGATCTTCCCAACGCAGTGGAGGCCTCCCTTTCCTTCTACGTTCAGCGGGTTTCAATAGAAATACTTTCTTGGCCGGAGCATCTTCCTCATTCCTCATTCTCATAGCATGACCTGTCCAGCGCAGCCGCTGGATCTTTATTGGCTGAACAATGTCAATGTCGTTAATTCTCCGTCGATACTCGCCAACGCGCAAAAGATCCAATGCTCCGAAGAACTTTCCTCTCGAATATTCCAAGCGCCATCTCATCTGATTTTGACATTGTGCATGTTTCTGCGCAGTACATGAGGGCTGGAACGATGAGCGTCCTGTAGGGTGTGATTTTTGTTCGTCGAGAGAGGACTTTACCTTTCAATTGCCTACTTAGTCCAAAGTAGCATTTATTGGCAAGAGTGATTCTTCGTTGGATTGCCGTGCTGACATTGTTTTTGGTGTTAATGGTGGTTCCTAAATACACGAGGTCCTTAACAGTTTCGAATTTGTACCTATCTTTGTGTGATGACAGGAGGTACTTCGTCTTGTCCGCCAAACCGCCAAGTTTTGTAGGGAAACCAAATTCAGAGTTTTTCCAGGATCATGAGTTTTTTCCAGGATCAGTGATGATTATTTTGGCTTAGAACAAATTTGACACCTTTTTAATCGGCATAAAATAATATTAATGAAATTTGATACAATTTAATCAATATCAAAGGATATTCATCTATTCTTTTTAATTTTTAGATTTTCTTAAAAATTTTAACAACCTGTGAATGCCACGAATAATATAATAATTAAATAATTTAATTTAATTATTTTTGCGTAACATTTTCACCATACTAGAAAAAATAACCGTTATTTTCGGTCCCTGATTTGTACATATTTGGGAAATGCGATGTTTGCGATATGCGGTATTGTGATATTCAGACTACCGCGTACCAGAATTTATCAAGAAAATGCGGTGCGGTGTTTATTATGATCGCACACCTTGCGGTTGCGGTCATACTCCCACCGCATTTTTTAAGAGTATACTCTAAATCACAAGAAAAATGTTTGCATGCAGATCTCTGGTATGTACTAAACAGACCTGGGTATCCTCAATTACATTTTTTTTCAATTACAATTACATTAATTTGTGATTGAAATTTGTAATTGTAATTAAGGTTTTCCAATGACAATTACATGTAATTGGTAATTGATATTTTTCAAAACTTTCAATTACAATTACATTTGCATGTAATTGAAAATCTCCAATTACAAATAATTGTAATGGAATCACACCAATTACATTTTTCTTGGGTTTGAGAAAATTTAGTTATACAATTTGTTTTTGTTTCTATTCTTGTTCTGTTCTTTTTTGTTTTTGTTTTTGTTTTTTGCTTTTGTTTTTGTTTTTGCTTTTGTTTTTGTTTTTTTGTTTGTTTTTTTCCTCAAACAAAAACAAAAGCAAAAGCAAAAACAAAAAAAAACAAAAACAAATACAGAAACAAAAACAAATACAAATACAAAAACAAAACAAAAGCAAAAACAACCATAAAAACAAAAACAAAAGCAAAAACAAAAACAAAAAGAACAATAATAGAAACAAAAACAAATTGTATAACTAACTATAACTAAGAAAAATGTACACTCAGAGAAAAAGCAAGCTAAATTTCAGTATAGCGGGCTTAAATCAAGCCGAAAACGTTATGAAAGTCTGTTAAGCTCGAAAATGCTAAAATCAAGAATATATTCTTATTTTTAGGACGATGTTTTTTGAGAAAAAAAGCTTATATTAAGAATTTTCCGTTTTCAAATAAGCTTGTATAAACTTATTTTTAGCATTGCCTATGATTGATTTAAGAATGTACATTCTTATTTTAAGAATGTTCAAATTTTTTTTAAGAATACTTATTCCAGCTTTTCCACTATTTCGAAATTCAAAATTCGAAATCATTTAACCCACCTAACAAAATAAAAAAAAAAAAAGTGGTTATTTAGTTAGTTTTTTATTTTGTTTTATTTTCAGACAAGTACATATCGTCGCTGCGCCAACAAATTCAGTTATATGTTTTTTTTTCGATTTTTTTTTATTACATATTTATTAAGAGCTATCCGCTAGCCACATTTCTGCATTTCCCGTTTTCTGATATCCTTCTTTGGTTAGAAGTTATCAAACACAGCTATATGCTCTCAGTAGCAGAAATGCTATGTAAAATCAGTTATATATCTATTTTCGTATAATGGTTTTTTGATTTCAGGTTATTTTTGTGTAAAAAAATTATTTAAAAAAAGCGTATGTGACCAATTTTCACAATAGGAGGGGCACTGGTCAATTAAATAATGCATTTCCAAGCTATCGCTAATTGCATCGGACAATAGCGAAGAATTGTATACACATCTTTCACGATTTCTTACCCCACTAGCAAATTTAAACAATTTGTAAAAAGAGCTATGTGCTGTAAAACGGCGCAAATGCTTCATGCGAAGTGGTTGGTCAAAAAAAGTAAAGAAAATTGCACAAGTCTATTACATATGTGTAGTATCATTAGTTAACAATTCAAACTAGAAAAAATATTCTCTGGGATCACCAGAAAACCGTCTTTTTGCTCTCCTGAAAAGTTGCTTAAAAACGTATAGCTCTTTTGTTGGCGCAGCGACGATATGTATATATATAGTAATATATATAATATATGTAATATACAATTCAATTTTTACAAATGATACTTTGGCTTAAGAGGCCCAAACAGTTTCATATAAATTGTATAATTTTTTTTAACTAAATTTTTAAAAGTATATAATCCAACGTATTAATATATTGTTTTAAACAAAATAAAATGTATTAACGTAACTTGTGATAATTATTTCATTTGTTTCCCTACGTATATGTGTGCAAATTGGTTTGAAAATGCGTCACAATATCCTCTTCGAGATCATTAATTTCAGCTTCGGCCTCTCCACTTCACCGTTGGCGGTTGCAGCGGCCGCAGCTTCCTTCTCAGCAACTTCCAGTTTCTCCTGTTTCTTTAGTTTGCGTTTCGGCAAATAATGAAAAAAGACACATTTTCAGTATATGTATACAATATTTGCTTAAGCTGACGGGATAAAAATTCAAACATTCTCCACTTACCGTTTTGTAAAGAGTCCCTGCAATTGTTTAGCCAATGCCACCCAAAGCCAATACAGCTAGCAGCACGTACTTCATGCGGGCACACATCATAAACCCAGTCGATTCTCAGAGGCTATAATTTGAGAATGCCGCTTCCTTGTTGCGTCTGAACAACATACCATAAAACCCTTTGTCCACCACCCCATAGTCCAGACATCGCATATAAGATGAGTGGATTCTTTGGACTCGGCCGCCAGAAAAGCTCGATGGTGATTAATGTGAAATGCACAATAGCACCGAGTATGATGATTGGAAGACGTCCAATATATTTCATTACAGAACTAAACAAAATGGAGCAAATGGCATTCACCACACCAAAACAGATCATCACGAAACCAATTTGATTGATGCCCAATGCGCGTGACACGTAGGACTGTTAAATTGGCTTCAAAAATTCCTTTTCCATGCCAATGAAACCCGTAATGGGAATGATCAATTCTTGATTGCATTTCTCCCTTTGACGGTTGTGGCCGAGTATTGTACGTTTGTATATATGTATGCAAATTTTTCCTTTTTTGTTAAAAAAAAATTTTGTTTGAACAAAAAGCAACGACTTTTGAAAATTATGTACATATGTACATATAAACATACATACATATGTACATACATATGTATCTTTTTTGAGAATTTCATACTTAAATCCATGGTATAAAAATTCAGAAGGTAATTTCACTTTAAACTTTTTGACGGCTATTGAATTTTTCTGAAGTATCTTTTTTGTAAACATTATGAGTGAGGCTGCCATATTGGACAAATATAAAAATGGAGATTTTTTAAGAAAATTTTGGTAATTTTAGTTTTAGTTGAAGAAAGCTTAGAAATTATTAAAGAAAGTCATATATTATTATAAGGAATGTGAAAAGTGGAAAGTATTTGGCTCCAATATTTAATACAAAGCCTAACGCAAAACAACAGGCAGAGTATTTAACAAAGAAGTAAGGCTGGAGTCATCGTTATGTCCGAACAAATTTTTTGTTTACATTTTGCTCGTTATTTTTCACTTCTATCTTACAGAAAGGGAAGAGAAGGAGTACAATACAAGCAAAAATTTGGTGGAACAGAAATGCAGAATTCAGATTAAAGGAATCAAGAAGGTATATTTTAAAGTTCTTTATTAAACTCATTTAAGTTGTAATTTTTTTAATTTTTTTGTTTTTGTAATCTTTTTTTTAGTCAGGATGTCTTCGAGATATTTTCAATTAAATGTTTGTTTATAAAGCACTTACGTGTCTACAGCCTCGAGATTTTTGTCCACAAAGCTTTCCACTAATTGCACTCTAAAAAATACATATTTTATTAAGCTTTATGCACATTTTAATTATTGCGCCCATACTTTGTTTTCGCATTATAACTTGGAACTGCACATTTCGATAATAACGTTTTGTTGTTTGTGCTACTAATATCGCTAGCACCGAAATGCACTGAGCACATCAACGGGTTCTTTGGAAGATCTACTTCCTCTATTTGGCACGCTTGAAGCCATTGATTCCTTATAAACGGAATTGCTGGAAACCTAAAAAACTTCACCGCTGAGCCTTTGCAAAAGTGCACGGTATTTTCGTATCCCCTGAAGAGGCAGCTCATTTTTCAAATCTTTTTCCACAAATTACGCGTATGAAAGTAAATTTATTTTTTTATTTATTTAGTTTGCACAAATCACAATTGCTTTTTTTGAAAAAAAAAAAAATTAATTTATTTTCACAAACTTCAGATTTCGGCCCAAAAAACATTTGCTGCTGTTTACTCTGGTAGCATGATTTCAATGAAATGTCATAAATTCAATAAAAGTCAAATGGCTAAGATGGCTGCCTACGTCAATAAGTGATTTTACCTTCTATTTTTCTACCATGCTTAAATCGAGAATTTTATTCTTAGAACAAGATATTTTCAGATTTTTATATTGCTTCAAGAATGCTATTCCTGTTTCAAGATTGGAGGAACTTAAATTTTATATATTTCTCCTTAATTTCCGTAATTCTTAAATCAAGTACGACACAGATTGATTTTAGCCCGCAACTTTTCTCTGAGTGTAATTGATACCATTCCATTACAATTACTTGTACTTGGAAATTTTCGATTACATTTGCAAGTAATTGTAATTAAAATTCTGCAATTACAATTACATGTAATTGTAATTGCCATTTTACAATTACCAATTACATGTAATTGCAATTGAAAGATCTCAATTACAATTACATGCATTTGTAATTGTAGAATTTCATTTACCAATTATATGTAATTGGTAATTGAAAAATGGCAATTACAATTACATGTAATTGTAACTGAAGGTGTAATCAATTACAAAATGTAATTGAGGGTGCCCAGGTCTGGTACTAAATACATTGTACATATACATACATACATACGAGTATAATGCGACGAAGCAAGGAAAGTAATTAGAATTCCACTATTTTATGCGGTCAGTGACTGACTGACGCAGGTTAAAGGTTAAGCGTCCACATAAACAAACTAATAGGAACTGGTTAAGTGGGCGATCGCCAGTGATTTTTTTCAATTAATTTTCGTTTATTAAATCCAAGGCACTTGACGTTCAAAATAATTGTATTTTTAGTCGTGAGATGTAGCTTTGTTTATTGGTTTGAGAATAATAACATGGCACTGAAGCAGCTTAGTTCAATTCGATTCTTTTTAATAATTGGCATATGTACATACATTAATGAACGAGAAATTAATGAGATGTCTTTTTACTAGTGCAAATGATGAAAATTGTATAAAGGGGGACAGATTGACGAAAAAGAATAAAACATAAAAAGTCAGAAAACCTAATTTCGGGCGAAACCAACATAAAATACACAGCTGTTAGTTTGCGTATAAAGTAAAGTGCTCGCCTCCCCACCTCCTTACAATTTGAAACTATGTACATATATGAGATGTGGTCGCTGTGGTGCAGTGGGTAGAGTGCTCGTCTGCTATGCCAGAGGTCTCGGGTTCAAACCCCTGTCCGAGCAAACACCAAAAAAAAATTTCTAATAAGTAAAAATTCAATTATTTGGTTTTTTAAGAGCAGCGGTCACCTCTCGGCAGTGGGCGGCATACCCTCCGAGAGTATTTCTGCCATGAAAAAGCTTCTCACAAAAAGTGCATTCGCTGTTCAGAGCCGGCATAAAACTGTAGGCCCACCCAAAATTACCTAGTAGGAAAAACAAAACTTAAGAAACACGCCCCCTATTGGGAGAGAAGCTCGGGTTTAAAACTCGTTGCATATCCGCGCCAATGTATTATTCTTATTTATATAAGAAAAGTGAACGATTTCGTTCATTTTAAATACCGTCTTTAATTTTGTGTTTATGAGTCCGTCTTCAAATACCTTAATTCTTATTCAAAATTTCATGTCCACACACGGACTTATGAACGGACAGACTTCTTTCGATGCTGATCATTTTTATAAATTTTTCGATTATTTTCAGGTCCATAGGTACAACCGTTATATGTTCCACCTACATCCGAGTATAAAAATGTAAAGTGGAAAAATGTCATTAGTTATTGAAAGAATTTTATCCGAACAAAAGCTGAATGGCTGTAAAAAGTTAAATGACTTGAAAAGCAAAGAAAAGAGTAGCTGTTGAAAATTTGTAAGGACCAAATAGGCTGTGTTTGACAAGAATATTAGATTTTAATAAGTGAGCACGTACTTCTTTTTTACTTTCAATGAAAATTGAAAAACCATTTTTTTCTTTCGTCGTAATCAATAGAGCTCCGATCGTTCTATTCAATCTTTAATTGGGAAAATGCAAATATTCTTACATACATATATGTATGCATCTACATATGTATATGTACCTATAGAGTATCTATATATTAATAGGCTAACATTTTTTCCATACAAACAATTGCCAGGCTGTTTTGCACTTTTAACATACTCATATCCACATAAAATTGATATGGATGTGTTCGTATGAGTCAGGAGCAGTGTATATGCATATAATTTTTTCTATAAATTATTTAATTTCTTTATAATTAATAAATAAAATTTTTAGTTAAGATAAATAGATATCGTAAGCGTATTTACAAATATCGTAAACACAGTTGAAGAGTCGCTTTAATTTAAAATCGCTCACCACCGGGCCTACCTTCCTAAATCTGCCTTGATTTTGACCATGATTTCGCGTCGGACCGTGATCAAAAGGGCAAATCGGTGTTGCGGTACAACTGGAATTTGGAAAGTGTTGCTTATCTCCGCGAAAAGAAATAATTTTTGTACCAATACAAAGTTGAAAAAATAAATTGCATGGTCGAATTTCGACCACCGGCGATACTAGTGTATATTAAATACCACACTCACTTGCTGTATGCCAGCAAAAATTTAAGGAATATATGGACTATGTATTTGTGGTAGTTTAATGATGAGTTGGACGAGCTTTATGGAGACATCGATATTGTACAGCGAATAAAAATCCAGCGGCTGCGTTGGGCAGGCCATGTCGTGAGGATGGATGAAGGTGCTCCGGCTACGAAAGTATTTCTGTCGAAACCCGCTAAAGGCAGTCATAAAGGGGTCCTCCACTGCGTTGGGATGATCAGGTGAATACTTATTCGTCCTTCTTCCAATTGGCGCCAGGCAGCACGGAAAAGAAAATACCTACTCGTTTTATAGGATTCGGCGAAAATCATCTAGACGGTTACGTGCCAATTACGTAAGTAAGTAATTTAAAAAAAAGCCCACCTTACCAACTCCATGGCGTAATTTTTTGTAATGCGGGACGAGGTATGTGATCGAGCCTTATGACATCACCATGGTAATTGGATACTCCATATGGTTGTATGAGTACTTCGAATTTTTGCAGGGAGGGTAACTATGCCGGTAACCGACCACCCCCCAGTAACCGGACACTTTTGTCTTTTACCGCTTAAAATAAGAAAACTGTTTATTTTTTCTTAATTTTGAAAACTGCAATCAAATTAGCCATTAATTTTAAACAAATTCGCCACTTGGTTTTCGTTTTATTTTCAAAAGAAATCCTTGTGGCATCACATTTAGTTTGCGTGTATGAAGTGAAGTGTGAAAACGTGTGATTTCTTATTTTTTTCGTAGTGGCGCTTCATTTCTTTCAAGTAAGTTTTTATTAAAATTTATTGACAAAAGTGTTTCAAAAGGCTGTTTTCATGCACAATAATGATAAAAATACGTAATAACAGCATAAAATCATTAGAAAATATTACATATTTTAGTATATTCACCTGTCCGGTTACTGGCACGACAATTAGAGTGTTTTCCAATAACCGGACACTGTGTCCGGTTACTGGAAAGCGTTAAAAAACCTACTATGCCAGTAACCGGACACGCTTTTACTTTAGTATTATATTTAATAATAAGTGTTAAAATTTCAATTATTTTCCGAATGAGTTATAGAAATGTGAAGGAAAAGGAGCAGAAGCAGGTCCAGTTAAGTAAAATCATTAGTTGGCGTTAAATGCTATTCGGACAATGTTAGGTATTAGTGGCTGCCACCGCTCGTACAGTGCGAAGATCAGGATTTACATTTTGTGGAATAACATCCGAGGAATAAAGAGGGCAAGCAACTGATCCTAACGGAAACATAAGAAGATTTGTTGAAGGAAATAGTGGACAATGTTTTCCACTTGCTACAGCGCAAACACATTTACTATAATTAAGTACCTATTTTAGTAGGCCTCATAACCAGTTGTGATACTACGTGGATCTCTGGATTACACACCATGTAGACGGAGATTGGACGCCTATGAAAGTGAACCAGCTATCCGCTTCGTATGGGGTAAAACGTCAAAAATTTTTATGTTTTCAAGCTATTCCAGACATCCAAAGGTGCATCTGTCGAGCAAGCGTACATGGAGTAAGAGCGGGACAGGAGCTCTACGCTTTATACCTCCTCCTCATCCCTGCAGTTTCGACATAAATCGTTGGTAAGGAGAACCATGTGCGTTCCATGGATACCCATGACGCAGTAGCCCGTAATTATATCAACTATAGGACCAATGTGGGGGTGACTGAGAAGAGAGATATTCGAACAAAGTCGATGAGTATCCATGAGTATTCAAAAGTCTTTTTTTCACACTCAAAGGTCAACGATTCTAGATAAAATAGAAAGGTTGTGGATAATGCTTTACCTTCTAAAACAATCTTTTCTAAAAAAGATGACCTCATTAGTACAGTACGAAAATTTATAAAAAACATTACAAGAAAAAACCTAATTGGATTTCAGACATTTCTAATTGTTTAAAATAAAATAATTAAGACCGCGGTTGTCTTCGACCGGACGTTATGGATACCTTTCATGAATGAGGGAATTTACACACATGGTCTGATTTCCATTAACTTGTAATGTCCGTTCTTGTGGGTTATGTATGCAAGGATTTATTACAGAAAATAGTTTAACGTCCTTATCCGTTTAACTGGAGAATTTATATATATATATATAATATTTATAATAATACACTGACGCGTATATAACTCCAAGGTCTTCAGGCCGAGCTTTATTCCCAAAACGACGCGTTTTCCCTAATTTTTATTTTTCCTACTTATTGGGTGGCCCAACATTTCCATTTCGGCTCCGAATGGCGAATGCATTTCTTACGAAAACCTATTTTATGGCAGAAACCACTACCCAGATGTTACCGCTAGTTGTACAAATTCCAATAATTAAGTTTTAATTAATTTAATTTAATTTTTGGTGTTTGTCCGAGCTGAGAGTTGAACCCCCGGCCCCTGGTATGGCAAGCGAGCACTCTACTACTACATAACAGTAATAAATACATACATATATATATGTAAATATACCCAATAAACACAGACGCGAGGATGATATCGCGGCGAATTCGAGGCGAGTTCGCGAAAGCAGATTTTCGCGAATGTAATTTCTCGGACTCGCCTCAAGTTCGCGGCAAGTTCGAGTAAATCAATTTTCGCGATATCATTTTTTTTCTATTTTTTTAAGTTGTTTTGCAGTAAAAAATCATTATAGTTCTGAAATTTTACATTTATACCTGAACTCGAATATCACAGTTCCGCAGATGTTATCGTGGCGAATTCCAGGCGAGTTCGCGAAAGTAGATCAAATTGGTTTATAATCAAATAGATACGGGTATGTAGAAAACCAATTCAAAATTGTTTAAATAAGGGGACTTTATTTACTGCTTAAATTTATTTGAAAAGCTTTTGTTATTTCATGAAAGTTAAACTTTCTTTATAAAAAATATTTTAAATGCTTTGTATTATTTTATACGGATTTAACCCATTGCCAGTAAACCAAATTCTGAACTTTTAATTTTTCGAAACGCCATTTATAAAAAAAATCTCGAATCGCTAATGAACAAATTTTCGAATCGCCAACGATCAGAAAAATTAAAAATTCTCGAATCGCTAATGATAAAAAATTCGAATCGCTAGTGATAGGTGACATGCTTACGAATTCGGATTCGCCGATCTATCGCCGCGAACTATTGCTGCGATAATATAATCAGAGAAAGCGAATTCGAGGCGAATCCGTTGCGTTTATTGGGTACATATTTTCCCTTAAAGTGTATTGAAATAAGTAAAGCATGTTCTAGGGTTGGCTTTTCTTGTTATTGAAGCCTTTTGTTTATTTATTTATTTTATATTAAAATTTAAATATCTTTTCCAATGCCTTTTCTAAAGTTTTTTAAATAAAAAATGTCAATAAAACTACAAATTTGTGGTTTTTATAACGAAAAAATAAGTGTCCGGTTACTGGATCTTTACTGTCCGGTATCTGGAAAAAGTGTCCGGTTACTGGCATATTTCGACTTTTTTTACAATAATAATTTTTGTAAAAAAACTGACAGCTTTCTATGAAAATGGTTAATTTTATTAGATTTAGAATTAGTCAATGCTCATTTATTAATTTAGGGTTAGTGAATATTACTAATAGACTGTAATTCAGAGGAGTTTGAAAACAAAAAATTAGTTAAGTGGTCGGTAACTGGCATAATCACCCGATATGCACATACAAATTTGTAGATACATATATACATACATATGTATGTATTAGAGGTTATGCAGGACCCTGCAAAAATTCCGAGTACTCAAATCGCTAATCCATGGAGTGCTCGCTATGGACCAACCGATTACTCCATAACTTGCCACATTTCATACAAAAAATATGGTCCATTTAACATTGCATGTCATTGCAATGGAGCATATACTCCAGTCCCGCATAACAATCAAATTAATCCATGGAGTACCTACATATGGAGTACCTAACAGCCGAACATAACAACAAAAACCGAATGTGTATGGCAACGACGACGAATGACGTGTATGCAGTCAAACATATGTACATATGTATGTAGTTATGTATGTATACACATATCGTCGTCGTCGCGATAAAAATTTTGGTTTTTGTTATGTTCGGCTAACTACGAACCGATGCAGATACATGAATCGGTCGTTTGGGCTATGTTAGTGGTCACTTTGAAAGTACTCCAACCTACCACAAATGGAGCATATAATCCAATGATTTTTGCAGGGGAATGTTAACAGCGTACTTGAGTATTTTTTTACGAACACCACTTTTATAAAAGAAAACATTAAATAGATAGGTATAACAATGGGTGACTGCGACCGAGTCCTGTGGTTCGATTTTTATTCTTATAAATCTGTTCTCATAAGTCTGAACCAAATATGTTTATAATATGCAGTATATGTATGTATGTATGTAAGTATATTTAACTTCGATAAGAGTGTCTGCTTTCATGAATGTTTTCGGAAAGCGCGTTTTGTGTAAGCCAGTTAATTTATTATGAAATTCAAAATACGTAAGTATTCTGGGAAAGATTGAAATAGATTATTCATAATTTTTAAACTCCAGTTCTTCTTTTCAACAAATCTCTTCAGTTTCAACAAAACTAAGTCCTGCTGTTTTACCTTTTCCCCCAAGCAACACAAATTCTACAATAAAACGACAGATGGGACTTTTCATTTTCAACCTTTACGTTAACTTGCCATCTTCGTTTAAAACTTTTTTGCGCCACTTGTAATTTGATGTCTATTCCTTTCTCCGCACTTCACTAAAGCACTTTTTTAATTCAGGAATTTAAGTGACAAATTTATGGCGCTGTTGTACACTTAATGCAAATAGTTTCATAATGAGTTTATGTACATTAGGGTAGATTAATGTCTAACATGTAGATTAACCTCTAACATACAGAACGGGTACAAATGTAGACTTTTTAAAGCTGTTAGCCAAGGCTATTTTTTCAACAATCTTTAAAAAATTGTAAATGTTCATGCATATTTAAATAAAGATTATATAATGTTTTCCTTTTGTAAAAAAAAATCTCAATAATACACAGGTGCTATTATAACTCTGACGAGTTTTATGGCCGAGCTTCTCTCCCAATTCGAGGTGTGTTCCTTAACTTTTGTTTTTCCTGCTAATTGGGTGGACCTACAGTTTTATGCCGGCTCCGAACGGCGAATGCATTTTTTGTGAGAACCTTTTTCATGGCAGAAATACACTTGGAGGGTATGCCGTTCACTGCCGAGAGGTGACCGCTAATTCTAAAAACAAAATAATTGGGATTTAATTAATTAGAAAAATTTTCTTGGTGTTTGTCCGAACTGGGGTTTGAACCCGAGAGCTCTGGTATAGCAGGCGAGTACTCTACCCACTGCACCACAGCGGCTACTACAGAAAAAATCTCAATATATAAATAAAAAAAATTGTAAGTTTTGAATATAAATTATATGAGCGTAATGTAACAAAAAAATATCCTTTGGAAAATTCTTTACAATTCTTACTCATCTTTGTTATTAAAATAAAGGGTGTTCAATTGGTTTTACCGATTGTTATACAATTTTTTAAATACATACCCGTTCGGAATGAACTACATTTATACCCGTTCGGGAACAATCGGGGACTAATTGTGGACCGATTTTTCACGAAAGAGATCAATCCGGGACAAATGTCTTTCGGGATGAAACGCTAATTTTTTTGCAGGGAATGTCATTCTTGTTTGCTTAGTTTTACGATTCTGTGAGAGAAAGAAATGCGCGTTATTCTATCGAAATCCATTTGCTTGTTGTTGTGAGCCAAACTGAGCCACTAGAGCAGGGATGGGCACACAAACACATTCAAACAATCTCCGAAAATTAGTGTGTGTTGGTGCGCCTACTGTAGGCAAAAGTGGAAAATGACAAACAATAATCAATCTAGTGGTGGGCGAGTCCGAGATGTTTAGACAATCGAGAGAATCGCCATCGTTGCAAAATCACAATCGAGTCAAAAGTTGACTCGATCCTCGACTACACAATCGAGATGTTTTTGCGATTGTTCAGAGTCGGCGGGCCGGTTGCTGTTTTGATGATAAGTTTTAGTTGGTAAAATAAACTGAATGAGGGTTGTTGATGAAGAAAGTAGGATTTTTAATGGAAGTGAGGCAAATACATAAATAAATGGGCCCAATTTAAAAATATGCTACACATAGACGCTGCATTTTTGAAATCACAACTAAAGAGTGTCGTGCATAATAATAATAACTAATTATTTAAACATTAATAAATTTTCTGAAGTGAGATGCTTACGAAACAAATGAATTTTACGGGCAGCAACAACGGCAGTAGATTTCTACCACTCTTATGTTTTTTTACAGCAATTTTAAAATTCAAGCGGCAACAGCAAATGTTATGTATATTTTCGAGCGTGTCCAAGATGTTGTAGGGTTGCTTTCAAAACTAGAGGAAACGTTGGCAAGTCCGAGATGTTTTAGCGATTGTTTCGACTGACGGCCATTTACGACTTGACTCGAATACGAATGAAAACCATCGAGAGCATTCGAGATGTTTCAACAATCGAGAGAATCGAATAAAACATCTCGGACTCGCCCATCACTAAATCAGTCTGTCTGCAGATCACTGTAGAACTGTAGGCAAGCTTTGAGATGGGATTTTGGGAAATTCACCTCCCAAATGAACATCGACAGAAGAGGGTTGCCAGCACAGCGAAAATATGTGAAATAAATATTTTAAAGTCGTGGTAGAATGGTGTTATATTTTAATAATATAGAAAAAAACATATGTGTATTCATTTGCATCCTTGACCTCACTACTTTATTACAAATACGACAGTTTTCTTGTTTTTTTTTTGTTTTCAAGTTCTAAAGTTTTTTAGAGCAGCTGATATGCAACTCTGATGTGTGGTGTGCTGTAATGTCCGCTATATTCACCTCCAGAAAGGACAATCATTTTTTCTTTTTCACCTAACCTTGCCTACAGGTCTACAGTGCTGCAGATGTTAAGTGAGCAGGGTCATGCTTCGCACGCTTTACGAAATTATGAAACAATGTACGTATACAAATACATACGTATGTTATATGCAAACTCTTCATAGTTTTGTTTGTTGTTTGGCATCTGCAAATAAAAGAAAAGAATTTCAAGCGGCGACCCCTTGCTTTCACGACAGTCGAAGGCAAATTAATTATTTTTGCTAAGCGACGATAGCAGTGTTGCCGCTCAAAAATTTCAAAAGGTGGCCCCATATATATAGTACTCCTATATTCGTAATACCTACGAATTCCATCAGCCAACATCACAGTACAGACATATAAAAAAAAGAAAGAGAAAACCGAGCAATCAAATTTGAAAAATGACATATGAATTCAAAATAAACCGCAGTGACGGCACATAAAAAAAGTATAGGGAATTTACATATTTATTATTTGATTCTCGTATTAAAAAATTAAAAAATGTCGAAGCAGTGCAATATTTGTGATAATAAAAGGGATAAAATAAATAAAATAGCTTTACATACGTATTTCGTTTTGAGTGCATTATTGGTTATATAAATATATATATATACATATGTAAATAGATTTCCAAAAGACGAAACCATTTGCAAACAATGGATGCATGCGTGCGGTCTGATACCTGACGACGTTGCTAAAAACATTCGAATCTGCAGCAACCATTTCCAAAAAAGCGATTACACTGGGAATCGCCTGTACGTATCAATGCCTGAAAGATACTGCAGTAGTCCGGGACTAAAAAGGATTTTTTAATCCCAAGCTCCGGACGAAACACTGCAGCTCCCACCCGTCCACCTTTTATCCGCCTGTAAATATGTGGAACATATAGCGATTGGTTCGTAGTCCTTTTTTCCATCCGTCTTGTTATATTATTACCTGTGGTCCCCTGTTGAGGTCGGTTTGGAGAGTAACGTAGTCTGAACTTTGGTCCTCGTATGTTGCTGTGTCCAAAAGTTCGTTGTCTAAATTGTCCTGTTATTCAGTTTAGAAATTCGCAGTACTCACCGTGTTGGCGGCATTCGAACGTACATACTTTACAAACATAACCCTCAAACGGCAGAATTCGACTTTTTGATATAATGCCCATGGATCGGACCACAGGATTTTAACATGAAACGCTTTCCGCCGCGATTCATAAAAATATGAGTGCATAGAAAATAGATTTTTCTAGAACATTTCCACTAATTTTCATAAAAAAAATTCACAAAAGTTTGCATCTTAAAATAAATGTGGCAAATTTCTTATATTAATTATAAACAAATTCAAAAACTAAAATCAAAGGGGTATAAGTCCCCTAGAACACAATGATGCCTTTCAATTTTTTTTTCAAACGCCTCTGAACTCAATTGAATGTATTTGTCACACATATTCACAGATGACATTAAATGTAATTGAGGCGCATGCGCAGAACTGCCAGTTGCACAAAATTTTTGGATGAATTCATACACATTGCACAGATAGAATATTATCAATATAGAAGTACTATATATATGGGTGGCCCCAATTTTTTTTAGCTAAAAAACATTTTTATATATTTTTGTGATTTATTTAATGCTTAAAGAAAATGGAATTTAAAATATTCCCTACACTAACGCAGCGTTAATATGATCTTTCGTTGAGCAGACGGAATAACCCGAGAAAGGCAAGGAACTAAAAAAAACTGAATCGTAGGAATTTTATCCAAAAAAGAGCGAATATGAGTGCAAAGAATGTAAATTGTGGTAAAATTCCTACGTTTCTTGCACTTTCCTACGGATCAACGAACGCTATGTGTGTTTGTGTGTGTCTGGGCTGCTCCGTGCGTTTTCATTATCTTAACGAACAGCCCAAATTTCAAAGTATTCAAGGGTAGTGTTGGCAAACAAATTAAATAAAGAATGAAAAGTAAAATAGTAACAAGGAGGTTTTTTGTTCTTATATTTAAGAAAAAACTAAAAATTATTTAATAATTATAGTTTTGAAAGTAAAAAAGGACCAAAAGTGGCCTGAATTTTTAAAAAGGTTCAAATATTGCATATTTTAAAAAAGTTGGGTTCAGGTGGCCTGGCTTTAAAAAAGGTTCAAATTGCCACTTTAGTGGCCCAAACGGCAGGGCTGGACGATAGCCTGGTCCCATCGTAAGTGCTCGTTTTACGCTCTTTATTTGTCTGTAGTAGTGACAATCGGTGTGTATACGTGTGAATCGCAAACAGCTGGTCTGCCCGCGGGCAAGAGGCTGCGCAACGCTGCACTAGAGCCATTGGCTGAAAAAACGCCCTATTTCAGATTTTTCTTTAATAACATCCTATTTCAGAAATTAATTGAAATTTTCTCTGAAATGGGATATTTTTAATACCATTTTGAATTAGGGTGATCTTTTACTCAGGCGTCGATATGTGCTTTCAAATCTTCGGTCTGAAGGCGATATTAGGAAGCGGAAGCAAGGACACTGTTTAAAATCCATTTAAGTTGCCCCAAAATTCAATTATTTTTTATAACAGCCACAATCTATTTTCTCATACATACATACATAATATTTAAAATAGCATTAGAAAAAGTTCAGTTTTTAGCCCTAAGCTGTGTTTTCCCACAAATTTCACAACATTCGTTTTATAAGCGAAGGGTAACAGGAAGCTTAATGACCACCATGGTTTTTAAAAACATTTACCGTTCACCGTAATGAAAAAACAAAACAAACATGGAGAAAAAATATCAAATAAAAGAAAAAGAACGGAAAGAAATTGAAGCAACGAAATTTGAGAGCATCAGCTTACGGAGAAATTTTCGCAAAAATGTTTCATTGGAAGACAGCTCGGGCGGAAAATTAATTTGACACACACATTCGTTAAATGAACAGGGAACCGAATTTATAATTTATGCATAGCTGATTCTACGCTTGCACTCCTTAGAACTTCTGGGGAGTGTTCTTGCCGTTGCAACAACAATAACAACAAGTACATTTCTGCCATGAAAAAGCTTTGACATTAGGCGTCTATCACCAACCACTTCAACGTGAATTGTTTGGCCCAATATGAACACTATGTACCTGGTTGTCCGAATCTTTTTCTCTACTTTTTTATCTTACACCAAGTCTAGGCAGTACCTATACAGGCAGTATATTTCCTGTATATAGCAGTAGCTCTTAATAATCATCAAGGATATGAAACTTGTACATGCATATGTATGTACATATAATTTAAAAAAATATTTGTACATCGCTGTAATTGAAACGAGGGATGTATGCACATTTTATCGAATATTTCCTTAAAATCTTCAAAACTTGGGAAGATAATTATTCCCCATGCATAATGTTTTTGTATGCGTGTCGCTGAAATAAATAACAACAAATAGCTTATCCTCGCCCTATACGTAATCTATTCGAACAAAACTATTCAACATTTCTTTCCACGACTTGTGTGTGTTGGGAATTTGACTGTTTATCAGACAAGTCTATAATGTTGCCATTATAAATTCTCTTAGATAGCAAAAGAATTTGCTCTGGGCAAGTTGCAATTCATTTCATATTCGTGTGCGTATCTTGTTTTATATTCCGCCTTCTTTCCACCTGACTATAGTCTACGCCATTCATACCTCACTTTATTGTTTTCTGTTTTTTTATACTCAGCTGTACTAGTACACAGAGTATTATAGTTTTAATCACATAACGGTGGATTGTAACAGAATGAAATAATCGAGATAGATATAGACTTATATATATCAAAATGATCAGGGTGAAAAGAGAAATCGATTGAGCCATGTCCGTCCGTCCGTCTGTCCGTCCGTATGTCCGTCCGTCTGTAAACACTCTAACTCGCGCAAAAATTGAGATATTTTGATGAAATTTGAAATGCAAGTTGGTATCGACACTGGGACGGTTGGTATTGAAAATGGGCGAAATCGGACCATGACCACGCCCACTTTTCCTATATAGAAAAAATCGGAAATTTGGTATCTCAGCCACTAATATAGCTAGAGGGATGAAATTTTACCCACGTGTTGAGCTCAGGCCCCTTAGAAGAAATTTGATGGAATTTTGGAAAATGGGCGGTGCCACGCCCACTTATTAAGGAGCAAACATTGAAAGCTTTATTAGTCATAACTCAGAAACTGTTGAAGATATATCGATGAAATTTGGTACGCGTGATATACTAACTTAGGCAAATGTTTGGACGAAAAATTGTCAAAATCGGTTGGCGGCCACGCCCACTTTTATATATGGGCATTATAAAGTGACCTAATAAAAACATTTTAAGCGATATCTTTGTCAAATATAAAGATATATCATTGAAATTTTATGCCAGAAGTCCACCTGCGGACGTACAACGAAAAACACAAAAATTTTGGAAAATGGGCGTGGCACCGCCTCTTTTTAGAAGCTGGAATATACGAGATTTCTGAGCCCATAGCTCGACAAATAATTGATATATAATGACGAAACTTGGTGTGTACACTTTTATTACTTGTGGTAATACATGTTGAAAATTTTAGCGAAATCGGTTGACGACCACGCCCACTTTTATATATGGGTATTATAAAGTCACCTAATAAAAACTTTTTAAGCGATATCTTTGTCAAATATAAAGATAATTCATTGAAATTTTGTGGCAAGAGTTCCACAATAGACCGGAAACAAAAAATAGACAAATTTTGGAAAATGGGCGTGGCACCGCCTCTTTTTAGACAAAGGAATATACAAGATATCTTAGCCTATAACTCGACAAATAATTGAGATATTATGATGAAACTTGGTTTATACACTTTTATAACTTGTTTTAATAGACACGCAAAAATTTATTGAAATCGGTTGTGACCACGCCTACTTTTTAACAAAGATATTTCTGGAAAACCCTTTGGGAATTTGTAACGTGACATCTTTGTAACTAGAAGTCATAAAGGAATGAAATTTTGCACAAAGAATAATATTCATATGCTTAGTTGTATGACTGATAAAAATTTTGAAAATGGGCGCGGCTACGCCCACTTTATGCAGCACTTGCTTTATATAAAGTACCTACACCGTGTTTCCATCAAACGCAAACAAACAATGAAAGCATACAGCTGAGTATCTAATGTTCGATTCCACTCGAACTTAGGCTTCCTTACTTGTTTTTTATAGTACTTCTACCAACACAGAGATAAATGATTGTTGCATCGTTTATGGAAGTTAAATTCACAACATCAAAATGTTTCCGCTGAATAAAGGCAGTGGCTGTTAACGAGCTAAGCCAAATGGAAATAAATGGTTATCCATATGCAAATATCATTTTATTCACTTTTAAATAAAAGACGTGGATTTTAATTCTCATATTTTTCATCACTAAAGGCTTGATGAAAAATTATGGTTTTTGTAATTTTTTGAATGGGTTGAGGTAAAGTCTCTTATACCTTCGTCCAGGTTTATTTATGTTTTTAACCAATTGTTTTGAATGTACGAGCACAAATCCTAGGGAGAAATATTCCGGGTGGAATCAAAAAAAAACAGTACACATGATAGAAATTAACCTTATCCTCTCTGTCCTTTTATAATAATATAATAATACAGTGGCGCTATTATACCTCTGACGAGTTTTATGACCGAGCTTCCCTCCCAATTCGAGGTGTGCTCCTTTTGTTTTTCCTACTAATCTGTCCTTTTGCACTTAGTAAAGTTTACCCCTGTTTTAAGCATCTTTAAGATGCATCCATACATACCTGCATACATAAATATTGTTTAACAGAGCTTCTCCGCAATAAATTGGTTATTTCCCACATTTTCCTGTGAATACAATAGGTGTTTTTCTATTAGGCGACTGTGAAAAGAACGCCCAACTTGCTAGAAATTAATTACAAGCCCTCCACATAAGAGGGCTTCGGGTAGATTCGAATTTTTGCCATTCACCAGCAGAGTTCGGTTGTGTAGAGCTAGTTACCGCCAATTACGGGTAGAGTTCGGTTGTGTTGCGGTAGTGGCGGGGTGTAATAAGGCCTTTTGAAATAAGGCCTTTAAGGCCTTATATCGCAACCAAAGTGAGATAAAGCCTTTATTTTGTCATTTTCAAAAAAAGGTCTTATTTCACATTTAAAACAATAACCCCTTTATTTATTTACGCGAGAACTTATGAGAATTCCAATGAGCAAATAACTGTTATATAAATAACAGAAGGACATCACCGTGGCGGTAGCCACCGCTGTGACACACGACCGGACTTGGATAGCGTAGCCCAGAGTTATTTTTTATAAGCGTGGCCGAAGGCCGCCCATGGTGAAGGGTGTACTACGCAGAAGGACATCACCGTGGCGGTAGCCACGGTTAGGGCACACGTCCGGACGGATGGCGTAGCACAGGGTTATTTTTTATAAGCGCGGCCAAAGACCGCCAACGTAGAAAAGTGTTCTGCGCAAAAGCACTGTGGACCGGGCCATTGATATTACTCCGGAAAGAGAATTTTTTATAAGTGCGGCCGAAGGCCCCCAACGCAAAAGCTGTTCTCCACAAAAGTTTTTTCTTTATCTTCTCTGTCCGGAGTAATATCTATGGCACTGTCCACAGTGCTTTTGCGCAGAACACTTTAAAAGGCCTTAAAGGTCTTATTACACCCCGCCGCGGTAGTTACCGGTGATTACCGTCAGAGTTAGCTTGGTGTAGCCTCTGTATAACAGAATACGATTGGCTGATATTTATGCAATTGATTAATGCTTATGCTACAAGAACATACGTTCCAAAAACATAGATTCCAAGAAGTCTTTGTTTCTATTCGATCTTTTCCCAGGCAACACTGCGGTTGTAGGTTGACAAACAGCTACACTCAGGGAAAAAATATTATAAAAACATATAAAAACGTGCTTAAAATGGGCAAAAACGTATTTAAAGTGGTGTAAATACCAACATTTTTATTTTAAAAATGTTCATTGTAAAATTTTTAAATCAAGAAAAAACATCGAAGTGAAGGAATGTGTACTTTTGCGTACAGTTCCATCTTGGCATGATGTTGAAAGAAATTTGATTTATATTTCGGAAAAGATAACCCAGACTAAAATTAATGACAGCGAATTATTTGATGAGTTGTATTAAGAATTATGTGACTCCAAACAAACTGAAGGAATGGGTGAAAGGGGGAAATCTAGTCGATATGAAATATTTCAACATTTTAAGAAAAATGCTAGAACTTTTAAAAATATTTTAAAAATAGTAGAATTCAATTTATGTTTACCGGTTTCAAAATTTGAACTTCAAATGCCCCCACTGAAGGATATTTTCAATTTTAAACAATATTTGGACTGATGAAAAATCAAAAATTCAAATTGAGACTGTGCAATCTATTTTAATAACTAGATGTAACTATGATTTTAATTGCGTAGAATTTAAGATTTACTTACAAAATGAGGAAAATGTACTTAAACAAATTTATGTCTCAGAAAAATATCAGTAATTTGATATATTTATTAATTGGTTCTGTACCTAATACTTACTTGATTGAAATCAAAGCCAGTGAAATGTGATTCATGTTTGTGAATATTTTTTGTTCCTATTAATAAAAAAATAATGTTCCCAATAAACACAACGGATTCGCCTCGAATTCGCGTCGGATTCGCTTTCTCTGATTATATTATCGCGGCAATAGTTCGCGGCGATAGATCGGCGAATCCGAATTCGTAGGCATGTCACCTATCATTAGCGATTCGAGAATTTTTAATTTCTCGAATCGTTGGCGATTCGAAAACTTGTTCCTTCTCGGATCGTTGGCGATTCGAATCTTTTATCATTGGCGATTCGAGAATTTTTAATTTTTTGGATCATTGGCGATACGAGATTTTTTATATTGGCCATTTCAGAGTTTGGTTTAATGGCAATGGGTTAAATCCGTATAAAATAATACAAAGCACTTAAAATATTTTTATAAATAAAGTTTAACTTTCATGAAGTAACAAAAGCTTTTCAAACAAATTTAAGCAGTAATACATATTTATTTTATTCCGTTGTTGCATTAAATAAAGTCACAACAAAAAAGAAATTAAATAAAGTCCTTTTGTTTAAACAATTTTGATTTGTTTTTTCTACATACTCGTATTTATTTATTTGATTAAAAACTGATTTGATCTACTTTCGCGAACTCGCCTCGAATTCGCCAGGATATCATCTGCGGAACTGTGATATTCCAGCTCAGGTCTAAATGTAAAATTTCAGAACTACTATATTGATTTTTAGTTCAAAAAATAGAAAAAATGATATTGCGAAAATTTATTTTCTCGAACTTGCCGCGAACTCGAGGCGAGTCCGAGAAATTACATTCGCTAAAATCTGCTTTCGCGAACTCGCCTCGAATTCGCCGCGATATCATCCTCGCTTCTGTGTTTATTGGGTTCTGTTTTTTTAATACAAATTTATGGTCACCGTACTTATCGCCAACGATCCAAAAAATTAAAAATTCTTGAATTGCCAATGATAAAAGATTCGAATCGCCAACGATCCGAGAATGAATAAGTTTTCGAATTGCCAACGATCCGAGAAATTAAAAATTCTCGAATCGCTAATGATACAAAATTCGAATCGCCAACAATTCGAGAATGAACAAATTCTCCAACATACTAGGTAGCAAAGACAAAGTGTCATTAATCTACTGTTGTTGGCATGTGGATTGTAATATAAGAAAAATTGAAATTTAAGCGAAACAAACCTGACGGCGGTGGTAGCTCAATGGGATGACATTGGACTACCAATGGAAACGACTTAAGTTCGATCCTCGGTTGAGGCCGCCTGAAGAAGTCTGATGAGGGGATGTGGTGGTCTCCGAAATGGATCCTAACTTGTACCAAAAAAAAAAAAATTTTTTTTTTTCAATTTTCCTTAATTAAAAACTGGCCAATAGCTCATATAAAATTCAGATAAAATAATTATTAGAATTAAAACGGCCATGTAAAACCAAACGTAAAATATATATACTTTTCCAGGGAACATGAAAAAAGGAAAAGTGTCATTCCGGAATTATTGTGATATTTTGGGTCTAGTTAAGTGTTACGAGAAATACAAAATTTATCTATTCATGTCTGATCTTGACAAACTTAGTAGACAAACTTATGGCACAATTATTGAAAATTATCATGTCCTTAGCTGTTTAAATGGATAAGTTTTAGCCAAAAATCTGTATATCTGAATAAATGGTTGTATGGTAGTTGTATGTTAGTGGTCGGAAACTATCGATGGCACTATCGTCACTATCGATGGTTTCTGAACATCGTTTACACTATCGATGGTTTTCGACTATCGTTTGAACTATCGATAGTTTATTGAAAATTTGAAATGTGACAACTATCAAATAAAAGCGATTGGCTAGGGCTATCATTTGGTCGAGTCTTAATTAATTATGATCTGATCGAAAAAATATCGATCTTTGAGTAATTGTTATTGATGATGGAAAAATTTTTCCATTGCTCAATAATTGTTATCAAGTGATTTTTATATTTATTTGTTATAATTGTTATGGTCTCTGGTTAATAAATTAATTTTTTTGAACAAGAATAAATGGCTAATAAATAAATAAAACAAAACAATGTACTGAAAAAAGTTTTATTGGATCATCTTCTATTACTTTCATGTATTGGTAAGAATAAGACCAGGATAGGTGGACAAAGTTACATTCTGGTGAAATCGGATGAGCTCATTTAAAACAGATGTGTTTGTGGATGTGTTTGCTGCCGGACGGCAAAAGGCGGTTACAGTGTGAGCGTAGCCGTAGACTCTCCCAAATCACCCGAAACTATCGTCAACTATCGATATACTATCGATAGTTTGCAGAAAACTATCGTACACTATCGATGGTGCTGACTATCGATAGTTTCCGACCTCCATTGTATGTTATAGTAGTGTGATTTGGCCGATTCTGAAAAATAACTAATTGTACGTTGAAAGAAATTCACATACATATTTGCCAAATATCAAGCAGATATCCTAAAAACCGAGACGAGTTTGCTATAATAAATATTAGAGGTGCCGTAACTTTTTTGTTTATTAATTTAGTATAACCGTTTGAAAGCAACATTGCCACGAATTTCGCCGTAATTTCCCTTGGCAAAACAAAAAGGACAATTTATGGACGTACCACTAGGTTAGATTAGGTTGCGTTGGTTGAGGTCTGAAGACCCCTCACATAGACCACATATGGTCCTTAGTGTTGCCAACATACAGAAGGCATTATGTTATTATCAGACCTGGGCATCCTCAATTACATTTTTTTTCAATTACAATTACATTAATTGGCAATTGAAATTTGAATGGAATCACACCAATTACATTTTTCTTCGGTCTGAGAAAATTTTGTTATACAATTTGTTTTTGTTTCTATTCTTGTTCTTTTTGTTATTGTTTTTGTTTTTGCTTTTGTTTTTGTTTTGGTTTTTGTTTTTGCTTTTGTTTTTGTGCCATGGAATAATCGATAAATAACACTTGTTCGCTTCGTACTGTTTACCATCCCCGTTTTATTTATTTTGGCGCAAAATTAATTTTAATTTTCATAATCATTTGGAAACATATTCCGTATATTTGTGAAAATATGCTGGAAATTAGAGTCACTTAGATCACTATCAAGCATACATAATTGTGACGGTGTCATATACGCTGTGCTGTTATTGGCTTTGTGGTGGTGCCATTTTACACTAGCGCTATATTGGTGCTGGTGTTAGCGCACGAAATTGAGTCCGTTTTATATTGCAAAATTGAGTTGGCGCAATATTGAGTTGGCGCTATATTGAGTTGGCGCATTTCCCAAATCGGAGTTAGCGCAATAACGCCAGGGTTGGTGTTAAAGCAATTGCGCCGCGCAGCATAGTGTTACCCATGCCTAACTTGCTCCTAGCGAAGAATAAACTCAGCTCATGGGATGCTACAGCCACTGTTAGTGAGCCCCAGGGCCGTGCGCGCGGGGGGGCTTTTGGGGGTTAAACCCCCCATGATCAAATCTACACGGAAAGAAATTTGTATACTTGAATCAAAAAAATACTTTCTTGAACTCAATTTAGAAAATTTTTAGGGAAATAAGAAAAATTGACTTAATTATTACTGGAATTAAGAAATTGAGTTTTCCAAAAATGAGACAATTATTTTCTTATTCAAGAACACTAACAAAATCTATAGAAAAAAAGTGTTGAAAAAAAATGTTTAAATAAATAAGAACATCTTTTCTTAAATTTACTTAAATGAAGAAAATCTTTTTGCTAATATCAAGAAGAATTTAAGAAAATTGTGTTTCGATGAATTGGAACAACAAACTACAGCAAAAAAAAATTGAAAATAAATAAGAAAACAACAGCGAAGTAAAATATTTCTTGCTCAATTTGAACGCCAGCAAAAAAATTTTAAATAAATAAGAAAACGTTTTATTGAGCGAAGTAAAATATTTCTTGCTGAATTTGCATTTCCAAAGTAACATGTATTTTTTTTTCATTTGCCATCCGCTTTGCATATTTCTGAATATTTCTGCAATTCTCAGATTGTTAGTGAAGCATTTGGTATAAGGAGTTCACTATTTGCATCTTCATTTATATTAATTGAAATGTTGTCATTTCAGTGAACAAGTCCTAGGAAAATAAGTACTAGTTGACTAATTATGGTTTTCTAATCCCTTATGATTAGTTTTCATTTTCCTTATTTTTTACGTTTTTAATATTTTTAGAAAATTTTTACTTGATTATATATTTAATATTTTCTTATTTACTTAAGCTCGTATAAGAAAAGTTTACTTGCAACAAACAAATTATTTCTTAATTATTTATTCCTAAAAACAAGAAAAAAACAATTACCGTAAGTAAATTATTTCTTATTTATTTAAAGTCCATTTTTGCTTGAAGTGAGAAAACTTTTTCTTATTTATTTAAAATCCGATTTCACTTGAAGCAAGAAAATGTTTACTTAGTTATTTAAAATCCAATTTTCTTGGATTTTCTTGATATTAAGAAATTATTTTCTAAGTTCAAAATCAAGTCTAATTTTTCTTGTCTCGGCATTGATTCTAGTAAAAAATTCTTTCCGTGCAAGTTGCAATGATTTTGCAAAAATTTTCAAAATAGAGTTTATAAATTTTGCATTGAATCTTGATTCATAATTTTTGACAAAATTAGTTACAATAATTTTACGGAAGAAGAAATTGGTGAAAGTTGCAAAAAATAAGGTTGGCCAATACATAAGTTCGGCACTTTGAATTGCACTTGGAGCTTTCCGAAATTACAAAGTTGTGTAGCATATGTTCGTTTGGCATTTTTAAAAAAATTGTACTGATAACAAAAAATGTTCATTTTGTGAAAAGAGTGAACAGTTTCAATTAACAAGTACTGTAAACAGTACTATTCAGGACCTGGTTAACTAGATTTTGATGAATCATAATGAGTTTCAGAAAAGTTAGAGAACATTTAAATTTATGATGTTGCCAGATACCCTTCCCGAAAAAATCAGTACATTGCCTTCCAAAAAAAAGCAATATATGCGGAGAAAATCGTCTTTATTACTGGCATTTATTTCTTGTTTCCGTGTCGTTAACTGTCGATCATGTTTCTATGACATTTAACGTTCGCGTTGCTTCCTCCTTCTTAAGCATTTCATGGTTATGCCGTGGTTATGCTTACGAGCAAACCCACAGATGAAATTCGGACACATTTTCGTCATCGATGAGAGGTGGTTACGCTTAAATCGATGATTAGAGCGCACATACACAACATAACACAATATTACCCCGAAGCCTCGGGTGCTTGTTTCACCCAGAAAATTTGATCGATGTCTGAAATTTCCCTCACTCGTCGGAGTGCACAACAACAATTACACGTTGGTCGTCGAGTAATATCGCAGGGTGATAAAAATGATTTTTTTTATTGTCGGCTAAAAATCAGTACAAATCAGTACAAAATCCAAAAAATCAGTATTTCTTAAGGTTTTTAAAACCATCAGTACGGGGTACGAAAAATCAGTATTGTACTGATCAAATCAGTACGTCTGGCAACCCTATGTATGGGTCTGGATATCTGTTTGAGCAAATATGTTTATCTTAGCGAAAAATGTATGCGAATGCAAACCAAAATTAAAAACCCCCCCAAGGCTAATTCCTGCGCACGGCCCTGGTGAGCCCTGATCAGTATTCAATAAATTTACATGTATCAAGCAAGTTTTAAATGGAAATATAGTGATGGAGATGTTAATATAGCACCCTAAATCATTAAGTGGCACAACTCAAAATTTTTTGAAATCAACCGGTACATAGAACATATATCTAGCAGTTGCCAAAAAAAACTTTTCAATCGATGTCCCTTTTGACTGAAAAATAGCAATTATACTTAACCTTTTCAACATCATTGCTTGTAAAGAAAAAAATTTTTTGGCTCCTGAAAATTTTTTAATTTTGAGCTGTGTCTATTTATGATTCAGGGTGCGATATATTGAAGTTAACTTTCCACTAAAAAAATAATAAATAAAAAAACTATTTGTCTAGTACGACTGTTGCCACGAAAAAATATGTTTGGTACTCTCAAAAGCAATTTGGTACGTTTTTTGGTACGAGGAAAAATATGTTAGTGGCATCACTGATGGGAACCAAGCCAGTCTCATGTATATCCTTTAATATTATTAAAAAACAAGATACCAAGTATAATATTGGTAACATAATACATTTTGCTTACACAAAACTCATCAGAAGTGAATGTATACGTCCTACTTTGCAAGGAATAAATTGTTAAAGTGAAAGTAATTTTTCATGTAAAAGTGACATTCTCGAAATTACATATTGTTTCTTGTTTTTTTTACAACTTATTTATTGCCACATACACAAAAGGATATCATTGAAAATCCTTAAAAGAATAAATCAAAATTTTTATTAATTCCCTTTTTAATATGTTTGTCGCAAAAAGCCGCGTGACATTCCGGAAATATGTAGCAGTACACATCATGGTGCGATAATAAATCTACTTAAATTCACAAACTAACTTCCTTTACGAAAACGCTTCTATTGCAGATCGGTTGTCAATTTACCGCACTTTTTAATTGCAACTCATTTTTAGAAAACAAAATGGTAAATATTAATTTAACGCTAAAATTATAAAAAAACGTGACACTCTGAAAAATTTGGGTGGACAGCATTCTAATAGAAAAAACCCTATATTTATTGAACTTTTCCAGAAAAAGATGAATGATACACAGAAAGCGAATGTAGTCATCGCCAAACAGTTAAATTTTTTTGCACTGTTCTCTTGTTTTTAACGTTTTTTCTCACTTTGAATATCGAAAAGTAAAATGGGAGACAAGTATTTTTGTAGGAAATTTATGTAGTTTATCAAAGAAAACCCGTTCTCTCAAGTAAACGAACCGACTTTAAATAGTAAAAAATACCTTTATTTGTTGCTTAATATATGGGGCGCGCTTTTGCTGCTTCTCATTCCCTGTACTGAGTTTCTGTAACTGAACTCTATCAATGTTTTCGACTGAGTGACGTCATTATGACGTCAATCGATAGATTCTCGCTTGCCTTTTCGGTGGTGACAAAGTGTGGAACATATTACGTCAATTAATCGAGATTTTGTTACAGAAACTCACCTCTGTTTTTCTGACAGTAACCTAATTTAATTAAAGGGGGAGGGCAACAAAATAGCGTTTTGTTTGAGAATGACCCATGTACATATGCCAGGCGTGGATCCAAGATTTCGGCAAGGGGGGGGGGTTTGAACATTTCTTTTTTTGGAAGATGTTTTCTAAGGGCAGACGCTGGTGAAAATATGGACTAATACCACCTACTATTATTATTCTATATACTAGTTGCGCCATTTCCCACACCTTAAAAACACCAAACTCAAAACCCTCCAAATTAACAATATGTATGTCATCACATAAAGTGCAGGAGATTTCAATTGAAGTTCTAAATAACATGTAACGTATGTATGTATATTTTTGCATTGGTACGTGCGAGTGAGTATCGTATGGTATTGGTGGCAAATTGATAATCAATTTCACTTACCCTTGCATTTAAAGCCAAAATAAATAAGAATATATCGCTAGCTTAGGGTGCAAACTGTGTAAGTCCATATTTATGAAAAAGTGTTTTTAAGTGTAGAAAGCTAGAAAAATTAGATACGCACCACGCTAAACAAGTCTGTGATACTTGTCATATTTCTACTCGTTGTTATTCAGTGATACGCAAATTGTGAAGTCCAAAAAGAGAAGAAAATTGTATAAGTCCAAAATTTTTATATGAACAGAAAATTTTTTTTTCATTTTGAAATTTTTTTATTTTGTGTTGTCTCTCCTACAAAGTTTGAAAAATGGACTTACAAAATTTGCACTCTAAGCTAGCGATATGTATGTAGTACTTTTTGGTTATATTTATATTTTTAATAGAATTTTTACTTTATTTAAGTTCTTGTTTTTATATACTCAAATTTTTAAAAGGTTAATTTAAACAAGAATTGCGAAATGCCTCTGAAAAAGGCAATTTCTCCAACGATTCAGACATTTCTGACCAAATTAATTCTGTACAATCCCGATAAAAATAGGGATAAGAAAGAAAAGAAAATAACTTTGCGATTTGGCAATTTGCGAATAGCATTTGACAAATTTGATTTTATGCACGTGTTATGTGGTGTGCCCAGTATGCATCAATAAAATATATATTTTTTTATTCATTTTTAAATGTTTTTTAATTTTTAAATAAATAAAAAAAAAAAAAAAAAAAAAATACAAGCCACAGGCAAATCAAAGGCGCTACAGCTACGCCAACGAGCCATTTACATTGTGCATGTCAAACAATATAGTACGCGCTTATTGTATTAGATTTAATTCCTCTAAATTTCGGGTATTTTCTATTTAACTATAAGTTGTAATTGTATATTATTATTGCCTACAAGGACAACTATTTTAATGAACTGATTCAATTGTACCTGTTTCACCTTGTGGATATGTGCATATAAAATATAATCTGAAAATAAATGTCGAGTTTTGCCTTTTGACAGCTAAACCCATCCAACCATTGCTTTTGGAATGATAGAGTTTTCTTTGATCAGTTTGGGAAATTTGGGCGCAGAATCTATAAAGGCATTAATTTGGGATCTATGATAAACCACAAGGGGGGGAGGGGTTTGAACCCCCAAAACCCCCCCGTGGATCCGCCACTGACATATACATATGTATATGTATGCACGAAATGTAAGCCATTTGTGTGTACTATTAACCGGTTGAAATACACATTAAATTTGAACAAAAAATTTCAAACTATGTATGTATGTAAGTATTCCCAAGTGCATGAAAATGCAATTTTTGTACGTAGGCAACAAATTGACTACTATTAACACTAGAGTGGTCGCTGGCCCGGAACACCAAAAAATTTAATTAAATTATTTTTTTAAATTTAATTAAACCCAATTAGGTATAGAGTTTTTAAGAAAATAGCGGTCTCCGCTCGGTTACTCTCCGAGCGTATTTCTGCCATGGAAAAGCTTATCACCAAAAAGGTATTCACCGCTCGGAGCTGTCATTACTAGGGAAGCTAAAAATATGCAAATGCATATTGCATATGCAAACGCATATTTAGACCTAAAATGCATATTTACGGTCAAAATGCATTTCGTGCTTATTTTGGCACTTAATCGAGCAATATCGAAAAATATTAAGCTGGCAACATCTTATCTGTGGTTAATTTAGATAGTTGCGTATGCATACAAACAAGGCTATTTAACTATTGATCTGGGCCCCGGAACGGAGCATTTTTCCTTATAAAAATTCACCACGACAAACACTAAGTTCTTGTATGCTGATCAGAGCCTCGAAGCAAACCCAGAGTAAAAAAAAACTTCTCTCCGATGCCCTGTTATTGATAGAAAACAGCTGTAGTGTGAAAATTTGAAAGGAACAATAATATGCAATATGTATCGACATACATAGGCATACGCTACACTGTCAATATGAATCGCGATGGTCTGATCAATCGCAGACTAGTGCTACACGTTCAATATGAATATTGCGATATTTTTCTCGATCTGAGGTTTAAAATATTTTACTTCCGTCCTTTTCACACTTTCACTTTCTATTTGTTTATTGCCAATATTTCGTTCCGGATCGCGATCCATCATTACTCGATGCTACACGGTCAATATTAATCGTTTTCCCATACAAGAGCTTTTTCTCAGAAAACCGCCAAAAACTCACACTGGAAAATATAGTAAAACATACGATAGTTCGATGCAACCCTGCGCAATATTAATAGAATAGTTTCGTTTGCTTTGTAAAAAGATCTCATGTATACAAATCTAAAATTAATTTAAAGTATTTTATAGTATTTAAAAACAAATTTTTTAAATGGGGAAAATGTGAATTGTACGTTTCAGTTCTTATATTATTATTATTTTGCAAAATTCTTTAAATAAAAATGTAAGCTTGAAATGAAATACATACATTTTTTGAGCATATTTCCGGTATTTTTTAGGTATATATGCATATAATGAGATTTTTTCGTGCATATTTACGAGCATATTTCAGTTATTTTTCGGGCATACTAGCATGCATATTTTGAAATTTTTCGTGCATATTTTTAGCTTCCCTAGTCATTACATATATTGTAGGGGAAAAGCTCCACCTAAAACTCGTTGTTATATATGCGCCAATGCACCCCCAATATGAAATTAACTGTCCATTCTTAACATCTTTAAAAGTATGCATAGTAAGGTCCTGGAAATTACAAATACAATTTTTTGCTAAAAAAATTTTTATTGATAAAAGTTTATAGATAATTTTTGAAACGAAAAAATTTTGTTTTTGATAACCCAATAAACACAGATGCGAGGATGATATCGCGGCGAATTCGAGGCGAGTTCGCGAAAGCAGACTTTCGCGAATATAATTTCTCGGACTCGCCTCGAGTTCGCGGCAAGTTCGAGAAAATCAATTTTCGCGATATCATTTTTTTATATTATTTTGCACTAAAAAATCATTATAGTCCAGCAGATGTTATCGTGGCGAATCCTAGGCGAGTTCGCGAAAGTAGATAAAATCAGTTTATAATCAAATAGATGCGAGTATGTAGAAAAACCAATTCAAAATTGTTTAAATAAGGGGACTTTATTTACTACTTAAATTTATTTGAAAAGCTTTTGTTATTCATGAAAGTTAAACTTTCTTTATAAAAATATTTTAAGTGCTTTGTATTATTTTATACGGATTTAACCCATTGCCAGTAAACCAAACTCTGAACTTTTAATTTTTCGAAAGGCCATTTATAAAAAAAATCTCGAATCGCTAATGAACAAATTTTCGAATCGCCAATGATCAGAGAAATTAAAAATTCTCGAATCGCTAATAATAAAAAATTCGAATCGCCAGCGATCCGAGAATGAACAAATTCTCGAATCGCTAGTGATAGGTGACATGCCTACGAATTCGGATTCGCCGATCTATCGCCGCGAACTATTGCCGCGATAATATAATCAGAGGAAGAGAATCCGACGCGAATTCGAGGCGAATCCGTTGTGTTTATTGGGTATATGCAAGTTTATTAAAAGTCAAACAAAAAGCATAAATGCCCAATAAACACAGACGCGAGGATGATATCGCAGCGAATTCGAGGCGAGTTCGCGAAAGCAGATTTTCGCGAATGTAATTTCTCGGACTCGCCTCGAGTTCGCGGCAAGTTCGAGTAAATCAATTTTCGCGATATCATTTTTTCTATTCTTTTAAGTTGTTTTGCACTAAAAAATCATTATAGTTCTTATAAAAATATTTTAAATGCTTTGTATTATTCTATACGGGTTTAACCCATTGCCAGTAAACAAAATTCTGAACTTTTAATTTTTCGAAACGCCATTTATAAAAAAATCTCGAATCGCTAATGAACAAATTTTCGAATCGCCAACGATCAGAGAAATTAAAAATTCTCGAATCGCTAGTGATAGGTGACATGCCTACGAATTCGGATTCGCCGATCTATCGCCGCGAACTATTGCCGCGATAATATAATCAGAGAAAGCGAATCCGACGCGAATTCGAGGCAAATCCGTTGTGTTTATTGGGTTTATATTATTTTATGCGGATCTAACCTATTACCATTAAACCAAACTCTGAAATAGCCAATAATCGCCACCGATCCGAGAATTTTTAATTTTTCGAATCGCCATTGATAAAAAATCTCGAATCGCTAATGATAAAAAATTCGAATAACCAACGATCCGAGAATGTACAAATTTTCGAATCGCCAGCAATCAGAGAAATTAAAAATTCTCGAATCGCTAATGATAAAAAATTCGAATCGCCAGCGATCCGAGAATGAACAAATCCGTTGTGTTTATTGGGTAAGCAGCAAAAGAAAATAATTTTTGTATATTTTTTATTGATATTTTTTGAAACAAAATTATTTTGTTAATTTCGTTGAGCAGCCTTGGTGTAAACACGAGCATTTTTATTTTAACAAACTAACCAAACGGAATACAATATGTTAAGCTCCTGCCAGACGATGCAATGAAAGTGCTTTCAGAAAGTGAAAAAGTAAAATTTTCTCGTGTAGCCACCAAAAAAGTGCTTTCTGAAAGTGTTTTCCGAAATTTCAGCAATTACTTTCTTACGAAAAACATTCATCGTCTAGCTGCGAGAAAAATACTTTTCAGAAATACTTTTCACTTTCAATTGTTACATCTGAAAGTGTTTTACTTTCTGAAAGTTGCTAGCTGATACGAGCGTTGTCTAAATGATCGAACCGACATGTAAATGATTTCTTTATAAAAATACATATGTATAAACAAACTACAATTATTAAAATAATTAATAATCACGTTATATTTTTCATATGAACACAAAAAACACAAAAGTATCCACCATCACCATTCCACGCACAGCTGTTTGCTCTTACCGTAGCCATACATGGTGCGAACGTTGACCCAACTCGGTTGCAATCGAGTTGGACTGTTTGCCTACATACGGTGCAATTTATTGTACAACCATGTTGTACAATCTCATTTTGTAAAAAATTACTTTGAGTGAACATGGAATAGGATAATATTGCGTTTGTAGGAAGAAGAAGAACGTACAGCAAAAGTACGATAATTAAAAGAAAAAAATATTACAAAAAAGTGGTTCCTGCAAGCTTTCCATTTTGCGTTATTTATTCTACAAATATTTATGTTTTTTGTGTTGAATTCGCTTATTTTTACTTATTTTAATTGGATGTGTGACTTCAAGAATTCTCATAAAATGAAATGTTGAACAACATGCCCCCAAACGATGCAACCAAGTTGTAAAACTTGCCAAAAAATCAAAACTTTTTGATTTTTCGTACAACCGATACACAACTTCATACAACAGCCCCAAAAACGTTGCGATTTCCAGCGCACCTTGCTCAAGTTGTATAAAAATTGCAAGGTGTATGGCTAGCATCATACTGTGTGAGTCACACAACAAGCTGTTTGCTCTCCTACGTCTGTCTTGCTCTCACAGCTGTTTGAATTTAATTTGACAGCTGCCAGAAAGTACTTTCAAAAACTCATTTCCCTTTCACCGTGTGGACAAACGAAAAGTAATTCCTGAAAGTTTTCGGAAAGTGGAGGTAAAAAGTGCTTTCTGAAAGCACTTTCATTGCGTCGTGTGGATACTCATGAAAGTTCTTTCAATGATTTGACACTTTCGGAAAGCACTTTCATTGCATCGTTTGGCAGTACCTTTAGGTATAACTTGGGTCTAAGCCAGCAAAAATACAATAACAAAAAACTAAAGGAACCGGAATGTGCATGTTTGAAGCAACCGGCTTAAGTCGAAACGTAAAATCGTGAAGCCAAAGTAAAAATGTGAGATCAAAACAAAATTACGCGAAAAAGCTACGAGCGCGTATACATATATGTACATATGTATGTACATTAAATAAGTACGTATGTAGATACATAAGTACAAACATGTGTACCCAATAATCAGGCCAAAAACTATAAAAACGTTTGAAACAATTTTAATTCCCAATTTGAGTTTAGTAACATTCTCAAAAGTTTCCCTAATGGTTGAGAAAAAATATGCCTTTTGGTTGGAGAACGCTATCAACTTCAGAACTAACGTTTGAGATCTGAGAATATGGTTAGTTCTCAACAGCGTTGCTATAAGCGAAGGTTTATCTTCAAAATGTAAATGTTTTGAGCTTTTTTTTTTTTTTTTAATTTGTAACGAAAAAATCTTCAAAGCGAAGATTTTTCTATGTGCCATAAGATTTTTTATGATTGATATTTTATCTGCGTTAATAAGAGTAATATCATAGCTTCACACTTTTAGTCTAAATATTTCATGTTAGCTACTCTGCAAATAAAAAATCAATTTGGCAACTTCAAAGCGATCAAACTATCAGGGCGTTACCTATAGGTACTTTATTTTTATGTAATAGTATTGTATATTTTCAAAATATGTATGTATGAAACTACTATTTGTTTCAAACGAGCTGTGTTTTTTTAAACAAATAAATGTGTATGAAATATTTAATAAGGAAAATTGTTAACACCACAGATTTATTTGTGTTATTTTTGAATAAAAACGTGAAAATATATCAATACAACATTGGATTATCAATCGAAACGACTTAAGTTCGATCCTCGGTTGAGGCCGCCTAAAGAAGTCTGATGAGGCGATGTGGTGGTCTCCGAAATGGATCCATAACTTCTACCAAAAAATTTTTTTCAATTTTCCTTAATTAAAAACTGGCCAATAGCTCATATAAAATTCACATAAAATATATCAATACAAATTCTCCCTTTATTTTTGTCAAATAACGTAAACGTACAAAAACGGACTCCATTGCAAGAGTGTGCCTTTTCTTTTGCTTTTCAACTGGAGTTCGAATTAACGAATTTTAGTGAAAACGAACTTATTCATTTAAATATTCAATTAAAGATTTTTTTTAGGAAAAAAATTAAGATTTTTAGGCCACTTCCTCTGGAAACACTGGTTCTCAAATGCATCTCAAGTTTAAAATTAAGAAAAATGTTTATTGGGTACCTAACAGAAAATTATTGAAATTAATGAAAAAAAACACATACATACATACATAAGTAAGCATCACAATAAAGACAAAAGAAAACAACAGCTATCAAAATACTGCACCTCAATCGACAACAATACGAAACCAAACTAACAACTTCAGCTAACTCGTAGGCACTTCGACAACAATGAGATGTGCGCGTCGTGCTATAACAACTTTAAACGGTGCTAGCCCGTACCAGGTACGGCGCCGCAGCGGTGTTTTGAGCTCCACGGTGTACGTATGTATGTACATTAGGGTGGTCCTTATAATCAAATTAGCGATTTTTTCCGGTCTCACCGCCTACATCGGTAGCAGAACAGTCAAGGATATCACATATAAATTTTGGTACCGATCGGAGATGGTTAAGGGGTGTCGCACAGAGGTTATATGAGCTTGACCCCTGTGCGACACCCCTTAACCGTTTCTGATCGGTATACCTATATGTAATTAGTTCTCATATTTAACAAAAAATAAAAATTTTTATTTGAAATTTATTATAAAATTAATAAAAAAACAACGTTTATGTAAAAAGTTCTATATAAAAAATAAATAATTAAATATTCAAAGAAAATCGAAAAAGAACTACATACATACATTTGTACATATCGACGCACTAACGCTCTGTAATGCCCTATATGAGAATTTGCTTCAATAACGCCCTATTTCAGAATGTTTCAATAACGTCCTATTTCAGAAACTAATTCAAAAACGGCCTATTTCAGAGAAAATTCCATATACATATATTTCTCTGAAATAGGACGATTTTGAATAATTTTCTGAAATAGGACGTTATTGAAACCAATTTTGAAATAGAGCGTTATTGAAGCCAATTCTGAAATTTGGCATCATTGAAGAAAATTCTGAAATGGGGCATTTTTAAACAACTTTTGAAATAAGGTGATCTTTTATGCGGCCTTTACACGGGTCGATTTTTGCCGACTGGGAAGTCGACTAGGCAAAAATTGAACGCAACTCTACTTTGAGCTAGTCGATTTTTGTCGACCGAGCTATTTACACGGGTCGATTTTGGTTGAACGACAAAAATCGACTAGGAAATCGACCGGTGTAAAGGTTGCATTACTCAGGCGTCGATATCCAGTTGTCCACAACATAATAGCAAAAACCTAAATTGCTGAATTCTCAACAAAAGAACTTTTATTTCAAATTTTTTTCATAAAATTAGCCGCCCACATATTTCAATCAAGTGCCTTAAAAATTAAAAATCTCAGTTTTTTGATTAATTTTTTCAGCATACGTTGTAGTAATGTGCCAAGTAAAATACTATCGATGGTTAAAAAAAAAACGATCGATAATCGCTATGACATTGGCCCCATCGATAGTATCGATGGTTCAATCGATGGGTTTTGCGGACTACTCCATAGTTTTCTGTATTTTGACCCCTGTGGGACACTCCTAAACCGTCTCCGATCGGGAAGAAATTTATGTGTGGCATTTTCGACTATATTATCGACCTAGGGGGTGAGGTTGAAGAAATATCGTCGGTCTCCTGCCAGGAACACGAATGGGAAAATTTTTTAAAGTGCGGTGTCTGATCTTTATCGGGTATATATTGATGTAATAACAATTAATATTTGTGTAAATGCTTGTGTAAACATACATACATAATATATACGTCTATGTACATAAGCATATATACAAATATTAATTGTTATTGTATCAATATATACCCGATAAAGAGCAGACAGCACTGAAAAAATTTTTACATTCGTGTTTCTGGCAGGAGGCCGACGATATGATATATAATTTACCTTTATATATTTAGGCACCACCCTAATGTAGATATATAGGTATACGTTACTGGATAGTATACAATAAATAGAAAAATAAATGAATAACAACAGCAAAACCTGCTGACTTAAACAACAAAACTCACTGCGTCGCACCACTCCCGTCATTATCTTCTTGATATAAGCACCTACATAGGTATACATATGTATAAATGTAATAAAAAAATGCCGGCAACTATGGCATCAATGTTGCCGCTAAAAAATTTCAAAAAGTGTCCGAAAAAACGATCTCAACCGAAAAAAGGGTCCCCCAAATTTATTTTTTAGCTAGAAACACATTTTTATACGTTTTATGGTTTATTTAATGTTTAAAGCAATTCACAGGTTAAGGAACATTGTTTTATTAAAGCTAAGTAAAACTAGGGCAAACATACATATCGAGCCGTATGCGCCGGAAAGATGTAAAGGCCAAAGTCAAAAATGTTCAGGAGAAGGTTTTTTAAAATTTTTTTTACTTTCATTTCTTTATTTCGATTTCTTTTTTTTTTTTTTGCTTTTCGACAATTTTTAATCAACTTTAACCACCAAAAATATAAAACTATACTTTTCTAAAACGAAATTTAACGCTGATCCCGAATAATATATCCATTTTTTTGTGGCAGACCCTGTTTCTGAGATATCGGTAAAAATGTAGAAAAAACCGTATATAACAGACATTGCATGACATACATAAGTGCATAAAAAATTGTATTAGCCACCGTAGCGATTTGGCATCTAATAAGAACTGGTAAAGAGAATCCCAACAAAAATTGGTCAAGTAGTTTGGTTACAATGGCAAAAAGAATGAAAAAATCTAAGTTTGTATATGGAATTTCAGATCCGACTCCTATCTATCCTATAAAGAATTTAAATGTGAACATTTTGAGACTACTTTGCAATAATGGGATGTATCAGTATTTATATATACCTATTTTTATTGAGAGTTCTTAACCTAGCATTTTCCGTTTCTTTATAAAACTTTATTAAAGAGTAACATTTAACATTATTTCTTTCCATTTATTATGAGTTTTGAAGTGCACATTGTCTCTCAAAACAGTGAACAATAGGATAAAGAATTAATTGAATAAAAAAATTAATGGATTTCGCGATTTTAAGGAGAGGATAAATAATGTGGGATGTAAGTACATTTGGCTATTCTTTTGTAATTTTCTGGACTTGTCTCCCATCATATACTTGTTCCAAGATATCGCCTTTCAAAAAATATTAAGTTCTGATGAAATATCTCGCCATGTTCATCACTTTCAGCATCTACGTTAGGAGGGAAATTATCGAGATTCAAGAAATTAATTTTGGAGAAATTTTAGAAATACACAACCAGTTTGTTTAAAACTGCTCTAAGCAGTAACAAAAGGGACCCTAACTATCGTGAAATCGTTAGAACTTTATTCCAAAATTATGGAGCAATAAAGTGCAATATGCCGCTCAAGAAAACCATATTGGTCATCGATATGTAATAAAATACAAAGTAGAAGTCTTCAAAGTGATAAAACCCTTAGTTAAATTCCAACAAAACCCCGTTAAATTTGTTTATTTGTCACTAGTCTTCAATATTTTGAAAAGCAAAAAAGATGTAAAAGCCACTTCGTACTCACAAAAAAAGTAAACAAACTGAACTTATGTACTTACATCAAAATTGCTTTTCATAACGGTACATTTTTCAGACATAAAATTTCTGGAGAAGGTGTGGGTGATGACAAGTAAGCCATTTCTACAAAAAAGTGAAAATCGGAAATCATGGCCTTTACATCTTTCCGGCGCATACGGCTCGATATATTTAATTCAAGTGTATATATATGTAGGTACATATATAATATGTACATACATATATATATAAGTAATAATTTAATGGATTTAAAATTTAGTTCTCGGATATTTGGCAACCAAGTTTTCTTCCAGTTACCAAGAATCTAAATCATTTCCATTTGTTAAATTCAGCGCTGATATCATTGAGTTGCACGTATGAAACGGTTTGTAACCTTGTTCTTAAATAGTGAAAGTTTTGAAGATAACTTTTCTGCTGATGCAATGCTATGTGGCAGCATTAATATATTTGCAACAAATAAATACAAATTTTTAAATAATTTCTCATATAAAATGGTGTAAAATCAGTTAATTGAGTGACCGTTAAAAGATACAATTTGGTTTGTATATTTCGAAGTGTCAAAAATTCTATGTACATATCGCAACCTAAATCATAAAGTGACACAACTCAAAATTTAAAAGTTTTCAGGAAAGCCAAAAAACTTTTTCTTTTTTATAGGCAATGATATCGAAAGTCTGAAAACTGTGTTTTGCAGGAGAAGCTCTCAAAGTTTAAACTCGATATGAAACTTCGGTTGTATGCTAAGTATATTTTCACTTATAACTTCTGTTTGGATTGAACGATCAACACCAAAACTCGACAATATCAAAGTCAGGGTACACTTTATATAAAACCGTGAGAAAAAATAAAAATTTTCTACGTGGTTTTTCATGGCAAGCTCTCAAAGTTGTATTATATGTACACTTTTGCTTATAACTTTTGATTGGATTGTCCGATTGATACCAAAATTACACAGCATCTAAACTAAGAACCGCTCTACTTGAAAACGCCAAAAACGGGAAAATATACTAAGTCGACTTAGTACAGTATTGTTTGGAAGCGTCGATATGGGAAAAGGCCACGCATAATAGTTATTTTTCAAGTAAAAAAAGACTAGAATGGAAAAGATTTCGATTTCGAAACATTTTGAGTTGTGTCACTTTATGATTTAGGGTGCGATATGTTTGTATTTTCTTCATTCGTGCGTTTGCCGTTGGCTTGGCATATTTCTGAATTATTTGGTAGAAAGAGTGCTAATACTATTTGCATCCTCACTTTTATGAAATTAAATGTTTCCCTATGTTTGAGCAAGTCCTACACTCAAAGCATTGCTTGTTCTAAATTAAGGAAGTTCGGTATTTAACTAAAAAGTAAGGAGGGGAAAAAAGTAATTTTTGAGGAAAAAACTACTTAAGTTTAGGACATTGCCTTAAAATTCCATAGAAAAAGTGTTTGTATTTTATACGTTAAAATTTCATTCGGTTATCTGGTATCTACACATAAATTCTCTTATATAGAAGTTACACATATATGAACTAAAATTCGTCAAAAAGTAAACTAAAAATACTGGGTTGGTCCCCATACGAAATAAAAGAAGGGTTAAGGAACACAAAAAAAAATTTTTTTGATTCCGCGAAATACAGCAAAAACTTTTTTTTTAATGTAACTTCTTTATTTTACATCCGATTCATATGTTATTATTTAGGCATTTGAAGCTCGACATTTCTTTCTAATATCCTTTTGAACTCTGAAGTCGTTTTCACATAGTTGGGTCAGTTGACTTATGTATTTGTACGTCCATAAATTATCCTTTTTATTTTGCCAAAGGAAAGTATGTACTTAAAAATTCATGACAGTGTTGCCTTTAAATTATTAAACAAAGAACTTACGTCACTTCCAATATTTATTATTGTTATTATTTAAACCATTTTTTTTATTGCACGCAATTCAGAATACGCGCAATTTGTATTTTATGTACTTAAGACAAAAAATTTACTCATAAGACTTATATTTTTAGGAAAAACTTCACTTTGCTTTTTTATTGCTTTAAAATATGTAACATCCACCATAATCGAATATGGATATTCCATCTATGCTAATACCTCAATTACGCAAAAAATTTAGTTGTGCTGTTAGGCCTTGTGACCTCAGATATGTAAAAGTACATACATTTTATTTTGATGCACATTTATTACATTGTTGCTTTTTTTAAATAGTGATAATGTCTTATTTCCTTTTAGCTGATTTCGTAAAAAATGGCGTTTAACACTCTGGCTGCCAAGGCCTTTTTAGAATTTTGATCGTTCAGTGCCAATGTCATTTGACAATTTTGGTCACCTGAGGCCAACAACTTTTTTTGTTCCTTTCTGTTTCTTAGTGCCTAAAAATAAGTTTTGACTACTCCCGACTTTATTGTGGACCCTACTTTTGCAGTTATAACGGTTTTTTGGTGTCGCACATTTTCGTGCGACATGGCCTGGGAGAACATAAAATATGTTGTGGAGCCACGTCGCAAGAAAATGTGCGACACCAAAAAACCATTACAATTTAATATTTTGGTTTTATTTTTTTATTTATTTATGTTTTTTTTTTTTTTCTTTTTTAAAATTTAGAATAATTTATAGAATGGCGCGAAGAAATGTAAAAGATAGCGATATTGCAGATATATTGCAAGATGTGCTAACTTCGGACAGCGATGATGGAGATTTTTCAAGAGACGATTCTGAAATTGATATTATTGTTTTTTAAATAATATACATTTGAATTTACATACGTATATGTTCTTATATTTTTTTTGCTCATAAATGAATTGAACTAATAAAAAGACACATCTAAATTTCCAACATTTTTATTATCCAAAAAAAATACCATTAAAAGTACACAGGGGCCATGGGAAATACACCTAAATGTTCACCACAGGCCAGAGAATCCGAATTCCATATTAAAATGCACGAAAAGGTGCGACGTGGCCTCAAAGTAACATTTAGGTGTCGCACGAAAAAGTGCCACATGGCAGCCAGAGTGTTAAAACGATATTCGCGGGGCTCGCCTTCATTTATTAATTTGTACTGGCGATTCTATACTTTCTTAGACACGTTCTGGTATTTTGAATGGAGGAGTTATAGCCAAGTTATAGACATTATCTGAATAATCGGTTGTATGACAGCTATGTATGTATATGTTTTGGTGTTACAGCTAGTATTATTATACAAACCTTCTGGCAATGGCAGCACTCGCATATTCTCTCGTTGCATGGTAGCTGTTGTTGTCAGCAGGCAGCCGAAATTATTTAAGACGACAATGGCCACAAGACACACCAACACACTCATCTGACGACAGCAATGATTACTAACCGTTTTCGTGGCTGTCGCCATCGTCGCCGTATATTTCATTGCAGTTGGTGTGTTGTTGTTCTCGTAAAATAGCGTAGGTGTTGTTGCCTTATTTTTGGTGTTGCGCGCGGAACCGCTGGTTTGACGGTGGCATTGTTTGCCTTGAGCCGGCTGCATTTTTGCGACGCGGTAGACGAAACGTTCGCGATTTTAATAGCGCATGCGTTCGCACCCGTTAGGCAATTTTTGCGAGTTTCGCACACTTGCGCGTTTTTACTTATAAAATGTACAAAGCACACGCGTTTAAAAAAATATTTGCATGCACGTACATACATATGCATAAATTTTGTAAAATACGTAAAAAATTTTCTTAATACATAGATATTATTTTAATATTATAAAATTCTTTTTTCTCTTTGACGACGAAGATTCGGTCGAATGATAGAGCGTATCCGTTTCTAATATGTGATACGTTTAAATGCCTTTTCGGAGGGGATTGATTTGATTAACACTCACTCCTTCATTAAACTTATTCTTGTGCTATTTTCATTCACCAAATTTACACTGATACAACTTATTTTCTAAGACCGCACTACACTGAAAAAAATTTAAAGCAAATATTAAATTAAAAAATAAATAAATAATAGTATGATATATGTATTTGCATTTGTCGGGATTTGGATTATTTTCAGAGATATCAATCAAGCAGATGACATGTGTTGAGTTGGTTGGTTTAATCTGAAAAGAAAAAAAAAATATTTATATATTTTTGTAATGTGGAAATATATAAATAGAATTGTGTTGTTGTAAAGGTTAAATCTAACCTACTAGCTAATTTCTATAGTAACTTTTGTGAGAGTCTTTAGTTTTTTGTCCCTTTTTGAATATTCGCTTTCTTCCAGATAGATATTCTCTCGGTCTTGTGTCTTGTGTTTTTATTTTTATTTTGACCGCTGCTCACTTGCGATTTTATTACAAAACTACGTACATACATGTATACATATGTACATATGTATATACATATGTGCTGTTTTTTATACACAGCTGTACTAGTACACAGAGTATTATAGTTTTAATCACATAACGGTGGATTGTAACAGAATGAAATAATCGAGATAGATATAGACTTATATATATCAAAATTATCAGGGTGAAAAGAGAAATCGATTGAGCCATGTCCGTCCGTCCGCCTGTAAACACTCTAACTCGCTCAAAAATTGAGATATTTTGATTAAATTTGAAATGCAAGTTGGTATCGAGACTGGGACGGTTGGTATTGAAAATGGGCGAAATCGGACCATGACCACGCCCACTTTTCCTATATAGAAAAAATCGGAAATTTGGTATCTCAGTCACTAATATAGCTGGAGCGATGAAATTTTACCCACTTGTTGAGCTCAGGCCCCTAGGAAGAAATTTGATGAAATTTTGGAAAATGGGCTGTGCCACGCCCACTTATTAAGGGTCAAACATGGAAAGTTTTATATGTCACAACTCAGAAACCATTGAAGATATATCGATGAAATTTGGTACGCGTGATTTACTTACTTAGGCAAACGTTTGGACGGAAAATAGTTAAAATCGGTTAACGGCCACGCCCACTTTTATATATGTATATTACAAAGTGACCTAATAAAAACATTTTAAGCCATATCTCTGTCAAATATAAAGATCTAACATTGAAATTTTGTCGCATGAGTCCAACTATGGATATAAAACAAAAAACACAAAATTTTTTTATACACAGCTGTACTAGTACACAGAGTATTATAGTTTTAATCACATAACGGTGGATTGTAACAGAATGAAATAATAGAGATAGATATAGACTTATATATATCAAAATGATCAGGGTGAAAAGAGAAATCGATTGAGCCATGTCCGTCCGTCCGCCTGTAAACACTCTAACTCGCTCAAAAATTGAGATATTTTGATTAAATTTGAAATGCAAGTTGGTATCGAGACTGGGACGGTTGGTATTGAAAATGGGCGAAATCGGACCATGACCACGCCCACTTTTCCTATATAGAAAAAATCGGAAATTTGGTATCTCAGTCACTAATATAGCTGAAGCGATGAAATTTTACCCACGTGTTAAGCTCAGGCCCCTAGGAAGAAATTTGATGAAATTTTGGAAAATGGGCGGTGCCACGCCCACTTATTAAGAGGCATACATTGAAAGTTTTATGAGCCATAACTCAGAAACCGTTGAAGATAAATCGATGAAATTGCGTACACGTGATATACTTACTTAGGCAAATGTTTGGACGAAAAATTTCCAAAATCGGTTGACGGCCACGCCCACTTTTATATATATATATTACAAAGTGACCTAATAAAAACATTTTAAGCCATATCTCTGTCAAATATAAAGATATGTCATTGAAATTTTATAGCAGAAGTCCAACTGCGGACATAAAACGAAAAACACAAAAATTTTGGAAAATGGGCGTGGCACCGCCTCTTTTTAGAAACAGGAATATACGAGATTTCTGAGCCCATAACTCGACAAATAATTTATATATAATGACGAAACTTGGTGTGTACACGTTTATTACTTGTGGTAATACATGTTCAAAATTTTAGCGAAATCGGTTTGACGACCACGCCCACTTTTATATATGGGAACTATAAAGTGGCCTAATAAAAACATTTTAAGCGATATCTTTGTCAAATGTAAAGATAATTCATAGAAATTTTGTGGCATGAGTTCCACAATAGAAACAAAAAATATAATAATTTTGGAAGATGGGCGTGGCACCGCCTATAACTCGACAAATAATTGCGATATTATAACGAAACTTGGTTTATACACTTTTATAACTTGTGTTAATAGACACGCAAAAATTTATTGAAATCGGTTATGACCACGCCTACTTTCTAACAAAGATATTTCTGGAACACCCTTTGGGAATTTGTAACGTGACATCTTTGTAACTAGAAGTCATAAAGGAATGAAATTTTGCACAAAGAATAATATTCATATGCTTAGTTGGATGACTGATAAAAATGTTGAAAATGGGCGTAGCTACGCCCACTTATGCAGCACTTGCTTTATATAAAGTACACCGTGTTTCCATCAAACGCAATCAAACAATGAAAGCATACAGCTGAGTATCTAATGTTCGATTCCACTCGAACTTAGGCTTCCTTACTTGTTTTTACATCGAATCTTGTCTTGTTATGATTTTTGTTTGCTCATGTGACTGACCGCAGTTGAAATCCGTGCCCAATGTAGCCCCCTGACACCAATATCAAATATGTGTTAAGTTTGCATAGTTTTTGTTTTCATTTCTCTTCCGCCTTATGTTGGTATACTCAGCTCTACGTAGTATACAGAGTATTATAATTTTAATCACATAACGGTGGATTGCAATACAACGAAATAAGATAGATATGTATATTAATATGATCAGGGTGAAAAAAGAAATCGGTTGAGCCATGTCTGTTCGTCCGTCCATTTGTCCACCTGCAAACACTCTAACTTGCACAAAAATTTAAAAATTTTGATATAGTATACTACAGGTTACCCGTGGCTTTCTCATATGCCCTCACACAAATTTTCAGTACTCTACTACAAATATTTCAACAGATATTCGCTGTGAATTTTGCAATTTGTATGGGAGGTGCCCATCCCTGCTTTACCAAGACCTAGATTGTTCATCCGTTCATTATATAACTATGTAATATTCCTTAACACAAATTTTCATTATTCTAGTACAAATACTTCAAGAGATATTGCGAAATTAAGGAAAATTTCGTATTGGAGGTGCCAAGGTTTATCCAAATAGAGGTTATATTACTTCCGTTTTTATGTGTGTGTTTTCTTTAAAAATGTCAATGTGAAAGAGAAGAGAAATGAATTTCAAGGTAAAATTTTTGCCAATTCGTTTTGTCTGACATTCACACTTTTTAGTATACATACACAATTCCAATCAGCTTATCTACTGCGATATCCTTCTTTAGATAATTGTTGGGAGGTGCCCATCATTGCATTTCAATAAGATTAAAAATATCCCTATAGCATTCACCGAATGCAAAGTTTCATGGGGGTCCGTTCAGCGTTTTTTTTTATCGGTTGTGGTAATACACGTGCAAATATTGAGCGAAATCGGTGTAAAACCACGCCTACTTATGTAAAAATAAATATAAAGTGAGTTCCCGTGGCAGTGATCCAGATCCGGATAAAAATTTTATATGCAAATGCAACAACAATTTTATGATCCTGATATTTATCTGCATCAATTTCGGATTCGTATAAATTACAATAGATATTTTTCTATAGATATTTTTCTAAGACAAACACTCAACAGTTGCACAACAGCTCTGTCTTAGAAACTCACACATTGTAGATGGCTCACTGATTTTGCGTCCATAGTTTTTAATCGACTTTTGCGATTTCTTAAGAAACTCCTTCGAATACATATAAAAATCAATTTACCTCGAAATCATATTTTTCGGCTTAAGCGATTATTGCAAATTTGCAGATATGTAAATAAGTGAAAAGAGATCCGATAATACTTGTTTACGCATTTCCCATCACATTACATTCCCCAATACACAAAGAAACCTTCTTGTAAATACAGTTGTCAATAATTTTTAAAATCTGGTTTTACATACCTACATACATATACATATGTATTTACCTATTCTTTGATGGTTTCATAGGTTTCATATCAATTCCTTTATCGGATTTCATGTTTCACCCTTTATACAATTTTCCATTTTAATTGCTTCTTGTCAACCCATTTGATTTTACCTATGTATGTATGTATGTGTGCTTATCCAATTCGTTCAAAACGTAATCACAATTGTTCAACAGCAATTTCCATAAAGTTTAACACCTTAAATATCTAATTCTATTTATTTAATCCCTTCAATGTTCAAAACTTATACATATGTACATATCGCTCGTTTTATGGTAAAGGGATGTAACACAAAATTTAATTTTCTGAGATATTGTTATGTACGAGTATACGCATACTGGATCATGTCGTTACGTTTAGTCATATAAAATACACAAACAGATAAAAAATGGCAGAAATAAATGTCTTTGGCTTTGCATCATCTTCTACTAAAAAGATCGAATTCAGCTATACTCCCGCTTTTTTCGTTGAAATATTTTAAAGTTTTATTAGAAAGTTAATAAATACGAAGTAAATCTACGTATCTTTTGCCTTGACTCCATTTCAATTGATACGGATACAGCAAGAAAAAAAAATTGTTTCACAGAAACTACATGAGTTTTTTATGGTAAAGTAAATTAACTCGGAATAAAAAAAAAGTAACGATAACTAAAGGATCTTCTTCTAATTAATATGAATATATTTTTAAAAGTCTGCTATCCTCATTATTGTAGTTTACGGTAATACCTTTCAAATTGACGTGACCCAGGTAATGAGCCGAAGAATTGAACTCTTTAAATTTGTAATAGAGTTTTCCCAAAAAATTAAAATTTTGTGTTACATTTCTATACAATAAAACGTGCGATATGCACGTATGAATGCAGAAGTACATATGCACATGTATATATGAACTAGCAAATTTTCATTTTAGATATGCTGACTATCAATGGAACAAATAAATGGGTAAAATATGTACCTATACACAGATGGGAATATACTACGAATTTTGTATTTGTAAAAGGTATGTTTTCGATTTTATGTACATATGTACATACATAGATTACTCACTACACATTGTACATAACCACAATATAGAACGTTCAAAAAAATTAGGTAGTTAACAAAGTAGTACTAGTTCCACTTTGGATGAAATTACAGCACAAAATACAGATTTTTTAATCTGTTATATAAAAAGTTATGGATTCCTAAAGTAATCAACCTATTTTTATGAAATTTTCACGGTAGATTCATATGGTACATGCGCTGGTGATAGGATATACAGACTTTCGGAAAAGTGGGAACTTCCCGGAATATAGGCCCAAATGTGGACTCTGAGTGACCCAGCAAGTCTTTGAGCAATATTGGTATCAAATGAAGGTTGCTGACCAGGCCTTCAACATAGAGTTATTTTCATTACAATGCCTAGGCCGGGTCCCGAGATATGGGCCAAAACGTGGACCCGGATGACCCCTGAATATTTCCGAGCGGTATTGGTAGCAAAGGAAAGCTGTTGAGGAGGACTACAACAAAAAGCTCTTTAAATAGTTATACCTAGGCTACTTTCCAAGATGTGGATCAAAGCATGGACCGGGATGACCCCTGAATGCTTCCGAGCAATATTGGTAGCAGATGAAAGGCGTTGAGCAGGGCTTCAACTTACAGCTTTCCCAGAAATGGCTCAAATAGTGGGCCCAGATGATGATGGATGGTCTCGGTAATGTAAAGATAAAGGTAAAGGTAAAACTAAAGAAAAAAGAAAGGGAAATGTAGAGGGAAACCCTCATTATAACATACAAATTTTTTCGTCGCTGCGTAGCGGGACGGGTATCTGCTAGTACTTTATAAAAATCACATTAGTGAATACTTAACTATTAAATATATGTTGTAAATTATACTAGAGTGAGCAGTGATATAAATGAAAAAGTTTATTGTAGTAATTTAATGAAAAATGAAAATGTTCTTATGACAATCTCATATGAAAAAATTAAGTATTAACTAAAAATATTTATAAAATACAAGCTTCCGCTTCGCTTCTAATCTCACTCTCTCACTATTACACATGTGTGAATCCGCACAAAGGTACACATTTAAATGCCAATAAACAACTTATGACTATCGGAATCGGCTAAATAAGACCACTATAACATAGGTATACATAGCTGTCATAATCTACTACGACGTTTCTAATTAATATTTGTATTTTGACAATGTAATATTTCATTTATCCGTGATTTTATTTGTTCCTGTTAACTATTATAGTCAAATTCACTATGTGTGTTAGAATGCAATTATCTTGGTCGAAAAAATACAAAGTTTTGTTAATTTAAGTTATTCTGAGTTTAAATTAGTTGAACTAGTCGGCTGGGACATTATGTGGCGTTCGCGATGTCAAGTTACAAATTTATTCCTAAGCTTATAAAAGTCGAATGAGCGCATACATTTTTGCGCCAAACCCCTTAATTGAGAGCTACATTATTCTACTTTGATCGCTATTCATTACTTTTTATATATGTATTGGGCCAACATTTGTTGGGTTTTGCACTTTTATAATAGCACCTAAAAATTACATCCATATTTGTCCTGTTAGCCATCACATTTTAAATGATAATATAATAATACAATGGCGCTATTATAACTCTGACGAGTTTTATGGCCGAGCTTCTCTCCCAATTCGATGTGTGCTCCTTTTTGTTTTTCCTACTAATTGGGTGAACCTACAGTTTTATTCCGGCTCCGAACGGCGAATGCATTTTTTGTTAGAAGCTTTTTCATTGCAGAAATACTCTCGGAGGCTATGCCGTCCACTGCCGAGAGGTGACCGCTGCTCTTAAAAAACCCAATAATTGGATTTTTACTAATTAGAAAAATTATAATAGTTGAACTTCCTCCCGCCAAACGAACATAATTTTCTAAAAGATTCATTCAGTCATAGTTACAGTTACATATGCATGTACATAGAAATATATGTAACACTGTACAACAAAATGAGGTTTCATCTCCTAGTAATTGATGAAACCCACAAAATTGGAAGCTCTATCCCTCTCGTATCAAAACCTCATACCAGGTTTTTGGTCTGATTTTTTTTTTTATTTGAGTTTAAAGTTTTTAACCCTATGTATAGCGGTTAAGTGAGGAAAACTTGATAAAATGAAGCAATTGGTTACAAAATAGTGGCTAAATTAATGTTTTTTTGGGCAAGGAATTCATTTTTGATGTTTATTTTTACATAAAACTTACGATAGATGACGCTGTGGTACAATTTTTAAAAATTTTTAACAATTTTTCATGGAAAAACAGCATTTTAATAGTTTTTAAGTAAAAATAGTAGCAATTGCTTACGAAATGTGTGTTAAAGTAATGTTTTAGTGTGGAGCAACTCATTTTTGACATTAATCCTTTAATAAATCTTACGATAGGTGGTACTGCGGTACAATTTTTCTTATATTTTCATTGTAAAAAAATTGGATGGGGTAATATTATACATAAACCGCTCGTTCCAATTGAAAAAGTGTTGCTACCTCCACTGCATATTAAATTGGGTATTTTTAAAAAAATTTGTCAAAGCACTACCCGCAGATGGACCAGCCTTTATTACATTAAGGTCAATATTCCCACGCTGTGGTGCAGTGGGTAGAGTGCTCGCCTGCTATGCCAGAGGTCTCGGGTTCAAACCACGGTCCGAGCCAAACAAATTTTTCTAATTAGCAAAAATCCAATTATTGGGTTTTTTAAGAGCAGCGGTCACCTCTCGGCAGTGGGCGGCATACCCTCCGAGAGTATTTCTGCCATGAAAAAGCTTCTCACAAAAAATGCATTCGCCGTTCGGAGCCGGCATAAAACTGTAGGTCCACCCAATTAGTAGGAAAAACAAAAAGGAGCACACCTCGAATTGGCAGAGAAGCTCGGCCATAAAACTCGTCAGAGTTATAATAGCGCCATTGTATTATATTATTATTCCCACGACTAAGTGCAAGTAAAGTTAAAGAAGGTATTACATATTCAGAAATAAAACAAATGATTTTTTAAGATTTATGTAAATGCTGTATTATTTTACAGGTGTGTTTAATGGTCCATACATTAGAAAGCTGATAAAAACTACTGCGTTTGATAACTCTTTAAACGAAAAAGAGCTTAATGCATGGAATGCTATAAAAGATGTAATAACTGTTGCTCTCGGTAAACATCGTGGCAGAGATATCAGAGAAAAAGTAGGATAGCTCATGAGAGCGTTTGATGAGCTCGGTGTGCACATGAGTTTATCAGACGAACAGGGAGAACGTTTTCACCAAGTAGCTTTCACAATGGAGACAAGATATAAAGGGAAAAAACTACAACGCATGTTAGCAGATCTATGCTGGTGGTTACAGATAACAAATGAAGATGATAATACGAATGACGAAGAGGATCCAGAAAATGAGAGAGAGGGATACAGCAGTGATGAGTTAAACTTACCGTCTTCAAAAAAATTAAAACTATAGTTTTAAGCTTCATTTACTACAAAACTTTTTACACTTATACTTTTTATCAAGACCGAACTGTGTTCTTTTTTTTAAACTGTGTAATCCTCATTTTAGTGTCATCAACGATCACTTCTAATATAAAACGGGATAAAACATTACAATTTCTACTTAGAAACTGTTAAAATACTCTTTTTTCATAAAAATTGTTTAAAAAAAATTTTATAATTGTACCGCAGCGCCACCTATCGTAAGATTTATTAAAAAGATTGATGTCAAAAATGAGTTTCTGCACCCTAAAAACATTACTTTAACACACATTTCGTAAGCAATTGCTACTATTTCTACTTAAAAACTATTAAAATACTATTTTTCCATGAAAAATTGTTAAAAAATTAAAAAATTGTACCACAGTGTCATCTATCGCAGGTTTTATGTAAAAATAAACATCAAAAATGAATTCCTTGCCCCAAAAAACATTAATTTAGCCACTATTTGGTAACCAATTGCTTCATTTAATCAAGTTTTCCTAACTTAACCCCTATACATAGGGTTAAAAACTTTAAACTCAAATAAAAAAAAAAAAACCAGACCTATAGGCTAAAAACCTGGTATGAGGTTTTGATACGAGAGGCTTAGAGCTTCAGATTTTGTTGCTTTCATCAATTACTAAAAATCTTGTTGTACAGTGTAATTGGAAGTCAACTTGAATTTGAATAACTAAACAAACACCCGTAGAAGTCTGTGTCAGATACATACATATGTATGTATTTGAAAGAAATATTGGAATTGATAGCTTCCTGTCTGTGATTAGTTAGGAACAATTAAATTGTACAGCCGAGTGTTTTAGAGCATAGGTGGCCAGGATTTAAGCGTAAGGGAGTCACACGACAACAACATCAATAAAAATTGCAACAACCTTCTTCTCGGAATTTTAAAAATATTATTTTGCCAAATAACGGTTTATTGCAACAACATGTACTTATGTATGTATGTACATACATACATACATACTTCAGTAGATATGCTGCAGCTAGGCATTCAAATATTTTGCTAAACAACATAAACGAGGTAGCAGATATAAATGTACAACATACATATGTACATATGTATGTATGTATGAAGGCGTAAATACGCAATGAGTGTCGGTCGATGCTGGGCCGTTAGGTTTGAGTGCTCGCCGCTACGACGATTTCTGTGGAAAAAAGAAATGTGCGTTAATATGTCGAAATTGATTTGCTTGTTGTTGGGAGCCACTCGGAGCCACAGCGATGTTGTTGGGAGACAAACGGAGTCATTGGAGCCATTGGCTGACCATGTATGTTTTAGAGCAAGCTTGTCAGAATGTTCATGTACATGCATATGCGGATGACATTCAACTTTATCTATCTGGTAACCACAAAGATATAAACGACGTCTGCACAAAATTCAATAACGATTTAACATCCATCTGTTTATGGGCGAAGGAAAATGGTCTATCTCTTAATAGTGATAAGTCGTATGTGCTCCCTATAGCTAAAAAACGAGTTGAGTACTCGCGCATACCGGCATTATATGTTGATAAAAAACCACTTAAATTCGTTTCCAAAGTTACCAACCTAGGGTTTGTTATCAATAGCTCCCTAACATGTGATGACCATGTGAATTCTGTTATAAGCAAAGTTTGTAATACCTTAAGAAACTTGAGAATATCAGCATCGTATACACCGGTTCATGTTAGGAGAAGGCTGGCCTTACAGTTAATAATGCCAATAATATGCTACTCCGAGATGGTCTACAGTAAGTTTAGTTCTCGATCTGCTCATAAAATTGATGTGGCATTTAATCATATCACACGCTATGTCTACGGTTTAGCTAGGTTTGACCATATATCTAGCTGGAGAACTCGCCTATTAGGCTGTGAAATTTTCAGTTATCTTAAAGCCCGAAACTGCATTTTCCTGTACCGACTCATTATGTTGAAGCAGCCTAGTTACCTGTATGATAAACTAGTTTTCACAAGGTCTCTCAGAACTTCTGACCTCATAGTGCCAACTTATAATTATTTGGCGTCCGCACGGCTATTTTTCGTCAATGCTATTCGAATATGGAATTCTATACCAGAATCCACGCGCAGTAGTCTAAGCAAAAGCAACTTTAAAAGTCTTATATATGCGTATTTCAGTTAACTAGTTGGATAAAATTGTGCTATCTAAGGTACCTGATTTAGAGTCATTATGTTAGTTCGAAGTTTAAGACCTAATTCTTGATGTTAAGAAATGTTAAAGTTTTTTCTTTTCTTGATTTTGATTTTGATTGATCTTGATTTTAATTTTAATATTAATTTTGATTTTAGTTTTAGTTTATATCTTGACTGATTTTATTTATTTTAGTTCAAAGTTCATCTATATTAATCTTATTGATCCTTAATCTTATTAATCCTGTCTTATTAATTGTCTGAGTTTTATTTATTTACTATTATTGTTATTTGCTGTTGTGCTATAAAAGATCTATGATCTTACTGTACTAATGATTTATTGCAATAAATGAAATGAAATGAAAATATAATTCCGAGAAGAAGGTTGTTGCAATTTTTATTGATGTTGTTGTCGTGTGGCTCCCTTACGCTTAAATCCTGGCCACCTATGTTTTAGAGTGTTACGCAAAGCGCCCGAGCATATAGAGAAATTTGCAAAGCAGATAGACTGTAATATATGTACGTACTAATCCGCATTTTAAACCAAAAATTCAAATGAAATTTTAAGCAGAAACAAACCGAAGACGCGCGTTGCTTATGACACTCCCTAAATATATTTAAAAGGAAAAAATTTATTTTAAAGGAAAAAAATACTCACGTATGTAGATGAAGCTGGAAGGAAATTCGTCATAAGTAATGAAAGTAAAGAAATATAAGAGAAAAGCGTATGTATGTATTAATGTGCTTGTGTTTCGATTTTATGTGTCTTCAAAGAGCATGTTTTCGGACATGCGCACACGCCCTAAACCCAATAAAACTGCATTTAATAAGTATATTTAGTTGATGTATATCAGCGATCGGAGCTACTTTATCGCGGGAATTAAGTGATCAAGATAGAAGCAACGGACGCAACGGGCGCAACGTCAAATGATGGTTATGAAAAACTCTGTAGGGTTGATATTTGGTGCGGATTATATGCTGTAAGAACTTGCAAGCAAGTTGAGCGATTATTTTTGTCCAAATAAAATATTTACTTCTATTAAGTGACGGAGTTGACACATATGTATGTATGTATGTACATATACTAATAAATGATTACAGACATTTAATGAAGCTTTGTTTATTTTGATTGAGTATTTAAATATTTAGTTAGAAGGGGATTTTTTTTTTTAATGGAATCGAAAAATTGAAATTAAAAAGCGCCCGACTTTTTATTCCAATTGCGCGATTCTTTATTCTAATTTTTCGCCTGCGCCGATTTTTTAAATAATACACCATATTTTTGGTGATATTTTCCCTACACTGAGAAAAAAAATTATATGGAGGGGTCAAAGAAATTGCTTCCCTTTATTGAAAACTATTTTCTTTGTTTTGAGTAAATTTTTTACATGCGTTGCCATGGCTTCATATACTTGTTTTAAAGAAATTCATACCTCATACCTTCGAAGATTGGATTTCTTTAATTTTAATAAGTTGACTTCCCAAACAAATCCCCATGGCAACGAATTTGTTTAAATGTTTTTTTCCACAGTTTTGAGAAAATTTACTGAAAACAAAGAAAATTTTGTATTGGCGCGGGTATTCAAAATAAGGCAAAATATCATTGATCGAGAGAATTTTTTTTTTGAGTGTATATGTATGTATATCGCACATTTTATTCTATAAGGATTTAACTCGAAATATTCCATTTCTGGGATTTTGCCATAACTGGACCATGCCATTGAGTTCAGTCTTATAAAATACTAGCAAATACCCGTCCCTCTTCGCTGCGACAAATCACACTATGCCACTCCCTTCCCTATCGGTCTCCCCACCAGTCAGAATTTCCCGTTCCCCCTATCTCTTCCTCCTCTTATACTACTCTCTCTCTCCCCGTCTCACGTTCCTTATCAACAACTTTCCATGGCCATCCGGTGCACATATCGGTGTACATCATGATTACTAATATATTTTGGATAACCGACTGGAAAATTGGAATGGAATAAACTCTCTATTGAAGCTCTGATTGATACCTTTAATTTGATACCAACAATGCCCAAAAATATTTCGGGGTCCATTTAGGCCCATGTTTCGGCCTCAATCCCGAGAACCGATTGAGGTATCCGTATAGTGTAAAATATATATGGATACCCTGATCAGTACCTTTCATTTGATAACAATATTGCGAAAAAATATTTGAGGTCATCCGGGTCCACGTTTTGGTCTCTATTTGGAGAACCGACTGGAAAAATGGAATTGAATGAACTCTCTATATAAGCTCTGATTGATACCTTTAATTTGATACCAATAATGCTCAAAAATATTTCGGCGGCTATTTAGGTCCATGTTTCGGCCTCGATATCGGGAACCGATTGAAATATTCGTATAGTGTAAAATATATATGGATACCCTTATCAGCACCTTTAATTTGATACCAATATTACGAAAAAATATTTGGGGCCATCCGGGTCCACGTTTTGGTCCCTATCTGGAAAACCGACTGGAAAATTGGAATGGAATCAACTCTCTATTGAAGCTCTGATTCATACCTTTAATTTGATACCAATAATGCTCAAAAATATTTCGGGGGCTATTTAGGCCTCAATCCCGGGAACCGATTGAGATATCCGTATAGTGTAAAATATGTATGGATACCCTGATCAACGCCTTTAATTTGATAACAATATTGCGAAAAAATATTTGAGGTCATCCGGGTCCACGTTTTGGTCTCTATTTGGAGCACCAACTGGAAAATTGGAATGGAATGTAGTTCTGATTGATACCTTTAATTTGATACCAATAATGGCCAAAAATATTTCGGGGGCTATTTAGGTCCATGTTTCGGCCTCAATCCCGGGAACCGATTGAGATATCCGTATAGTGTAAAATATATATGGATACTAGGGATTCCAATTTTTCCGATTTTTACAATCCCGGGATTTTCGAGATTTTATTTTATAATCCCGGGATCCCGGGATTTATCCCGGGATTTGGACTTTAATTACACAGGCCGACAAGATTTCCAAAAAATTTTCTAACTCAAATAAAATTCTACTTTTCTAAAGGATTTCGGTGCGCTGATTCTGAATCTTAATTCGGATTTTCGGTAATACGTGTAGGTTTTGAGATATTCATGTCCAAAGAGGCGAAAAATGCGATTTTTTGCTATATTCACTTCTCAATCTGTTAAATTACTTTCATTAAAAGATGATTGCAGCGCTTTGCTTTTTCGGGTATCTAATTCAGATATCTACATTGTCTTAAAAAGAAATGATCGTGCTTTCAATAGATGTAATCAGTTTTTAATGAAAGTGAGTAATTTTAAAAATATTGAGGAGTTAATATGGCCACAAACTGCGTTTCTCGCCTCTTTGGATATGAATATCTCAAAAACTACACCGAAATCCTTTTGAAATGTATAATTTTATTTCTGTTACAAAAATTTTTAGACCAGTATTATTTTCCCACATTTGGGGTCGAAAAAAGTAAATACATTTTTAGAGAAACGCTACAACTTTAAAATGCAAAGAAAAAATAGATTTTTATTGCCATTTTTTATTATTTCATTAGTTAGAAAATAAAATAGGAACGTACAGTGGCGGATTAAAGGTCCAGAGCGCCCTAGGCAGCCACTTTCTCGGCGCCCCTGTACCGACCATAAATGGCCATCATAATACTATAAATTTTAACTACCTAGTTGGTTTACACCCTAACAATCAAAATCTTTCCTCTTTATAATATTAGTGTAGATGTAGATATAGATGATGTAAAAGCTTAGATAATTTGTTAATCTCTACATATAATAAAATTGTAGATAACAGGTCGATGTCTGTACATTGCAGATATCGAGAAAAAAATGATTGGGGGAAGCATTATTAAGCCAGTAGAATCCAAATCAACCATTTTTAGAATTTTTGCCTTGTTTCAACAGTTCAATTACTCTATCCGTAATATCAAAACTTGTTTGTTGGCCCATCTTTGCACATTGACATCAAAAATACAACTAATGCATCTGTTGGCGCACTTGAATTAAATATAATACAAATTTTATTAGCAAGCAATGTGTTTTGTTCAACTAACGAAACACGATAATTTCTGGCATGTACTTGAAAGTTTTCCGTCGTAAAAATATTAGGAAAGTCAAGTAATTGTTAACAAAGATATTTAATAATAAAAATTTCTGAATAAATGATGGCTCACTTTCACTGTGACTCACTGTATTCCCATCAAAACAAATTTCAACCATGGGAATTGTTGTTGCAAAAAGTGACAGGCACATTATGTGTCAATGGGAGAATGGGAAACTAAATAAACCAAATATGAAGAAGAATTGACCACAGTGTTGTATTCCAACGTAGCAAAATCTTCACAAGAAAATTGCCAAAATTCCTAATAAAATCAATTAAAACTCAAAAATATGTTAATTTTTTGTTATTATTGCTACAAATATAGCATTACAAATTCAATTCACCCAATAATTTTAAAGATTTAACGATTTCAAAATTCATTTCAATTTTTTTTTTGTAACTTTTGCACAACACTACATGGTGACAGGCAAAACATGCCAAACGATCAGCTGAGAGTGTCGCAACTTATAGATATAAACTATGCTGCTAACTAGAGTGCTATTGTTTTTGATCACTTGTGATTGGAGTAAAAGAGACAAACCTATTTTGAATAGATAGCCAAAGTACATAAGAGAGAAGGTGATGCAAGATCACACGTACGCAAAGCCAGGCATCACTTTTCTCACAAGGCCCTTAAGAAAGTGCTGTCGACGATGCACAAAACATATGTCAGCGATGAACGGCACGTGCGGTGTCAGCTGAAGCTCACTGTCCCGTAGGATGTCAAAGTTGTACAGACCGTCGTATCGTGGATAGGCGAGTGTGCAGACCAAAATTTTGGTTTGCACTCAAGTCTGCAGAAAATGGTTGCCAGAGTATGTAGTATATATTTATTTTCTCAATAGATCTCTACATATCGTAAGATTTATTGGCAAAGTGGAGATAATGGGTCGTATTAATAAACAAAAAGCAATTTCTATTTCTCAAATTTTTTGTAATTTGACAAAAATTTGTATGAAGAAACTTTCAAAGTTTGGGAAAAAGGCTGGAAAAAGTAATTGCTTTTTTATTAATATAATCTAATATTTTGATAATCGCCAAAAAAGTCGCCATCGCCAATTTTCATAAATTGGTCGCCAAAGTTTGTAAAAAATCGCCAATTTGGCGACAAATCGCCAGTACTGACAAGCCTGACGACGCAAGAAACGCGCAATATTGCACAATATATCGATGCTTGTGCAATATAATCGATTTATCTATTATATATCTATTATAGATCAGCTGTAATTCTTAATCGTCGATATGTTATTTTCTTTATTTGTTTAAAAATTCTGAGCTCGCGCGCCCCTTGTAACTACGCGCCCCTAGGCAAGTGCCTAGTTTGCCTTAGGGATAATCCGCCTCTGGGAACGTAAAATCATGCATATTGCTTAATAATACCTAAGAGTTACTTTAAAAAGCACAACCAACAACAAAATTACATACATACATTTGATGAACAAAACATTTGCCTTTGCAGTTGGTACTTTTAGGATATTATTAAAAAAAGGCTTGCAATCATTTGATAATTTCCAATAAAAAACTTTTTAGAATTTAACGACGCACTTTGTTTAAGCGAATATTTCCAAGCTTGCCGAAAAATTCAGAAAATTAATGCAACTTCTGAATAGATAAATAACGGAGGCAAAATTTTGATATGAATTCCGAGTATGCAGCTGCGTATTTAATTTTAGTACAGTGTTGTAAGACTATCAAGTCTAATTAAAATTTTGTTTCCAGTTTCTTCCATTATTTACTTTCCATGTGGGAAAATTCCAAAAAACATTTCGCTTTTCAAACTTTGTAGGAGAGACCAAAAACAAAAAATAAAAAAAATTTCAAAATGAAAAAAAAATTCTGTTCATGTAAATATTTGGGACTTACACAATTTTCTTCACTTTTTGGACTTACACAATTTGCATATCCCAGAATAACAACGAGTAAAAATATGACAAGAGTCACAGATTTGTTTAGCGCGTTGCGTATTTGATTTTTCTAGCGTTCTACATAAAAATTCACTTTTTCATAAAAGTGGACTTACACAGTTTGCACTCTAAGCTAGCGATTTGAGAAATAAATGACCAAAAATCAGAAAATAGAAATTATAGAGCCCAGTGAAGCTGGACCCCCCATTCAATGGATTTGAAAATTAATAGGCCAGGAATTATGTGCTATTTATGTGCTAATTTGTTCCAAAAAAAAAAAAATTGTGTGCTCCAATTTTAAGGGGGTTTTTTTATATGTCAAAATGGGGGGTGCAGCTTCACGTGAAGCTGGACCCCCCCTCAACGGATCGAAAATTCAATATGCAAAAATGAATGCCAGATTTATGTGCTAATTTCGTCCAACCACCAAATTTTTTTTTAATTTAAAAAAAATTTTTTTTTTTATTTCAAATTTGGGGTAAATTTTTATAAAATTTAATAAGCCTAAATGAACGCTATGATAACGAACTCTCATCTACCAAAAAGATCTTTTTTGTTTTTTGAATTTTTAAGACTTTTTTTTCAATTTCAAAGTGGGGGGTGCAGCTTCACGTTTTTTGAAAAACTCCCCCCTTCAATGGATCTGAAATTCAATATGTAAAAATGAATGCGAGATTTATGTGCTAATTTCGTCCAACCACCAAATTATTTTTTTTTAATTTTTAAAAAAATTTTTTTTTTAAATTTCAAATTTGGGGTAAATTTTTATAAAATTTAATAAGCCTAAATGAACGCTATGATAAAGAACTGTCATCTACCAAAAAGATTTTTTTTGTTTTTTGAATTTTTAAGACTTTTTTTTTCAATTTCAAAGTGGGGGGTGCAGCTTCACGTTTTTTGAAAAACTCCCCCCTTCAATGGATCTGAAATTCAATATGTAAAAATGAATGCCAGATTTATGTGCTAATTTCGTCCAACCACCAAATTTTTTTTTTAATTTTTAAAAAAATTTTTTTTTTAATTTCAAATTTGGGGTAAATTTTTATAAAATTTAATAAGCCTAAATGAATGCTATGATAACGAACTGTCATCTACCAAAAAGATTTTTTCTTGTTTTTTGAATTTTTAAGACTTTTCTTTCAATTTCAAAGTGGGGGGTGCAGCTTCACGTTTTTTGAAAAACTCCCCCTTTCAATGGATCTGAAATTTGAAATTGAAAGAAAAGTCTTAAAAATTCAAAAAACAAAAAAAATCTTTTTGGTAGATGACAGTTCGTTATCATAGCGTTCATTTCGGCTTATTAAATTTTATAAAAATTTACCCCAAATTTGAAATTTAAAAAAAATTTTTTTTTTAAATTAAAAAAAAAAAATTTGGTGGTTGGACGAAATTAGCACATAAATCTGGCATTCATTTTTACATATTGAATTTCTGATCCATTGAAGGGGGGAGTTTTTCAAAAAACGTGAAGCTGCACCCCCCACTTTGAAATTGAAAAAAAAGTCTTAAAAATTCAAAAAAAAAAAAAAATCTTTTTGGTAGATGACCGTTCGTTATCATAGCGTTCATTTAGGCTTATTAAATTTTATAAAAATTTACCCCAAATTTGAAATTAAAAAAAAATTTTTTTTTTAAATTAAAAAAAAAAATTTGGTGGTTGGACGAAATTAGCACATAAATCTGGCATTCATTTTTGCATATTGAATTTTCGATCCGTTGAGGGGGGGGGGTCCAGCTTCACGTGAAGCTGCACCCCCCATTTTGACATATAAAAAACCCCTTAAAATTGGAGCACAAAATTTTTTTTTTTTGGAACAAATTAGCACATTAATAGCACATAATTCCTAGCCTATTAATTTTCAAATCCATTGAATGGGGGGTCCAGCTTCACGGAGCCAAATTATAGCCGCTTTCGATTCACAATTTCTCTGCTGGCTATAAATTTCCTTCTGTCAAATTTATATGTGAATGCTAGCGAGCAGAGGGAAATTTTTATCGACCAGTTAGCGAGTATGGCTACTACTCATTATGGGTTCAGACATTTTTGTTCGATCCGACCTCGCTTGTGTGATGGCGAATCGAAAACGACATATCAAATGAATTTTGCCTCAAACTAAAAGCTTTAAAAATACCTAACGTACACACTCAGAAAAAAAATCATCAACACGATTCATGTAAAATTAACACGATCGATCTTTACACATAGAACAGCAACAATTTTTTTCAAATTACACGATGTTTGAAACATGATTTTGGCTTTGTAACTGTCATCTGAAAATTTGGTAAATTCAACCAAATTTTATTGTTGATACAACATGAAGAAATTTTAAAATATAAAAGATGATTCAAATATAAAATTTTATTCCTAAATGTCATTTGGAATTTGGTTTATTTAACATGATGATAGTGTCAATATAAACTAAAAAAAAATGTTAGAAAAATGACGTTCCAATTTTAGTGTTAATACAACATGAAAACAAATGTTAAAACAACAAGAACCACAATTAACAATAAAAGTTGGTTGATATAACACGAAACAATGTTCAAACATAAACGTCATTTGTAATTTTGGTTTATTCAACACGATCATAGTGTCAATGTAATCTAAAAAAAAGTTTTAAAAAAGAACGTCAAAACTATTTTAAAACATACATAATTTTTTTGATCATTTGAAGTCTGATTTTCGTGCCAAACGCAAATTATTTAAAAAAAAAAAAGGAAAATTTTGTGCCGTGTCAGTGATGCAAGTTTAGCATCATTGTCAGTTCGCGATAGTGGGTTTTCGATTTATATTTTCAGTTTGAAGGTGAGTTAAAAGAGGACTACATTTTTGTTTCTAAAAGTATTTAATGTTCAATATTTTATTTTTCCTCTTCATAGGTTGCAATATCACGAGGAGGTTGTTTTAGCGAATGGTGGTTTGCGTGCAGCATGCGGTTGTTGCATTAGCGGCCAAACATTACTCGGTGCAAGTGATAGTACTATCGCCCATGTATAAACTATCGCCGGTACATTTGTGTTCGTATGAGAAGGACGCCTTCTATTTGGTCAGTTGTGCGGGTGATGTACGAATGTGCTTAATTGAAGTGATGATTATATATTTTATGTTTTACATGTTTTTTATTAAAAAAAAAATAAATCAACAAGACTTTCTAGTTAATTTAACAATAAATTTAATGTAAAATCAAAAAGATGTTATTGTTAATTCAACAGGACCATTTCGTGTTAATTTAACCAGCTTTTATTGTAACATTAACTAGTTAATATTGTAAAATCAACAGGAAGACTCAATACTTTTTAGTTTTAATTCTACAGTTGTCATCCTGTTAAACTAACACTTGACAGTAGTGTTAAATTTACACGATTACATGACGGCATACATTAAGCATCGTGTTGAAAAAAATTAACCACAAAATTTGTTGATTTTTGGTTGATTTCACACTATTTTTTTTCTGGGTGCATTTCCTTACAACGCGTACTTCAATACAAAAAAATTTAATTATTAAAAAAAAATCAAAAATTTTAATCCTTACTTTGACTAATGCACTTTTTTATTCTAGCAAAAATGTCGCTCTTTCTTCCGGCTGTCACATTTTTTTGTTCTCTTCCACACAGACTCAACACTTTTTTAGGAATGTTTGTTCTATTGACAAAATATAAAACTGGCCCGACTACGGGCAACATTTTCTGCTCTTAGCACAAGTAAAAGGTTGCATTATTTTTGTTTCATTCATCACATAAAAATGCAACACTTTAATAGGGCACAGGACACATGTTGGTAATGCTGCAATGTAACAAAGCAACATTTTTCATTCAGAATAGGAAATGCTATTAGTATACAGATCTGAGAACAATAAAAATTATATAAAATACAACTTTTCTTTGCTTTAATAGCGGAATATTCTCTCTTTATCTTATCCCGAAAATCCCGGGATAAAATTCTAGCTATCCCGGGATTTCCGGGGTGTCAAAAAGGATTGGAATCCCTAATGGATACCCTGATCAGCACCTTTAATTTGATACCAATATTACGAAAAAAATATTTGGGGTCATCCGGGTCCACGTTTTGGTCTCTATCTAGAGAACCGACTGGAAAATTTGAATGGAATGAACTCCCTATTGAAGCTCTGATTGATACGTTTAATTTGATACCAATAATGCAGAAAAATATTTCGGAGGAATCTGGGTCCATATTTTGGCCTATATCTCGGGAAGGGGTTGAGATACCAGAATTAAATGTGGTCATAATTTCAATCTAATACCAGGTGATCATTGTGTAAAAATTTGAATGTGATCAGCCCGGTAGTTTAGGCGTCCATAGGGAACAAACATACAAACAAACAAACAAACTTTCATCCTTATATATATATAGACTGAAAAAGATAAAAATGGCGGAAATAAAAGTGATATTGAAGTTAGCCGTACTCTAAAACAAGTAAGGAAGCCTAAGTTCGAGTGGAATCGAACATTAGATACTCAGCTGAATTCTTTCATTGTTTGTTTGCGTTTGATGGAATCACGGTGTATTTTATATAAAGCGAGTGCTGCATAAAGTGGGCGTAGCCACGCCCATTTTCAAAATTTTTATCAGTCAACCAACTAAGCATATGAATATTATTCTTTGTGCAAAATTTCATTCATTTATGACTTCTAGTTACAAAGATGTCACGTTACAAATTCCCAAAGGGTGTTCCAGAAATATCTTTGTTAAAAAGTAGGCGTGCTCATAAACCGATTTCGCTAAACTTTTGAACGTGTATTATCACGTGTAATAAAAGTATATAAACCAAGTTTCGTCATAATATCTCAATTATTTGTCGAGTTATGGGCTCCGAAATCTCGTAGATTCCTTTGTCTAAAAAGAGGCGGTGCCACGCCCATTTTCCGAAATTTTTCTATTTTTTGTTTCCGGTCTATTGTAGAACTCATGCCACAAAATTTCAATGAATTATCTTTATATTTGACAAAGATATCGCTTAAAATGTTTTTATAATGTCACTTTATAGTACCCATATATAAAAGTGGGCGTGGTCGTCAACCGATTTCGCTAAAATTTTGAACATGTATTACCACAAGTAATAGAAGTGTATACACCAAGTTTCGTCATTATATATCAATTATTTGTCGAGTTATGTGCTCAGAAATCTCGTATATTCCTGCTTCTAAAAGGAGGCGGTGCCACGCCCATTTTCCAAAATTTTTGTGGTTTTTGTTTTATGTCCGTAGTTGGACTTCTGCCACAAAATTTCAGTGATAGATCTTTATATTTGACAGAGATATCGCTTAAAATGTGTTTATTAGGCCCCTTTATAGTTCCCATATATAAAAGTGGGCGTGGCCGTCAACCGATTTTGACAGTTTTCCGTCAAAACATTTATCTAAGTAATTAAATCACTCATACCAAATTTCATCCATATATCTTCAACGGGTTTTTGAGTTAAGACATATAAAACTTTCAATGTTTGACCCTTAATAAGTGGGCGTAGCACCGCCCATTTTCCAAAATTTCCTCAAATTTCTTCATAAGGGCCTGAGCTCAATACGTGGGTGAAATTTCATCGCTCCAGCTGTATTAGTGGCTGAGATACCAAATTTCCGATTTTTTTCTATATTGGAAAAGTGGGCGTGGTCATGGTCCGATTTCGCCCATTTTCAATACCAACCGTCCCAGTCTCGATACCAACTTGCATTCCAAATTTCATCAAAATATTTCAATTTTTGCGCGAGTTATCGTGCGTACGGACGGACGGACGGACGCACATGGCTCAATCGATTTCTCTTTTCACCCTGATCATTTTGATATATATAAGTCCATATCTATCTCGATTATTTCATTCTGTTACAATCCACCGTTATGAAATCAAAACTATAATACTCTTCATCCTCTTCCTCTCCCTCCAGGTCCAATCAGTTTTTCCAAAAGTCCGACATACATAAAGCCTGCATCCATGTGAAGCTATACAATGCATCCAACATGTTAGATTTTCCTTGAATGCAAGGTATAAAAAAATACCTAAACAATTTTCTGAATATCAATTTTAATTTTCTGAATATCAATTGTAATTTTCTGAATATCAATCGTAATTTTCTGAATATCAATTTTAATTTTCTCAATATCAATTTCAATTTTCTGAATATCAATTGTAATTTTCTGAATATCAATTGTAATTTTTTGAATATCAATTGTAACTTTCTGAATATGAAATGAAGCTTCTGAATATGAATTGTAACTTTCTGAATATGAAATGTTAATTTCTGAATATCAGTTGCAACTTTCTGAATATGAAATGGAAATTCTGAATATGAACTGTAACTTTCTGAATATTAACTGTAATTTTCTGAATATTAATTGTCATTTTCCGAATATCAATTGTAATTTTCTGAAAATCAATTCTAATTTTCTGAATATGAACTGCAACTTTCTGAATATGAAATGGAAATTCTGAATATGAATTTTAATTTTCTGAATATGAAATGGAAAGTCTGAATATGAATTTTAATTTTCTGAATATCAATTGCAACTTTCTGAATATAAACTGAAAAAGGTGTAGTACAGCTGAGTGTAAAAATACCCGTAGTTAAATCAACAACTTTCGGCTGTTGAATCTCCGTCTTTGATTCAAAAGCAAAATTATTTGTTTTTACAGCAAATTTTTTGATCCAACAATTGATTCAGAAACGGGCGCTGTTGTTTCAAAAACTTTTTTTGTGAGAAAACATTTTTTGTGAGAAAACAAAAACAATAATGATGGAGAGAAAATGAAGAGAAAAATCCAAACAAAGGTTTTTGACTCGTCGGTGTGAGGCTGTCGGTGTGAAAGCTATAAAAAGCTCCCGCACGCGTACATAGGAAAATCAAGCACTGATTTGACCGAAGAGTTTCCGTTGTTAACAAAACCAATGAGAACAAATTTTTTTTAAATTTTGTTTTTACAATGGTTCATATAATTCATGGAATCTTTTTTAGGAAAAGCGAAGTATAAATAGGTTACTGCAATTCAATATAATGTTGAATGTTCCACTATGTGATGATTGGATAGAATTTCAGGTTGATGTCATGGTTCGAATCCGGAGAATATAAAATAAAGAAGAAAAGGCAGAGTAAGAAATAAAGACAGCAACCAGTGAATGATAAGGAGAGAAGAAGAGGAGAACAAGCGAATGCTACATATTTACAGTTGGGACCCGGGTGGAGAGAAGATGAAGATTAAAATGCAAACAAAAATTTATTTTTAGGTGAAAATTTTTTCCAACAATCTCCGTTGTTAACTTAAAGGCAAAAGTATTTGATTCAACAGTTTCCGTGGTTGACTTAAATCAACAACCCTCGCACATTTGAAACCACAACGGAGCATTGTTGGGCACATTTCAACTGCGGAAAGTAGTTGATTTAACAGCGAAAGTCTTTAGATTTACATTTTTTTTTTTTTTTCAGAGTAGAATTAAACTCTTTCAAATTGTGTAGAAAAGTTTGTTTACGTTTTCCCAAAAAAAAATTTTTTATTGAATAAAACGTGCAATTAGTAGGAAAAACAAAAAGGAGCACACCTGGAATTGGGAGAGAAGCTCGGCCATAAAACTCGTCAGAGTTATAATAGCGCCATTGTATTATAGATATATTAAAACGTGCGATATACATGCTTAAGTATGTATATATGTACATGGTTATAAGTACATAGTATATACATACATATGTATGTAAGTATAAACATATAAGTTATTTTTATTTGTGACATTTGTACGTGCACCTACTCCACAATTTTTCCAGTCACGTTCATGTGCTTATTTATTCCACCATTTTTTCTTTGCTTACTTTAACCCGCCTAACGCCTGTCCGTGAACAAACAAATTTATTTTAAAGCATACATGGCCACCCAATGGCTCCAGTGACTCCGATTGTCTCCCAACAACATCGCTGTGGCTCCGAGTGGCTCCCAACAACAAACAAATCAATTTCGACAGAATATCGCACATTTCTTTTTTTCACAGAAATCGTCGTGGCGGCGAGCACTCAAACCTAACGGTCCAGCTTCGACCGACATTCATTGTGTAGTTACGCCTTCATACATACATACATATGTACATATGGTTGTACATTTATATCTGCTACCTCGTTCATGTTGTTTAGCAAAATATTTGAATGCCTAGCTGCAGCATATCTATACATATGTACATATGTATGTATGTAGGTACATTGTACATTTGTTCTTTTCAAAATGACATCTAAGAATAGAAAGTGCTCATGGTATGATTTTTTTTATGTATGTTGTTGCAATAAACCGTTATTTGGCAAAATAATATTTTTATAACTCCGAGAAGAAGGTTGTTGCAATTTTTATTGATGTTGTTGTCGTGTGGCTCCCTTATGCTTAATTTGTGGCCACCTATGTTTTAAAGTAAGAAAGCGAAAGGTGGATACACTTTAACATAGTCAGTTAAACAAAAAAATTTGGGTAAATTAAAGGAGAATGCGAGAAACGAGCATTCAACGCTTCCATATAAAAGATGCCACACATCGTGCAAATATCCATGCGTGGATTCCGTGAAGTGTCGCTGTAGATAATTTAGCTAGTAGCTTTGTTCAATAACTCAAAGTTTTTAATTGCTTTTACAAATAGTTACGAATTTTATGTTCAATAACCCAAAAAATTTGCAAAAGAGACCCAAATTGGGAGAGTAAGACTTCGAGAGAGTTGAAAATAGTTGCAAGTAAAATTTTCACTTGCAACTCATGGAGGAACAATAAAGGAGAATGCATAACTGTGTAACCTAAATCAAACGCACGCCGTCAATTTACTGTCAAAAATTTCTCATGCCCATACAACTTGTATGGGAGTAACCGAAATTGAACGGCGTGCGTAAAAAGCAAATTCGACGCCCAATTTTTGTTTTGCGTGACAGTTGAAATTAAGCATTGTGGGTGATTGTTTGCAAAAAAATTGACACTTGCTTTTGATATCGTTTCTGTTAGGTACATATTCCACAAAATAACAAGATTTTCTCTGATTTTCTGTATTTTTCTATTTCTTTATCTGAACACGCACGCAAGTCAATTTCGGTTCAACGCATATGCAAAATTTGCGTGCGTGCGTTAAATTGACGACTTGCGTTTGATTTAGGTTACACAGTAAGATCAGCTGACTTCTTCTTCAATCTTCATAAACACACACGAACACAAGCATTTTTTTGTTGACATATTCCACACACACACGCACCCTAGCATTTCCATAGGGGCCACATCTGTCAAATTCTTCTACATTCCTCTTTGCATGACACTTCTGGCCCCACTATGTATGAAGGTATGTCGTTATGCATTCTCCTTTATTGTTCCTCCATGCTTGCAACTACTTGCAGCTTTAAAAAAAATAGAAGCGTCAAAAACATATGATCACGAAAATTGCAATTGGAAATATGCCAACATTTTAATCGCAAATTTCTAATTGCATACTAAATAAATTAGCGCAAAAAGGAATCTTGACGATGTTGTGGAATACCCAAAGTAGATTTTCGTCTTCCTAATTCAGATATTTACATTCATTTTCAATTTCAAACATTTCAATTACAACCTAACCTAAAAATCAAATTGTGAAAACAGCGCATCAGCTGTTTACTTGCAAATGTTTACGATTTTGTGTTCAATAACTTTGGTTGATAATTTTCTCTTTTACTCGTTTTTACTCTTAATTTGTCACTGGTGCTCTTATTGCAAGTAAAGTTGTTGAACAAAGCTAGTGACTTGACTCTGGGATGTGTGTTAAAAAGGTCAAACAGCTGTGCTCAGCTGATTTTGAAGTTGTTGTTATGGCCCAATGACGATCGTGAATGCAATATAAGTTGCTCTTCTTCTTTCTGTTTTGTAGGTTGTTGATTTTACATTCTTGCAAATGTTATTCGTGGAATAGCTGGAGTTTACGCTCTCTCCGGGAATTGCGTTTAGGAACTCAGCCTTAATTTCTTTTCGGAATTATGAATTGGTTTTTTCAATTCCCAATTCTAGAATTGCGTTTCTGTCCTGCTTGCTACGACCATGTCATTATGGTCCCTTTTCATCAGAGACCAACTTTAACAGTTAACACTTATTTTCATTCCATTTCAGTCTGACGGAAACACAAAAATGGTGAGCGCAAAGTGTTTCCCACTGACTGAAACAGAAAACTCTTTCACTCAAAGTGTTTCTCACCGTGGGCAACCTCTCTCAACGATCTTCTTTCTGTTGCCATTTAAGAGTTATTTTTCAACACTCAAAAATATCACTCAGCAAGTGACGGTTTCAATGAGACTTTTATTTTTTTCCGTCCTTTGATAACAGTTAAAAACAGAGGGATAAAGAAAAATGTTGCTGAAAAATATGCACCCAGAAAAAAAATAGTGTGAAATCAACCAAAAATCAACAAATTTTGTGGTTAATTTTTTTCAACACGATGCTTAATGTATGCCATCATGTAATCGTGTAAATTCAACACTACTGTCAAGTGTTAGTTTAACAGGATGACAACTGTAGAATTAACACTAAAAAGTATTGAGTCTTCCTGTTGATTTTAAAATTTTATCTAGTTAATGTTACAATAAAAGCTGGTTAAATTAACACGAAATGGTCCTGTTGAATTAACAATAACATCTTTTTGATTTTACATTAAATTTATTGTTAAATTAACTAGAAGGTCTTGTTGATTGTACAATTTATTTTTTTAAATAAAAAAACATATCAAACATAAAATATATGTATAATCATCACTTCAATTAAGCACATTCGTACATCACCCGCACAACTGACCAAATTGAAGGCGTCCTTCTCATACGAACACGAATGTACCGGCGATAGTTTATACATGGCCGATAGTACTAACACTTGCACCGAGTAATGTTTGGCCGCTAATGCAACAACCGCATGCTGCACGCAAACCCCCATTCGCTAAAAAACCTCCTCGTGATATTGCAACCTATGAAGAGGAAAAATAAAATATTGAACATTAAATACTTTTAGAAACAAAAATTTAATCCTCTTTTAACTCACCTGCAAACTGAAAATATAAATCGAAAACCCACTATCGCGAACTGACAATGATGCTAAACTCGCATCACTGCCACGGCACAAAATTTTCCTTTTTTTTTTTAAAAAAATAATTTGCGTTTTGCACGAAAATCAGACTTCAAATGATCAAAAAAATTATGTATGTTTCAAAATAGTTTTCACATTCTTTTTTAACACTTTTTTTTAGATTACATTGACACTATGATCGTGTTGAATAAACCAAAATTCCAAATGACGTTTATGTTTGAACATTGTTTCGTGTTATATCAACCAAATTTTATTGTTAATTGTGGTTCTTGTTGTTTTCACATTTGTTTTCATATTGTATTAACACCAAAATTGGGACGTCATTTTTCTAAAATTTTTTTTAGTTTATATTGACACTATCATCATGTTAAATAAACCAAATTCCAAATGACATTTAGGAATAAAATTTTATATTTGAATCATCTTGTATATTTTAAAATTTCTTCATGTTGTATCAACAATAAAATTTGGTTAAATTTACCAAATTTTCAGATGACAGTTACAAAGCCAAAATCATGTTTCAAACATCGTGTAATTTGAAAAAAAATTGTTGCTGTTCTATGTGTAAAAATCGATCGTGTTAATTTTACATGAATCGTGTTGATGATTTTTTTTCTGAGTGTGTTTGCATATTTAGATATGCATGTACGTTCGTGCGCATACGCATGTGTATAAATGGAAGAAAATTTGTGTTCGTAGTAGGTATGACTGTATTTAAAATAACCAATTTTGTAACTTAGCAGGTATGGACAGGAATTTTATTTTGAATTATTTAGTTAATACATAATATATGTATTAAAATATACTTTGATGTTAGATTCGTTACTTACATATTTATGTACATACATATTAATATACATAATAATATAATAATATAATACAATGGCGCTATTATAACTCTGACGAGTTTTATGGCCGAGCTTCTCTCCCAATTCGAGGTGTGCTCCTTTTTGTTTTTCCTACTAATTGGGTGGACCTACAGTTTTATGCCGGCTCCGAACGGCGAATGCATTTTTTGTGAGAAGCTTTTTCATGGCAGAAATACTCTCGGAGGGTATGCCGCCCACTGCCGAGAGGTGACCGCTGCTCTTAAAAAACCCAATAATTGGATTTTTACTAATTAGAAAAATTTGTTTGGCTCGGACCGTGGTTTGAACCCGAGACCTCTGGCATAGCAGGCGAGCACTCTACCCACTGCACCACAGCGGCCACTTTAATATACATAGGTATTTAATTATAAAGGCATGTATCTGAATTTTTTTACATACTCTGCAGGAAGTTAATAAGTAACTAGAGAACAGAATTTCTGGTTCAGAACTGGCGAAAATGTGTCAAAGAGGCACCAGTTCCTTTGCCGTCGGCTTTGCATATTTCTGCAATTCTTATAAATGCATACATATGTACATATGTATGTACTTACATACATATTAACATATCATAGTTAATCTTAGTAGTACGCAGGTACATACCTACATATGTCCATAACTATTTTATATTATTATTTTTAATACTTAGAGTTCGGCTTTATTAAAAATAACGAATTTATTATTTTGGTATCAAGATCGTACAGCCTCTCACTTAAAATTAAATAAAAGGTGACTAGGTACCTAATCCATAAAAAGAAGTCGTTACATGTGTACATATGTATATGCAAAAAAATTTTAAATAAAAGATTCAATAATGTATAATAAATATGGAAAATTTCAATACCTGCTTTCCATTCCACCAGATCGCAGGCATAAGTACTGGCGTACCATTTAGTATAATTACAAACATACATACATACATATGTATGTACATTAGGGTGGGTCAATTTGTATGGGCGGAACCTAAGCCATAGTGTTCCTAGCAAATTCGGATTCTGCATTAAATTCTATGAAAAAAAGTCTTCTAGAGCATGCCTCTAAAATCAATTTTGAGCTTGCCCATTTTCGATTGAAGTTTATGTAGAATTGTTTTAAGTATAGCAACCCATACTCTTTTAAATTCAACCAGTAATTTTAACGTTATCGCTTTACTTTCTTTTTCATTTTGTTTGTCACTTTAAACACATTTAATAATGTATAAAAAGTTTGATTTCGCTGTTGCGGTTTTGTTGAAAAAAAAGCATGTTTCTAAACAACTTCCACTCCTTTAAACACAAAATGAAAATATCCAAATTCCACAATTTTTGACTAAGAACAAAAAAGTAACACTTTTCTAAAGTAGAATCTTCTTCTGATTCCGAATATCAGATATACTTGCTTGTGGTAGATCTAGTTTCCGAGATATCCTGGCCTAAAAATGATTAAGATGCAAAAATTTCTGTTTCTGCGCTAATTTTGACATAGTGTAGCATCAACATTTTTCCATCAATCAAAAAGCTAAGAACAGCTGGTTAAAATATGTATTTCAGTCTTTCAACTGCCATTGAGTTTGCCCAAATATATTATTCCTGCACCGAGATATCGCACTTTTAAACTGTGCATGTTTATCCATACATTGCCCCTTGAAAAAACGAGCATATTCAAACACGTATAACTCTTCAAGAAAATGAGATAGGAGAAAATCCTTTCCAATACGTATACCTAGTAATTCTAGTAGGAACTTAGCCAAATTTGAGCGAAATCCGTAACATAAAATTTTTTACCTCCTACACTTGGCGCATTTTGCCCCAGGATGGATAAACATGCATAGTTCGAAAGTGCAATATGTCAGTGAAGAAACAATATATTTGGGCAAACTAAGTGGCAATTGAAAGACTGAAATACATACTTTAAGCAGCTGTTCTTAGCTTTTTGATTGATGGAAAAATGTTGATGCTACACTATGTCAAAATTAGCGCAGAAACAGAAATTTTTGCATCTTAATCATTTTTAGGCCAGGATATCTCGGAAACTAGATGTACCACAAGCAAGTATATCTGATATTCGGAATCAGAAGAAGATTCTACTTTAGAAAAGTGTTACTTTTTTGTTCTTAGTCAAAAATTGTGGAATTTGGATATTTTCATTTTGTGTTTAAAGGAGTGGAAGTTGTTTAGAAACATGCTTTTTTTTCAACAAAACCGCAACAGCGAAATCCAACTTTTTATACATTATTAAACGTGTTTAAAGTGACAAACAAAATGAAAAAGAAAGTAAAGCGATAACGTTAAAGTTACTGGTTGAATTTAAAAGAGTATGGGTTGCTATACTTAAAACAATTCTACATAAACTTCAATCGAAAATGGGCAAGCTCAAAATTGATTTTAGAGGCATGCTCTAGAAGACTTTTTTTCATAGAATTTAATGCAGAATCCGAATTTGCTAGGAACACTATGGCTTAGAAAATTGACCCAGCCTAATGTACATATGCATTTCATATGTTCATCCTCAACGGAGTGGCACATGTGCGTGCGCACGACACATACATGCAAAAAAGACTTTTATTTTTTCTCTGCCCGAAATATCCGTCCTTTCGCGACAGAAATTTTTCGCTGTTCAATGATAACCGTCACTGTCCAACAGTGACGGAAAAAAATTGAAAATAAAAGTTTCCTACTGACGGAAACAGCTAGTCTGTAAACAATAAGTGTTATCGGCGTTGCTCAACTGTTATGCTTTTGTGTTTACATGAAACTGTTATTTTAGGACACTTAGAAAAAACTCAACAGTTATGTTGGTCTCTGCTTTTCATACAACAACCACATCCGGCCGCCATACCAATCTGTACCCCCGGAAGTCGCCGCCATACCAATCTGTCCCCGATTTTGACATTTGCCGATGACATATCGTCTTTTTTTTATCGAATTTCGACTACGCATCCCAGAGCCATTTCACTGTTTGCTATACACTATGTTAATATTGATTAGTAGTAAATATTGGTGGCAACACTACACCCAGAAAAAAATTTGTGTGAAATCAACCAAAAATCAACAAATTTTGTGGTTAATTTTTTTCAACACGATGCTTAATTTAACACTACTGTCAAGTGTTAGTTTAACAGGATGACAACTGTAGAATTAACACTAAAAAGTATTGAGTCTTCCTGTTGATTTTACAATTTTAACTAGCTAATGTTACAATAAAAGCTGGTTAAATTAACACGAAATGGTCCTGTTGAATTAAAAATAACATCTTTCTGATTTTACATTAAATTTATTGTTAAATTAACTGGAAAGTCTTGTTGATTGTACAATTTATTTTTTTTAAATAAAAAAACATATAAAACATAAAATATATATTCATCACTTCAATTAAGCACATTCGTACATCACCCGCACAACTGACCAAATTGAAGGCGTCCTTCTCTTACGAACACGAATGTACCGGCGATAGTTTATACATGGGCGATAGTACTATCACTTGCACCGAGTAATGTTTGGCTGCTAATGCAACAATCGCATGCTGCACGCAAACCCCCATTCGCTAAAAAACCTCCTCGTGATATTGCAACCTATGAAGAGGAAAAATAAAATATTGAACATTAAATACTTTTAGAAACAAAAATGTAATCCTCTTTTAACTCACCTGCAAACTGAAAATATAAATCGAAAACCCACTATCGCGAACTGACAATGATGCTAAACTCGCATCACTGCCACGACACAAAATTTTCCTTTTTTTTAAATTATAATTTGCGTTTTGCACGAAAATCAGACTTCAAAAGATCAAAAAAATTATGTATGTTTCAAAATAGTTTTGACGTTCTTTTTTAACACTTTTTTTAGATTACATTGACACTATGATCGTGTTGAATAAACCAAAATTACAAATGACGATTAGGAATGCCAAATGTCTTGCACTTTTCACATTTCTTCGTAGCTACAGCTGTGTACAAACTGCGTGGATGTGTCATTTTGGGAGCAGTAAAATACATAAGTTAGGAATTGTGAGGAATATAAGATTTTTCTTTTAATTGATATGAAATTTTGAAAGAGCTTCTGTAGTATCATTTTAAAAGTGGTAAATTCGTTGCTGAAGCGATCCGCGGAGGTTTAATTCGAATAAAAAAGGTATTTTCCTTTTGTTTATTAACAACTGTATAAGTACTAACTGGATACTAAAAGGAATGTTTGTAGTTTACATTAGCAAATGGAAATGTAGAAAATAAAAAGATATACGTGGCATTACTGTTCAGTAAGGAGTGGATAAAAAGCACTTAAGTCAATCCATTTGTCAATCGATTTTTAGAGTCTTTCTTTTTACAATATTTGTCAGATAGATATTCTAGTATCAGTAATTGTAACTGAATTCGAAGATACTGCATTTCATACACATAGGCAGTTGTTCGAAGTTAAGTAATTAATGCTCAATCAGAGCCATACACTCCTCCTTTTTGTGAAAAGCACGCATTTGCGTTAAAGAAGCGACGAAGAAAAGAATAAAGACACAAATTGGGGATCGAGAAAGCTCCGTCATTCGAATTAGTAAAATTTTAAAGTTATTTGAAAAAGAAAAAAACAAGTGCAAAACATTGTACGATTCAACTTATTATTGCTTATGGACAGCCTTGGGCAAAACCTTAGCACCTGCTAAATGAGAGTAAGCGCCCGTGTACGTATACACACCGATTGTCACTACTACAGACAAATAAAGAGCGTAAAACGAGCGCTTACGATGGGACTTGGCGATCGTCGCTTAGGAAAAATAATCAGTTTGCCTTCAACTAGGGATGGCAAAAAAAATTTAATAATCGATTAACCGTTTTTTAGGTTAATCGAAAGGGTTCGATTATTAATCGCGAATAATCGTAGGGAATTAACCGATTATAACCGTTTTTCGATTACAATTACTGATAAATTAATACGTAGTACCCCAAGAAGACAAACAAGCTAATTTTTATACATACTATGTATGTGTGTTCGTTTTTATTATAATAATAAACTTGCAGGAAGTTTACAGTTTACGAGATAATTGTCGTTAAGGTTAGATGGGTCCATAGATATTACCCCAGAGAATTATTTCGGCTGAGGATTATTTTTTTTAAAGCGCGGCTGAAGGCCGCCAACGCAAAATATTGTTCTACACACATACATATATGCATTTTCTCGTTTTAATACGTGCTTTTATCTCGGAAATAAATCGTAGTTTTCGTGTTTTGTTTGGTAAATTTTAAAACCTCTACAACAAAAATCTTGTAAACTACAAGCCTCCGGAAATTTTTGATTTCAGTTCCAAGTCCTGTGAGAACCCCTCTACCCCGCTGAAAAAGTCATTTATTTCGGGGCGTTGTTCCTTAATGGAAAATTTTCCCAAAAACAATTTTAAGGAGGTGCGAATTAATACAAATCCGTATATAAATGAAATCATATTTAAAAAAAGCTGTGCACATTTATCTGCACATTGCGCTTACTTAAATAACATCATCAATCATTCATTAATACTAACATTTTGCCTTGAAAAATAATTTACAAAATATAAGGATTTATTTCATGAAGATAGCCATTTAATTATTGTACTGAGATGGTTTAAATTTTTAATAATGCCAATTTCCTTAAAAAAATATACAATAAACGAAAAAATCGTCATTTATTGAGAAAAATTGTCAAATCATTGCATAAAATCGTCAATACGGCAACGCTGGCTGGAGGGAACGTATATTGCGATTTTTTGGATATACTCACAAAACCGTAGGTAACTGAATTCGGACTCGAATGAAAAGGCGGTAATTCTCGATTATTTCCTTTCGATTATTTTCGACTTTAGAGGAAAAAGGTTAATCGAAAAAATAATCAAAAAGAAAAAACCGATACATTTTAACCGTTAACCGAAAGAAATTAACCGATTATAATCGTTTTTCCGGTTATAGTTGCCATCCCTACCTTCAACTGGCGTGAAAGCAAGTGGTCGCTAGGTGATCGTCGCTTGAAATTCTTTTACACCCTTATTACGGTTGTCGTCGTCGACACTCACTCGACGCTGTCGGCGACGACCTATCAAAATCGGTATTACGTATGGTAAAGTCTATAACTTGTGACAACTATCGAAACATATTTGGTATCAGCTAAGTCGACGTCGACGGTCACTCGTTGCCATTTTCGTCGACGCGGTGTTTAATGGTGACAAGAAGAAAATTTAGTATGTATGCATTTTTATACTCAGCTGTACTAGTACACAGAGTATTATAATTTTGATTTCATAACGGTGGATTGTAACATAATGAAATAATCGAGATAGATATGGACTTATATATATCAAAATGATCAGGGTGAAAAGAGAAATCGATTGAGCCATGTCCGTCCGTCCGTCCGTCCGTCCGTCCGTCCGTCCGTCCGTCCGTCCGTACGCAGGATAACTCGCGTAAAAATTGAGATATTTTGATGAAATTTGAAATGCAAGTTGGTATCGAGACTGGGACGGTTGGTATTGAAAATGGGCGAAATCGGACCATGACCACGCCCACTTTTCCTATATAGAAAAAATCGGAAATTTGGTATCTCAGCCACTAATATAGCTAGAGTGATAAAATTTTACCCACGTATTGAGCTCAGGCCCTTATGAAGAAATTTGTTGAAGTTTTGGAAAATGGGCGGTGCCACGCCCACTTATTAAGGGTCAAACATTGAAAGTTTTATATGTCATAACTCAGAAACCGTTGAAGATATATCGATGAAATTTGGTATGCGTAATTTGCTTACCTAGACAAATGTTTTGGCGAAAAATTATCAAAATCGGTTGACGGCCACGCCCACTTTTATATATGGGAACTATAAAGGGGCCTAATAAAAACATTTTAAGCGATATCTCTGTCAAATATAAAGATCTATCACTGAAATTTTGTGGCAGGAGACCAACTAGGGAAATAAAACAAAAATTATAAAAATTTTGGAAAATGGGCGGTGCCACGCCCACTTATTAAGGGGCAAATATTGAAAGTTTTATAAGCCATAACTCAGAAACCGTTAAAGATATATCGATGAAATTTGGTACGCGTGATATATTTACTTAGCCAAATGTGTGGACGAAAGATTACCAAAATCGGTTGACGACCACGCCCACTTTTATATATGGGTATTATAAAGTGACCTAATAAAAACATTTTAAGCGATATCTCTGTCAAATATAAAGATCTATCACTGAAATTTTGTGACATGAGTTCTACAATAGACCGGAAACAAAAAATAAAAAAGTTTGGAAAATGGGCGTGGCACCGCCTCTTTTTATACAAAGGAATCTACGTGCCTATTACTCGACAAATAACTGAGATATTATGACGAAACTTGGTTTATACACTTTTATAACATGTGTTAGTTGGCCGCTGTGGTGCAGTGGGTAGAGTGCTCGCCTGCTATGCCAGAGGTCTCGGGTTCAAACCACGGTCCGAGCCAAACAAATTTTTCTAATTAGTAAAAATCCAATTATTGGGTTTTTTAAGAGCAGCGGTCACCTCTCGGCAGTGGGCGGCATACCCTCCGAGAGTATTTCTGCCATGAAAAAGCTTCTCACAAAAAATGCATTCGCCGTTCGGAGCCGGCATAAAACTGTAGGTCCACCCAATTAGTAGGAAAAAACAAAAAGGAGCACACCTCGAATTGGGAGAGAAGCTCGGGTAACTAAAAGTCATAGAGGGATGCAATTTTGCACTAACAATAATATTTATATGCTTATTTGGATGATTGATACAAATTTTGAAAATGGGCGTGGCTGCGCCCTGTTTATGCAGCACTCGTGTCATATAAAATACACCCTATATCGAACAAACGCAAACAAACAATGAAAGCATACAGCTGAGTATCTAATGTTCGATTCTACTCGAACTTAGGCTTCCTTACTTGTTGTTTTTAAAATTTTATTACGGGAGTGTTAAAATTAGTAGAACTAACATCCGCAGAATAATTCCTGCTAGTTTTATTGAAAAATTCCCACTAGTTTAAAAATAAATTCGGTGAGCGCACATACCGAAGGCGACCCAAAGGTTTTCAATGGGGTACGAAACCAACTAATTTTTTACAACATTGAGAAGCAATCACCATTAAATTGAATGCCTTGGCACCTCCTTTAAGAAAGATTGAGGAGAAAACTAATTTATTAAATATTTATGTACATACATACATACATATGTATATATGTATTTCAACTAAAATATTTTTTCTTTTATTTATTAATTACTCGAGCACTTCATTGCTATGTTCATCGCTAAAACTTGATGAATCATATGCAAAATACATTTATTATAAAGAAATAAATTATCTAAATAGCACAGATTAAAAATACGTAAAAAATTGCGCACAGATTCTAAATAAAATCAAACAGCTAGTGCAGAAATTATAGGGATGGTACTTTCGTCATTCGGTTTACCGATAAACATTCGACGTCGTCTCAATACGCTTAGCTAATACCGATTTTGCGTCGATGTGACGACGACGTCGAGACGACGTGATGTCGACTGAAAAGTGACAACGACGTCGACGACGACAACCGTAATAAGGGTGTTATTCTATTTGCAGATGCCAAACAACAAGCAAAACTACGAGAAGTTTGCATATAACGTGGGTACACAAATACATATGTATGTGTATACGTACGCTGTTTCATAATTTCGCGAAGCGTGCGCGCATGACCCTGCTTGCTCAACATCTGCATTAGGCATGGGTAACACTGCGCTGCGCGGCGCAATTGCGCTAACACCAACCCTGGCGTTATTGCGCTAACTCCGATTTGGGAAATGCGCCAACTCAGTATAGCGCCAACTCAATTTTGCAATATAACACCGGCTCAATTTCGTGCGCTAACACCAGCACCAATATAGCGCTAGTGTAAAATGGCGCAACCACAACGCCAATAACAGCACCATAGTATATGTATACGTATGACACCGCCACAATTATGTAGGCTTGATAGTGATCTAAATGACCTTAATTTCCAGCATATTTTCACAAATATACGGAATATGTTTCCAAATGATTATGAAAATTTAAATTAATTGTGCCCTCGTATATGTAAGCAGAATTGCGCCAAAAGAAATAAAACAGGGATGGTAAACAGTAACTAACGAAAAAATGTTATTTATCGATTATTCCATGACAATTGCGCTAAAGGTGTTATTGCGCCAGTACCGTGAGTTGGCGCCACGACTGGCGCTGGAGTTATTGTATCAGTGCCAAAAAAATTGTGCCATTACCCATGGCTAATCTGCATGCAGACTGTTTATTTTTAGTAATTTTTCACTTTATCCTACAGTAGGCGCACCAACACACACTCATTTTTTAGTAATGGCTTGAGTGTAGTGGTGCCCAAGGCTGCTTATGGACGTTAAGTTGACGTTTATACCCAAACAAGCTTTATGAGATATGTTGAAATTGTTGGTCACAAGATTTGTAACAAAGGTATCCAAGAGCCAGCGGTATAGTAAAAATCTAAAATAATATTTTTCGTAGCCGCTTCAAACTTTTACTGTTATACATAACTTAACCATGAGTCCATGAGTTAGTTGCCTAATTTCACCTATTGAAAAGTTGTCTATGTTTCCATGTATAAACGATGAGTACTCGTATGTACGTATGCTTGTATTCAAACATTTTCATATCGACAAAAGCTAAGCTTGATTGAACTTGTGTGCTGGCCGAAGAAGCAGCCGCAATAGAAACCGGTCAGAGGCAGAGAAAATAAAAAAGACAAAAGTTTTTATTACCATCAGCAACTAACCACCGACTATTTTTCCTAAACTCAATCTTCGTGCAAAGATGGAAGTAGATAAGGTAACTGCCGCTGTTGCTCCTTCTCGCTCCACTCTTCCAAAGTGCAAATAGCAATTACGCGTTAATGTCGATGTAAGAAGCGTAGTCAGTGAAAACTGGAACAACAACAGTAAGACAAAATCAGATATATAAATATAAACTATAAATACCAACAAACTATATGCAAATCATACATACTCGTACATACATAGTTGCTACAGCAGCAGAAGCAGTAGTAACCGGCAATCGCCGCGGTAGCGAAAGCTAGCCAGCTGGGATCAAACCCAAAATATGACAACTGGGTATATCATCATATGACAACTGGGTAGGATCATTTATAAAAAAAAAACTAACATTATTATAACAGAGACGGTACTACTTTAAACGAGTGAGAATTTTATTTATGACTGATATATGTATGTATACTATAATTGAAGTCATGTATGTATAATCTACATATATTGTTGATATATTAATGGAAACCTTAACATTTTTAACACTAGGTTAGGTTAGTGCAATATAGGGCGCGTTACCAGGGTGCCTGGACACCAGGGAATCGAGGGGCTAACGCCAGTCACGCTTCAATCCTACAGCGCAAAAACCGGCGAATACCTCTTGGCATTGCCTAGATCATATCGCAGACTTGCCGTAGTCATACTAGCAAGGCATTGCCACACACCATCCCATGCATTGAAAATGTGACTACGCGTCGCGTGTATGGCATGTAACGAGGTCGACGCTATCGGCATTCTGGAACATCTCGTCTAGCAACGCCCAGTATTTGGCAGACAGCAACTCAGGTGCCTCAGTTCTGCATACTTGCTGTCCCTAGAAAGCATTTCGAAGCGGATATTAAATTTACATCATTCTAAGCAAGCTGTAAATACTCGTACCTCCAAAGTGCTGTTCACATGACTATGAACCATTTGTTGGTCTATGTGGAGATCTTGAGATTTAGCCAAATTAACATAGCTCGGCTGGGTATAAATAAAAAAAGGTGCTGACCGGCAACTCAATAATAACAAAACTGGTACAAAAACACACTATACATACTTACCTATGTATATGCAGATAATTTTGTACAAACATACATACATACTATATACTCGTATTTCATCGTTCCAAGTCGGTAACCACACACGGACGTCAACAAAGTGAATGACCTCATCAACTAGCCGACTACGACAACGACGATTACCTCGACAACACCGTAATTTTTCTTATTTTACATACATATATGTAGGTACATGTATGCATATATCGTTATAAACATTTACATCTTTTCATCGCTTCTACTGGCCAACTTCAGAGGAAAGAGCAACAGCAAGAAAAACATACAACTACTTTATACTATGTTCACATTGAATAGTTAATTAGAGTTTGGTGGCCATTTCGAGTTAATCACTTAACTGTACTCTTAACCATACAATTTATTTCGATAAAATCGCCTTTAACTCCAATTAACTCTACTTTCATTTGGAGTTTATGAGTTAATGGAATGCAACCCTGTTTTTGCCAAAATTTGGTAGCACTTTTGAAACATTGGCATTAATTGAACAGCTAGGTGGTCGCAATAGACGGATGATTGGGATGCTTATGTCAATCTTCTATGAAGGTTACGTGTGATTTTGACATAAGATTCGCAGCAAATGTATGTACATATGTAGGATTTGCGGCCACCTAGCATATGCCAAATTAAACTCTGTGTTACATAAACCCCTCAACGTGAACACTTGACAGTTACTCGTATCTATTAACTCCAAACTTTTAACTCTAGTTAACTCTCCAACGTGAACATAGTATTAGGTTTACTTGCTTTTGCTTTGTTGTCTCGTTTCCATTTTTTTATACCTTTCATGAGAATGAAATGGTATTATAACTTAGTGCCAAAAAATTTTTATCGAAAGTACCAAAAGGAAGCGTGGGGGACCCACCAAAATATATACCGGTATGATCAGAATCACGAGCTGAGTCGATTAAGCCATGTCCGTCTGTCCGTCCGTCCGTCTGTGTGAACGCAAACTAGTCCCTCAGTTTTTGAGATATCTGAATGATATTCGGAATACAGGTATGTTGTTATATGCAGCTGATCATTTGTCGGAACCGGCCGAATCGGACCACTATAACATATAGAAAACAACCGATTATTCAGATATACATGAAATTTTTGGATGTAATTTGTGCATAACTTCCCCATTTAACCAGCTAAGGACATGAAACTTTGAAGTAGTCGTGCCCATTTTGGCCCAAACAAGGTTACCGAAAATTGTCAAGATCGGACCACTATAACATATAGTTCCACAACATCCGATTATTCAGATATACACATTTTGGTGTATAACTCCTCCATTTTAACAGCTAACGGCCTGAAATTTTGAAGTATTTGTACCCATATGGACCCAAACGGGACTGCCGAAAATTGTTAAGATCGGACCACTATAACGTATAGCTCCCCTACAACCGATCGTTCAGATAAACACATTTTGGTGTATAACTCCTCCATTTTAACAGCTAACAGCGTGAAATTTTTAAGTATTTGTACCCATATGGGCCCAAACAGGGTTACCGAAAATTGTCAAGATCGGACCACTATAACATATAGCTCCCCTACAACCAATTGTTCAGATATGGACATTTTGGTGTATAACTCCTCCATTTTAACAGCTAACGGCGTGAAATTTTGAAGTATTTGTACCCATATGGGCCCAAACGGGGTTACCGAAAATTGTCAAGATCGGACCATTATAACATATAGCTCCCATAAAACCGATTGTTCAGATATGGACATTTTGGTGTATAACTCCTCCATTTAAATAGCCAAGACACCATTTTTTCTAATAAATCTTTCCATAAATAACCCACAGAATTAAAATTATAAATTAAACTTAATCCGGCTATGTACAATGTACATACATAGGTAACTTTTCATTTCCCCACTCATGAAAGGTATGAATTCTTCGGTACAGCCGAAGACAGCCGAGCTTTTACTTGTTTTTTTTTTGCTTTTTTCGTTGCTGCTTCGATTACTACTAACTCCCCAACAATGGCTGGCGCGCTATACAACTGGTTTTTCGCTGTTGCAACATATTGGTGTTAAATCTTAGTTGGCTGTAGGTTGACTTAAGCATATATATTCATACATATGTATGTACATACAAACTTATGTACATCTACAATATGTTTGCTATAGAAGAAAGTCAGCATATTCGTAATTTTCAGTACAACCACCAAGGCAAGAGTAGGTACCTAACAGGGTTGCGTGATTTTGATTTGACTGAATCACTAATCAAATTATTTTCTGATTCTTGATTTAAAATATTTTTAAATCAAAGATAATTTTTATTTGTGATTCCTTTCAAAAAAGAATCAGAAATACCCTTTGATTCGTGATTCAAAATATTTTCAAATCAAAGACAAAATTGATTTGTAATTCATTTCTCAAAAGAATCAAAAATCTTTTTTGATTCTTGATTCAAGCTTGATTTCGAATCAAGATTCTTAATAAATTTTTGATTCGAATAAAATTTTGAATCAAGAATCAAAAAAGATTTTTATTTCAAATAAGTGGCTATGCACATTAAGGTGGAGTGAAAACATATGGAGATTTTTTTTGTTCTTTTTCTGAACGTACCAGCAATGAAAAGTTGCCTTTATACGAGCTAATGAACCCCACAAAATTTCATGGCGATAGGACGACGTTTTGAACTGCCCCCAGCCCCGCAAAGTTGAAAGCAATAAGCACGATCTGGTACAAATGTGAAGTTTCTAAAATTATAAAATCAAAAAACGAAGTATGGGGATTGATAAAGATGGCTAAGCTGAGTATTAAAGTGAATTAATTTTTTTTGGAAACAACACCAACAAAAGTTATTAAAGGTCAAAGTTTATAATATGGATTTTTTAAATTTCAATTACTTTAAAACTACTGAACCGATTTCGAATATTTTTATACCATTCGATAGGTATTTTGATTCCCTTTAATTTGATATACATTTTATGTGGGTCCTATAAAACCCCCCCTGCGGGGGTCAACCCCCCTTTTACCATCTTACTTTTCATATATAAAATGTATATCAAGTGAGTGTTGATTAGTGATTCAGTCAAATCAAAATCACGCAACCCTGTTAGGTACCTACTCTTGCCTTGGTGGTTGTACTGAAAATTACGAATATGCTGACTTTCTTCTATAGCAAACATATTTTTTTCAACTTTGTGGGGCTGGGGGCACCTCTAAACATGCGAGTAGGTCAATAAAATTTTACAGGCTTATTTCTGGGCTACAAAGGTGCCGATCTGGCTTTGGAACAAACTGAATTTCCAAAAAAAAAATGTTCACTCCACCTTAATGCACATACATACATATGTATGTATGTATGTACGTACGGCGTAGCACAAACGTAAATACGACAATCAGAAATACCCAGCAGGGTTTTTCCATATTTTTGTAATGGCTTGAACTTGTATTCAATGAAATAACGCATTACAATTAGCTAATAAACACTCCTTCGCTTACTTTGCTCATTACTTGTAATGCGACAGTTTTAAAACTATTATTTTTTCGCTTACTGGTAATGCAGAAAATAATCGAAAAGGTTTGGAGTACTGCCGTTATTTTTTTGCAAACGCTTTGCTTTGATTTTAATTTTTCTAAATAGCAGTTTTGTAAAGCAAATTACCCTCATTCACGTTTATTTTGCCAGTTTTCATTATAAAACTGTCGTGGTTAGTTGCGTTATTCCATCGTTAACAATTTTTTAAATAAGCCAATAGCTGTGCAAATACATAGTGTAATAATTATTATTCAAATATTTTTTTTTTTTAATACATTTTGCAAAGAATGTTTTGATTCTTTATTCATTCTGTATGCTATTTGTTTTCGGCATAAATTGCTCACTCATAGCATAAAATAAGCGAAAAGATTTGGAACACTGCCGATATATTTTGCAAAGCCTACATTGATTTAAATTTTTGTAAATATTTAGCAATTTTGTAATGCAATTTACCCTCATTCTCGTTTATTTTTCCAGTTTTTATTATAATACATTATAGATTACTATACTGGATTATGTGATATATGCAATTACTTATACCAGTGAAAGAACTTATTACTTGTAACATCTTATTTTTTCCAATATTAGTAGCGATTATATAATGCATTATTCTCTACAATATTGTAAGACAATACCGCCAATGACATGCCTATGTTAAAGTAATGCAATCCGTATTCGAAAGTGTAAGCGATGAATCAAGATTTCTCGATGATTTTACCCATTACATGTAAGAGAAAGCCCTGCTGGGTATGTATATATGTACATACATACATACACATGTACACATATGGCGTCAGCATACAATTTGGCTGTTGTTGCACTTTTGGTGCATTTTATACATTTTTGTGTTTTAAATTACTGAGAATGTACTTGAATATTTCTGATATGCTACAGTATTTTTTATTCTAAATAAATTTTTGATTCGAATCAAATTATTGATTCGAATCAAATTTTTGATTCGAATCAAAAATATATTTTGAATCAAGATTCGTAATAAATTGTTGATTCGAATCAAATTTTTGATTCGAATAAATTTTTTGAATCAAGAATCAAAAAAGATTTTTGATTCTTTTGAGAAATGAATAACAAATCAAATTTATCTTTGATTTGAAAATGGTTTGAATCACGAATCAAAGGGTATTTTTGATTCTTTTGAGAAATGAATCACAAATAAAAATTATCTTTGTTTTGAAAATAGTTTGAATCACGAATCGAGTTGATTCTTTATTTGAAAGTTGATTTGAAATCAAAATTGATTCGAATCACGCAACGCTGGTAGGTACCTAATATTTAAATAAGTATTGGTTTTTACTTTATTTTATTTTACACAGAAATTTGTTTATTTAATTTGTAGTCATAATTTAAACTCAATATCTACATATATTGGCCTCTTTTGGTAGAAACAACAAGTATCTTTCTTATATTATAAATGCGAAATGGAAATTGTGTTTAAACTCAATTGGCGGGAAAACCGCTGAACGGATCCTCACGAAACTTTGCACACTTATGTAAGTATTTTCATACGGTGAAGGTTATAGGCATATTTTTAATCTTATTTCATAATATCTCTTGAAGTATTTGAACTAGAAGAATGAAAATTTGTGTGAAGGAATATTACATAATTACTCTGAAAAAAAAAAAACGTTGTAAATCTAAAGACTTTCGCTGTTAAATCAACTACTTTCCGCAGTTGAAATGTGCCCAACAACGCTCTGTTGTTGTTTCAAAGGTGTGAGCGTTGTTGATTTAAATCAACCACGGAAACTGTTGGATCAAATACTTTTGCCTTTAAGTTAACAACCTAAAAATAAATTTTTGTTTGCATTTTAATCTTCATCTTCTCTCCACCCGGGTCCCAACTGCAAATATGTAGCCTCCGGTTGTTCTCTCCTTCTTAGCATTCACTGGTTGCTATCTTTATTTCTTATTTTGCTCTTATTTGATATTCTCCTCCAGATTCGAACCATGACATCAATCTGAAATTCTACCCAATCATCACATACATAGTGGAACATTTAATATTATTTTGAGTTTAAAACATCCTTTTATACTTACCCATTCCCGAAAAAGCATCTGTGAATTATAAGAATCATTGTAAAAATAAAATTTAAAAAAATTTGTTCTCATTAGTTTTGTTAACAACGGAAACTGTTGGATCAAATACTTTTGCCTTTAAATCAACAACGGGGACTCTTGGAGAATATTTTCTGCTAAAAATAAACTTTTGTTTGGATTTTTCTCTTCATCTTCTCTCCATCATTATTGTTTTTGTTGGCTTTCTCATAAACAAATTTTTAAAAGCAAGCAAGTTTTTGAAACAACAGCGCCCGTTTTTGAATCAATTGTTGGATCAAAAACTTTGCTCTAAAAACAAACACTTTTGCTGTAAAAAATCAAAGACGGAGATTCAACAGCCGAAAGTTGTTGATTTAACTACGCGTATTTTTTTCAGAGTATATACTCAACGGATAAACAATCTAGGGCTTACTAAAGCAGAGATGGGCGCCTCCTTCCCATACAAACTGAAAATTGCACAGCGAAAATCTCTTGAAATATTTGTAGTAGAGTAGGTACTACCAATGGGTGTGAGGGCATATGAGATAATTATATACTCAACTGATAAAAAAATAAGGAAACTATCTTTAACGTCAATAATGATATTTTTTCTGTGTAACTTTTTAGAAAAAACTCAATATAAGCAATAGTGCCCTGCGTAAACACTACCGTTCACAGTTCGAACACGTATTCACTAACATCCCTGCAGGAAATGAATCTAACGTAAAAGTAACTTTAAGTTGCTTACAAATCAACTGGTATTGACTATTTACTGTAAATTTTCATATACTCGGACTAACTATTTTTGTTTGGCGATGGCCACAATCCGGTCAACTATGGTTACTTCTGCATGAGATGTCAACCAACTATAATGTAGCTACTTTTCGAACACAAAAAAGTCAATGGCTATTTTCTGACTACATCTAAACCAGATAGTAGCTAGTTAGTTTGACATTACTTAGAAATTAGTAAAAAAGGTTTACAATTCAACACACAATTTAACTTTTCACGCGACCGGTTGAAAATTAAATTTTGTTTGACTTCACCAAACAGCTGATTGCTGTCATTGCCAGTGTGGCCAGGTTAGCCTTTTCGAGGCTAGAGCTAACCTTTTTTTTGTCCTTTAGCCTCATAATTTTCGGTTTAGCTTCGTGGCTTTTTTTTAGCCTTTTTTTACTAAAATTTTAATTTTACTAATTTGTACAACAAGATCTTTCAGTAATTCATATGAACGTACATCCCTCATGATATAGATTTTTTAATTTATGAGACTTACAACTACCACTTAGTAATGCAGATGTTGAAAGAATTTTTAGTGCCATGCACATTTTAAAAACTAAGCTAAGGAATGGATTAAAAATTAAAATGCTTAATATTAGATGTTCATTAAAACGTGTATCCAAATGTTGTGGTGATTTTGAAATTACTGATGATGTCATCATAATTTATACGAAGAGCTTCTTCTTATTCATCAGACAAAGAAGATATTATTTAATTTATTAGTCTTTGGGAACTTTTATACTATTTACATATACGCATTTATTTAAAAACAAAGTCATTTACTAGTCGAGAAAATGTGCCTGATATGTGTTCAAACAAGAATAGTCCCTTTAAGTTACGTTTATAATTTTTATATGGAAATGAACAAAACAAAAAAAAAAAAATTTTAATGGATTTCTTTAAAAGAAATTGCTGATTTTTTAGCTTCTTTTTTTTTTTTAATTTCAGCCTTTTCTAACTTTTTTTTCCAATCTAGCCTCACTTTTTATCATCACCTGGCCACACTGGTCATTGCTATCTGTGCTGCCACATTGCCATTTTAATTTATTAACAAATAAAAGTGGTAATCGAATTTTGGATTCCTCTGCATGACTTATGGTCCAGACGTTAGTTATTCTAAGTACATTAAAAATTAACTATTTTCTGCAACTGCCACAAAGTAGTTACTTATAAGCTAGCTATTTTTCGCAATTGATATTTCTTTACTGCAGGGATTAAACACTGTCGAACACATGCATGTCCGACTTCAACATCAAACATTTCCGATAACTAGCAGCAGGCAAGCAGAGACGTTCTCGTTCTTAATTCATCTACACTATTTTTTCACTTGAAAGATATTCTTTAGATAATACTTAAATACATCTTTCAAGAAATTTTGGAGAGGGAAAAATTTGGTATAAAAGTTATTATTATTTTATTGAAAACAACCAAATTTTTTCTGTAAATTTTATTTAATTAAATATAAAAATATAGTTTGAGGTATTCATTGATTCAAAACATAACATATATCTACATACCTGCATGCGAATTTATTTTTTTATAAATAAATATACGTATTGTATGTACATATGTATATGCATCTCTATGCATCAAAGCTAAGCTTAGAACGACGTCAAACGTCATTACATTATTTTATTTTAATCATTTATAATAATTAAACGTTCTGCTTTAATAAAAGTAACATATGTACATATGTTTAGCTTTAAGGTTAAGATTGTACCGCCTCCCACTTAATGAAATAAAGGATAAAATAGCTCCAGCATAGCTAGGAATAACATTTTGAAGCTATTATGTACCAAGTATAGGTTCAAGGTTTTTTAATTTTGGAAGCCTTCTTAGATATTTGCATGATTATATTTTTTTTACTACCTAGTCTGAGTACAAGAAAAAATTTAAATACTACCTGCTCTATGAACTCGTTAAATATGTATGTATACGCAAAATATTAATAAACTTATAATAAACAAGTAAGGAAGCCTAAGTTCGAGTGGAATCGAACATTAGATACTCAGCTGTATGTTTTCATTGTTTGTTTGCGTTTAATGGATTTTATGTAAAGCGAGTGCTGCATAAAGTGGATGTAGCCACGCCCATTTTCTAAATTTTTATCAGTCATCCAACTAAGCATATGAATATTATTCTTTGTGCAAAATTTCATTCTTTTATGACTTCCAGTTACAAAGATGTCACGTTACAAATTTCCAAAGCGTGTTCCAGAAATATCTTTGCTAAAAAGTAGGCGTGGTCATAAACCGATTTCAATAAATTTTTGCGTGTCTATTAATACAAGTTATAAAAGTGTATAAACCAAGTTTCGTCATAATATCTCAATTATTTGTCGAGTTATGGGCTCCGAAATCTCGTAGATTCCTTTGTCTAAAAGGAGGCGGTGCCACGCCCATTTTCCAAAATTTTTATATTTTTTGTTTCCCGTCTATTGTAGAAATCATACCACAAAATTTCAATGAATTATCTTTACATTTGACAAAGATATCGCTTAAAATGTTTTTATTAGGTCACTTTATAATACCCATATATAAAAGTGGGCGTGGCCGTCAACCGGTTTCTCTAAAATTTTGAACATGTATTACCACAAGTAATAAAAGTGTACACACCAAGTTTCGTCATTATATACAAATTATTTGTCGAGTTATAGGCTAAGAAATCTCGTATATTCCTGCTTCTAAAAAGAGGTGGTGCCACGCCCATTTTCCAAAATTTTTACGGTTTTTGTCTTATGTTCGTAGTTAGACTCCTGCCATAAAATTTTAATGATATATCTTTATATTTGACAGAGATATCGCTTAAAATGTTTTTATTATGTCACTTTATAAGACCCATATATAAAAGTGGGCGTGGCCGTCAGCCGATTTTGGAAATTTTTCGTCCAAACATTTGCCTAAGTAAGTATATCACGCATACTAAATTTCATTGATATATCTTCAATGGTTTCTGAGTTATGACTCATAAAACTTTCAATATTTGCCCCTTAATAAGTGGGCGTGCCACCGCTCATTTTCCAAAATTTTTGTGTTTTTAAACGGTTTTATTTAGCTCACCCCGTTTGTTTTATTATTTATTCTTTATTCTTGGGTCAAATTTAGTAATTCAAATTTCACCCTCTTCCTGTCAACCGATTAATCTGAAATTTTGCACGCATGTATAACCCCGATGACAATGCAATATTATGAAAAAAAAATTCCGATAGGTGGCGCGTGGGTCGCTATATTTACAAAAATCGCATTTATGGTCCTTTTTGGCTGAAATTCGGAACATGTATTACTACCTTGAAAAGAAATATTTTCTTAAAAAAAAATTCCGCTAGGTGGCGCGTGGGTCGCTATATTTACAAAAATCGCATTTATGGTCCGATTTGGCTGAAATTCGGAACATGTATTACTACCTTGAAAAGAAATATTTTCTTAAAAAAAAAAATTCCGCTAGGTGGCGCATGGGTCGCTATATTTACAAAAATCGCATTTATGGTCCGATTTGGCTGAAATTCGGAACATGTATTACTACCTTGAAAAGAAATATTTTCTTAAAAAAAAAATTCCGCTAGGTGGCGCGTGGGTCGCTATATTTACAAAAATCGCATTTATGGTCCGATTTGACTGAAATTCGGAACATGTATTACTACCTTGAAAAGAAATATTTTCTTAAAAAAAAAATTCCGCTAGGTGGCGCGTGGGTCGCTATATTTACAAAAATCGCATTTATGGTCCGATTTGGCCGAAATTCGGAACATGTATTACTACCTTGAAAGGAAATATTTTCCTAAAAACAACTTCCGATAGGTGGCGCGTGGGTCGCTATAGAGGCGTTGGACTGCAATAAACTAACGGGCAAGAAACCTTGCAATAATGAAGCACTAAATGAATTAAACAGAATGCGAAATAAAAACTAAAAACTAGAAAATAAAAATAGGTAAAAAAACTTTTTAAGTTAAACGGTTTTATGTTATACATACATTGCAATGTTTAAGATAAATGTACTAAAAACCAAAAAATAATAAAATAGATACAGTCGTGGGAATTATAAACATTTGCATAGACTAGACTAAAATAAAACCGGGGGGCACGTCAATTGTCTACAAATTATCAACTTAATGTGCGATAGAAGAATCGTTTAATTCGTCGTTAGGCAGTTGGCCCGGTGAGGAAAATACTTACTATTTTCTTGCTCATGGAAATTCCAATAGTTATACACTCCATGTTAATAAAAGAGATGTTTCAACTAGTTTATCGTTGGACATTCACACGAGGAATCGTTTCACTGCTCGTAGTTTGTCTTTAATCGACAAAACATATGATAAAAGTACTACTCGCTCACCACTATGAAACCCTAAAACTCGCTTATAATCGAGCTTGCTAGCTTTTTTCCACATTCTAGCCCTACTTATCACACGTCCATCGTTGTCGGTTGAACAACTGCCTAATTATAGTGTAACATTACAAAACAAACATTTTAATCAACGATTGTAGACAATTGACGTGCCCCACGGTTTTATTTTAGTCTAGTCTATGCAAATGTTTATAATTCCCACGACTGTATCTATTTTATTATTTTTTGGTTTTTAGTACATTTATCTTAAACATTGCAATGTATGTATAACATAAAACCGTTTAACTTAAAAAGTTTTTTTTACCTATTTTTATTTGTTTTATGTCCATAGTTGGACTCATTCCACAAAATTTCAGTGATAGATCTTTATATTTGACAAAGATATCGCTTAAAATGTTTTTATTAGGTCACTTTATAAGACCCATATATAAAAGTGGTGCAGTGGGTAGAGTGCTCGCCTGCTATGCCAGAGGTCTCGGGTTCAAACCACGGTCCGAGCCAAACAAATTTTTCTAATTAGTAAAAATCCAATTATTGGGTTTTTTAAGAGCAGCGGTCACCTCTCGGCAGTGGGCGGCATACCCTCCGAGAGTATTTCTGCCATGAAAAAGCTTCTCACAAAAAATGCATTCGCCGTTCGGAGCCGGCATAAAACTGTAGGTCCACCCAATTAGTAGGAAAAACAAAAAGGAGCACACCTCGAATTGGGAGAGAAGCTCGGCCATAAAACTCGTCAGAGTTATAATAGCGCCATTGTATTATATTATTATTATTATTATTATTATTATATATACAAGTGGGCGTGGCCGTCAACCGATTTTAACAATTTTTCGTCCAAACATTTGCTAAGTAAGTATATCACGCCTACCAAATTTCATCGATATATCTTCAATGGTTTCTGAGTTATGGCTTATAAAACCCTCAATGTTTGACCCTTAATAAGTGGGTGTGGCACCGCCCATTTTCTAAAATTTCACCAAATTTATTCATAGGGGCCTGAGCTCTAACTATATTAGTGGCTGAGATACCAAATTTCCGATTTTTTCTATATAGGAAAAGTGGGCGTGGTCATGGTCCGATTTCGCCCATTTTCAATACCAACCGTCCCAGTCTCGATACCAACTTGCATTCCAAATTTCATCAAAATATCTCAATTTTTGCGCGAGTTAGAGTGTTTACAGACGGACAGACGGACGGACGGACAGACGGACGGACGGACGGACATGGCTCAATCGATTTCTCTTTTCACCCTGATCATTTTGATATATATAAGTCTATATCTATCTCGATTATTTCATTCTGTTACAATCCACCGTTATGTGATTAAAACTATAATACTCTGTGTACTAGTACAGCTGAGTATAAAAACGAAAATTACATTTATACCTGGTATGTCCAAACATACATACATATGTATGTAAGTATGTTCATATATACATATGTGTATCAGCTATACACAATCATACAAAACCATAATGATATGTACCTACATACGTACATACAAATGTACATATACATACATATGTATTTATACATACATACATACATACCTAGATACATATGTATATCTATGCATATCTCACTACAATTTAATTTTGTCAATAAATCAAAAAAACCTACCTAAAAACATATTCAATGAATGTTAATGTAGCCCAAATAACACCATCTGCATGCGTATGAAATTTTTACATTCTCATTTACATTTACAAAGCATGTTCTGCCTGCACATCAATAAATTTTCGGAAACTTGCTTAAGTATCCGAGAACTTCTTCTGGTATCCGAACATTTGTGCTAACAACATCGAACATGAACGGGCAGCATTGAGATAGAAATGCTTCATTCTGGGTGCTGAAGCAAAATTTCACGCCACTGAAGTACTTCACTGATCGAACACTTCGAAAACCATACATGTGCTACAGCGAGTGCAACACAGCATGTTCTATATCGAGATGTCTTGCGCAGCTCTTTAATAAGCAACAGATAGCATTAACTTTGATATTCACTAGGAGGAGTGGAAGGAAAGGAAGGAGAAGTGGGAGAGGGACATTTAATGCGAGAGATTTATCTTATTTGGAAAGCTCCCGATATTAGGTAGATACATACACATACATACTGTTGAGATATTTCACTTTAAGCAATTAAACTATTATCTGAAGATCTGGCAACTTTACTTAAATGTAATAATTGACAGCTTTTGTAACTTCCGTTCGTAGTTTTTTTTTTTTTTTTTTTTTTTTACTCGCTCTCTCTCGCTGCAAACCTTTGCTTTAAGTGAACACGTTTTCTTTTCATCTGTGCTGTATATTCAAAGCTCCTAAATCAAATTCCATCTTATTATATATTTAATTAAAGCACAAACGCATTTATAACTCTCTTGTGTTTTTATTAGCTCAACAGCATACGTATAATATTTTGGTTGGCATTCCTTGGGAAAACCTTTTCGATTTTCAACAGGTTATGGGCCCAGGTGCCCCAACTGCAACATATCATTGAATTTTTATGGACAGCGCATTTACTGAGCAAACTCCAGTTCCTGTTGATTCAGCGATTGTGGCGGATTTGTCAGAAAGTTCAACAGACAATTTTGGTAACAGCAGTGTTTCGGCTGAGTTTTTAGTACATATTTCATGCCTGACCGTGTCGTGTTACTGAACAGCCACAGCGTTATAATAGGGAAATGCATTACATGTTTGTTCAATGTATATTACAGCTTTACTTTACATTTTTATTAACCCACTTTAAAAATTTCGTTTATCTCGTCGCTCCGTTTCTTATTTCCTTATTCAAAATTGCATGTACATATCAAACTTTACAGGAGAGACAAAAAACAAAAAATAAAAACTGAGCACAGCGTTGCAAATTTGAAATTTCTTTTCGTGTTGCTGGCGATCAACGTAACGCTAGAATATATTGGCAACGTAAGTTTCATAATACCAAAATCAGACGATATCGTCTTCACGGCTATCGTTCGTCAAGGTTATCGTTCGTGAAAGAGAATGAGGCTGTTAACTTTAAAAGTGAAATGCAAATGGTTAAAAAGTAGCTTCAAGTAAGTTTACTAAAATAAGAGTTAAATAAGCTTTTACAATATTAATCCTTTTCAAATAAGCATTTTGTGTGTGCTGAGAGAAAATGTTTAAAAAAACACTTAATTTTAAAAGTGAGTTAAAGTTATAAATTTTTTTTCTATTACATGTATACAAAATTAGTTCCTTGTCAGAAGTATGTTATTTGCCTCCATTTAATTATTAACCGTAGAAAACTTGCTAAATTGTGAAAAAAAAAAATAGTTGGCAATCTTGGCATGGATACCATTAAAAAGTTTATTCAATTGCATTTCATTTGGTAACAAATTTTGTTTAAAACTCCTGGTCCCTGTTTTTAACATTTGGAAAATACTTAGATTTATAAGCTTAAAAAAGATTTTTTGGAACATTTACAGTAAGCTAATATTCGAACGTTTATAATAAGCTTTCTTTGGAACATTTACAATAAGTTTATATTCGCACGTTTATAAAAAACTTTCCTTTAAATATTTGTTAAGTTTATATTCATGCATATTCATTTACAACCAAGGTCTAATTTCTATTACACTACACATATTTTGAATCCTTTTGTAAACAAAAAAATCAACGTATTGTAAGCTTAATTTTATAATTATAATCTTTAAAAAAGCTTTATTTAAGTTAATTTTGTTTGCTGGGTATATTCAATGAAATACATGTATGTACATGTATGATACATATTCATATACACATATTCGCATAAAGCATCTGCAAAACACAATAGTGATTCAAAAACGTCAATTAAATGAAAAGTAAAACGAACGACAGTGAAGAAGAGGATAAAAAAATAATAGCTTAAAAAAACTAAAAAACACGCTTTAATCTTAAAAATCGTACTAAAAATTGAGAAATAATTTAATTAGAAACAAAATGATGAACGAAAATATAAGTATTTAAGGAAAAGCGTCGGGTGGTGCTCAGTATGTCAAAAAATATTTAAGATAGCTGTTTTTAACTAATATTTTTATTTTGACTTTTTTGAGATTTCATATAACGTACTCTTTAATTTCGCAACTAGGTATGTATATTTTTGTACTAGTTGTACGAATCGAATATTTTCATATTCAAATATTATTGAGCACCCCCACGCTTTTCCTTAAATACTTATATTTTCGTTCATCATTTTGTTCCTAATTAAATTATTTCTCAATTTTTAGTACGATTTTTAAGATTAAAGCGTGTTTTTTAGTTTTTTTTAAGCTATTATTTATTTTTAACTTTTTAGTGAAAATTTTCATTAAAGGATGTTTTATGCGGACGCAAGAATAAAAGTAAAAAGAAGTCTGATGAAGGGATGTGGTGATCTCCGAAATAGATCTACATAGGTACATATGTATTTATAACTTCTACCAAAAATATTAATTTTTCACATAAATTTTTTCCTTATAAAAAAAAAAAATTGGTCATAAGAGCTCAAAAATGAAGCCTAAACGAAAAAATATCAACTAATATGTACTATGTCTATCGAAGCAAAACTATTTCAGTTTTTAATCGGAGATATGCTCTTCCTTATTTGCCTGTGCATATTCACAATGAACAGTCAGCGCTCCAAAATATTCTAATTGTCCTATAATCACTTCCATATTTTTCTTGTATACCAAAAATAGTAAACAACTTCTTGAAAACAAAAATTGCCAAACAGATGTGAAAGTTACCAAAAAAACCAACAGCGAAAAATAACCTATTTTGGTAATTACCAAGTTCGGCAACCGTGCTATAAATAGAATTTGAACCAGGGTTTGAAATTGCTTAGCTACTTTTGCTGCATTTGCTTTTGCTTTGCTTTTGCTAATGAAAAGTAAATTAGCAAACTCGGCCAGCCGAGTAAAAAACGAGAACGCGATTCATTCGCTTCAGTTTTCAGCTGAGCCGTTTTTGCTTGTATTGTTAAGCGTCTTAGAGACTTTCAAAGTGTACAGACGTCCGCGCGTAAACCGGTTTACTTTTCGCTCTGATTAAGTAGAGATACCAACAACATTTGCAAAGAGCACAAAAGCTCTAATAATAAACGAATATAAGCTTCAGAACAACAGTTAGACAAATTTGCTATCAATATTAAACGCTGTGGAAAAAGTGAAACATGGATGACCCACCGGATATTTGGAGGCGAAACCCTCCAAATTGCCCAAATAAAAAATATTTAATAATATCGGGAACAAATGGTCAAACATTAAATAAACTTAACCCTTTCATAATTAAAAAAACAGTAGATTATAATTGCGGAAGTGAAGTTGATATTTGCAAAAAAATACGTAATGGAACAATACTCGTCAAAACTAAAAACTCAACGCAAGCTGAAAAACTATTAAAACTCTCAATAATACATAATATAGATGTTAACGTAGCCATGCACAAAACACTCAACTTCTCCAAAGGCGTCATTTACTCAAATGACCTTCGTGATATTGGTGAATCAGAAATCCTCTCTGAACTAAAACAACAAAATATTTCTGACGTCAAAAAAATATTAAAGAAACAAGATACATCTTTAATAGAAACCGGTCTTATCATTTTAACTTTCAATACCCAAGAATTACCAGACCAGATCTTTATTGGTTACGAAAGGGTCAAAGTACGTCCCTACATCCCTTTACCTCTAAAATGCAAAAACTGCACACGTTTCGGACACATTGCAAAACTATGCAATAATAAAAAATTATGCCACAACTGTGCTGAAGAATTTCACCTTGACTTAGAGAAAAACGAGACATGTTACGGCCATCCAACCTGCATCAACTGCGTTGAAAGCAACTTTTATATAACCAATCATTCAGCAAATGACAAAAAATGCCCTGTGTTCATTAAGCAACGCGAAATACAAACAATTAAAACTCTCCAAAAGGTAGATAACAAAACAGCTTTCGCCATCTACAAAATGCGTCACCCCTCAACAACATCTTTCTCCACCATCGTTAGACAAGAACAAAGCTCAACAACAACTCCAGCTAATTCACCTTGCGTCTCTCACGTAAGTATACAAGAGCAAGAAAATAGACAAAAGCAGTACTCAACTACAACAATGCCAGAAAGCTTTCCAACTACTTCTCCTAACGTCACGCAAATAAGCTCAATAAAAAGAAAAACAATTCCATACGACGATCTCGATGCACTAAACACAATTGATATTACTCCCTTAAAAACTACCGCAGAGAAACCCAAGACTTCTAAGATATTGAAGGTAAACAAAAACATTCAAATTCTACCCCGCAATACACCAAATAGACTAAGAGCAAAACTAGCCAAAGAGCACAAAAAGGTCAACAACAAAAATTCATCACCTATATCAAGCAAAACGCTGAACGTTGAATCCCCAGATTCAATGTTCGCAGACATTTAATAATTCTTTATCAGTCAGTCTAGTATATTTAGTATACTTCTCTTTGACCCAAAATAAACTCAAATATGGACCTAAAAATTCTTCAATGGAATTTAAATGGTTTCTTCAACAATCTACATGAACTACAAATTCTTATTAATAAACACAACCCAGATTTAATTGCGCTACAAGAAACTCGCCTTATTGATAATGTCAATTTACGGCTTCACAATTATAACTTTTCAAACAATAATATTACATCAAACACACATGCAACAGGAGGTAGCGGTATTTTAGTCAAAAAAAATTTACAACACAAATTCCTTGACAATAATTTCAACATGCAAGCTAGTGCAGTTGAAGTAAACGTGGGCAAAACTTTTACCATAGTTTCAACATACATTCCTCCATCTGCTCATTTTTCAAAGTCGGATCTACAACAAATTCTCAATGGCATTAATACCAACGTAATAATAGTTGGCGACTTCAATGCCCATAGTACACTATGGGGGTCTGACAAAACAAACGCAAGAGGAAAAATCTTAGAGAATTTCGTAATTGATTCAAATCTAATTGTACTAAACACAGGCAATCCAACTCATCTATCAACTCATTCTACATTCACACATATAGATGTCTCACTCGTTTCTCCAAATATCGCTCCACTCACAAGCTGGCAAATAGAAAGCGAACTATACGGTAGCGACCATTATCCTATTATTATTACATATAAAAATCATAATCTTTCGCCAACTAGTAGCTCAAAACATTTATCTCGCTTTATAATCGACAAAGCTGATTGGACTAAATATCAAACAACTCTTAATTCAAGAGTAAAAAGCTCTGCGATATCAAACAACACGAACCACGAAGCTGCAATGCTACATAAGTGCATTATATCGGCAGCTAACGAAGCTATTCCTCATTCTTATCCTATACAAACTAAGAAAAAAATATATTGGTGGAACGATAATTTAGCACACCTTCGAGCGGTTAAACAAAAACTTTGGCACATTTTTAAAAACAACATATCAACAGAAAACCGATTGGCATACAAAAAAGCCAACGCCATTTTCAAAAAGCACGCGAAAAATGCTAAGAGAGAAGCTTTCTCGAAGTTCACCTCATCAATTAACCCGAGCACTACCACCAAACAAATATGGCACAACATTAACATATTACATGGCAAATACACTTCTAAAAATATTAAGGTGATTAAAGATGTAAATGGAGAAACTCTAACAGAGCCAGCGGAAATAGCTTCCCTCTTTGGCAAAACATGGTCAAATTACTCCTCAGATAGTAATTTCAATTCGAGTTTCCTAAATAAAAAACACTTAACATGTACTGACTTAAATTTAAATTACTCACCAAACAAATTTGCAGATAAAATTGAATGCAACATAAATATGATTGAATTGAACAGTACACTCAACAAACTAAAAGGTAACACTCCCGGATACGACAAAATTAGCTACATAATGCTAAAAACCTTCCAAAAACTAGCAAAGAACGTCTTCTAAACATTTATAACACTATTCTCAACACCAATGTCATACCCCAACAATGGAAAACGGCCACAATAATACCAATACCAAAGCCCAACAAAAGTCCTATATCTATCGACGGTTATAGACCAATTTCTTTACTCAGCTGTGTATCCAAATTATTAGACAAAATAATCGCAAGGCGACTAGTCTGGTTCATGCAAAAAAATAAATTACTTTCACATCACCAAATAGCTTACAAACATAATAAATGTACTATAGATGCGCTTCTATATTTTGACTACATGATTTCCAAAGCCCTCTCTACCAAAAACCACATGTCAATAATATCAATCGATTTTGAAAAAGCCTTCGACCGAGTTGGCATACATACAATCATTAATCAGCTCAAAGAATGGAAAGTGGGTAAAAAAATAATTTCATATGTAACATCCTTTCTTACAAACCGCAGATTCCGCGTTTTAGTAAATGGTCACTTTTCCGATACACTCAAATTGGACAACGGTATTCCACAAGGCTCACCATTATCGGTCGTCTTATTTCACATCGCCTATGAAAAACTCAACTCAATAATATCTAAACATAAAGCTTTCAAGCACTGTATATATGCCGACGACCTTTATATCACGGCAAAATATAAGACTGATAATCAACTGCAAAGCGATTTCAACAAACTCAGCGACGATATTAGAACATGGTGCAATACAAGTGGTAGTAAAATATCTAACGATAAATGCAAACTGCTACACATCTGCAGAAAGCAACATTGTTCCAGAGCTAACCTTCACCTTAATAATTCTTCAATCACTGAAGTAAATAAACTAAAAATTTTGGGAATTATCTTCAATAACAAATATAACTGGACGGATCATATTGAACATCTTTCTAATCAATTAAAATACAGATTAAGCCTCATTAAATGCCTAACCAACTTTCACAGTAACATACACACAAACACAGTTTTAAACATATTAAAAAGCGTTTTCATTTCAAAACTAAATTACGGTCTTGTCATTTTTGGCCACACCAATAAAACTAACCTCAACAGACTGAAAGCATTATACCCATGCTGCAATAAGATACTGCCTAGGTGCTTTTGCTTCTACGCCTATAAACAATATGTTAGCAGAAGCAGGATTACAAAGTTTAGAAGACAAAATTACTAATATGACTACTACATTATTTGCAAAAATTTCTTACAATACAGAAACAAATAACTTTTATAACATCGATAAAATTAAACGGCATTCTACGCCAAAATATCCCTCGGCTATTCATAGGTGTATTGGCTTGCTCGCTGACGTAAACTACCCTCACAAATTAAGAAAGCAATATGTACCTCATAACCCTCCGTGGTTTTTCTCACCTCACATGATAATAGACAAATTATCCCATCTAAATAAAAATTCAACTATGAAAGAAGTATATACAAGTTCTTTTCTGGATATTAAAAATCACTACAAGGAATGGCAATTTCACTACACAGATGGTTCTAAATCCGACAAGGGCGTCAGTTATGCAATTGTAAACAGCAAATTGGAAGTCATAAAACTGTCAAGACTACACAATAGCTCTTCGATTTTCTCAGCTGAATCTGAAGCCGTATTGTACGCTCTTAAAGAGCTCAAATCACTAACAGGAAAGCATGTAATCTGCACAGATTCTCTATCCATCTTAAAAGCCACGTCAAATGTTACACATTCAAATAACACAATCACTGAAATCAGGGACATAGGCCCGGTTTCACCAACGTGACTAAAGCTAAAACTAAGTTTTGACTTAGTTTAGCCCAGATTTGAGGCTAACTTACTTTTGGGTTTCACCAAATAGTCTAAGAAAATAGCTTTGTAACCAACCTTTTATGGCGAATACTGGGTTTTTTGGTTGTTTTGGTTGCTGTATTTGCTCATTTTTTGTCATATTCGCTCTTTTGGTAGTGGAATTTGCTAAAGCGACTCAAATTCTTAGTTTAGTTTTAGTCAAGGCAAAAGCTGACTAACTTGTGACTTAGCTTAGTTGCATGGTGAAACTGAAAACGTAAAAAAATCGGCTTAACTAAGTTGAGACCGGTTGGTGAAACCGGGCCATATTAATACAACACCAACATAAGCTAAAACTTATGTGGGTGCCCGGTCATTGTGGGATAGAAGGCAACGAAACTGCAGACAAAGCTGCCAACTTCGCCCTACAAGCACCAATTCATTTTTCTATTTACACTACAAAACTAGATTTAAAGCGTATGCTAAAAAATTTGTGCCTTGACAAACAAAATACAGATTGGAGTAATTACACTCACCACTATAAGAATTTCAACACAAATAGATTACCAACTATCTTTCCAATGGACTGTAAAAGATCCCTCGTAACAAAATTTACTAGACTTAGGCTTGGACACTGCCGTCTTACAAATCAACATTTGATGGAATGTAGAAACGCACCTCTATGTATACTTTGCAACTCCGAAACTATCTCGATGGAACATCTTATATCGGTATGTCCAATCATAAAAGAAATTCAAAGAAATCTAAACATTAGTAGTATACCAAACCTCTTATCTAATTTCACAAAAGACAATGTATATAAAGTAATGAATATCTTAAGACTAAGCAATATTTTGTATCAAATTTAATTTAATTTATGGCTGAAAGCCTTTAGTTGCTAGTGCCTTAACTTTAAGTTTATTTTGTAATTTATTTATTAAATAAACTGTTAATAATAATAATAATTGTATTGTTAAGCAAAAGCAAAGCAACGCGATTTGGGGGATTTCATTTTACTTCCAGCAATTAGTTGTCTTTGCATTTTTTCTGCTTTTGCTTATTGCATCTTGTTAACATTACCAGAGTTGAGTGATGGTGAATTACAGATTTGAGAGAAAGGTTGAAAAAATTAGCAGCGCGCTGTAGAATGGACTCTTACTTTACATTTGTGCACATCTGCTGATATTCTTAGTTTTATTCACATACACCGATTTCACCAATTCACCAAATTCCTAAAACAGCAAAGTAATTTTAAAATTTTCTTATCGAATTTCAATTATAAATAAATTTAAGAATTAAAAAAAATCAATTTAAATTAGTTTCAATTTGACTTTTCTGGGACTCGAACCTGCGCCTCTATGTGCATATCTTTCTGTATTAAAAAATTATAATTCAATAGATGCTTTTGTGTACACAACAATTTTTTGAAATGATTGACGCCAGGGCCGTGCGCACGAGGGGGTTTTGGGGTTAAACCCCACCCCCCCATGACCAAATCTAAGTTGCAATGATTTTCCAAAAATTTTCAAAATACAGTTTATAAATTTTGCATTGAATCTTGACTCATAATTTTTGACAAAATTAGTTACAATAATTTTACGGAAGAAGAAATTGGTGAAAGTTGCAAAAAATAAGGTTGGCCAATACATAAGTTCGGCACTTTGAATTGCACTTGGAGATTTCCGAAATTACAAAGTTGTGTAGCATATCGCACCCTAAATCATAAAGTGAAACAACATTCAAAAATTTTCAGGAGAGCCAAAAAACATTTTCTTTTTTATAGGCAATGATATGGGAAAAGGCCACGTATAATAGTTATTTTTCAGTTACAAAAGGCTCTGATGGAAAAGATTTTTTATCAGTCGCTAGAAATATTTTCTGTGTACCGATTTATGAAAGAAACCCGATTTCGAAAAATTTTGAGTTGTAACGCTTTTTGATTTAGTGTGCGATATGTTCGTTTGGCATTTTTAAAAAAATTGTACTGATAACAAAAAATGTTCATTTTGTGAAAACAGTGAGCAGTTTCAATTAACAAGTACTGTAAACAGTACACGGAAAGAAATTTGTACTCTGAAAAAAATACCCGTAGTTAAACCAACAACTTTCGGCTGTTGAATCTCCGTCTTTGATTCAACAGCAAAAGTATTTGTTTTTACAGCAAAGTTGTTGATCCAACAATTTATTCAAAGATGGGCGTTGTTGCTTCAAAAACTTGCTTGCCTTTAAAAATTTTTTGTGAGAAAATATTTTTTTGTGAGAAAACCAACAAAAAAAATAATGATGGAGAGAAGATGAAGAGAAAAATCCAAACAAATGTTTATTTTTAGCAACAATTTTCTCCCCGTCGTTGATTTAAAGGCAAAAGTATTTGGCCCAAGAGTTTCCGTTGTAAACAAAACTAATGAGAACACATTTTTTTAAATTTTGTTTTACAATGATTCAAATAATTCATGGATTCGTTTTTAGGAAATGGAAGTATAAATAGGTTACTACAATTCAGTATAATGTTAAATGTTCCACTATGTGATGATTGGATAGAATTTCAGGTTGATGTCATGGTTCGAATCCGGAGGAGAATATAAAATAAGGAAGAAAAATCAGAATAAGAAATAAAGGTAACAACCAGTGAATGATAAGAAGGAGAGAAGAATAGGAGAACAAGCGGAGGCTACATATTTGCAGTTGGGACCCGGGCGGAGAGAAGATGAAGAGTAAAATGCAAACAAAAATTTATTTTTACGTGAAAATTTTTTCCAACAATCTCCGTTTTTGACTTAAATCAACAACGCTCGCACCTTTGAAACAACAACGGAGCGTTGTTGGGCACATTTCAACTGCGGAAAGTAATTGATTTAACAGCGAAAGTCTTTAGATTTACAACGTTTTTTTTTCAGAGTATACTTGAATCAAGAAAAATGCTTTCTTGAACTCAATTTAGAAAATTTTGAGGGAAATAAGAAAAATTGACTTAATTATTACTGGAAATAAGAAATTGAGTTTTCCAAAAATGAGACAATTATTTTCTTATTCAAGAACACTAACAAAATCTATAGAAAAAAAAATGTTGAAAAAAAATGTTTAAATAAATAAGAACATCTTTTCTTAAATTTACTTAAATGAAGAAAATCTTTTTGCTAATATCAAGAAGAATTTAAGACAATTGTGTTTCGACGAATTGGAACAACAAAATACAGCGAAAAAAAATTGAAAATAAATAAGAAAACGTTTTCTTGAGCGAAGTAAAATATTTCTTGCTCAATTTGAACACCATATCAGCAAACTACGGGAAAAAAAATGTAAAATAAATAAGAAAACGTTTTCTTGAGCGAAGTAAAATTTTTCTTGCTGAATTTGCATTTCCAAAGTTACATGTATTTTTTTTTCATTTGCCATCCGCTTTGCATATTTCTGAATATTTTTGCAATTCTCAGATTGTTAGTGAAGCATTTGGTATAAGGAGTTCACTATTTGCATCTTCATTTATATTAAATAAAATGTTGTCATTTCAATAAACAAGTCCTAGGAAAATACTAGTTGACTAATTATGGTTTTCTAATCCCTCATGATTAGTTTTCATTTTCCTTATTTTTTAAGTTTTTAATATTTTTATTAAATATTTACTTAATTTAATATTTAATATTTTCTTTTCTTTATTTCAAAAAACAGGAAAAAAACACTTACCCTAAGTAAATTATTTCTTATTTATTTAAAATCCAATTTTACTTGAAGCAAGAAAATTTTTACTTATTTATTTAAAATCCAATTTTCTTGGATTTTCTTGATATTAAGAAATTATTTTCTAAGTTCAAAATCAAGTCTAATTTTTCTTGTCTCGGCATTGATTCTAGTAAAAAATTCTTTCCGTGTACTATTCACTAGGTTTTGATGAATCATAATGAGTTTCAGAAAAGTTAGAGAACATTTAAATTTATGGTGTATGGGTCTGGATATCTGTTTCAACAACTATGTTTATCTTAGCGAAAAATGTATGCGAATGCAAACCAAAATTAAAACCCCCCCCCCCCCAAGGCTAATTCCTGCGCACGGCCCTGATTGGGGGACAATAGGATTTTCGTTGATCATTCATCAGAGTCTAGCAGCTGCTGTGCCCCGATACACCAAGATGAATGGTGAGGGTTTTGAAGCAGCCACCAATTTATTATTGCTCAATAGATGTACATATGTATGTACATATGTACATATGTATTGATGCATCATCTATTTGTTCAGAGAGGGTGACAATTAAATTTCATTGGCATAGGTATAGAGATGGTTGATCGTTGCCCATCAACGAGGTTGATGGGTTGGCCATCAACAAGATGAAATGGACAACAAAATGTTTTTACATTTTCAAAATTTCGAAAATTTTAAAATAATTAAAAATTCGATGTGGAAATTGTAAAAATACTCACCGGTTGTAGCAAACTGATGCATTGTTGTATGGTTTTTAATACAGAAAATGCATTGATGCGCAGGTTCGAGTCCCAGTAAAGTCAAATTGAAATTAATTTTAATTGATTTTTTTTTAATTTTTAATTTATTTATAATTCAAATTCGATAAGAAAATAGTTAAAACACCAGCGGTTTTGGGAAATTAGTGCATCGATGGAATTGGTGTATGGGAGGAATAATGAGCCATATCAGCAGATGTGCAGAAATTTAATATAACATTCCTTTCTACAGACGAACTCGCTCTACTTCTGTTATTTTAACAGCCAGCTGTGTTGAATTAAAATTTTTTATTCACCAGATGCACTAACAGAATTTTGTTGGGTCTCTGGCTTCCACGATTATTCGTAGTTGCAACTTCTCTGTTCATCTACGTTCTCTGTTATTGGCTTGCATACGGGAGTGAATTGAATGAAATTCATAGAGGCTATTTTGAAGAGAGGTAACATAAAAGCCACAATGAAGCATAGAGTATAATGTTTAATCTCATTATATGATGTCGTTGGGTTGAATCCCATGTTGATGTCACGTTTCGAATCCGGAGGTGAATAGAAATAATAGAGGAGAGAACACAATAAAAAAGTAAAGTGAATGTTTCAAAAAAATAATAATTGAGTTAAACGTTTGCAACTTTTAGGATGGGATGAAGTTACATACATACATACATACATACATACAGGTGAAGCTAATAAAAGCGTGTTAAAAACTAGTTAATTGCAGGGTACGGAAAAACTCACTCATGAACGCTCAAAAATACCTTCTACTCATATCACAAACAAATATTCAAAGAAAAATGTATAAACACTCAAATAGCGAGCGAACTAAAGCACAACAGCAATCGATCGCTCATAGCGGTGGCGGTAAACTCAATGCATAAATTCACTCAAAAATGAATTATCGTACAATTTCTCTGGTAAATTCACTCTTTGAGTTTGAATTTATAATTTTTTGCGCTAGCGATCATTTTTTGAGTTTATCATTTTTGATCGCTCTTTGAGTTATCATTTTATGCGTTCACAAGGGTTTGTTGTGAGGTTTAAGCAGCTAATGGCATTGTGAAGGCGCAATTTTTGAATGATGGCGTGCGTTTATTAGACCATAAATATGATGTATGTATGTATGTACATACATATTCATGCATGTGTGTACGTATATATGTATGTATATATTTATAATATGTTAAAAAGCCTTAGGTCTTATAGCGATATATATGTACATATGTATATTGAAGTTGCACTTTAACAATTTTATTATGTATTTATTCAATCTAATAAAAATTTTATATATGCATGTGTTTACATACATATGTATTTGTGTTCATTCGACACATACATATGTATATATGTATGTATTTCTCTGCAATAGGGCGTTTTGAATAATTTTCTGAAATAGGACGTTATTGAAAAAAAGTCGGAAATAAGACGTTTTTCAAACAATTTTTGAAATAGCCATCGATATTAGTCTATATAAATATTTTATTTAACATATACATATATCGCACGTTTTATGCAATAGGGATTTAACTCAAAAAAAATTTTTTTTTGGGAAAACGCAAATAAAGTTTTATAATTTCAATTAGTTTCCTTCTACGGCTAACTACAAAATCACTTCTATTTCCGCCATTTTTATCTTTTTGAGTATTTTATAAGACTAGACTCAAAGGCACTAACCAGTTATTGAAATATGGCATATATAGGTATTTTGTACTTAAAAATATGCATATGCACATATTCACATACTGTAACCTTGCATGAGCTTTCCGAACAATAGCAAATTTATAATTTTTGGTTAAGATTGTACCGCCCATCAGTTAAGTAAAAGGACGAGAGCAAATACCAACATGCGTATGTGTGTATGTTCATATGCGTATGTCCCACATCCCGCAGTTTTCACGATAAGATATTTAACCAATCTCCTGTATTAGTTTCTAGGTACATCAGACATGAAGAATTCGCTTTTTGGGCCATTTATTTTAATGAGTTTAATTTATTCTTCCTATTTCACTTTCAGAAACAGTTTGTATTAATTTGTTATACCTTTTTCTGGTTTTTTTTTTCTAATATTTTTTTTGGTTTTGATTTTAAACCAAAAATACTGTGACGGTATTATAATATATTTAATTCCAGGAATGATTAAATTAAGTACCAACTGATATTAGAAATAAACTATCCTTTTTTACTGTGTAGGTACAAAAAAGGGCAATAATGTATAAAAAACCTGGAAAATATCAATACCTACATTCCATCATTGAATAGACATACATACATATTACATATTTACATACATTCATTTTATATACATACATATGTATGTACATACATACATGTGTACAAATAAATAAAATGCGAACTTATTTTTTGAACGCTCAATTGTTATATTCTAGTTTTCAAGTAAGAACTAAATACATACATACATATGTATGTAGGTATGTACCTATGTTAAATAAAATATTTAACAACCCTTAACTCATACATATAGACTACAAATGTACATCAATATAGTATACGTAGGTACATCGGTATGTAAATATAAATTTTTATAAATATCTATTAATTTAAATAAATTGAATAATTTAATTAGTTTAAATAAATACATACTTAATAAAATTTAAACTCGATATACCTACATACATATGTACATATACATACCTATCGCTATGAGAGCTAAGGCTTTTTAAAATATTATAATTATGTACATACATACATCCATATATACGTACACACATGCATGAACATGTATGTAAATACATACATACATCATATTTATGGTCTAATAAACGCACGCCATCATCCAAAAATTGCGCCTTCACAATGCCATTAGCTGCTGCATAACAAACCCTTGTGAACGCATAAAATGATAACTCAAAGAGCGATCAAAAAATGATAAACTCAAAAAATGATCGCTAGCGCAAAAAATTATAAAATAAACTCATAGAATGAATTTTCAAAAAATGAATTTTCAAACGATTTCTCATTTTAAAATGAATTTATGTAAGAGCTTATCGCCACTGCAGAGACCCATCAATCGCTGTTGACGTGCGTTCATTTGCGTTCGTTGTCACTGTGTATTTGCGCTCATGAGAACATGGCATAGCTCAGAATTATAGAGTGATAATTCGTTTGAGTGAGTTTATTTTGAGCGTTCTTCGCACCCTGGTTAATTGTTTAAGTATTTCCGCTTGTTTAGGAAAATTTTGCCTATAGAAGCACATTGCGCACTATAAAAGCCCGTCTCCACATAATAGACGGAGAGCTGGCTACGAAAATAAAAAATGATAAGGTGCAGTAAAAGTGATGATATAAATACCTTCCTTACTAGTTGAGAATCGCGTAGCGTTGCCGCCAGAAGTCGTTCCCGGGGAGGGATACATGGGCGTGCGTTCAAACGTGTAAATTTTTATTGAAAATAAAATCATAAGTTGCAGTTCTGAAATTTAGGGGGGTTACAGTTTTTAACTCTAGAAATAAGGTAACATTGTTGCCAGAACTGTAGGTCGGGGATAAAGCTTTGCCAGAAGTCGGCAAAGTTGTAAAATTTTTCTTTAAAATTTAATGATAAGGTGCAGTTCTGAAATTTGGAGGGGTTATAGTTTTTAACTCTAGAAATAAGGTAAAATTATTGCCAGAACTCTAGGTAGGGGATAAAGCGTTGCCAGAAGTCGGCAAAATTGATGATAAGGTGCAATTCTGGCGATTTTGTTTTAACGTTACTGAATGCTTAAAAAAACTTAATGTCTATTGCCAGAAGAGTAATTGAAGGCTAAGTATAGAAAAAACTATTATATTAGTAGATAGTCGATTATACAACTAAAAATACACTTTCAAAATTAAAATAATAAGGTGCAGTTTTGGCTATTCGGTCTTTTTATTACTTATACACTAGTAAAGCTGTGCATTAATAGACAGAAATCAACTTGATGGTTAATTGCATGAAAAAAAAAGAAAATATTGTCAGAAATTGGTAATACAGAAAAAAATGTTTGCTTTTAAATTAATTTTAGGCAGGTTTGGCTACTTATGTGTACTTTTTAATTATAAAGATATAAGGATTAGAAGAGTGGAAGGGTAAGTTGAAATAATTATAAAAATATTTTTACTTATTTTTATTTAACACATTAAGGGCCGTTTTTTCATGTAACCTTTAAAATTTATCTTGACTTTAAAGTCAAATTTTGTATTGAAAAAATATTTAAAGGGATGATAAACCTTAAAGGTAAGATGAGAAAATGGCCCTAAAAATAATATAATTATAAAAGTAAAGTTTCTTCAACATTCGCAATCTGTTTCATCATTTCATCGTCATCGCTGGAATTGTCCTAAAACATTTGACGATATTTCGAAAAAAATTTTACAGATGATTACCCATAATAATGCATCAAGCATTTATCTTATTTTTGATCGATATTGTCAACCATCCATTAAAGATTACGAGGGCTACTCGATATATTTTTAGCCTAACAATGAAAAAGTGTTGCCAGGTGAAATCTGAAATTTCCATTGGAAAGTCTGATAAAACCGATCATAAACCGATTTCAATAAATTTTTGCGTGTCTATCAACACAAGTTTTTGTGTGTATAAACCAAGTCTCGTCAAAATATCTCAATTATTTGTCGAGTTATAGGCTAAGAAATCTCGTATGTTCCTGTTTCTAAAAGGAGGCGGTGCCACGCCCATTTTCCAAAATTTTTTTGTTTTTTGTTTTATGTCCAGAGTTGGATTACTGCCATAAAATTTCAATGATATATCTTTATATTTGACAGAGATATCGATTAAAATGTTTTATTAGGTCACTTTATAATACCGATATATAAAATTGGGCATGGTCGTCAACCGATTTTGGCAATTTTTTGTCCAAACATTTGCCTAAGCAAGTATATGACGCCTACCAAATTTAATCGATATATCTTCAACGGCTTCTGAGTTATGACTCATAAAACTTTCAATGTTTGCCCCTTAATAAGTGGGTGTGGCACCGCCCATTTTCGAAAATTTCACTATATTTCTTCATAAGGGCCTGAGCTCAATACGTGTGTGAAATTTTATCACTCTAGTTCTATTAGTGACTGAGATACAAAATTTCCGATTTTTACTATATAGGGGAAGTGGGCGTGGTCATGGTCCGATTTCGCCCATTTTCAATACCAACCGTCCCAGTATCGACACCAACTTGCATTTCAAATTTCATCAAAATATCTCAATTTTTGCGCTAGTTAGAGTGTTTATAGACGGACGGACAGACGGACGGACGGACATGGCTCAATCGATTTCTCTTTTCACCCTGATCATTTTAATATATATATGTTTATATCTATCTCGATTATTTCATTCTGTTACAATCCACCGTTATGAAATCACAACTATAATACTCTGTGTACTAGTACAGCTGAGTATAAAAAGTACACATAAGTGGCCAAACCTGCCTAAAATTAATTTAAAAGCAAACATTTTTTTCTGTATTACCAATTTCTGACAATATTTTCTTTTTTTCATGCAATTAACCATCAAGTAACTTGATTCAAGTTGATTTCTGTCTATTAATGCACAGCTTCACTAGCGTATAAGTAATAAAAAGAGCGAAGAGCCAAAACTGCACCTTATTATTTTAATTTTGAAAGTGTATTTTTAGTTGTATAATCGACTATCTACTAATATAATAGTTTTTTCTATACTTAGCCTTCAATTACTCTTCTGGCAATCGACATTAAGTTTTTTTAAGCATTCAGTAACGTTAAAACAAAATCGCCAGAATTGCACCTTATCATCAATTTTGCCGACTTCTGGCATCGCTTTATCCCCGACCTAGAGTTCTGGCAATAATTTTACCTTATTTCTAGAGTTAAAAACTATAACCCCTCCAAATTTCAGAACTGCACCTTATCATTAAATTTTAAAGAAAAATTTTACAACTTTGCCGACTTCTGGCAACGCTTTATCCCCGACCTACAGTTCTGGCAACAATGTTACCTTATTTCTAGAGTTAAAAACTGTAACCCCCCTAAATTTCAGAACTGCACCTTATGATTTTATTTTCAATAAAAATTTACACGTTTGAACGCACGCCCATGCATCCCTCCCCGGGAACGACTTCTGGCGGCAACGCTACGCGATTCTCAACTAGTAAGGAAGGTATTTATATCATCACTTTTACTGCACCTTATCATTTTTTATTTTCGTAGCCAGCTCTTAGTCTATAACTTGTTTCACCAACAAAACATCTAGCAAAACATCTCGCTAAATAACCCGTCTCCACGTGGCTGATCGTGATTCAGTTTAACATTTCTCTTCCTTGCTCTTCTTAAATGTTTGTATGTTTGCTTATATTTTGCGTTTTTGTTTTGGTCTGTGTGAGATTTCGATAGATTTTCGATACAAAATTAGAGAAGACATCGATATCATCGAGGTTGGCAAGATGATTCAGAATGAAATAGTGTTTCAATTTTCACTCGCTCTCAGAAATTTGTATGGAAATTGGCGAGTTTCGGCACTGGTTTCCGTGTCGAAACAAGATTGAGAGAGAAAATGCAGAAAAAAAGAGCGAAACACGTTATGTGGAGACATGGTATAAGAGAATTGAAGAAGTACGTTATATATACATATGTATATGTACATATATATGTAGCATTAAGCCAAATGGCAAAAGAACAAATATGTATTGATTGACTGAAAAAAGTTCTAACAAGAATAAAATTAAAAAAATTAGAGTGATACAGAAGTGAGACTAAGTCGAACTAAACACACAAGGTAAAGGTAAAGGTAATCATAAAATTATTGCTGACTTGACTATACGAGCTCATATATGTATATACCCAGCAGAAATGTTAGGCTTATACCTGAAACCTAAGCTATTAAAATGGAATACGCTGGCGGCGCACAGTGGGGCAGCTTCCATACATTCAGCGGAAAAAAATAGAAGGAGTTGTCGTAGGGCTTTGAAATTTCGCACACAGGTTATGGGCTAGTTAAGAAAATTTCCAAAAATAGTTGAAATCGGTCAACTCCTAGGCGTACCTCCCTTGGACCTATAGTAAAAAATTAAAAAAAAAATCTATATATATAAAAATGGTGTAAAAAATGTTACTAACCTCATCAGACGAGAACGGCTGGGCCGATTTCTGTAAAACTTTTTGTCAATTGTTCGTATTCTGGAGGAGATGGTTCGTACGGAAGAAAATTTTGGAAAATCCCTCCGGAAAAGTCCGAAAATTGGAAAAATCGGTGTGTATGTGCGTATGTGTGCATCTGTGGATGTGTGTCCTCTATAAATTCCCAAAGTAACCAACCGTTCTTTATGAAATTTTCACAGTAGATTCATGTGGTGTTAGTGCACATAGTAGGGTATATAGAATTTCGAAAAATTGGGAGCTTCCCGGAATACAGGCCTAAATGAGGACCCAGATCGATCCACCAAGCCTTCGAGCAATATTGGTATCAAATGAAAGGTGTTTAACAGGCCTTCAACATAAAGTTATTTTTATTGCGATACCTAGGCCGGGTTCCCAGATATGGGTTCAAACGTGGGACCGAGTGACCCTGGAAAGTTTCTGAGCGATATTGGTATCAAATGAAAGCTGTTGAGGAGGACTTCAGCAAAGAGCTTTTTAAATGATATATTGTGGAAGCTTTTTAAATAGTGATGCCTAGGCCGGGTTCCAAGATTTGGGTCAAAGCGTGAACCCGGATAACCCCTGAATGTTTTCGAGCGATATTGGTAGAAAATGAAAAGCGTTGAGCAGGCTTCCACATACAGCTATTTTCATTGTGATTTCTAAGGCTGTTTCCCAGAGATGGCTAAAGTAGTGGGCCCGGATGGTGATGGACGGTCCCGGTAAGGTAAAGGTAGGTAGCTATAGGGATAGGGGTAGGGATAGGGATAGGGATAGGGATAGGGATAGGGATAGGGATAGGGATAGGGATAGGGATAGGGATATGGATAGGGATAGGGATAGGGATAGGGATAGGGATAGGGATAGGGATAGGGATAGGGATAGGGATAGGGATAGGGATAGGGATAGGGATAGGGATAGGGATAGGGATAGGGATAGGGATAGGAATAGGCATAGGGATAGGGATAGAGATAGAGATAGGGATAGGGATGGGGATAGGGATAAGGATAGGGATAGGGATAGGGATAGGGATAGGGATAGGGATAGGGATAGGGATAGGGATAGGGATGGGGATAGGGATAGGGATAGGGATAGGGATAGGGATAGGGATAGGGATAGGGATAGGGATAGGGATAGGGATAGGGATAGGGATAGGGATTGAGATAGTGACAGGGATCGGGGGAAGTAGGTTTGTCGCGGCGAATATAACTATAACTTTTATTCAGAGAATAGACAATTTTTTGTTATTCGCAGTCATTAAGATGGACTCTAAGATAATGGTTAGCAATACGGTAATCAAAGACTTTTCTTTAGGCTTCATAGGAATAAGTTTTAGCAGAACAACGTCTGCCGGGTCAGCTAGTTTAAATACAAATTTTAATTTCAGCTCAAAAAAGTAAGATATCTTTACGAAACTTTGCATATCAGTTACCCTCATAAAGGGCATTGACGGTACAAAAAATAAATGAAATCGGCCACTCCCTAGGGGTACCTCCCTTGGACCTATAGTAAAAAATAAAAATAATTTTAAATTCATACCTGTACTTAATTGTGAATAAAAGCGAAACACGTTCATCGATTTTCATGATTTATGTATCATTTTGTTCATAGGTTATGCGACTTTACGTGAAAATAATAGGACTTTGAACCTTTTTACCTTTTTCGATTTTTTATGAATTAAAAAAAAAAAATGTATTTTTAGGCCAAAAATATTTTTTTTTCTCCCTATTTATTTATAACTGCGAAACTGTTGCCTATATTGCGAAACGTTATATAAACAGATGAAAGTACTTGTAATTCTTGATTTTCTTAAATTTGTTTAAATAAAATCCGACTAGTGGTTCTTGAGTTATGTTAAACAAAAGAGCCTTATCAGAATTGAGTCGCGAATTCTTCTTCTTCTTCTTGATTGGCGCTTAACCGTCTAGACGATTCTGGCCGAGTCCAACAGAGCGCGCCAATTGCTTCTGTTTCGTGCAGCATGGCGCCACTTGGGAACACCTAGGGAGGCAGCATCGCTGTCCACCTGATTTTCCCAACGCAGTGGAGGTCTCCCTTTTCTTTTGCGTTCAGCGGGTTTCGATAGAAATGCTTTCTTGGCCGGAGCGCCTTCGTCCATTCTCACGACATGACCTGCCCAACGCAGCCGCTGGATCTTTATTCGCTGAACAATGTCGATGTCTGTGTAAAGCTCGTACAGCTCATCGTTAAATCTCCGTCGATACTCGCCCACGCCAACGCGCAAAGGTCCATAAATCTTACGAAGAACTTTTCTCTCGAATACTCCAAGTGCCATCTCATCTGATTTTGAAATTGTCCATGCTTCTGCGCCGTACATGAGGACTGGAACGATGAGCGTCCTGTAGAGTGTGATTTTTGTTTGTCGAGAGAGGATGGCTTCGTGTGTAAAAGTCCACGTAAGTGGGGAAAGCTTCTGACTGCCATCCACCTGGGGGTGGCCAGAGCGATTCTTTTGCATGCGGAGCAAGCAGCTCACGACTTCCGCGCAGTGTCCTCTGGATAGCCACCGAACACCCGTTTGGTGGTGAACTAAAGTGAGAAGGCGACAACTCGACAAGGCCACTCCGACATATTCGGTTTAAGGGCTTGTTGAGGGGAATAACTGCAGCGTCTGTTCACCAGAAGGTGCGGCTGCGAGCGGGCGTCTGTCTTGGAGCAAGCGGCTCGCTATATAAACGTGTAACAATATACAACTCCCGCAGGGCGGGTTGTGCGTCGGGCTTGGGACCCACCACGTAAAAATCCTATCCAATGAAAACAACAACAAAGCCTCGGATGAGACCACCCCTTTCTGATGACAACCACGGCAAACGTTTAAAGGACTATGATTTGAGGGTAAGCACCTGGAACGTCCGGACCCTTAATTGGGAAGGTGCCTCTGCCCAGCTGGTTGATGTCCTCGAAAGAGTGAAAGCTGACATCACCGCCATACAAGAGATGCGGTGGAAGGGGCAAGGCAAGAAGAAATGTGGGCCTTGCGATATATATTACAGTGGCCATGCAGAGGAGCGTATATTTGGTGTTGGTTTTGTGGTGGGAAAGAGACTCAGCCGCCGAGTACTGTCGTTCACGCCAGTGAACGAGCGTCTAGCCACCATCCGCATCAAAGCGAGATTTTTCAACATATCTCTCATATGCGCCCACGCCCCGACGGAAGAGAAGGACGATGCGATCAAAGACACTTTCTATGAGCAGTTAGAGCATGCCTACGACCGCTGCCCCCGTCACGACATTAAGATTGTGCTTGGCGATTTTAATGCCAGGGTGGGTAAGGAAGGTATCTTTGGCAGCACAGTCGGAAAATTCAGTCTCCACGACGTAACCAGTCCCAATGGGACGAGGCTGATCGACTTCGCCGGGTCACGAAACATGGTCATTAGCAGTACCAGATTCCAGCACAAAAAAGTACACCAAGCCACATGGCTGTCTCCTGATCGAAAAACGCGAAATCAAATTGATCACGTCATGATCGACGGCAGACACAGTTCCAGCATCCTAGATGTGCGCACAATCCGTGGTCCCAATGTCGACTCCGACCACTATCTTGTAGCAGCCAAGGTACGCACCCGCCTCGTGCAGCAAAGAATGTGCCAGCAGGACAGCAAGGAAAGTTTGAAGTCGAAAGGCTGCACATGACGCAGACAGCCAATCAATACACCACTCGGCTCTCACTCCTGCTCTCTGAGAGCAACCCTTCACCAAACGATGTATCTGAGGAATGGGAACACATCGCTCGTTCACTTCGTATCGCCGCTGAAGAATCTATAGGATACAAGCGAGCCCACAAAAACACCTGGTACGACAAGGAATGTCGCGATGCCTCGGAAAGAAAGAACGCCGCCTACAGGGCTACATTGTGTGCGGGCGCAACGCGAAGCGTATGGGAGCGTTATTGAACGGCGAAGAAGGAAGAGAGGCGCCTTTTTCGAAAGAAGAAAAGGGAGGCTGAAAGGCGCGAGTGTGAAGAGCTTGAGATGCTGCCGGGTAGGAACGATGCTCGAAAATTCTATCAAAAAATCAGGCGGATGACTGAAGGTTTCAAGAACGGGGCAAATTCCTGCCGGAATGATAACGGTGATCTGGTAACTGATGTCCAGAGCATACTTAAGTTGTGGAGGGATCACTTCTCCTCCTTGCTAGATAATGGCAACAGTGAAAGTGCGGAAGGAGAAGATGTACGACCCGAATCCCCAATAGCAGATGATGGTAGGCATGTTCCACCACCTGATCATGACGAAGTGCGAATAGCAGTATCTAGGCTTAAGAATAACAAGGCCCCGGGCGCTGACGGCTTGCCAGCCGAGCTATTCAAACATGGTGGCGAAGAGTTGATAAGGAGCATGCATCAACTCCTATGCAGAATATGGTCGGACGAGCGCATGCCCGACGATTGGAACTTAAGTGTGCTCTGCCCAATCCACAAAAAAAGAGACTCCACAGTACGCGCCAATTATCGTGGGATAAGCCTCCTGAATATCGCATATAAGGTCTTAGCAAGTGTATTGTACGAAAGACTGAAGCCTATCGTCAACAATCTGATTGGACCTTATCAGTGTGGCTTCAGACCTGGTAAATCTACCATCGACCAGATCTTCACAATACGACAAATACTGGAAAAAACCTATGAAAAAGGATCCGACACACACCATCTCTTTGTCGATTTTAAAGCCGCTTTTGATAGCACGAATAGGAATTGCCTGTATGCCGCAATGTCTGAATTTGGTTTCCCTGCTAAACTTATACGGCTATGCCAAATGACATTGACTAACACCACCAGCTCCGTCAGAATTGGGAAGGACCTCTCCGAGCCGTTCGAGACCAAACGAGGTTTCAGACAAGGTGACTCTCTTTCGTGCGACTTCTTCAATTTGATGCTGGAAAAGATAATACGAGCTGCAGAACTTAACCATACAGGAAGCATCTTATATCACAAGAGTGTGCAACTGCTGGCGTACGCCGATGACATCGACATCATTGGCACTAACACGCGCGCCGTATGTTCTGCCTTCTCCAAGCTGGATAAAGAGGCTAAGAAAATGGGTTTGGCGGTCAACGAGGACAAGACGAAGTACCTCCTGTCATCACACAAAGAAACAGCACGCCTTGGCAGCCACGTCAATGTTGATAGCTACAAATTCGAAACTGTTAAGGACTTCGTCTATCTGGGAACCAGCATTAACACCAAGAATGATGTCAGCACGGAGATCCAACGAAGAATCACGCTTGCCAATAAATGCTACTTCGGTGCAACTGAAAAGTAAAGTCCTCTCTCGAGTCGCGAATTAATTAACTGAAAAATGTTGTACTGTATAATACAATAAATTGAGAGGGGGCACCTGGAATTGATTAAAAATGTAAAAACAGATATGAGGCAATGTATTAGTAGTAATTTCCAACTGGAGGCAAGTAGAGCTAAAATTGCAGGTCCAAATGTTTGGATAAAAAAGGGATTTTTGTTATATGTTCATAAAAATAAACAAAACAAAAAACTTAAGTCTCTGCAGAGTTTACTTTTTCAATTTTAGTAGACTGAAATATTCTACTTTAAATAAAAAATAAAAAGAAAAACGTTAGCTCACATAATAAAAGATTATTCGTTTTGAAATTCTTAGGTTTAAATTAAGTTGGTTCGGTAAAACATACAAGTACTGAGTTTGAGACGGCTATAAAAAAAACTAGCAGTCACATCGGAGTAATTCTTTTTGATTTGGTTGTACCATTTAGTCTAAAATTCAAAAATATCACTGCATATTGCATGAAGAGTATGTTGACAATTTGACTTTTTTCCGCGAAATCCCCAGTGTGCGGCGCTGCGTTCTGTTATGCACTCATTCTCTCCGAACGTTTTAATACATAACTACCTGTCATGCGCTCATATCCACGGATGCCACTTTGGGCCACTTTTTCTAATTTGGTCCTTTTTGAGAAGTATTAAGAACAATGTTTCTTGGAAATATAGGGCTAATGCCAATCTGTTTTTTATAATGTGTACGTGCCACTCCCTACATTTATGTTCTAGCTATCTTTGTAAAAAACTTCCTTGTGATATCGAAAATTATAGGGTTGTTCTGGCAGTCTAATATTTTTGCCGAGATATCGTGATATCTTGAGAAATTTGCCACACTGAGAGAGCGCCTCTCAAAGAAAATAAATTTCGAACTCACTTCATTGTTAACTAGAATATGTGTCATATTCTTTTCACTTTTTATACGACTGTTGTCCCTTTGTATCGTTTGCTTTAATTTCGAATTTATTAATTTTTTATCCGAATAAAAAAAAAATATTAAAAAAAAAGAACTATAAACATATATTTAAACTTATTTCTCACAGAAGATATTTTTCTCATGACATCAAATATCACGGGTTGGGGTATGAGAAATTTGCCGAAGCTTCAAATTGGACAAGATACGTGTTTTGCTGTTGTGGTCGGCAAATTTATCACACTCACGTCATCTCGGCAAATTTTCCAGGCTAAAATCACACTGCCATAACAACCTTTATGTATAAACATATACAGCTTCTTTTCGCATAGCCCAAAGCGAATTGGGGAATTCAAAGAATTTCAAGCGTAGAGTAGCGTTAAGCCGCACAAAATACTGGAATATCATTTACTCGGTGGCCTGCTTTAGAAAACGTAATTACAAGAATTCTTGAGCAATGGGAACCATTACAGCTATTTTCTATCTTCGGTTAATGGTATGCGTGCTCGAGAATTAACTTACATATTAATAATTATCAATAACTTAAACAAAGTACCAGTCAGAAAAAGTCCGGTTACCGTTTTTGTATTCAGAATTAGAAACAAATTTTAAATCAATTTTAGGTCATTTCATGCAAAATAATTTTACTAAAAATACTACTAGCCTGGAAAACTTTGACCTTTACGGTGAAAAAAATTTGTTTCCATTAAAAGCAGAGATTGAATATTTCAGTCAATACTTTCAAAGCATTTTATAATAACAATTATTCAGAGACAAAAATTCAAATACTAACTGAAAAATTGATATTAAAAGACAACTTAATTTTAATTTTTTTTTTATTTATCACTGAGTTTAATTTATAACAAAAAAAAAAATTGATGATAGAAAAAAATGTGTAGCATAAATTTCTGTTTATTGAGTTTAGTTTACCTGATGTATGTACATATGTAAGCGAAATAGAATTTTATGAATTGAGGAGGTCCATAACAAAACGCAATAATTCCACCAAAACAATTTTTTGGATAAACGAAAAAAACTAATTTAAGTCAATAGGATATATATTTTTTTTAAACTGTTGTTGTAGTTTAATAGTTATCTAAAAACAATACAAATCATAAAAAAAATATTTTTATCTGGCAATTAGTTTTTAAGTTATTTAGATTAAAAAAATGGAAATGTTGCGTTTTGGTCCGTCCAATAGTATTTATTTCATTTTGTTCTGAACATGTATGGAAATGTTGCGTTTTGATATAAACTAGGTTTGGAATTTTTGCTTTAAATATTTTTTTTTGATTTTAATTGCTAATACATATTCTATAGGAAAATTAAAAACTGTTTTATATCAACGGTTTTTATTGCATTTAAATCACTATATTAACATACAAGTATTACAATAAATTCACATTATATTACACTTTCATTGCAGTGTCCTCCTCCAAACAATCACATAAAGTTATATCATCTGTTCCATTGGCACTATTTCCCTGCTGATCTAAAAATATCTTGGTATAATACTCCAACTTCGATATTTTGGACCACTGTTCGCCAAAGTTTTCTCCTTACCCCAAACAGTTTTCTCAAAATATTTAGCATAAAAAGAATTAGCAAATGTGTTTACAATATTAAATGCAAAGTAGTTATTCACAAAGGTAGTTTAATCAAAGAATATTTCTAACAACCATAAAAATAAAATTAATTTAATTGGATAGATATGGAAATGTATCATTTTGGTCTGAACTAATATTTTTGGTGTTGAATAACTGTAAAATTATTGACCTTTGGTATGTTTTATAGCAATGGTTACATAGGTTTTAATGCGTAGAATTGGATTTAGTTAAAAACCCAAAAAAATTGAAAAGTGGAATTATTGCGTTTTGTTATGGACCTCCTCAATTAAAATATGAAAAATGGGCAGGAGTAGGAACGCATTTAATGGCCAAGTTCGCGAAGTTTTCGTGTATAAATTACATAATATAACCACTAAACCGTTATCAATCGGGACCAAATTACATATATATTTGTTATCCTTGGGTATAGAAGTACTGATTTTGAGTAGGTATTAGATAATTAAAAAAAAATATTTTGATTTTTTGACTCTTCATAGAGTTTTCTGAACTTTGACCTCAATGCGCCACGCCTTAACCGCCACCAATCGGGACCAAAATATATGTGTGATATCTTTGACCATGTTACTACCGATTGAGGGGGCGATACATTAAAATATCGTTAATTTGAATTTTAAACGCACTCTAGTGTACATATATGTATGTATATGTATATATGTGTGTTCATATGGAACAGTAGCTTAAGTGTACTTAAGGAAAAAATTAGTTAGTTTTCAAAAAGTTGAAATAAAGCATATTAGGGAGTACATTCTGCAGTTTTTGTTTAAACTCTTTCTCGGGCTTTCAACCAGCTTCAGTCTCAATGATTTTACTTAATAATCCTGTGAGGGGAACTGCTAGAAAATTACACAAATTGAGGAGTATCTTCAAAATTTGCCTTTCGACATAAGCTACTGTTCGATACGAACACAAATATATATGTACCTATTTGCATTCATATCCGTTTATTTTCTACAAATATGCATTTGCACATATAGAACTTTTTCACATTTATAAAATCTTTACATTAAGAAGTCTTACTAGCAATTATAGTGTAGTATAAACTTATAAATTAAACGTGTAAACTTGATTTAGGTGGCACACCTGCTCAGATTCTCAATTTGGTCACGTTCATTGTACCGAGTTTTGTTTGTAGTGCGTGTTTCGCAAATAAAAAATAAATTTTATTTTACAGTGACATGCTAAAACAAAAATAAAAAATCGTTGTAAAATTTTTATCATTCATACCCAGCAGCACGTTTTAAAATTTATTTCACATTTCTTTTGTAAACCTTCGTGCCGGTTTTCTTCAACAAACTGAGATATATACATACATATACATATATATGTATGTATGCATAAATATGCCTGCAGAAAGAAAAAAAAATAATTGCTAAAAGTACATAGTTGACTTTTAACTGAATACATATGTAATTGAAAGAAATAATCAATTTTTATCAAATAACAAGACCCCCCTTTTAGATTAGTTGCTTATTGAAGACAATAAAAAATAAACTTCAAACTCGTAATGAACGGACCTCTACTTTATATCTTTTTATAGATGACCACACATTACCTTTTTCCAACTGGATTACCTACTTTGTAAATATGGATGTATGTACATACATATGTATTTTAAAAACTATGAATTGATTAAAAATAAATTCGTCTTAAGTTCATTCACTAATCATAACTACATATAAATGATCATTGGCGATTCTGAACAAATTCACATGGAACCCTGGTTGGCCATGAGTCAACTAAATTTGAGTGCGCTCAGCCTGCAACTACCACTCAAACCTGGCAAAGAAGGGCGTAGGGAAGAATTCAGACTTTTAATCGGGGTCCTCACGGGACACTGCCTTTTAACATCACATGCGTTCAAAATGGGACTAGTTGATGAAAGTGAATGTAGGGGATGCGGATTGCAGTAGGTGACAGTGGAGCATGTTCTCTACTCCTGTCCTGCCTTTTCTAGGCTAAGACTGTTGGTATTTGCCAAAGGGACAAAGTGGTTTTTCAGTTTGAGTCCAGGCTTCTACTGTAGAGGGGTTCATGTTCAATGAATCTTCTGGTAACCCTACGGACTTATCTAATCTATGTGAGGCTATTAAGCCAGTCTAACCTCACCTACCTAACCTACGTATGTATAAATGTATCTAGTGGGTATTTACTTATGATCACGCAAGAACAAGTTTAGAGCTACTTCGAGACTCTTAAGGAAAAGTTTCAAGTCCGAGCGGGTTTGGCACAAATTCTAAACTACAACGAAAAATAAGTGAATATTTTAAAAATATAAATGCACGCGCGCCATCTGTTGGAACATTGCGGTGGTTATAACCTAATCTCATTAGTAAATATGTTGCATATATTCAGACAGCAGATAGAAATTACATACATACATACATACATACAGGTGAAACTAATAAAAGCGTGTTAAAAAACTAGGTAGATACTTCAGCTCTGTAACTTATTTTGCGACCGACAATCGCTGTCGCAATTTGCGACAACCATCGCTAGCATTTGCGAAAAGTTATTACTATAACTATGTCATAGGGATAATTCTTTACAACTCCAGCAGTCTTCGGCGATAAAAAAAAATATGGATTTCTTAATTTTGGATGTTGCTACTGATCAAAAACTTTACAGTTCGTCGTGATGGGTGAGCGCATGCATTGTCATGATGAACAATGATTCGCCGGTATATGTTGTTCCTTCTGATTTCAGCGACAACTTCCGGTAAAACAATTTAAGTATACTAATCAAAATTAACGGTCTTTCAATCCTCTAATGCAACAGTTGCAACATGACCAATTTCGCCGATGAAACAAGCAAGCATTCTTTTCGTAACGTTTTGTGAACGCACCGTTTTTGTGGGTTTAGGTTCACTTTGGAACACCCACACAATCGATTGCTGTTAGTTTCAGGCTCATATCAATATATCCAAGATTCGTCACCTCTTGCGATTTTATATTTATATCGAATTTGAACCAACTCATTCGAATTTCTCTAGTATTTCCTTCCACCAATTGGGGCGTGCCTTTTTTTGTTCTTCTTTCAAATTGCGTGGGATCCAACGACTGCGAAGCAAAATCGTATATATTTGTTTCACCGTAATGCCGTAATGCCTAAGGATGTATGACACATGCCGATCTGACAGAGTCATTTCACGGACACCATCAATATTTTTCGCGACAACAGTGGTGCATGGACGACCTTCGCAATCGCATCGACATCAAACGTTGGTATTCCATGCTTGAATTCAGCAACCCATTTGTAAACCATAGTGAATGGTGATTCATCCCCAAATAACGAATTAAGTTTGTCTAAACACTGATGCGGTGTAAACCCGTATCGAAAATCATAAAACAAAATTACTCTGAAGTCAAGATTCGAAATTTCCATTTTTCACACAAATGCTACTCCCGTTATATGTTTTTAAAACGAAACCGAGCAGTTTGAAATTGAACTGTCAAGTAAATTCTAGGTAAAAAACATCTAATTTTACGAATATGACGATCACAGAACACTTCCACTACAAGAAGTGCTTAATTCTGCGAACTTTTGCAGCGACCCTTGTATTTTTTTTAGCGGACCCTCGATACCTCTGCTATGATTATCAAAAGAAATTGTCCAAATTTTCAATATCTACTATAATTCGACCGAAAAATTTTCCAGAATAATCGCAAAACTGGTCGCAAATTTACGATATCGATGCGAAAATTGCCGCAAATGGTATGTACTATGTACATTAGAGTGGCCCTTGCGCCTATGGAAAATTTTTGTTTTCACCTTTTTGAGACGTTACCCCCTGAAATGGTAAGACCACTATGCACACAGTAAAACCCCAAACAATTGCAATAGCTGTAACTTTGTAGATTACTTTAACCCTCTAACACCCCGACGATTAGGTGCTTTTACCCCTCTTTTGGAAAGTCCGCAAAAATATAATTTCGAAGATCGCTAGAGGGTTAAATAGTTCTAGAAAACTGTTCACCATAGAATTTTCTACAGACAGAAGAACCTAAATACCACAGTCAAGGGACTTATGGAAGTGATTTTTGTGAAAAAAATCTATTTTGTGACTTTTCTTACTATTTTTTTATATCATAATTCAACTAAAATTGTGTCCAAATGTAGGAAATCGGAAACTTTTAATATTCTAAGTGCCTCCTCGCATGAAATTCTTACAAAATGGCTCGAGGAAGATGAATGGGAAACGGACATTGAGGGCTCTATCATGACTAGTGCTGGACCGTCTCGATATTCTCAAAAGCAGCGCTTACTAAAAGTGATGTTGCCAATTTTTCAACCTCAACTCGTTGTGGCACCGGTTAGAATTGTTCAATCGGGCCAAAATTTTCAGCGTGTCATTTTTTTATTAAACAAAAACATAGCAAACTTTCAAAAATTAGGGCCACTCTAATGTACAATGGAAAATAAACTTATTTTTTCTACAATTTTAAGGAATGTAAACTCGTTGTCATTGCTGTCAATATTATTATAAAGCTCAAAACAATGCGAACGTGATCGAGAATTAAACTTGAACTTTAGGAAATTCTCTCTATGTCATTTAACAAAATGTAAATGCATTCATACATATGTTAATAGGTATTTTTGTATTTACTTAGTATTAGTATTTTTAATTAAGTTTTGCAAAAGTAGATTTTATTGGTTTATTTCGTTAAATGAGTTTGGAAAATCTGAATAGAAAAGAACAAAAGTATGCATACATAAAAGATACAATAACAACTTTTTCAATAAATATGAGTAGTCAAAACTGGCTATGTGAAATTTTTTCGATATTGAGTTTTTGATGGATTATGTAACAGTATTTAGAGGTGTAGCGGAAGGATTTTGCAATAAATTCTTAATAATGTCCATTAATTCTGAAAAAAAAAAATAGCATTAAATACGATCGGAGATGGTTAAGTGGTGTCGGAAGGGGGTCAAAGTTCAGAACAAAGTAAGGATCAAACAATTTCATAACATTTTTTTATATCTAATGCCCAAAATTCATAGTCCTGTACTCGAGGATACCAAATATAAATTTTGGTCCCGATCGACCTAGGGGTGGGGTTCACGAAATATGATATACAATTTGTCTCCATGCATTATTATTATTAAACTGGTTTTTTTTGTTTTTTTGGCATGAGTCCAACTACAGACATAAAACAAAAAACCCAAACATTTTTGAAACTGGGCGTGGCACCGCCTCCTGTTAGAAGCAAGAATTTACGAGATTTCGGAGCCCATAACTCGACAAATAATCGATATATTATAACGTACACGTTCAAAATTTTAGCGAAATCCGCTTATGACCACGTCTACTTTTTAACAATGATAACATCTCTGTAACTAATAGTCGTAAAGGGATGAAATTTTGCACTAACAAGAATATTTATACGCTTAGTCGGATCATTAATACAAATTTTGAAAATGCGCGTGGCTACACCGGCACCCGCTTTATATAAAATACACCGTGTTTCCATCAAACGCAAACAAACAATTAAAGCATACATTTGAGTGTCTAATGTTCGATTTCACTCGAATTTGGCGCCTTTATTTGTTAATTGAAAGTTTATTTAAACAGTTCGTTCAAACATTTTCATTCAATTTCAACTTCGCTCTGTGATTTCTCTCAATTTAAATAATTATCATAAATTCCTGGAAGCTTAAGTGACAAATTTTAATTAGTCTCATCGGTATGCTATTCTCTATACGCTTCTAACATTCTAATATGTATGTTTATCGTGCTATTTGACGAATTTCTGAACTTCATCAGGCACGTTATGCGTTCTAAGTGCAAGGACACATGAAAATACATATGTATGTAAAAGTCTGCGAATTTTCAAAGGATTAAGATAAAATAAAAAATAAACTAATTAGGATTAAAAGTACCAAAAATGCAAAGAGCAAAATAAAAACCTTGACTAAGCTTCTAACCTCAAAGTTGGAGGAGGAACATATCGTCGGCCTCCTGCCAGAACCACGAATGTGCTAAAATAAAAATGTTGGGAAATCGAGTTTTAAAGTTTATTCTTCTCGCAAAATTTGAAAAATTTGTTTCTAATATAAAAGTATATCTGCAAATTAGAACCTTGTTCAGCTCGATGCCCTGATATAGTTTTTATGCTTCCATTCCTTCTAATCTTCGAGATTTGGCACATTCGTGTTTCTGGCCCAACGAAAACCAAAAAAATTTCTTGAAAATAAATTTCCAAAAGTAAGTAAAACAAATACATTCAATTCAAATTCATATTTTATTTGTGGAACTATTCCTAATCTTCAAAATCAGAGTGCTCTGAAAGGTCAGGCTCAGGTAGAGCATCGCGAACTCCGCTGTTAGCTTTCAAATTTTTATAAAAATTGTAGTATTCTTTTGGAATCACCAAAGTTTAGCAAATTTTATTTAAATCTTTTGCTTTCGTGTCAGCGATGGGCAATGTCTCCGAATAAATGGGAGTGGGTTTTATTGCGGAGGGCCACCAATATTCAATGGCAAATAAGCTACTAAAAATTTTGTTTCAGAATAATTCTCTTTTGTAAAAAATGTTGTAGAGTTAATCTTTTATATACCGTCGTACCATACGAAAACTAGCACACGATTTTTTGTGGTTGAGGAATACAAGCACTTTAATCTTTTGGTTGACGAAAGGTAAAAATTTTTTTTAAACAACAACAATTTTAATGGATAAACAGTATATAATTAGTCAAATGTGCTACTTTTCGTACAGAATTGTTTAATTGCCAGTTTCGTAAGAAATTTTAAATGTGTTTTCGTATGGTACTACAATATGCACCTCGACCAGCAAATATTTCGGAAGGCCAGTTTCTCCTTCGTTGAAATAAATGAAGTTTAAAAAAGCATCGTATAGTTGCGTATGAACTTGAAATGGTTTTGGAGAGTTACATGCCACTCTGATGATTTGCGTTGTACAGCACCATTTTCTATGGTCAGTTTTCGAAGGTAAATATTTGCCCACAAGGTCCTTTTGGCGTATTTAGCACCGATTGCTAATCAAAACTTAGTTTACGGAATAGCTTTGTCTTCATCGTGCAATCGGCGAGCTAATATTTTCCGTTCAAGGTGCATTTGATTGCCTTTTTGCCACTATTTTTATAACAATTTGAAGATTAGAAGCGAGCTTCTGAAGAGCATAATCCTGAGCCTAACTTTTCAGAAGACTCTGATTTTGAAGATTAGAAATAGTTCCACAAATAAAATATGAATATGAATTGAATGTGTTTGTTTTACTTACTTTGGAAATTTATTTTTAAAGAATTATTTTGATTTTTGTTGGGCCAAAAACACGAATGTGCCCCATATATTTTTTGAAATTTATTCTCAAGGAATTTTTTACATTTTTTGTTGGGCCAGAAACACGAATGTGCCCCATATATTTTGGAAATTTACTTTCAACGATTTTTTTACATTTTTTGTTAGGCCAGAAACACGAATGTGCCCCATATATTTTTTGAAATTTATGTATTTTCAAGGAATTTTTAACATATTTTGTGGGGCCAGTAACACGAATGTGCCACATTCCTTTTTCTGGCTCAACTTTTTATAACAGATCTACACATTCGTGTAACTGGCATTGAAAATTTTGGTGGCTTCCAGTGCACAAAGGTACTGGGGGTTTTACTGAAATGTAGAGCATACACAGATTTATCAGGAAAACCGCTTAACTCAAAATTGGAAAAATTGCACATTCGTGGTTCTGGCAGGGGGCCGACGATATGTACTATAAAGCGAATGGAAATTGGCGAAAACTGAAATGAAATATCTCGAGCATATGTACTTAATTTAAGAATGGCTAGTTTTTAGTTTTCAGACGTTTATGTTACTCTTGTCCATCAATATTTCGACAAAATTGGCACACAACATTTTTTGTTTACCCTCCGAACGCTGAATTTAAACAATGATATAGGAACGGTATCCCAAATGCTTGCTTTGTTCGTTTAATTTTTTTATTTAGTTAAATCATGCTGAGAGTTGTTGAAAAATCTTCCTTGATGAAAAAATAGTAGTACAGATGCCTTAAATTGGAAAAACAGATGCCTTATTTACAAAAGGAGTTGAAATATTTTTTTTTATTTTTTTCATTCTAAAATTACCCTTAGCTTGACCACAAAAAATTAAAATAAAGTGTGAAGTAAACATTGAAATATGATACTAAAGCAATTTATAAAACATAAGGCAATGAGCTTTCAGCGAACACGACTATTACTACGACTATAGTAGGAAATGTGGCCGCTGTGTTGTAGTGGGTAGAGTGCTCGCCTGCCATACGAGAGGTCTCGGGTTCAACCCCCAACCAAAAATTTTACTTAATTAAAACCCAATAATGGGTGTCAAAAAAAAATAGAGAACTCTCCTCGGTAGTGGGCGGCATATCCTCCCAGTGTATTTCTGCCATGAAAAAGCTTCTCACAAAAAAAATGCATTCACCGTTCGGGCCGGCATAAAACTGTCGGTCCACCCAACTAGTAGGAAAAAGGAGCATGCATTCAATTGGGAGAGACGCTCGGCCTTAAAACTTGTTAAAGTTATATCCAATAATAACTAAAATATTTCTAGATATTTTATTCAAACTTGGTGTTGTTAGGTTGCACTCATCAGAATAATTTGTCCATGCTTGGAAGCACTGACTGCATCGAAGTATTATCCATGTATATTTTTATACTAAACAGGCAAATATCGAGAACGACCAACGCATGATGGTGCGATGGTAATTTCCAAAAGAAGAAGAAGAAGATAGAATTCCCAAAATGTAGGTAGTAATTGGGCATTTTGTCTGAAAGCATTAGAAGAGAATTTATCCCCAATATTTACTACTAAATTTCACTCTCATCTCTGGTTAATTTAACTGCTTTGACGTAAATCGTGATATCTTAAATAAATTGTTTAACCGGAGGATGTGAAACGGGCCTCACTAATCCAAAATTAATTAGACTTTTAAGAACCCCCTTAAATGCAAGAATTTCAAAACATTAAAAATAAATAAGTTATTATACGGAAATACTTATACCCTACAATGTACATATATACTAACACTCAGCCTCGGCAAAAAAAGAGTAATGGTAAAAGCGTTAATCATTTTGAGAGCATTATCAGAGCAATTTAATTATGGATTAGTAGGTAAATGGAAATAAAAAGCAGAATAAAATAAAGCTGACAAAGTGTAATTGCTGAAAAAACCAGCTAACCGGTTGATATAAGAGGAGGAAACACAAGTCATGCAATCGAAGTGTCAAACTAGCATTAAGTAAAATAAAAAGAAAATGTGGGTAAAGTGGTTAAGCCACATGGAGGTAAAATTTGTCAAAGCAGTAAAACGCAGTTGTTGTGACAAGAAAATTGGTTTCACACACACATACCCGTACGTTAAAGGCGGCATCGCGTGAATGAAAGCCAATGCAAGCAGCAATCGTGATGATGATGTCGATATGTGTGATTGAGTGTGGATGTGTGTGACAGTGTCTTCCTTCCGAAAAATGTTTTATGTATTTTCGATTTGATGGAATTTTGGTTAGCATCCCTAGGCTCATTGTATCTTCGCGATCAGAAGCATTGAGTGACAGGAAAAACGCAGAAATCCTCAGTCAAGTCAGTCACGAACATACATACATATGCAGGTACATATGTATATTGTAGTAGAAGAAGATGAGCATCCTAAAAGATATAAATACTTATTTCTCCACAATAGGAGCATTCACGTACTTTTTCCCGCAGCTTTTCCCTGTCTGCCTCTATCAGAGAAATTCTCGCCAATGAAAATCTATTCAAATCTTGCAGCAAAGACGAACAGCTGCACTAAAAAATAATTACTCAGATTATGGAAAAATGGGAATGATTCGACGCTAAAGACATACATATTTTCATTGTTTTGTTTTCTTTAAAACGTGGTTTTTCCCTTGATTTGAAGAAATTGCATATCAAAAGAGTAGCAGTGCAGTAGCAGCGCAGTAGATACAAGCCCATTTACCGGTATAACATGCATAGAATGTACCCGTGTAGAGGCATTGCGCGACTTGGCTGTATTTGCATGATCGCCTATAACTTTTCCATTTTACCATGGATTTTCTCCGTTGATATCTTATTTTCCTGCCAATAGAATGAGGCTTCACGTAAAGGAGTAAATATCTTTCCTGATAAAGTAAATTTTTTCTAAAGATTTTCGAAAAAAATTGAAAGTTTTCAAATTGACTCATCTACATACATACATACATACAGATACTTTAAGACCTAGAGAAAAAATGTGTAGGAGCCATGCTTAGGAAATTTAAATTTCTTTCGTTGGGTGTTACTCCAATGCGTTAAAGAGATATACAGGATGAAGTGGAGAAATTGTGGTCACTAGTTATTGATTTCGCTTGAGGAAATATGCACGAAACTTACACACATACATATGTACATACTAGCAAATATCCGTCCCACTTCGCTGCGACAAATCTCTTCCTCCTCCTACACTACTCTCTCTCTCTCTCTCTTCCCCTCTCCCGTTCCTTATCAACAACTTTCCATGGCCATCCGGGTCTACCGGTGCTACAATCTCGGGTACCGATTGAGATATCCGTATAGCGTTAAATATATATGGAAACCCTGAGCAGCACCTTCTATTTAATGCCAATATTGCGCAAAAATATTTGGGGTCATCCTGGTCCACGTTTTCATCTCTATCTGGAGAACCTACTGGAAATTGGAATGGAATGAACTCTGTATTGAAGGTCTGATTGATACTTTTAATTTGCTACCAATATTGCTAAAAATATTTCGGAGGCATCTGTGTCCATATTTTGGCCTATATCTCGGAAAGGGGTTGAGATACGAGAATCAAATGTGGTCACAATTTTAATCTAATACCAGGTGGTCATAGGGAACAAACATACAAACAAACAAACAAACAAACAAACAAACTTTCATCCTTATATGTATAGACTAGCTGGCCCGGCAGACGTTGTTCTGCCTAAAATTTATTCCTATAAAGTTATAAAACTGTAAATTCTCTGAACAAAAGAGATATACATATATTCGCGCGACAAACCTAATTTCCCCTATCCCTATATCGATCTCTATCTCTGTCTCTATCTCTATCTCTATCTCTATCTCTGTCTCTATCTCTTTCTCTATCTCTATCCCTATCCCCATTCCTATCCCTATCTCAAAATGTATGGGAAAATATTTTTTTTTTTGCATTTTTCGGGAATTTTATTGGATATTCTCCTATTCTGGCCAGAGAACAATCTGAATTTGTCTCAATCATCCAAATCGGTGCAGGCGTTCTTGAGTTATACGCGTTTGTACTAACGCCACTTCCTTTTATATATATAGAAGATATACAAAATATATGGGAAAATATTTTTTTTTTTTGCATTTTTCGGGAATTTTATTGGATATTCTCCTATTCTGGCCAGAGAACAATCTGAATTTGTCTCAATCGTCCAAATCGGTGCAGGCGTTCTTGAGTTATACGCGTTTGTACTAACGCCACTTCCTTTTATATATATAGAAGATATACAAAATATATGGGAAAATATTTTTTTTTTTTTGCATTTTTCGGGAATTTTATTGGATATTCTCCTATTCTGGCCAGAGAACAATCTGAATTTGTCTCAATCATCCAAATCGGTGCAGGCGTTCTTGAGTTATACGCGTTTGTACTAACGCCACTTCCTTTTATATATATAGATATAGATTATTTATATAGATATGATGGTAGTTACAATGGAGAATGAGGAAATGTGAGCATATATACATATATGTATGTACATATATGCAGAATGAAAACAACCAACCAAAAAATCTAAGCCTTATTTAAGAATTAAAATAGCAGATTTAAAGGCATATGAAATAAAGCCTTAAAATTATAAGGGTAGCAAATTTGTATGGCGCAAGGCTTAAACTAAGGCTGCTCTTCCTGTTCTGATGTCATCAGGCCATAAAGGCCCTTGGCCACTTACAATCTGGATTGTTAAGCGGTGTATATATGTGAGTAGGTCCACCCAATTAGTTGGAAAAACAAAAAGGAGCACACCTCGGACTGGGAGAGAAGCTCGGCCATAAAACTCGTCAGAGTTATAATAGCGCCATTGTATATATATAGTGGCCGCTGTGGTGCAGTGGGTAGAGTGCTCGCCTGCTATGCCAGAGGTCTCGGGTTCAAACCACAGTCCGAGCAAAACACCAAAACAATTTTTCTAATTAGTAAAAATCCAATTATTGGGTTTTTTAAGAGCAGCGGTCACCTCTCGGCAGTGGGCGGCATACCCTCCGAGAGTATTTCTGGCATGAAAAAGCTTCTCACAAAAAATGCATTCGCCGTTCGGAGCCGGCATAAAACTGTAGGTCCACCCAATTAGTAGGAAAAACAAAAAGGAGCACACCACGGATTGGGAGAGAAGCTCGGCCATAACACTCGTCAGAGTTATAATAGCGCCATTGTATATATATATATATGTATATATGTGAGTGTCGGGTGATTTACGCAAATATCAAAAAGTTTTGATTTTCGTCGCCGCGAGCCCGACAACAAGAACGTGTAGCATGACGGCTGCCGATCGCACTAACACACACAAAAAACACTCACACATAAACACTGCTTGACATGCCAGATTGTAAGTTGCCCAGGGCCTTAAGGAGTACTCCCTCTCTCTGAGAGCACACCTTATTCCAAAGGTGTATCCGCCATGCGAAATAAGGCATAGTAAGTATTAGAGATTTAGGAGCAAACAGAGTGAGTGCATAACAAAAGCAGCGCCGCCAGTGTGCGAACATATACATAAATACATATTACACCGTATAACGTAAAGTATTACAATTCAAAATTTGTTGAAATCGGGGTTTTCACAAACTTTGTGGTACAAAGAACATATGTATGTGTATATCTCTAGCGACAGCCAAAAAACATTTCCATCAGTGTCTCTTTTGACTGAAAAATAACCTTTTACCCTCTCATTGCTTTTAAATAAAGTTTCTTTGGCTCTCCTGATCAGTTTTTGAATATTGAGTTATGTCACTTTATTGTTTAGTGTGCGATATGTACTATGTATGTACATACGTACATACACCCAGAAAAAGATCTTCGCCTTAGTTAAAAATTATTACAGAAGATTTAAAGGCTTCCGAAATAAAGCCTGAAAATTATAAGGGAAAAAAGTAGTATCGGCTAAGGCTTAAAATAAGGCTGATTTTCTTGTGTGGATGTCATCAGACCATAAGGAATACTGTCTCTCTCTCTCCCTCGCATACACACCTTATCACCATTAAAATAAGGCTTATTTAAGGCCTTATTATGACCTGCTATTCAAGCCTTACGTGGTGTATGATTACCTTATAAATGTTTAATAAGGTGTTTTTGTATAGCAGCATAATTTACATTTAATAAAAAAATATATATTCTGCTAGGGTTGAAACGTTATTATTCATACATTTACATACATATATGTATATATCGGAATGAGATAAGCGCGCACACTTAACCACTTAACACTTCATTGCATGTCAGTTGAAAATGGACTGAGGCGACAATACGCAATTTTTACGCTCGTCACACATTGTACTTTGCTCATAAACTCAATTCCCTTTCTCTCTCTTAATATAATATAATACAATGGCGCAATTATAACTCTGACGATTTTTATGGCCGAGCTTCTCTCCCAATTCGAGGTGTGCTCCTTTTTTGTTTTTCCTACTAAAACTGTTGGAGTATTGAGAACGAGTGCAGCAAGCAGCGCTGCCAGTGTGTTCCAGTTTAACAACTTAGCTTCAGTTTAGGCTTACGAGTCTGTTTGCTGGGCAATTGTGTCACAACTACTAATGATACTGTCAATTGCCAGCAGCCAAAGCTCTCGGTAAGGGGCTAGTAGTTGGTGAAATTTGAATGGCGAATGGTGAATGGTACCGCTTGTTACGGCTGAACATATTTGAATGTAAGCACGCATACATATGTACATCCATACATAAGTAAATGCAAATGCACATTATAAAGCTACACGTATAAACAGAGACGATACTAAAGAAATTTTTTAGGGGATAGCATGACGGAACATCGATTTGATGCAATAAAAAATTATTTTTCGTTATAACTGGCACATATTCCTATACTTTGGGATAAGCGGAAAAATCCAGTTAACTTATACAGCGATGGTAGAAGTGATAGCTATTTCGAAGAAAACCCACTTTCCTCATCATCATACTTCTTTTCGGGTGCACACTAGGCTTTGAACCTACGCCCCAACCATCAGTAGTCGAATATTAGCGAAGCGCTAAGCACCGCGGCTACCGGCGGTCCTGTTAAGCTGTTGGATTTTTCGCTCATTCCATTGGGGTTTGTTCCTAGAAATAGTTTATGCGCCGAAACAAAATTTATTAGTGTGGCATAGCTAGCAGAGCCGCTGGCTTTTTTATATCTAGAATATTTAAGGATTCATTGAAACTCCGCTCGTGGCATTGCTCATTCAAAAGTTCATTCCATTATTTTGGTTTGGTACCAAATTTAATTATTTTGGATACGGGGTTCTCTAGTTCTTGGCAGTGGTCTTTTATTCCGGACATAAAAAATATCTGGCCAAGTTTAACTTTTATTGCTGTCCTTAAGAAGTAAAAGTACGAGTTGGCCGCTTACTTTTGCCCAACTGAAATGAGGCCTTCAGCGCAATAATGGAAAATAAGAAATGATTTTTTTGTGTTTTGATATATGTACATATAAAACTCTAAAATGCAATACGGTTTGAGTGCCGTTATCTATTGAATATAGAATAAAGGAGGCTAGACCATTTTTGCATAAAACCTAATGTTTTATACTAGCTATTAATGTCATGAATAATTGAGAATTGTTAATTTTAGTTAGTGATGGTCGAGCCCGAGATGTTTAGACAATCGACAGAATCGTCATCGTTGCAAAATCACAATCAAGTCAAAAGTTCACTCGCTCCTCAGCCAGACAATCGAGATGTTTTTGCGATTGTTCCGAGTCGGAGGTTGTTTTGATAATATCTCGACTACACAACCGAATAATAATAATTAAATAAAAACTTAAAAAAAAAAATTAATTTTACGAACAGCAACAACAGCAATAGATTTGTACTAGAGCTCCAGATTTTTTTTTGAACATTTTCGAGTAGCCCGAACAAATGTTGTTCAAATGCTCGAACAGTCGTTTGTTTGTTTATTACCCGTATGTTTGTACGGGCATTTGAACAATTCGGGCATTTTGAAGTTTGTTTAGTTATTTCTTTTGTTTATTATTTTTTTTCTTCCTCATATGTAGTTGTTTTTATTTTTGTTTTTTTCGATACAAATTTTTTTTGTTTCTAAGCTCGAATGCTCGAATGTTTGTACGGGCATTTGAACAACAAATGGGCTTCAGACAAAAACGATCAATTCGATTTGTTCGATACCCGGGTATCTAGAGCTCTAATTTGTACCACTATGTGTTTTTTTAAAGCAATTTTTACATTCAAGCGGCAACAACAAATGTTACGGTTGGCGAGTCCGAGATGTTGTTTTGAGATCGAGATCAATCGTTGGCGATTATTTCCATTTACCGTCATTCGCGACTTGACTCGAATACGAATGAAAACCATCGGGAGAAGTTGAGATGTTTGAACAATCAAGAGAATCGAATAAAACATCTCGGATTTTCTTGTGAAGTGGATACTGCCTAATACTATGTTCATGCTGGATTTGAAATGCAACATTTTGAACATTCGAAGATAGCTTTTCGATGAGTGTAAGTGCGCATTTGAGAAGTTTTTGTTTTGACTAATTTGAAAAATAGAACAGTAATTTGCACAAAATTTAATAATAATAATACACTAACTTACCAACCGCTTTGTTACTCTGAAAAAAATACCCGTAGTTAAACCAAAAACTTTCGGCTGTTGAATCTCCGTCTTTGATTCAACAGTAAAAGTATTTGTTTTTACAGCGAAGTTTTTGATCCAACAATTTCTTCAAAAACGGGCGTTGTTGATTCAAAAACTTGCTTGCCTTTAAAAAATTTGTTGTGAGAAAATATTTTTTTGTGAGAAAACCAACAAAAAAATAATGATGGAGAGAAGATGAAGAGAAAAATCCAAAAAAAAGTTTATTTTTAGCAACAATTTTCTCCCCGTTGTTGATTTAAAGGCAAAAGTATTTGACCCAACAGTTTCCGTTGTAAACAAAACTAATGAGAACAAATTTTTTTAAATTTTGATTTTACAATGATTCAAATAATTCATGGATTCCTTTTTAGGAAATGGAAGTATAAATAGGTTACTACAATTCAATATAATGTTGAATGTTCCACTATGTGATGATTGGATAGAATTTCAGGTTGATGTCATGGTTCGAATCCGGAGGAGAATATAAAATAAAAAAGAAAAATCATAATAAGAAATAAAGATAGCAACCAGTGAATGATAAGAAGGAGAGAAAAATAGGAGAACAAGCGGAGGCTACATATTTGCAGTTGGGACCCGGGCGGAGAGAAGATGAAGAATAAAATGCAAACACAAATTTATTTTTAGGTGAACATATTTTCCAACAATCTCCGTTATTGACTTAAATCAACAACGCTCGCACCTTTGAAACAACAACGGAGCGTTGTTGGGCACATTTCAACTGCGGAAAGTAGTTGATTTAACAGCGAAAGTCTTTAGATTTACAACGTTTTTTTTTTTCAGAGTACCTATTTTAATCTCTTTGTTTTTTTTTACTTTCGTTCATTACATGTAGAGTGACGTCATCTTTGCGCTGCGTGCGTAATCTTGTAGGTATTTTGTTCTTGTATTTCCAAAGTGTTGCCACTCTTTTTCATTCGAATGGGAAATTTTTTGGAAGATTGCAGGGTTGTGTTTAGCATTTACATTCAAAATGCAGATTTGAAGTCGTATTTAGTTGCCTTTCGATTGAGAATTCTGTATGGATAAATGTACCTAACATTTCATGTTGTATTTTGAACTAAATGCGAAAACGTCTCCGAAATGCTAAATGCAGGCTCAGCATGAACATAGTATAAAGAAAATTTTACACAAGAAAATATCTTAACTATGTATTCCTTCTTCTCTTATATTGAGAAAAATGTGTGTTTGCCTGGGTTGCCCCCCCTCCCCCCTCCCACTCTTAAAAAAATAAAAGCTGGCGCTTACTGGTATCAATGAAGGTTTATGAATATGTGTGTATGTATTTTTGTTGTATGAAGCAATTACATACTGTCATGACACCTTTATACATACATTAAGGAATTTGCATATGACAAACTCAACACAAGCATAATCCAATCACACATTCATATACCCCTGCAAAAATTATTGGATTACTTGGTACATTTGTGCCATAGTTAACTAGCGATAAGCTTGTCACATGTATTTAATCATTGGGCTAGTGCCATGCACGATCATCGCTCGTCTTTTCACGAGCATTGCTCGATATGACGATCGCCCTACAGAGTCACAACGGACTAGCCCAAAACCAGAAACATTGTATATAATAAAAAATTGGTCCAATTAACATTGCGATCTCCTATGAGGACTACATATCTGTGGTCACAAGCAATAACCGCTTAAGTCGACTTATGAAGATTTCGAGTTATATATACCACATTATTCTCCTTTTAAAACTATATATTTCTGTAAAACCCCCCTGCTTATAACTTAATTCAATCAAAAGATATAAATAAAAACATTTAGGCTTAACTTATAATAGATGTATATTAAACTAGCTATATCAGCCAAAATAGATGTATATACTTAATGAAATTTCTGCATGACATTTTGTTTTATTTATAAAATTTGATCGTAACATTGTGGATGGCTCACTGATTTTGCGTCCATAGCTTTTAATCAACTTTTATGATTAGTTAAGAAACGCCTTCGAATATAAAAATCAATTTATATGGAAATCATATTTTTAGACTTAAGCGATTATTGCAAATTGCCACAGATATGTAGTTCCGCCATGCCCGTATAACAGCTAAGATTAGCCACGGCGAACCAATTCACAAACCAGCTCTGCAACATGTGCAAAAAAAACTAATTTCCTTATTGTTAAATTATTTTGTTTCAATTTTGTAATACCCCAATAAACACAACGGATTCGCCTCGAATTCGAGACGAGTTCGCTTCTCTGATTATATTATCGCGGCGATAGTTCGCAACAATAGATCGGCGAATCCGAATTCCCAGGCGAGTCACCCCTCATTAGAGATTCGCGCATTTTTATATTCTCGGATCGTTGGCGATTCGAGATTTAGGCTCATTGGCGAATACATTCTATAAAATCTTCTTCTGCGAATCCGCCTCGAATTCGCCACGATATCATCCGAGCTTTTCAGTCGCTTGAGTAGAGTTTTAAATGGTAAATTAAAGTCCAACAGGGAATTTCTTCGTGTAAAGCAAGATTTAATAAAATTAATAAATGCTATTGCGATAATTGATTTTTCTCGAGTCCATCTCGAACTCGATACAAGTCCGAAAAATTACATTCACCTCCGCGAATTCATCTCGAATTCGCCACGATATCATCCTCGCTTTTGTGTTTATTGGGACTTATTTAAAATCATTCTTTTAATACTTTTCATACGTACATATGAGAAATTATTAATTTAAGACATATTTAAACGTGAAATAATTGGCAGTTTGGTATGTGGTCCTTTCCTAGCACTTCGCAATGTTAATTGGACCAATTTTGTTATATGAAATGTGGCAGAGTTGGGACTACTTTATTACCACAAGCGACTGGTTTATGCATGCGTGTATGGATTAGTTCCGTTTTCTGCGGGGACACAGTACACCCATACATGTGGACATTCTAACAAGATTAGTATACTTTTTAGACTGCTATGAGCGAGTATGTGTACACTGTACAGATGTGCGGTATGAGTAAGTGCACAGGTACCGACCAACTTGTTATTTGGTGACCACGCTCCGTGTGCAACAGATGACTCCCTCTTTTGACGCATATTTTTTATGTGATTAAGTACTTATGTACATATGTATATACCTATGTAGGTACATATGTACATATACATATATCAAATAAGCAAATTATGATATACATTTTAATAGTAACAAGCAAATATGTGATTCGCACTTGAAAAATTAACTTCAGTGTTTGATTTCAATCATAGGGGGGTAGCGCTGACATTGCGCTGCTGTAGTTCAGATTATTTTTTACACCTTTCATGAACATAAAACGACATAGGTATGTAACTTTGGACCAAAACACGATTATTGTGTCAGAAGGAAAATAATTTGTAGCAGTACTAAACCCTGCCTCTCACAAATTGTCGTCAGGCTCACTTAACGGGAGGTCCAGGAATGAGGCAGCATTTTTTGGGGTAGTCCAGAGGGACAGGGGGGGGGGGGTTAAATGAGTTGGTTTGAGTGGGCATGTAAAGAGATGATGTGTGTCTCTCCACATGCCGGGCATACATTAGGTATGTCGGGGTCAATTCTGGCCCTCTATGAATTGAGGCGGCTACAATAGCCTGACCGTAGTTGCGCGAGAGTGACGCGGGTTTTTGCTCCAATTTATATTCTGCTATGGAGAGTGTTTGGTCTTTGAGTATTATATATGACAGACGGACTGAAACAAGGGCGGTGAGGGTGTCAGTGTGGATCTACTTTGGGGCCTGCGCTTACGCCGTTGGGTCTAGGGGTTTCTCGATATATTTTTTGACCTCTGGGGAGAGGGCGAAAAGGTGGTTGCTGATGTGCCGGGGGGTTTCGAGTTTTAGACGGTGACTATTGGGATGGTCTCTGCGGTGGCACCCCAGTAGAAACTGTTTGTTTAGCATCTTATTGTGTTCCTTGACTGGGAGTACCTGTGCCTCATGGTGTTCCGGCGTCATCAGGAGATTACCCGTGGCTATTCTGAGCGACGAGTTTTGGCAGGCCCGGAGTTTCTGTCACTGGGTTCTCGAAGTCCCCGGCGACCACATCGGCGATGCATACTTGCGGACCGGCCGGCCGATTGCTTTGTTATTATTGTTTTTTTTTGTCTTTTCTCCAAGTGTTGCCAGCTAGCGACTTGAGGATTTTGTTACGGCTTTGGGTCTTATTAGCAATGGCGGTCGTATGCGAGGAGAAGGAGCCAAGACTGTCGAAGGTGCTCATTAGATGTTCAGTATTGGCGAAATGGAAGGAAGCGATAACAAAATTTTAAATTCCAATTACATAAGATATGTATGCATTACGTAAAGATCACGCATGCTTTTATTTATGGTGATACATATACAGAAATGCCTTGAGGAAATACTCTAAAGGTATGCTTAGATTTAAATTAAAATCCCAATGAACTAAGGACTAATACTTGTTTTTCCGACAAGGTAGAAATTTTTTCCGGAAAATCGTTCCACAATACATCACTAATATAAATCTTGTTCCAAAATAAGTATTACAATTTTGTTTCTCCTTTTAGTAAATGTTTATATTAATAGTAAGTAAAAGTTTTTAAAATTTTTTTTTTTACTTTGTTTTATTCAATATGATTTTCGTAATTAGTTCCCCAAAATCCATTAAAATAAGTCGTCAAACCTAAAAGAACGTTCTCGTTGCCTACCAATGTAATGTAATTTTGAAATACCTACTTAGGCTCTACATTTACCGGTTTACATGCAAACTGATTCGTTTTTGAGAAACTGATTGCTGATATAAATTTTTTATTTTTTTTTGCAAATATTTGATAACAAAACACAAATTCAAAACTTATGAAATTAAATCGCTTAACTCACCTCTACAAATCTGTTTTATAAAGTTGTCGCCGTTATTGTTTGGTCATCAGCAATTTCTCAATTCACAAAGCCACTCAACCAGTTTACTTACCCTGCAAAAATTCCGAGTACTCCAATCGCTAACCCATGGATTGCTCGCTATGGACCAACCGATTACTCCATAACTTGCCACATTTCATACAAAAAATATGGTCCATTTAACATTGCATGTCATTGCAGTGGAGTATATACTCCAGTCCCGCATAACAATAAAATTAATCCATGGAGTACCTACATTGGAGTAATTGATGGAGTACCTAACAGTTAGCCGAACATAACAACAAAAACAAATGTTTATCGCGACGACGACGAATGACGTGTATACATTCAAACATGTAGAATTTAGTTATGTACATATGTATACACATATCGTCGTCGTCGCCATAAACATTTGGTTTTTGTTATGTTCGGCTAACTACGAACCGATGCAGCATGAATCGGTCGTTTGGGATATGTTGGTGAACACTTTGAAAGTACTCCAACCTACCACAAATGGAGCATATAATCCAATGATTTTTGCAGGGTACTATTAAACAAATACAAACATAAGTATACATATACATATGTATGTATGTATGTAGGGAGACCGTAATACAATTATAGCTTGATCTTTGCAAAATATTTGGTATAAATACTTATGAAGCGGACCACAAATTCATTACAAAAATGTGAAGCGATTAGAAAGCTGGTGGTAATAAGTAAAAATAAAGCGAAAGCAATAAATTCCACACAACTAAAATATGTACCAATGCATGCATGTACATACTTATGTATGTATGTGTGCTTGTATAGAAATTTCTTAAAAAAAAACAAAAACAATCGAAATCAAGTAACACATATTCAATGAAACACGATCGTAGCGAAATGCTGCAAAGCAGGTCAACACAGGTATAAGGTAAGCATGCAAAAAAAAGGCAAGGAAAATGTATTTGATTGTGCGATGTGTGAATGTAGGTACGTATTTATGGACATTGTTCTACCTCCGTTCACCTGTGTTTAACATGATTCGCTTCATTTCACTAACTTCAACAGGCTGCCCCGCAGTTTAGACGAACACTTGTTGCACTTTTATGGTTTAACAGGAACAAAAAAAAATATGTATAGAGAAACACCTTTATTAAATTTTCAAACAATAACTTACATTAGACACTGCAAAGATTACACCGAAATAACTGCTTCTGCTGTCGAGGTGTATTTTAGCAACTCTTTTTGTGCATGGCCGATTGCTAAAAATCCATCAATTTCAAATTTTATTCACTTGATTTAAAATATTTTATTCACACTATAGTGGAAATTCACCCATAAAAAAAAGGATATACATATGTATGTACATCCGTTGTACATATATGCAGTAAAGCAAATAGACACAAGTTTCCATTTAAATATAAACCTTTTAATCGTATTTCTGTGTTGCCGCCCTGAACCGCTAATGTCTACGCCGACAGGCCTGTTCTCACCAACTGAAATTGTTGTAACGAAATGTTGAGCTGGCAACTCACCATTTGTAGTTTTCAGTCGTTAAAAGTAAGATCGTATGAATGTGTGTGGATCAGTGTTGCCGCAGCCTCAAAAATTTGATACTTTCATTAAAATTAATAAAATAAGCTGTTTTCGGGGTTTTAACCCGTGTCACAAATTGATACATTCATTGTGTTTTTCGTATCACCGAGAAATTTTTGAAAAAAAAAATTAAATTAATAAAATAGCTGCTTTTAGGTTTTTAACGATGATATCGTTTTTCATTACATCTAACAATATAAAAATATAAATATAATGGATTTCAGCTTAAATTTTACATGCAAATGCACATGAACTCTTAGGTATTGTACTGAGTAATATAAAAGTTCTATAAAATTCAATGGGTCAAACGAGCTGGGTGATCTAGTTGCCAGAGCTGATTCTTGAATTGAATTGGATTCATTGAATCAGTACTTAAATATTTGTTGCGCTGCCCTCCCTTATGTCAAAATGTCTGCTATGGGCAGTGATACCTATTAAAAGCTTGATAAAATATTGCCCAATATACATATCTGCCCATATTTGGTATTTTCAAAAAGCGTGTTTCGATTACGCCGACCCTGAGCCAGATAAAAATTTTTACATTTAAATACAACAACGACGACTACAGCCCGAAGAACCAGATAAATTTCTTGTTCAGTTTATGATCCGGTTTATTCGATTTGTTTCTTCCGTGCTGCGTACTTTTCTATCGATTCACACACGGCCTAAGCCAAAATAAAAAGTATCTACATATGTACGTATCTTGGGCTTAAAAAGTATCACATTTGGTACGAGTGGATCGAAACGGCATCACTGATGTGGATATTAGTGTGTATGAGTGTTTTGGTTAGTGGATCAGTGGTAGTACATATTTATGTATATACCCTGCAGGGAACTCAATAACTAGTGAGCAAAATTTCTAGTTCCGAACTAGCGAAAAGGTGTCAAAAGGGAACGAGATTAATTGTAGCTAGACCCTCACCAGTTCAGAAGGAGTGAATTGAGTGACCATTATTAGCACACTTTGATTTGTATGCAAGTGACAAAAATTCTACGAAAATTTTTCGTTCGTTCAATTACCGTCGGGTTTGTATATTTTTGCAATTCTCAGATGTTTAATGAAGCATTTTATATAAAGAGTTTTCTATTTGCATCTCTTATGAAATGAAATGTTCCCCTAATTATGCTTTTCCGATCCCTCAGGTTTATTTTTAATTTTTTTTTATTTTATTACTTTTTAAATATTATTGTAAATTTTTATTAAATAAATAAATAAAAAAATATTAGTTAAAAAAAAGATTGAAAAAAAAATTATCATCCACCTTGACACCGACAGGATTCGAACCCGCGACCCTCAGATTGAAAGGCACATGCGATAGCCAGTCGGCCATCGCGCCACTTGCATGAAGTGTGTCAAATGCTGCACTTAAGCGACAGATGTAAAACTGTAGAATTTGTAGGTACTTGCAGCTAGTTCAGAACTATCGAAATTGTGCAAATAAACGAACTAGTGAAAACTGTAGAATTTAGTACTAGTTCGGAACTATCGAAAATGTAGTGCAGAGGGCGACAATTGACACCGCCTAGGACATCGCCGTGTTAAATTCGCCAGTTGATAACATGCAAAAGAGATTTAGCTCGTACTAGTAGTGTCGAAAAATGCACTAGAAGCGACCTAGTTCGGAACTAGAGATTTTCCCTACAGGGTATGTACATATGCACATACATTTTAAATTTATGTATGCATGAACGTCCGTGTTTTTTATTGCTTTTTTTGGCTAAAACTGGACGGAGTTATTTTTCACACACACCTACATTTCCATACATACATACATATACGCTATTCACCGTGGCCATGTAAACGACAGCAGAACCAGCAGATACATTCTCCTACAACTGACTGACTGACATACAGGTAGTTGGAAGCTTAGCCAATTCCGACGCTTACGTCGACGTAGACGCCACATTGAAGTCTTTTGTTTTACTGGCACAGTAAAAGAAACCTTCAAATCTGCTTCAAATGGAGAACAGATAATTCGTTGTTTTGACGAGTCTCTGATGCTCAGGGCGACTATGCAAATCTTATTTCACCGAGAACCATAGTGCGACAAAAATAAAGTTTGTTTTGGTTCAAGCATCTTAGTATACATATCACAAAACGGTTGGTTGTAACAGCCTAAAATATAGGAGATAGATATGGACTTAGATATAAAGGTATGTATGTATGTATATCAAAATGAATAGAGTGAAAAATGAAATAAATTGAGCCATGTCAGTCCGTCTCTAAACACTCTAACTTATTGAAAAATTAAATCTCTTCCACGGACTCTTACCCAGGTAGGGTAGGTTGTTATAGAAACTTATGAGATGATTACCACACCCACTTTTGCGACATACATAAATACCTACATATGTAGATAGTATAATTCAAAACACACGCAAACTGTGATAATAATATAGCCTGAGTGATACAATTTCCTACACGCAATGGCCTCGTTTTCTTATAACGAAAATCGATAATATTTTTAAAAAATGCGCGATGCCACGCCCATTTGCAAAAAAAAAGACTCAGAAACCGTGGCAGTTATATCAATAAAATTGCAGAGACAAAAAATTACCAAACCCCTATTTATGAATGGGTATTATAATAATTCATTGAAAATGTGAACCGTAGATAGCAATATACGCACATACTCTGAAAAAAATACCCGTAGTTAACTCAACAACTTTCCGCTGTTGAATCTCCGTCTTTGATTCAACAGCAAAAGTATTTGTTTTAACGGCAAAGTTTTTGATTCAACAACTTTCCATAGTTAATTCAAAGACGGGCGTTTTTGATTCAAAAACTCCCTTGCTGTTGAAAAATTTTGAAGTAAATAAAAAATAGAAAAATTTTTTTTTTCAAACTCGTTAAATTAATTTAAATTTTCGGGAAAAACATATATATGTACATATATGCAATATATAATTACAAATAAAGGTAAGTCACAATAATGATATTATTTATATATTATTATAATATATTAAAATTATATGTACATACATACATATATAGATACGTTGAAAAATTTATTTTATATTTTCAGATTAAATATGTTTGATTATCCCGTTTTTCCGATAGCGAGCAATCGAACGAGCCAAATCTGCAGGTAAAACTTGTTGGCGATGAGAAAATAATCAAGTTATTCTTGCCGTGGGAGTTATGTACAGGTGCATTGATGCAGTTCAATGGATACGGTATCAAAAATATTGAACTGCTTGCAATGATGCACTCCCACGACATCGACGAAATATTAAATAAAAAAGAACTCATCGCCGACAGGATAAAATTCCGCAAACCTACAAATGTGGCGGTCGGAAAACAATAAAGAATGTGTTATGAAATAATAAAAAAATAAGTTGAGTTTATGTGTTTGTGTTTGTGTAAAAAGCCCTGCAGACAGTGATAGTCATTTGATATATCATTTGAGGCGCACGATTGATGGATAATTCTGTCACACACTGCCTACAAGTTTCCATAATTTTTATATGGACGGTGTGAAAAATGTGATGAAAACCTTTGTGTCCGTGTCTCTTTTCATCAATCGCGTTGTTCAAATGTTGTATCAAATGACCATCACTTGTTTGGTGAAACCGGGCCTTAGTATTAACATTACTATGTAAACATATATATTATATAAAAAAAATAAAACAAAATAAAATAAAATAAAATAAAATAAAATAAAATAAATAATATCTATTATATTAAAAAAAAATTACTATTGTTTACAATTTTTTTGATGTTAACCTAAAAGCGTAAGTATTTGCTTCAATGGTGCCCGTTTTTGGACCAAAAACTTTTGCTGTTAGTTCAAAAGCAAAAATTGTTAGCTTAAATACGAAAAGTATTTAAATCAACGGTGCTCGCTTTTGGACTAAAAATTTTTGCTGTTAATTCAAAAGCAAACACTGTTAACTTAAATGTAAAAGTATTTCATTCAACAGTTTCCGTTGTTAACTTAAATACGAAAAGTATTTGAATCAAAAACGCTCGCATCTTTGAAACAACAACGGAGCGTTGTTGGGCACATTTCAACTGCGGAAAGTTGTTAATTTAACTGCAAAAGTCTTTGTATTAACAACGTTTTTTTTTCAGAGTAACATTTGGAATATTGTTTTATGAAAAATTACCATACTTAGTATTTTTCGATCCCCTTTGATGATCAAAAACTGATCAATCACCTCCGCGATTAGAAGAAGGCTCGAAAATGAGTTAGATCAGCGATTGAAAACTGATTTTATTTTTTATCGTACTCTGAAAAAAAAAACGTTGTAAATCTAAAGACTTTCGCTGTTAAATCAACTACTTTCCGCAGTTGAAATGTGCCCAACAACGCTCCGTTGTTGTTTCAAAGGTGCGAGCGTTGTTGATTTATGTCAACAACGGAGACTGTTGGAAAAAATTTTCACCTAAAAATAAATTTTTGTTTGCATTTTACTCTTCATCTTCTCTCTACCCTGGCCCCAACTGCAAATATGTAGCCTCAACTTGTTCTCCTCTTCTTATCTCCTTCTTATCATTCACTGGTTGCTATCTCTATTTCTTATTCTGATTTTTCTTCTTTATTTTATATTCTCCTCCGGATTCGAACCATGACATCAACCTGAAATTCTATCCAATCATCACATAGTGGAACATTCAACATTATATTGAATTGTAGTAACCTATTTATACTTCCATTTCCTAAAAAGGAATCCATGAATTATTTGAATCATTGTAAAAACAAAATTTAAAAAAATTGTTCTCATTTGTTTTGTTTACAACGGAAACTGTTGGGTCAAATACTTTTGCCATCTTCTCTCAATCATTATTTTTTTTTGTTGGTTTTCTCACAAAAAAATATTTTCTCACAAAAAATTTTTTAAAGGCAAGCAAGTTTTTGAATCAACAACGCCCGTTTTTGAATAAATTGTTGGATCAAAAACTTTGCTGTAAAAACAAATACTTTTGCTGTTGAATCAAAGACGGAGATTCAACAGCCGAAAGTTGTTGGTTTAACTACGGGTATTTTTTTCAGAGTAGAAAAATCATCTTACTGAGTCTTTTTCGAGCCGCTTTGATTAGTGGGTATACCTCTTTGAACATAGGTGAATCTCTCTCTCATTACAAATTGTTATTGTACAACATGTATGCAAATGCAATTCTCCAACAATCCACTTTTGTGGCTATTAATCAGTGGTGCCAGATCGAGGGAAATTTCCCCTTTTGAGGGATATTTCACTACAAAATTTGTTAAAAGGGAAATTTTTTAATCGTTCATATAAAAATGGGTTTTCTGGTTGCAGAACGCTTTATGTACATATAATTGAGAGTTTAACTTAAAATAATCGCCACTCTTACACTGAAAAAAAATTCTCACGACATATTTTTCCATATTTTGAACACGCGTACCAATACATTATTTTCTTTGTTTTGAGTAAATTTTCTCAAAACTGTGTAAAAAAAAAACTTTCAAAACCATTGAAACAAATTCGTTGCCATGGTGATTTTTATGAAAATCCAACTTATAAAAATTAAAAAAAAATCAAACATGGAGTTGGGAATGCAATAGCACTTAATAAGTTTTGTCAGCTAAAATTCACAAGTTTTCCTTATATTGATGTACGAATTTCCTTAAAGCGAGTATATATATATGGATCCATGGAAAAGAATTTTTGATGTTTAAACATCTTTAGTTTATAATGGTTTTAACATGTTTTTGGGAAAATTTACTCAAAACAAAAAAAAATAGTTTTCTAAATTGGGAAACAATTTCTTTGACCTCTACATATTTATATATATCAAGGCTGCACAACGATATCAACAAAAAATTCAATAAAAATTATTGAAATTATTTCGTTTCGTTGATTATCAAAAAAAAAATATCAAAATTATTTCGTTTCGTTGATCATCAATAACAAAATATAACAAAAAAAAAAAAATGTTTCGGTCTTACGGCTTCTTTTACTTTGAATTTTCTCCTTTTTTTCTTAAAGTTATTTTTTTTTGATAATTTTTTTTTGTTGGCTACCGAAACGAAATTTTTTCAATATTTTTTTTTATAATCAACAAAACGAAATCCTTTTTGATACATATATCCCATTTGTACGCAGCAAAAATCTCCGCCTTATTTAAGAATTATAACAGAAGATTTAAAGGCATATGAAATATGGCCTGACAATTCTTCTTTTTTCCACTTACCCCAACAATTAAAAATTCTAAGGGAAGTTATATGGACAATGGCTTAAAATAAGGCTGATTTTCCTGTGTTGATTTTCCTGTGCGTGTTAGTCGAAAACTAACTGAAGCGACAATCTTTCCTTCCACAGACATTACGCAATTTTTACGCTCGCCACACATTGTACTCTATTTGCTCATAAAAACTCAATTCCCTTTCTCTCTATTTCAGATATGTATGTATCAAGGCAGATCTACATAGGTAATATAAGGCTAAATTGTCAAATCGTATTGATTTTGTTTTGTTTACTTCCGTCTTGTTTCCATTTTCATACGTGCTTTTTGACGTTTTAGACAAGAGATTTTCAACATGGCCTCCGTGCTATTACCTTCCTAGATCTGCCTTGGTATGTATGTAAAAATTAAGTATTAAAACGTTTGGAGAATGAGTGCATAGCAGCAAGCAGCGCTGCCAGCAAATTGTTGTTTTATAGCTGAAGCGCCAACAATAAGCAAAACCTTTTTGCTGGGTACATGCATCTCTTTTTTTATTCCATTCGTTCAATACACCGGGCTTTTGATTTGTATTTCTTTTGCGATTTAAGCTTAGCTGACAGCTCAGCAAAAATTTCCACTGCTTGTTATAGCTGCGTTTGCGCTCACAGACCGCGGCGGATATATATAAGTATATATATATATATATAAGCAGGGCCGTGCGCACGGAGGGGGTTTTGGGGGTTAAAACCCCCCATGACCAAATCTAAGTTGCAATGATTTTGCAAAAATTTTCAAAACACAGTTTATAAATTTTGCATTGAATCTTGACTCATAATTTTTGACAAAATTAGTACAATAATTTTACGGAAGAAGAAATTGGTGAAAGTTGCAAAAAATAAGGTTGGCCAATACATAAGTTCGGCACTTTGAATTGCACTTGGAGCTTTCCGAAATTACAAAGTTGTGTAGCATATGTTCGTTTGAAATTTTTCAAAAAATTGTACTGATAACAAAAAATTTTCATTTTGTGAAAACAGTGAGCAGTTTCAATTAACAAGTACTGTAAACAGTACTATTCAGGACCTGGTTAACTAGGTTTTGATGAATCAGAATTAGACCAGATAAGTCAACTATTTTGGCAAAGGGATGTTCTCATTGTTTGTTTACGTTTGACGGAAACACGGTGTATTTTATATAATGCGGATACCGCTTAAGGTGGGCGTAGCCACACCCATTTTCAAAATTAGTATCAATTATCCGACTAAGCATATGAATATTATTCTTTGTGCAAAATTTCATTCCTTTATGACTTTTAGTTACAAAGATGTCACGTTACAAATTTCACAAGGCCATTTTAGAAATGTTTTTGTAAAAAAGTAGGCGTGGTTATACACCGATTTCGCTAAATTTTTTAACGTATATTAGTACAAGTAATAATAGTTTAACCCAAAGTTTCGTCATGTGGCCGCTGTGGTGCAGTGGGTAGAGTGCTCGCCTGCTATACCAGAGGTCTCGGGTTCAAACCCCAGTCCGAGCAAAGACCAAAAAAATTTTTCTAATTAGTAAAAATCCAATTATTGGGTTTTTTTAAGAGCAGCGGTCACCTCTCGGCAGTGGGCGGCATACCCTCCGAGAGTATTTCTGCCATGAAAAAGCTTCTCACAAAAAATGCATTCGCCGTTCGGAGCCGGCATAAAACTGTAGGTCAGAGATTTGTTTTGCTATGCACGCGTGCAAAAGCTTTTTGTAGCTTTAACACCGACAGCCTCACACGGACACTACATAACTCTTCGTGCACGAAAAAAAATTTTGTTTGCAAATTTTTGTTCAACGATTTCTAGTCAGCGTTAGGCTGTTGAGCTAGAAGGTTGTGCTGCTCGCGCAGTCTCTGAACGCTTGTACATGATTGTGCGTTGGGGGTGGTTTTTTTTATCTAATTTTTTTACGTAATATTTTTGTTAAGCTTTGTTTTCTTGCTCTTATTTTGTTTGTGTTTTTTTGTTAAGTTAATAATAATAGTAATATCCATTTCCAATTTCAAAATATTAGTCTTTGACCATGATTGAGTTTCTTTTGGGTGTAGGCAAGAGCTTTTTGTGCTTTTAACACATGCACAATATGTGAGAGTGTTAGTGTGATAATCCCTGCTGTAGGTCCACCCAATTAGTAGGAAAAACAAAAAAGGAGCACACCTCGGAGAAGCTCGGCCATAAAACTCGTCAGAGTTAAAATAGCGCCATTGTATTATATTATTATTATTATTCGTCATAACATATCAATAATAATTATTATTTTTTGAGTTATGGGCTCCGAAATCTCGTAGATTCCTTTGTCCAAAAAGGGGCGGTGTCACGCCCATTTTCAAAAGTTTTTCTGTTTTTTTGTTTCCGGCCTATTGTGGGACTCATGCCACAAAATTTCAATCAATTATCTTTATATTTGACAGAATTCTTCTCCGTACCTCGAAGAATCGCAATGTTAAACGGACTTTAATTATAGCCATGTATTCATAAAAGTGCGAATAATATGTCACCATATCACAAATTCTCTATCAAATACAGAAAAATTTTTACAACCAAAAAAATTTCTTGGGTATAATTTTAAGCATCAGAGTATGCAG